>NC_051170.1:121259620-121859620 GCF_013339725.1 Rhipicephalus microplus | reverse complement strand
CATCATAGATGCTGGCTTTCGATTTTTGTTTTATATAGTAGTTCCAACTTATTCAGCGTTTACCCAGGCGCAAAGCACACACACTCAGGTACAGTGACTTGTTGGACGAGTTGGTTCATTCTTACAATAGCTGTGCTTGTCCGTCTCTCGTGCTTATTTCGTGCTAAAAGCTACCGTAAGCACATACACCTTGTATTAATCTTCGTTGAGATTTGCCACACTCTTCCCCAGTTACCACCAACCTTAAACAAGCTGTCTTGAAAGTCTGTGATAGCAGTGATTGATTGTCTTTAATAACATGAAAGGTGAAACAGGCCTTTGGGTGGTCGTGCTGTTTTTCAGAGACACTTATATTCAAACTAATTTGCCATTCTTGGGAATTATCCCCTTCAGGTGTGAATTATGACGCAGTGTCTATCAATGTGTCGCATGGACATTGCATAATCCCAAGGTAATCAATATTACATTCCAAGAAAGAAAATGAGGAACTGTGTTGTAGAAGTTTCCATCATTATTGTACTTTGTAGTAACCAAATATTTTCTTTTTCTGCAGTCAGTCATATTCCATTTTGACATGAAAAGAATGAAATCATAGAGTGTGCAAGTAGATGGCATTACGAACATGGACAAGTTGTGCACACAAATGTAGCCACCACCGCTGAAGAATATACAGTACATTCTCAATTCGAGTACAGCAAAGTAAAACGAGCAATTGAGACTCCCGTTATAGCCGGCTTGCTTTCATTTGCGTTTAGCAGATGGCGGGGTACACTCCTCAAATTTAGTAGTACAGAGTACTCGCTGCAGTCGTCCGCCAAGAGATTACCACGTCGTTTTTGTACTCGAGTGCGTTTCTCTGAATTGAGCACTTTCGTAACAAATGGTGGTGCCACTGATTGTCGAAACAAAGGCAAACTTGAGGGTGCACACCTGAGGACTTGTCTCTTGTGCTGGCTTTCATCGAGTGAGCCATGTCTATCTTCCTTTCACCATAATGTACTACATGTAAATTAAGCATGACTGTGCTGCTTACGCTACTACTGGGAAACTGCCTCGACAGGAAAGCCAGCTTTACTATTACAAAAAGGGTCTAATCAACCATGTGAACTGAATTAAAACTGACTACTTACACATTCCGGCAAGTTGATTTTTGTCTCCGCTGCTAAGTTGATCACAAAGTCGTATGGCCCTTCTGGGTCTTCGAATGCTGCTTTGCACGAGGCTAGGGAAAAAGGTGAGAAATTTAAGAGGTAAATCTTTTTTGTGTTCTACAGTGTGACATGCTCAAACATATTGAGAAAATGGAGGGAGAAAGCGCTTATGTTTGTAAAACACTCGTCCATGTTTCAATATGGTCACTTTCAAATTGTTTTCCTGTATTGTTTGACGTACACTTGAGCATTTCACGTAACTCGAACCAAGCTTTTCCAAGAGTAAATGTACACCTCGAGTGACCAGGAACATTGATGCACTGTCTGCAGTAATCTCCGTTCACAATACAACAGACTCATCAAATGAAACCTGAAGGGGCTCGACGGTAATATGTTCCACACAAGAGTGCCTCTTATTGATATATTAACAGGGGTGCAAATTCGTGTAAGTTAGAGTTAGTTGTTCCAATCGAGCAGTAATTTTGCTAAAGAGATTTTATTTACTGAAAGTCTGTTGTACATAGCAACTTTTTTTTTCCCAAGTCAAATTAGCCAATACGGTTAATTCCGCAATATTTTAAGCCTTTTCTAGTGATTTTGTAAGTGTTGGGAAAAGGCACTGAATAAAGCTCGAGGGTGCTCTTATGAAAATATTTTACGCGCTTACATGCGTGAAGAGAGTCCATGAACTTTAAGCATACTGATGCATCTGGTGTGCAGTGCTCTCAACTGTTTCGAGCAAGAAACAAGCACTGGATAGACATGCGAAAGAAGATGTAAAGATATTGTATTGAAGGTGTAATGGAAGCTGACAAGTGTACTTAAATCCCTTTTCAGGGCCAGTACATCACTCATCAGTTTCTACTGTGCTGACGTGAATGCCTGGATGCTAGGGGCAATCACTTTCTTTTACGAAGGATAATAGGGCCTTCCTTCCTTCCTTTCTTCCTCAGAAACACAAGTGATACCGCTGCAAACGCACCACACAGGAGTGTGGTGACGAAATTACTTCTTTTTTGGCTTTCTTACTAGGCCAGAAAAAAAGTTGTAGCCAGCTCCACTCGTCGAATGTCATGAAAATAGTGAAGTTGATAGCCCCTTCGTGAGGCTATTGCCTAGCTATACTTTTTTGCAAGCTTTTCTAAATGTTTCAATGTTTTGCAAGTCTTTTCAAGTATTCCTGTGTTGCATCATTGCCCTTTATTCGACAATATGTTGTGCTATGGGGGTGACAATATGCTCATTCATGGCTGCACTGGAACGCTATGATAGCATTTTAAGGAAGCTGTGGCTCGTTCCAGCTTCTTGCCCCCCAGTGGCGCATTACTGTCAAGCGATTGTGCTGGAACACAAGCAGTATGCTGCTGCTGTGCCATGCATGACTTGCCCACCTCACCAAGGAAGTCTGGCAAGGCATGACAGCAGTACATCCTCCCCCCCCCCCCCACCCCATGAGCGAGCACACAAGGACGCTTATCTCCTTTCCCTCTGAGCGAGCCTCTCTTTCATCTGTCTTTATGAGCTCCAGCCCTTTTCCCCTCCCTACCGAGCCTCTCTTTCACTACACCGCAAGGCTACTGTTGCTAACTCAGGAGGATGAAGGGGCGTGGATGCGAACAACAGCCACATGTGCCGGCTCATTCAGTTGTTCTAATTCCTTATAGTCAGACGTCGAGGCGTTTCCTTCGCGTTTCTTTAAACATTGTTCCGGTGCGTAAACCCTGGGTCAAACCAGGGAAGCAAAAACAAGGTAAGGGCAGTTCGGTAGAAACCATGCTTTGTCCATAGTTGGTCCATTGGCAGAAGTCGTGGAGCAGACGATTGGGTGGGTTTCGGCACTAGATTGACGTGTAAAGAAATGTGGAGACACTCGGACCCCGATGTCTGGCTATAATGAAGGCATTAAAACAACTGAACGAGCCGGCACATGTGGCTATTGCTCATGCCCCTCCCTCCCTCGTCCTCCTTTGTTTGCAGCAACCACATTAGCACTTTAACTGCCCTCCCTACCAGCGCCTCTCTCTACTTGCCCTCACCACACTACTGAGCTCTTTTGAGTGCTACGACTCACATAGAAGGATGAACCGAGAACAAGTTCACAGTTAAAAATATTTATTTTACGTACCCTCAATCTCCAAAACACTGTGGAGAAAAATCGATAAAATATTAAGAAAATTAACAGAATAAAATGTGCATAAAATACGAGCAGTAAGTTACGAATATAGAATGAAAACAAACTAAAGCAAAAATGAGAGGACAATGAAATTAAGGCAGAATGTAACACAAGATGCGGCTGTCTCATCAAGGCCAGAAACATTAGGATTTCTTGCGTTAATAAAAAAGCCTTGTTAATTCACATTTCACGAGGTGTTATAACATACTATTAAGCCAAATTTCAATTCATTGAGGCCATCAAAAAAACCAAAGATGCTTACTATACATCAATATGTTTTCATTTGTAGACCTTGTGCTCATTTCCACAAAAATAGAGAACTGTATATAATTATCGCCTCTTAATGAGCACTTGCAACACCAAGGGCCTTGCAACCAACTTCGCAGTGTAGCCTTGATGCAAGACCGGTACTTGTAGAGCATACATGCTTTCGCTGCCACATATGAATACGTAGCAACTATTTTTTGCCAGCGAACAAGTCGTCAAAATATTGTCTGTTCATTTCAATTTAGTAGCTGGCAAGCTTGATGACAGCATGCAGGACAAAGTAAGCTTTGTTATCATCTTCAACAGCATCCATCACATTTATTGAACTGCACGTGCACTGCATATAGCCAATACGACACTGCTACCGGCAGCATCAGCTGTGGACGAAACTGTGATAGCTACCGATGAGGCCATTAGCCCCGAGATGGGGTGGCGCCAACTGGTAGGAGGCCTGGGTGACGTCACGGCACAAACTCTTCGATGCCCGCCGCGGCGGGCCTACATAATAATGCGCTCACTTTGTGCGCTGTTCCGCTGTTTGAGTTCGATTTCTGCTCATTTCAGGCTGCAGATGAATGTGGTGAAAACAGAATCGGTAATGTTCCTGGTAAAACAATAAAAGTTTACCTTCGTTTCTGCACAATCACGTGCTAAGCCACAATTTGAAATGGATGAGAAGGTCTGTGTCTCGCTGCTAACCCCCACAATGAATTCCATTCCTACCCACGGAAGCTGTATTTGGAAGGTTGTGAAAAACAAGAGCACGACTGTGCTTGAATACAACACACTTAATGGTGCATAATCATGCGATTTTGAGACGCGAGACACTATATTGTCACGTTTCTTAAGACAAACTTGGTTTATTGGGTTCGTTGAGTCGACTAGCCAAGCAGCAGCTCAGACAGATCGTCTTTGTCTTCTTCCACTCCCGGATCTCACCCAAGCATATCAGGTGGCATTAGTCCCACCTTTGAAAGCATCGACTCGATGCTCGTAACGAAAAAAAAAATGAAGGCATACACACGCAGATACAGAGAACCAAAAGAGGGAGAGTGCCAGTACTCGCAGCGCAAATGAGGAAATTTCGCCAATGCTTGCGCCAAGCGCAAAAACAAAAGGCATAAAAAACACAGGAGAACACGAACAGCAGCAGCAGCAGCACAATGTCACGGCATGTCGCAACACGTGAACCACAAGGGCTACTGTGTGAAGTAGGGCTTCAGCCTAACGACATGCACGGTTTCGGGCCGAAGCTGTCGACGAGAAGACGCTGCGCCGTCCGGAAATACCTCGTAGGTAAGATCGGTGACACGTCTAAGAACCTTGTACGGTCCAAAATAACGGCTTAGGAGTTTTTCGGATAAGCCTGGTCGCCGGACAGGGGTCCATACCCACACTCGGTCCCCAGGGTGGTAGGTGACGTTTCGATGGCGGAGGTTGTAACGTCGTGCGTCTTCATCTTGTTGGCGACTGGTGTTTATGCGAGCTAGCTGACGAGCTTCTTCGGCGTATTGAGTGTATTCCTCAGCGTCTGGAGCGATTTCATTGCTTTGGTCACACGGAAGCATAGCATCGAGCATGGTTCGCACGTTGCGTCCGTAAACGAGTCGGAAAGGCGGAAATCGCGTTGTTTCTTGCGTTGCCATATTGTATGCAAACGTGATGTGTGGAAGAATTTCGTCCCAGGTTTTGTGTTGTATGTCAACATACATTGACAGCATGCCCGCTATGGTCTTGTTAAGCCTCTCTGTCAGTCCATTCGATTGCGGGTGATAAGCCGTCGTTTTTCGATGAGTTGTGCAGCTCAGTTTAAAAATGTCCTCCATCATTCGTGCTGTAAATGACGTCCCTCTGTCCGTAATCACGCATGACGGGGCACCATGCCGTAGGACAATTTGGTGCACGAAGAACTGCGCGACTTCAGAGGATGTGCCACGGGGTAACGCTTTTGTTTCAGCATACCGAGTGAGATAATCTGTCGCAACTATAATCCATTTGTTCCCAGAGGACGACAAAGGGAAGGGTCCAAGAAGGTCCATTCCCACGAGGTCAAACGGTGTCTGTGGTGGTGCGATCGGCTGGAGCAGGCCTGCGGGCCTCACAGGCGGAGTCTTGCGACGCTGGCACTCACGGCAGCCTTTCACGTATTGATGTACACTTGTTGATAGTCGCGGCCAGTAATACTGTTGGCGTACTCTGGCGAGAGTTCGCGAATAGCCCAAATGTCCTGACGTGGGCTCGTCGTGGCACGCAAGGAGGATCTCGTCCCGCATTTCGGTAGGAACAACGAGTAGGAAGGCTTTGTCGCTACCACGGGCGTTTTTCTTGTAAAGAATGCCTCTTCTTAGACAAAAAGAGGACAGTTCGCGAGCAATGTGTCGAGGAACCTGAGAGTTCCGGCCTTCCAGGGAATCAATAGCTGGGCGTAATTCGTCGTCTGCCCGCTGTTTTGACATAAATTCGGAATCGCTGACTGCTCCGAGAAAGGCATCTTCATCCTCGGAGCCCCTGACAGCGTGCCCCACAGGCGCTCGAGAAAGCGCGTCGGCATCTTCATGTTTGCGCCCTGACCTGTACACAATCGTAATATCGAACTCCAGCAAACGCAAACTCCACCGAGCGAGACGGCCGGATGGATCTCTGAGATTTGCCAGCCAGCAGAGCGAGTGGTGGTCAGTCACCACTTTGAAGGGACGACCGTAGAAGTAAGGCCGAAACTTGGTCGTCGCCCACACGACTGCGAGGTATTCTTTTTCCGATGTAGAATAGTTGGTCTCGGCTCGAGAAAGAGTACGACTGGCGTAAGCTATTACATGTTGAACGCCACCGTGTCGTTGTACAAGGACAGCGCCAAGTCCGAAGTTGCTGGCATCTGTATGAATTTCTGTAGCAGCGTCCTCATCAAAATGGGCAAGAACAGGGGCTGTTTGCATTCTCCGCCGTAGCTCTGTGAACGCTGCATCTTGTTCTGCGCTCCAAGTAAAAGGCACGTCATCCCGAGTGAGTCGCGTAAGAGGTTCAGCTATCTTCGAGAAGTTGGCGATAAATCGGCGATAATACGCGCACAAGCCGAGGAAACGGCGTACTGCTCTTTTATCTGATGGAACAGGGAAGGCGGCGACAGCAGCAGTTTTGTCTGGATCAGGTCGCACTCCATCCGCACTAATGACATGCCCCAGAAATTTCAGCTCTTCGTAGCCGAAATGGCATTTTTGGGGTTTCAGCGTGAGTTTAGCTGTGGGAATGGCGTCCAGAACCTTTCTCAGACGCTTCAGATGTTCTTCAAAGCTCTCGGGAAAGATGACCACATCATCGAGGTAGACAAGGCAGCTTTGCCACTTCAAGCCAGCGAGAACTGTGTCCATCATCCTCTGAAAAGTGGCTGGGGCAGAACAGAGGCCGAAGGGAAGAACACGGAATTCGTAAAGTCCGTCTGGAGTCATAAACGCAGTTTTTTCTCGGTCTCGTTCATCCACTTCAATTTGCCAATAGCCACTCTTTAGATCGATGGACGAAAAATACTTCGTGCGTCGTAATCTGTCGAGAGAGTCGTCGACCCGTGGAAGCGGGTAAACGTCTTTTTTCGTGACGCTATTAAGCTTCCTGTAGTCAATACAAAATCGCAGCGTTCCGTCTTTTTTCTTCACTAGAACGACTCGCGAGGACCAAGGGCTGCTGGATGGTTGAATAATCCCGTCATCGAGCATATCTTTCACTTGTGTCTGAATAGCCGCACGTTCTTTGGAAGAAACGCGATAAGGCTGCTGCCGGATGGGGCGGACGTCATCGTCGGTAATAATTCGATGCTTGGCGAGGTGTGTTTGATGGAATTTGGAAGAAGAGGCGAAGCAAGACCGAAACTTCTTTAAAAGGTCATGAAGTGCAGCCTTTCTCTTCTCTGACAGCGTCGAATTAATGTCGATGTGGTCTAGGAATTCTTCATCCTCATGCGTTTCCTCGGACGCGAAGCACTCCGTGACGTCGGCAACAGGGTCTCCATAGGTTACGGTGGTTCCGCGGAAAAGATGCCAGTGCTCGTAGTTGAAGTTCGTAACTAGTATTTGTGACTGTCCGTTACGGACACGCACAACACTTCGGGCAGCACATACACCTTGGAGTAGCAGAAGTGATAGGTTGCTTTCAGCCACCACGTCACCGTCCCGGAGGTCTTCACAACTGACTTCTATGGGAACAGTCGCTCGGGGCGGCAGTGTCACACTGTCGTCAGCAACACGCAGCGCAGGTCTACGGCAGTTATCAGCGTCTCGATCTGTTGCGCCTTGAGTCGAGAAGGTCACGATGCGTTCACGGAGATTTATGATGGCACCGTATTCCCGAAGGAAGTCCATGCCGATAATCAGCTGACGTGAACAGTCGCGCAGAACGAGGCAGCTGAGCACAAACGTTGACGCACGAATTTTAACTCTTGCCGTACAGCGACCCAGTGGTGTTACAACGTGTCCTCCAGCAGTTCGAATTCGCGTTTCATTCCACGGCGTAATCACTTTCCTGAGATTTTTTGCTAGCCTCCCGCTGATAATCGAATAGTCTGCACCGGTGTCTATCAATGCATTGACCTGAAAACCGTCAATCAGCACAGGTATGTCAAGTGACACGCGGTCACTGGGTTCAGATGTGGATTTCGGCGTTTCTTCGGTACTGCGATTATTCTCTGGTTGAATGTCTTCCGTGTTGTGTGCAAGCGTCGATGGGAGGTCTTCCGCACTTTGAGTCCCAGCGACCTTGCCCCCGAAGGCCGCTGCCTTCAGTTTTCCTGACGGGGGCTTGGAGAGCGTTCCCGTGCCGTCACATTGAAACGTGACCCAGTGGCTGCGGGTCTCCTCGGAGATGGTGACCGTGATTGACGTCGTGTAAAGGGTGCACGCTGTTGCGCGAGATATTCTTCGATGTCCCTCGGCCTTTGACCAATTTGGGGACGAGGTGAATTGACGGAAAATCCACGCAGGCCAAGTTGCCGGTATGGGCATTCACGGTAAATGTGACCAGCCTCACCGCAATGATAGCAGAGGGGTCGTCTGTCCGGCGTACGCCAGAGATCAGACTTGCGCGTCGGTGCACGGCGACCATCGATGTCCAAACCAGCGTGCGCCGACTGAATCGCGACTGACGGCATCATTGTCTGGATCGGGACGTATGGAACTGTCTGAAG
The DNA here is from genome assembly GCF_013339725.1 of Rhipicephalus microplus. Taxonomy (NCBI): domain Eukaryota; kingdom Metazoa; phylum Arthropoda; class Arachnida; order Ixodida; family Ixodidae; genus Rhipicephalus; species Rhipicephalus microplus. The sequence continues at coordinate 121,850,859 of NC_051170.1, read as the reverse complement.
CGGAACGTGCGGCACTGTCTGGATCGGGACGTGCGGCACTGGCTGGGTCGGGACTCCTTGACCAGAACGAGGCGTGGCAGATCGCAAGGCTTCCGCGTACGTACGACGGCGACTGTCAGTAGACACAGGAGCCGTTTCCGGATCAACCGACATCAGCGGAAAACGATGGGCGTGCAACACCTGTTGGACCTCGTCACGGATGACACTGGTGATAGAACCAACATCGATTGGTCTTGTCCCGTACATCTTTTCCATTTCTTCCCGGACGACAGATCGGATGATCTCGCGAATTCATTCGGGGCTCTTGCTCCCAGGGGTGGCGAAAATTTCGGGGGTTGAGGCAGCATTCACTTGACGGTCAAACAGGGCAGACCGTTGGTGCAGTACTTGCTCCATTGTTGCCGCTTCAGTAAGGAACTCAGCAACACTCTTAGGGGGACTACGCACCAAACCAGCAAAAAGTTGTTCCTTCACACCACGCATGAGGTGGCGCAACTTTTTTTCTTCTGCCATAGCAGGATCCGCTCGCTTGAAAAGCCGTGTCATGTCCTCAACGTACATCGAGACGGTCTCGTTTGGCATCTGGATGCGTGATTGTAGCGCACGCTCCGCTCGTTCGCGGCAGTCGGGACTCCTGTAGGTCTCCAGAAGGCGACGCTGGAACCCGCGCCAAGATGTCAGAACATCATCCCTGTTCAAAAACCACGTCTTGGCACCGTCCTTCAGGCAAGTGTACACGTTCCGGAGCTTCGCGGCATCATCCCAGTAATTTATCGCTGCGACACGTTCGAACTCACTCAGCCAGTCGTCAACATCTTCATGCTGCTCTCCATGAAAGGGGCTAGGCATGAGCGGGTTCTGGACGGTGCAGTAGATCGGCGTGGAAGGTGTCGGAGCTTGCACGGGATCTTGTATCGAAGTCATAGCCGCTGCGTCAGTGGTTGGTGTCTCAGGCGGTAGGCCTCGTTGGCGGCGGCTTACTCTGTGAACAGGAGTGTCCACGGGTGCAGGGCTTGTGTTCCGGCTGCTGGACGGGGTCTTGGGCATCGGGTGGATCGTGAGACGTTGTACCCAGCAACTCCACCAGTCTTGTCACGTTTCTTAAGACAAACTTGGTTTATTGGGTTCGTTGAGTCGACTAGTCAAGCAGCAGCTCAGACAGATCGTCTTTGTCTTCTTCCACTCCCGGATCTCACCCAAGCATATCAGGTGGCAATATTTACATTATTAGGTTGAGTCGTTCTTAGGAAAATTCCTTTAATAAATACGAGTGTTTCCCCTCTTCTAGTATTACTTGTATTGGAGGAATTCGCATATCTACAGACAGTGCTTTCACTGGTGTGCCAAGCCTCGTGCTCGCGTGCAGTATCGAATCTTTCAAAATATATAATTTGGAATGCACTCGCCTAGAATACCGCCGCCGCTGTTGTGTCTGTTGTTTTCGTGTACTAGCTCACACAACACGTTATTTAGTTTCACGGCTCTCTCGATATAATTTTGGAGCTTCATTTCGCCAAAATTATTGAGATTAAGTGTGGTTGAGGTTGTGTACAGAAATTCTTGCTGCCAGATTCTGTCTTCCTGCAGAATTATAGCAACGGTGCTGTCACGCTCGTGACTACCAGTTTCGATAGCCACCGCATAAATTAATTGTACTTGCAGTTGATTACGTGGACAAGACGTGCAAGATCAGTCGTCCACTCATCAAGGCAAAGGTTTAATTATTACTCGGGTCACATTGCTGAGCGCGAGATCTAAAGAGTTCATTGCAACTTTCTGGCTTCTGTGTTCGAATCGTTGCTATGCGGTGCTCCCACGCCAAGTAAAATTATCGTTTGTGACGCGGCTCACCCCAGCATTTAAGGCAGACCAGGGTATATGACTACATATTGCCTAACGACTGTTGAGAAGAAACCCTTACATATATTCCGAAAAAAAACGGACATATCTCAGCATTTCCTTAATGTTTGTGTGTATGGCAGTATTATTTTGTTCAGATTTTGAATACGTTATGACAATCAAATTCCTGTAAAGCCTCCTGTAGAGGTAGTGCAGTTCTATCAAATCTTTCAGATTATTCGCAGATGCAAGCGTAACTTTCCCGGCAAAGCGCAATGTATTTAGTGAATAGAAAACATAATTTTGTTTGTGGCACTTCGGCACACACATGTTCTAAACCCGGAGTCCATGCCTAGTTGTAATCACGTTAGCACCACTCAGCATATTTTCTTAGTACTCATTTCTTGATGTACGCAATGAAAACGACAATCTTATGGTCCTGCAACACCATTTTCACAATAAATCTTCCGTTCGGACGCTAGTCTGCCTACCCGAAGTTATGAAACTTTTTACAGCTCCGACAAGTTTCACTAGTTATGAAGCCTTCCACTTTGTACCTTGAGAGATTTGCGTAACGAAATTGAGGAGTAATCACCAACGTTTTGCTAAAAAGCGGGTACACGATGGGCGCAGAAAAAGGAGACAATCCACGGCACAGTAGGCGAGTCCTTGCCTTGATGTCAAATGGCCGCGACCGCAGCAACACCAGTGTTCGTTCTCGGGGTTAGTAGATTATGACCAACAATTTCAGAGGGCATGCAGCAAACGCTCACAGAGTCGAAACGAAACTGCCTCCTGAAACAAGTTAAGCTGTAAATGACGTGAGCGGTAAAGCGATGACGTGAGCGGTAAATGATGTGAATATCAAATTCCTGTAAACGTAGTGCCCAACGTCCAAGCCGCCCCGAAGGATCCTTTAATGAAGCGAGCCAATAGAGTGAATGATGATCTGTCATCATCATCATCAGCCTGACTACGTCCACTGCAGGACAAAGGCCTCTCCCATGTTCTGCCAGTTAACCCGGTCCTGTGTTTACTGCTGCCAATTTATACCCGCGAACTTCTTAATCTCATCTGCCCACCTAACCTTCTGTCTCCCCCTAACCCGCTTGCCTTCTCTGGGAATCCAGTTAGTTACCCTTAACGCCCAGCGGTTATCCTGTCTAGGCGCTACATGCCCGGCCCATGTCCATTTCTTATTTTTGATTTCAGCTATGATATCATTAACCCCCGTTTGTTCCCTAATCCACTCTGCTCTCTTCTTGTCTCTTAAGGTTACACCTACCATTTTTCTTTCCATTGCTCGCTGCGTCGTCCTCAATTTAAGCTGAACCCTCTTTGTAAGTCTCCAGGTTTCTGCTCCGTAGCTAAGTACCACCAAGATACAGCTGTTATATACCTTCCTCTTCAGGGATAGGGGCAATCTACCTGTCATAATTTGAGAGTGCTTGCCGAATGTGCTCCACCCCATTCTTATTCTTCTAGTTACTTCGATCTCGTGGTTCGGCTCTGCGGTTATTACCTGCCCTAAGTAGACATAGTCCTTTATAAATTCAAGCGCACTATTACCTATCTCGAAGCGCTGCTCCTTTCCGAGGTTGTTGTACATTACTTTCGTTTTCTGCAGATTAGTTTTGAGGTTGTTGTACATTACTTTCGTTTTCTGCAGATTAATTTTAAGACCCACCTTTCTCCTTGTCTAACTCCGTAATCATGAGTTGCGATTCGTCCCCTGAGTTACTCAGCAATGCAATGTCATCGACGAAGCGCAGGTTACTAAGGTACTCTCCATTAACTCTTATCCCTAACTGTTCCCATTCTAGGCTTCTGAAAACCTCCTGTAAGCACGCGTAGCATTGGGGAGATTGTGTCCTCCTGTTTTAAACCCTCCTTGATTGGTATTCTGTTGCTTTCTTTATGAAGCACTATGGTAGCAGTTGATCCCCTGTAGATTTCTTCCAGGATGTTTATATATACTTCATCGATGCCCTGATTCCGCAGTGTCTGCATGACGGCTGATATTTCTACTGAATCAAACGCCTTCTCGTAATCTCTGATGGCTATGTATAGTGGTTGGTTATATTCTGAGCATTTCTCTATTACCTGGTTGATAGTATGAATGTGGTCGATTGTTGAGTAGCCTGTTCGAAATCCTGCTTGTTCCTTTGGTTGATTGAATTCTAATGTTTTCTTTACTCTGTTAGCATATTACCTTTGTAAATAGCTTGTATACTACAGAGAGCAATCTAATCGGCCTGTAATTCTTCAAGTCCTTGTCATCTCCTTTCTTATGTATTAAGATGATGTTAGCGTTCTTCCAAGACTCTGGTGCTCTTCCCGTCAGGAGACACCTCGTAAACAGGGTGGCTGATGATGTGTAACTACATCAAACAGGCGTCCATATAAGTAAGGACGAAATTTTTATAATGCCCAAACAATGGTCAAACATTCCTTTCCGGAAACCGAGTATTTGTGCTCTGCCTTGGTTAGGGTGCGACTAACACACGCAACTACGTACTCCGAAAAGCCAGGCTTGCGTTGAGCAAGGACAGCGCCATGTCCTATGCCACTGGCACACGTGTGCACCTCGGTTGGAGCAGTAGGGTCGAAGTGGCGTAAAATAGGTGGTGAAGTTAGGAGATGGCACAATGTTGCAAAAGCATCATCGCATGCTGGCGACCAATCAGAGAGGTGTTCATCACCAGTGATCAGCTGTGTCAGTGGTGCGATTATCGAGCAAAGTTCTTCACAAAGCAGCAAAAGTATGAGAACAGTCCGACGAAGCTGCGAAGCGCTTTCACGGTCGTAGGCTTCGGGAACTCAGTGACAGCATGAAGCTTCTCTGGGTCTGGGAGGATGCCATGTTTTGAGACAACGTGGCCAAGTATTGTGAGCTTCCGAGCTTTAAAGTGGCACTTCTTGATGTTCAGTTGAAGGCTTGCGCTCGTGAGGCAGCACAAGACTTCGCTGAGACGATGGAGATGGCTGTCGAAATCAGGGGAGAAAACAATGACATCATCCAAGTAACATAGGCATGTATTCCATTTTAGCCCACACAAGATGCTATCCATCATCCGAAGGGCATTACATTAAATTCGTATAGCCCATCGGGCATCACAAAAGCAGTTTTTGGACGGTCTGATGGTGCCATGGTGACCTGCCAATAACCGGACCGTAGGTCTAGTGATGAGAAGAATTCAGCGCCTTGCAAGTAGTCCAGGGCATCATCGATGCGCGGCAAAGGGTATACGTCTTTAGGCGTGACTTTGTTTAAACGCCGGTAATCGACGCAAAAGCGAATCGAGCAGTCTTTTTTTCTCACAAGTACCACAGGTGAAGACCAGGGACTGCTAGACGGCCGAATGACACCACGTTGAAGCATGTCGGCCAGTTGCTCGGTGATCACATGATGCTCAACAGGAGATGCACAGTAGGGACGCTGTCGCAGAGGCGCTTGGGAGTCGGTGTTAATGTGATGGACAACGGTGTGCGTTCTGCCTCGGGACGTCTGCTGGCAATTGAACGAGCCACAAAACTGGTGAAGTTCTAGAAGCTTCTCGCGGTGTGGTTCTGCAAGTTTGCCATCGATTGAGGTGCCAAATAAATTAATGTTTTCGTGAACAGGTGAACGAGCAGATGGCATCAGTGCACTAAGGCTACAAATAATTTTCATCGTCAAGGCCGAAGATAGGAGAAAACGTGTAAGTCTTGGAATGTTCCAATACATTCTCTGCGATGCAAGGTTGTGGGAGACTGGCAAGGGATTTGTGACAAACAAATTGGTAGCGCCCGCCGAAATATCTGGAGCTGTAAACAGCAACGCGAGGCTCTTGCGACTTTGGAATGTTTGGGAAGGCGTAAACAACACTGCAGGCTTAGACACATCGGCACAAGACACGGAACAAAGGCTGAGCTAGTCGGTGGTATGTCGATGTCGTCGGCGACAAACAGCTTGTTCAACGGATGTTCCGGAGACGAGGCCCACAAATGCAGAGAAGGCCACTTCAGCACGAGCACAGTCGATAACCGAACTGATTACGAGACGGAAAATTCACAGTTGAGGATCACATCATGAGAACACGCCTGTAGCACAAGAAATTCAATGGTATACAAAACATCTGATGAGAACGCGGGCGGTACAGGCAGCTGATGGTCGAATATGGTGAGCACTGGCAGTACGGAGGGACAATCCCTTTGGCGTCGTGGTAACCTTCCGAAGCAGGCGGCAAAGTTTTAAATCAATTACTGAAATGGCAGCAGCAGTGTCCACAAGCGCAAGGGTACGGTAACCATCCACAAAAACGTCGATGAGGTTTGTTGGAGAAATGCGAGGACTTGATTCTTTCGACAACAACGCAGTTCGTGCCTCGGGAACTGCGGGGGCAGGGTGGACGGCGCATAGGTGACAGGGGGCGACGTCGGGGAGATGGAGATCGGTGACTGACTGAGGGAGGGCAGTTGGGTGAAGAGGATCCTTGTTGACGTGCCATGTTGTTAAAGTGCCGAGAGCCGTGCGACGATCTTTGCATGGTGTCGCTTGTGAATGAGAGGGCGGCAGTGGCACAAGCGAGCCACATGTCCTGCATAACCACAAGAATAGCAAATCGGGCGGTTGTCTGCGGTGCGCCACGGATTCGGAAACGCCGCAACCCACCGGCTGAACAGAACTGGTGATGACCGAACAGGGACCGGTGAGGTAACATAAGTGGGCTGTCGAAGTGCTCTGGCTGCAACGACTTGCACAAACGTCAAGAATGCGGCCTCCAGGGGTGGTGAACGAGCGAAAGGCAAAGCGTCAGCTACCTCATTTGTATGACGTGCCTTATGGCCGAGGCCAGATGATCTGGGGCCAGAGGATGCGTTTGTGCTGGTTCGGGCGTGCTTGATAAAATGGAGAGCTGCCAAGCAACTTCCTTACGCACAAACTGCTTTATGCGGGCCAATATGACGTTCTGGTCTCGAGAGTCAAGGCCGCGATCGAGTCACGTAGTTCCAGAAAGCGCTGTGTTTGGGCACGTTGCTTGCGCAAAATTCGTCAAAACTCTGGCACAAGCTGATGAGATCGGCTATGGTTTGTGGGTCCTTGGCTAACAATATTTGAAATGGGTCATCCCATATGCCCTTGAGGATTTGTTTGATTTTGTCGGCTTCAAGCATCGCTGGGTTTACGAGCTTGCACAAGTCAACGTCTTCAATGTAACTGGTAAAGGTCTCTCTGGCTGTTGAGCGCGCTCACGAAGTCGTCGTTCTGCGCGTAGTTTTCGCACAGCAGGGCGGTCAAAGACTTGCGAAAAGGAGATCTTGAATGAATCACAGCTGGCAATATCGGCTTCGTGATTGCACAACTAGAGACTTGCGACGCCGGACAAGTAAAAAGCTTACATAGGTCAGCTTAGCCACATCGTCCCACTTGTTCGCTGCGCTCACCTTGTGGTAAGTAGCCAGCCATTCCTCAACGTCTTGGCCATCAGTGCCGCTGAAGATCGGTGGGTGATGCAGTGGCCACACGCCAGGACATGTAGAGGTGGGAACTTGCGAGGTACCTAGGGTGGAGGGTTTTTCCGGCATTGCTGGCACTGGAGGTAAGGTGAAACTTCGTAGTTCCAGCTTCGAAGACTACCCCAGCACTTCCACCAAATTATAAGGGGGTTTATTGACTAAAACCAACTGCCTGGTTCAAGGGGCGTCAGTCACTGTCACGAGCTCAGCTCTTCGTCGTAGTCGTCTTCTAGGTGCTCCTACAAGATACTGTCTCTCTCCCTCTTCCCCACTACATTGCGCTGCTATGACATGGGCGACACTTGTAGGGAGCCTTGTTTGGTCATTGGTTGCACGTCGATGAAGTAATGGCCTATGTCATGTTACATTGCTAAAGCAGGCATGTCATGACAAAGGGCTACACCGACTCTTTTCTACTGACCCTTTCTACTGCTGAGAAAATTGGAAAGGCCGAGCGAGAAACAAACTGGCCATAGCCGGTTTTTTCATAACCCGTAACTTCTTCATTACAGCATTTATTCACGAAATTATTGCGACAGCATGTTAACATTGAACAAGTGTGCAGTTACTTGTTCCATCAGAAATCCTGGACCGTGAGGTTGTTTATTGGCCCGCTAATGCATACACAGTGAAATGGGATAACAGAGCCACGTTAAACAATGCTCACCTGGGTTGATGAGATTCGCACTCTTGAATTCCACAGTTGGATTTTCATATAATGCCTGCACACAATATAACAACAGCATAAGCAAGAAGGCTCCAGCACTACAGCTCTTGCACGTCTGAAACAATACAACTTGCAGGCATGCAACCTAAGGGGACACGAAAGGCAAATCTTAGATGGACGTTCATTGTTGAAATGAAGTTCCAGAAACGTTGCAGTGCTAATTTCATGCGAAAGGAGTGGTTCTTTTAAATGAAAATCACATATATGCAGTTGCACAGCACTAGCACACTTCAAATCATGCGCCTGAAAAGTAGAAGTGTGCAACAATTCAAAATTTTGAATATTTCTTAAACTACTCACACTATTCGAACAACCTGAAGAAAAATAAAGTCAATGTCCAATTGACAGCAGCCCCTTCAGATTTTCAACATGCTTCACCCCTTCACACTCCCGTATTAAGGCAACACTGCCTTTGACGCTCGGCTACGGTTGCAAATGTTAAATGTGCTGGTTCCCACATAAAGATGATAAATGTGGCAGAGGTGGGGACTCTATTAATGCTGTTCTTACAAGAAATTTGCGCAGGAAGTCCGAAAAATCAGACACCGAAGATTTTTAGCATCCGAAATTACGAAACTACGAGAAAGATCTCGCTCTTTCTGCAGCTATGACTGTGCGGTGTGCTGACGAAAAGACTGCAAATTTTGAGAACCCAAGGCGAGCCCATATATATAAGTAGCCGGCGAACGAAGGTGAGCAAGGTGATGTCGTGCTTGTTTTCCACCAGCAAGCGAAGGCTTGTCCTACAGTGACAAAGCAGGTGATGAAGTCAGTGTGTGCTTCCGCCAGTGGAAAAAGGTGTGTCCTACAGTAACAGCGCGTGAGTGGCAGATGTATTGTCAGTGAAGAAGTATTATTATTGAAGCACGGTCAGTTGATGACGCAAGAGTTTCCTGGAAAAGAAACCTCGGACGCAGTGGCATGACAACCGGCACTGTACTTTGCGCGAGTGGTTCTTGGCAGAGAAGCATTCAAGCTGTAGTGAAGCAAGGATGACGACGAAAGACACGAGCAAGCAAGCACCAATGTCAATTGTAGCGCCAAACTCGAGCTTGCGCTTGCCCGCATTTTGGCTGCTTTTTGCCTGCTGCTCCTCGACGCTTCACGTTTAACGTTCGTCGAGCTTTCCTGATGTCCAGCGTCAATAAATCACATCACATTTGGTGGAGGTACGTGGATTCCCTATACCAACATGGACTTCGTATGTGGCTCACGGAAGCTCCCCCGCTTTGTGACTCCATTACTACTATGGCCAATGAGACCCCTTTTCAGCCTGGACCCTCGACTGTCCACATCACCAGCGGCCCTATGTATCGCCAGCGAGAGCAGCCCATCTTCACCAGCTCCAGGGACTCTAATGTGGATGATTGGCTATCAAAGTATGAGCGTACTAGTGCCAGTAACAAGTGGGACGATGAAATAAAGCGTGGGTACGTCTAGTTTTATCTTCAGACATCGCTCAATCGTGGTACAACAACCACGACAGAGACTTGCCCACTTGGTCAGTCTTCAAGACTTCTATTACGGATGTCTTCGGTCGGTCATTGGCTCGCAAGCTTCGGGCAGAGCAGCGCTTGCGCCAACGGGTGCAGCTCCCCGGTGAGAACTTCACAAGCTAGATTGAAGATGTGCTAAACCTCTGCAACCTGCAACCGTGTCAACTCCATTATGACTGAAGAGGAGAAAATCAAGCACATTCTCAAGGGCATCACAGACGACGCTCTTCAGATGCTGCTCGCAAACCCCCCCCCTACTCACTGTCGGTCGTGGTAGTGGCATCCTTGTGTCAGAGTTTCGACGAGTTGCGTCGGCAGCGCTCGATCGCATGCCAAGCCCTCCCAAAGCCTGACACAATATCCAGCTTGCAGCTTACTGCTCACCGTGCCGACCAGCAGCCACTGCTATCCACTATCAAGGACTTCATCCGTGTGAAGGTAGCGTGTCGGCTTTTATTGCTCCCTCTCATGAACGCACTGGCGCAAACCTTGGCCCCTGACATTCAGCACATCCTTCGAACCCAAATCACGGAGGCACTGCCTTTTATGTCCCAGCAACCACCCGTACCTGAGCCACTTACCTACGCCCCCTTAGCAGCCTCCACTCTATGCCCCCGTCTGCGCGCCACTTACTTACGCTGCCGTCCCCTCCTGGCCACCTCAACAGCCGTCATCCTATGCCCGCCCTGCGATGCCGATCCCCGCCTCCCAACCGACCACGAATTCTTACCCGCCGCTTCCCTACGTAGCCCCTTCGCCTCCTTCATTCCGCCACCCAGATGTGTGGCGAACACCGGACAACAGGCCCATCTGCTTCACCTGTGGTGTCGCTGGCCACATCACTCACCACTGCCGCCGCTATCTACCTTCTTTTTTCAACACGATGACCGTGCCCGATCCCTCGTCGCCAAGCACACCACCCACTCCCATTTCGAATAACCGCCCCTCCTCCTCCAGTGCCCGATCCCCATCTTGATGACGCTCTCTGTGGAGGGAAACGTGGAGGGAAACTACTACTGTGGAGGGAAAACGGATCCCTGCAGCTCCGGAGGCAAGAGCTGCAGGCAAGTCGGACTGCCTAAGGCCTCCATGTGTATCGCCGCGAAATGTTATTGACGTCAACGTCGAAGGAACTGCCGTCGTAGCGCTTATTGACACAGGAGCCGCCGTTTCCGTCTTTTCTGAGACACTGTGCTACAAGCTAAAGAAGCTGACGACGTCGCTGTCAAGACTAATGCTCTGTACTGCCAGCTCACAGAGCATTAGTCTTGACAGCTCCCAGCGCATTGTGCCGTTAGCTGTGAGTTGAGTTGTTGAGTAACTTTATTTGCCCAACGGTTGTTGCTGTGCCCGGGGCTAGGCTGCCAGGGACACATCGTTTGAGGAACATCTTTTGAGCTCCTCGACGACGGCCCTGGCCCGTGGATGGCCCACACCTGGTCTTCGAAGGCCTGGCTGAGAAGGGCGGCTTACCATCGCTCAGCAAGGCGCCCCATTTCGGTGGGTCCCTCAGTTGACGTCATCCTTTCTCGTGGCCTATCTTCATCTCTTTCGCATTGCCAAAGTATATGTGCCATATCGGCCCAATCGTGCGCGCACCACGGGCAGCCAAGCGACGGGTGCAGCGCGGGCCATAAGCGGTGCAGACTGGTACGGGTTGGTGAACATGCCAGTCTGCAGCCTTCTCAGGTCCACCGCCTGCGACCTGTCCAGGCGCACGTGAGGTTGCGGAAATTTCTTCCGTTCTTTCCTATAGTGCACAAGCACGTCGTGGTACGTGGCAGGAAATTCTTCTCCACAGCAGTCGGCTCACTTCTGTTGCCTCGCCTTTTCTGCACAAACTTCAGTTGCCGCAGCAACGAACGTGGTCGGGGTGGTAATTTCGGCATTGGCAGTGGCTGTGGCCACCACCGTGCCTCAGACGGTGCTCCTCCCAACCACCGTGGTGGCTGCTCCCTGGGTGGCTGCGTCGCGGCGGGCAAGTTGCCTCGCGACGAGGTGGGCGCGCTCGTTATGGTAGGGCGGGATGCCGGTTAGTCTTTGGCTGTTGCCGTTGTTGCTGATAGTTTTACGGCTGTTGTTGACAGTTCCACTGTCCCCCATGTGAGCAGGAAACCACTTGAGGGCCTTGTCAGTAATCTTGCCTGACGCGAAGTCCCCAGCTCTGGCGTTAGGCATGCGTGCCACCTCCTCGGACACCCAGCCTTTAATATAGCTCCGAATCACTGATTTAGAATCGCTAATAATCAGGCTGTCGTCTGCACCGCTGTGGAGTACCGCTAAAGCTATGGCCATTTCTTCTGCAGCTTCGGATGATGCAGCCGTGCTGATGCAGTGACCCGAACCTTTCCTGTTGTATCCCGGACTGCCATAGAGAAAGCAGGTCCCGCCGCCGCTGACCAGACTTGCTGTTGATGTTGCCGCTGTCGCTGCAGTAATTGTCGTAGCAGTAGCAGTGGTGGTAGTGTTAGCGCCTCGACTTCACCTCGCTCACTCACGGGTAGCGGCGGGGGTTCCGAGCGTCCCCCTCGCCGCCGCGGCTGACAGTGGATACCTGGCCGCATCGACGAAGAGGACACTCTCTTGGCTTCCATGCGCCTTCAGGATTGCTGCAGCTCTGCATTTGCGTCGTTGCAAGTCGTGAATGGGGTGCATATTCCTGGGGATGTTTTCTGTCAGTATGGCGTCCCTGACTTCCGGTTGCAATGCTTCCTTCAGTCCACGCGCCTCAAGATATGGAATCTTGAGCAGACCGAGAATGCGTCTTCCCGTTCTTGTGCCAACCTCTCGAGCTGCGCGATCCTCTGCGCTTCCGCTACCTCGTCGAGGGTGTTGTGCACACCCAGCTCCAGAAGCCTGCGGGTTTCCGTGTACTGGGGCACACCCAGGGCTACCTTGAACGCTCGACGAATCGCCGCATTCAGCTTCTCGGTTTCGCTTCTGTTGCAGTCAGCATACACGGCGACATATGCTATGTGGCTTAGCGCGTACGCATGTATTAAATTCGTCACGCTGTGTTCTTTTAGCCCTTTTCTTTTTTTCGCTACCTGACGCACAAGGTGCATTGCGGCGGCCACTTTCTTTTGCAGTCGCACTACCAGCTCATGGTTCGCACCGTTCTCTTCCAGCCACAGGCTGAGCACTCGTATTTTGGACACCGTTGGTATTTGGGTCCCCTCCTTCGTCATGATGCGGATGCCCAAGCGACAGGCGCAATGCACAGTCCTGCAGGTGAGGTCCTTTCTTGCGTGGTCTATGCAGGAGTATTTCCGGTTTACCGGGAGAGCAGACAAGTCCCGTGCCTTCAAGGTGCCGCTCCAGGGCACGGACCGCCTGCTGCACTCTCTCCTGCATTTCACCAACGCTCGTATTCGCTGTGGTCCACACGGTCACAGTCGTCTGCGTAGATCATGTGATTAATGCGCTCTATTGCGTCGAACGCTCCGGTAGTCCGATCATGATGAGGTTGAAAAGCATGGGAGAGAGCACCGAGCCCTGCAGCGTACCCGCACGCTCCATGTCAACTGTTCGTGGAGGGGCACCGTCGACCTTCACCGTCGCCTTGCGTTCGGTCAGGAAGCTGCTGACGTACCGATGGAACCTTGAGCCAAGACCTAGTTGGCTGATTTTGTCCAAAATGACAGCTTGTTTTACAGTATCGAAGGCGCTTTTGAAGTCTAACCCGAGCAGGGCGCATGATGCATGCTTGGTGCGTTAATGATTTGTTCCTTGAGTTGCAGCATAGCATCCTGCGTCAAAAGTCCTCTGCGGAAGCCGATAATGTGAGTGCCGAAGGCATCCTGCTTCTCGAAGATCGTCACCCTGTTGAGGCAGGCCTGCTCCATGACTTTCCCGACGCAGGACGTCAGAGATATCGGCCTCATACTTCGACCTCAAGCGGTTTACCTGGCTTGGGTATTAGTGTGACATCCGCTGTCTTCCATTCTTGTGGAATACGGCCTTCCTTCCAACATGCGTTGATGTACTGACGTAGCTTCTCGATGGCGTTATCGTTCAGGTTCCTCAGAATTCGGTAGGTGATTTTGTCAGGACCGGGCGCCGATTTAGTCTTCAGTACCTGGAGGACTGCTTTAATTTCCTGCATGGAAAATTCTGCGTCTAGTTCCTCGTTGGGAGCCCCACAGTATTCTATATGACTCTCGCCTGCCGGGCGAGTGAGGTGCGCCTGGATGATCTCCTCTATGAAGGCCTGCGGGTCGTCTTTGTACTTGTGTCGCAGCTTGGCCATCTGGACACGAGTTGCTGTTCTCGTGCTGGTTGGATCCAGCAGGTGCGCCCTGTGCGCCCTGATCTCATGTTTCCGTTCATCGTACTGCACAGCTCCTGCCATTCCTGTTTGCACAGTCGAACGCTGTGGGCCTCAATCTCTCGGTTGATCTCGGCAATCTTCTTGCGTATCTTCCTGTTCAGTTTCTGCTGACTCGCTCTTCGATGCATAGATTTCTTGGCCTCTACAAGATGCGCAAGCCGGCTGTCCACCCTGGATGGCTCGGGAACGCTGTCGTCGGCGCTTCCGCAGGGCCTGTCGCCACCTTCAGGTTCATTTTGTCTGTCTGGCCATTCTATTTCTTTTGTAGCTTTTTCTACGTCCGCGAGTTGTTCCCTGCACCATTCCCCAATATCCTCGATCGGCCCTTTCTGCTTCTCTCGTTCTCTTTGCTCTCAAAACTTGTCCCAGTCTACGACTCTAGCTTTTTGGCAGCCGTCCATTTTGCCTCTATCCTCTCCCATTGTCACGCACAGGACTCTGGTCGCTTCCCAGATCCTCAAAGGTGTTCGACCAGGTGATCGCGCCCGTGTCTGACCAAATTGAGAGATCAGGGGATGTGTCGCAGCACGTGCCCTGTCCGATCGTGGTGTGCGATGCCGGTTCATTGAGTAGAACCAAGCCAAGCTCGTCCATCAGTTCGGCTAGCCTCTTCCCTTTGGGCGAGTCGGCTTGATGTCTCCATTGCGTGTGCGGTGCATTGAAGTCTCCGCAGATTAAGAGGGGACTGGAGGCGGCCTTCGCCACTGCTTCGCGAAAAAGGGCGCCAAGGTTGTGCGTGAGGCCCCTTTTTGAAGGGGGACTGTACACGTTAAGCATGAATAGGCCGGTCTTCCTGTTTCCAATGCAGGGCACGACCTCAACCAGGTTGTCGTCTATGTCCGACTCCTCGCTGATATCAGGTGAATGGTCGATAAAGGCCGTTCCTCTCTTAACTAGGGTACACACCTTTATGTCCTTCCGCCTGCATTCGCACGGAGAGCCACATGCCACATAGCCTGGTAGCTGAGCCCGGTCGAAAGGTTCTTGCAAAGCAATCACGTCGGGAAGTTTGCTTTTCGAGAGAGTTTTCATTTCTTTCACCATTGCAGCTTTCTTGTTTTTGAAGCCCATTCAGTTCCATTGCCAGACGGTGCGTCTGCCGACAAACTTGCGGGACGCAGCCATGATTGCTATTCAAAGGCGTTAGGGGAACACGACTGTCCGTGCGTCCCTCCTTTTTCAGTGTGGGTGGTGTTGACATTGCTGCTTCTGTTGAGAATGGTCGATGCGTCCCCTCCGAATTCGTCAAGCCTTGTCCCTGTTGCTGCAACTGCGCCGTGCCGCGTTCCAGATATCCAATGCGCTTATTCACGGCTGCAAGTTGGTTATTAACCGCGGGATACTATGCACTCCTTTCGGCGTCAGACTCGTTCAGCCGAATGAGGAGCGTCTCAAACAGTCGCTCTGTCTTGTTGGTTAGTTTGTCTACCATTTCTCCGATCACGTCTATCTTTCGGTCTGCCGGTCGTGCCCGCTTCGGTTCTTGCGTGTGATTTTCAACGCCTTCAAAATGTTGAGAATCGCTTGGGCTCTTACGCTTAAAGCCCACCGCCACCGGCGCTTCATATTCACCTCCACAGTACATGTCGGTGTCCCCGTCTCCTACTGCTGAAGTCGTGTCGCGTTCATCGGCAGCTCCATGGGACGAGGAGGCGCCAGAGGATGGGGTCTCTGCGGGATGTCCACCCATTCGCTTGAGGATTTCGTTCAGTGTCTGTTGTAGCTCCTCAATTTTCCGCGTTGATTTTTCATTCTGCTTTCTGGCCTTGGCCAACTCTTGTCTAAGCTCCCTATTCTCTTTCTCCATGTTTTACATTCTCGTCGCCAGGCCGGGGTCGGCGGCTGCCCCCGGGCGGCTGGAGAGATGGTGCCCCTGTGCGGAGTCCGCCTTTGTTCCCGTGACTATGTCGTGCCAGGTGATTTTGCGCGGCCTTTTCTGTTTCCCGCCAGGTGTGGCCCCTCCTATGTCTTGTTGGGGGTAGTGTCGGTTCTCGCTGCGGCTTCCGCTCAGACTCTGACTTCTGCTCGTACTACGACTTTTGCTCCGTCTTTTTACCGGCGAGGGGGATCCGGATCTGATTGGGAGCAGGTTCTGGATCTCGAGCAACTAGGGCGGCCTCCTTCTACCGCACCAGCATTGCTATCCGATGGTGACGGGGTTCGCTCTTGAAAGTCTCTGAACCTGGCCTCCCACCTTCTCTGCTTCACTATATGCTTCACTATATTACGAGAAGGAGTTTGATTCAGTAGAAATATCAGCCGTCATGCAGACACTGCAGAATAAGGGTGTCGAAGTATATATAAACATCCTGGAAGAAATCTACGGGGGATCAACTGCTACCATAGTGCTTCATAAAGAAAGCAACAGAATACCAATCAAGAAGGGTGTAAGGCAGGGGGACACAATCTCCCCAATGCTATTTACCGCATGTTTACAGGAGGTTTTCAGAAGCCTAGAAGGGGAACAGTTACGGAATAAGAGTTAATGGAGAGTACCTTAGTAACCTGCGCTTCGCCGATGACATTGCATTCCTGAGTAACTCAGGGGACGAATTGCAACTAATGATTACGGAGTTAGACAAGGAGAGCAGAAAGGTGGGTCTTAAAATTAATCTTCAGAAAACGAAAGTAATGTACAACAACTTCGGAAAAGAGCAGCGCTTCGAGACAGGTAATAGTGAACTTCAAGTTGTAAAAGACTATGTCTACTTAGGGCAGGCATTAACCGCAGAGCCGAATCACGAGGAGTGAATCACGAGGAGCGATCTTTCCGTTGATAGTCAAAACCTTCATCTTGGCGATTTCTGTCGCTGTGATTTCCTCCGATGTGCTTATCACCAAAATGTTTTGCGTGGGGTTGGGGCAGATTGTGATCATCTCGTCGCCGCCCACTCCTGCTCCGTTGCGTATCGCCTCATCAAGACTCGCACCGCACGTGCTTCTTATATTCAGCCCCTCCCTCGGTCGAACAATTACCTTGATATCGTCCCTGGGCAGTCTGGGCATCTTGCTTGCTCGTAGAACCTTGCTGACAATGCTTCGGCGGCCTTGTGTCTTTTTGTCTCACCACCTTGTTTTGGCTCGCGCGTCTTCTTTTTTTCGTGTAACTTCAATCTAGCCATCTGCAATGGTGTCAGCGTCTTAGTCTTCACTCGTGGAAACGCTTCTTGTTTGTTCAGTTCTGTGGTCCATGGCTTCCCCTGTCCCTGCCTCGTCTACATCCATCTCGGCTGTTTTTTCAGTCTTTGAGTTCGACGCGGTATGGGCCAGGCCCAACCACCATGAGGCCTAGACGCTCACTCGTATAGTTCTTGCAGTTTACGAGCCTTAAGGCTCGTAAAGTTCACGCTCACCCAAAAAGCTGGTATCCATGGGTTCGCGATGACTTGATCTGTCCAATGATGTGCCCCTTTCAAGGGTAGAGTTTGAAAAACCTTCGGAAACATTCACAAACTGACGGAGCCGATGTGACATGCGTTTGCTCCCACTGGCGACCGACCGTCCATAGGCCTCGTTAGGTGTGAGCACGACGGGGATTACGATTCAAGACGCACTCTACGTGATCAAGTTTTTCGTCCTACTGTCCTGCTCCCCTGACATTATTCTCGGGTGAGACTTCCTCTCAAGCCATAGCGCCATCACAGACTGCTCTCATGCAGAAGTTGCTCCTATGCCCTTACAGACATCTCCTTCAGAGGATACTCTACCTCACAAACTTATCATGAAGAACACAGATATTCCCCCCACACATGGACCCTTGTCACCCTGACGTGTCTGACTGCGCCGGACGGGCAGCACTCTTCGCTTCGTCGGAAGTCTTCCTCCGTCGCCGCAGCTCATGACTGCCCTTTGCAGCACTCTCAGTTACATGTGGTGCGACAATGATGCTCGTTGCCAACCCACTCACGCCTGCCGTAACAGTGCTTTGAGGGGAATCTGTTGGGTGTATACAAGGCGCCGACATCTTGAGTTCTCTGGACATCGCCGAGGACGAACAGTACCTTCAGCTAAACGCCATGACGCCACCTGTTTCGAAGTCTTCAACCCTAGATAAGTTTCGTCCTTCGATTGCTGACGATCTACCACCATCGTATTGCAGCAAAGTTCTCGCTCTTCTGCACGACTTCCGCTCACTTTCCGATTGCGCCCAGACAACCTTGGGCCGCACGAAGAGCGTCACTCACCACATCGACACCGGTTCCCACGCTCCGTTAAACCAACGACCCTATTGAGTCGCTTACGCAAGTCAAACTCTGAAGAAAGCAGAGTGCAATTATTCTGTAAAGGAAAACGAATGCCTCGTCATTATTGGGGCTTCGGCTAAGTTCCGAACGTACCATTATAGCCGCCCTTTCGGCGTCGTCATGGATCACCACGCTCTGCGTTGGTTCTCGTCGCTGAAAGATCTGTCGGGACTACTCGGTCGCTGAGCGCTCAGGCTGCAAGAGTACGACGTTCGTGTTGTGTAACTATCAGGCCGCAAGCACTCTGACGCGGACGCTATTTCCCGTTCACCTCTAGCATCCACCATGGCTTCACCGTCCGTTTCCTTCTTGCCAGTCGACATCACTGACATTCCAGTGAAGCAACGCAAGGATACGTGGATTTGCCACCTGCTCGACTTTTTGGCGGATCCATCAGCTTCTCCCTCTTCCGGAACTCTACGTCGTCAAGCGCCCCATTTCATCACTCGAGATAATCTCCTCTATCAGTGGAATTATGCATCTGATGACCGGAAATGGCTGCTGATGAGACCTCACCACATGCGCACGCAAATGTGTGCTGCTTTCCACACTGTTCTGCAAAGAGCCCTTGTTGGCGTTCCGAAGCCCTACACCTGATTGCATCAGAGGTACTATTGGCACGGAATGTATCAATTTGTCTGTGAGTATATTAGCGCTTATACTGCCTGTCAGCAACGAAAGGCTCCCCCTCAACGAGCGGCCAGTACACTTCAACCTCTCGCGTGTCTGGCCTGTTTGTTAGACCGCATCGGCATTGATTTGTACGGCCCGCTTCCCTCGACCACTTCTGGAAATAGATGGATCATCGTCGGCGTAGATTACATTACGCGTTATGCAGAAACAGCAGCATTACCCATAGAAATAGCCAGAGAAGTTGCGTTTTTCATTCTACGCAACTTCGTCCTATGCCACGGAGCACCCCGCGAACTTCTGAGCGACACAGGACGTGTTTTTTTATCTGAAGCCGTTGAAGCATTGCTCTTTCAGTGTAATATTGTTCACTGCAAGACGACTGCATATCATCCGCAAACAAATGGCCTAACCAAACGATTTAACTGCACTCTCAGTGATATGCTGACAATGTAAACCGCATCCGACCAGGCAAACTGGGACGCCGTCCTTCCTTTCGTCACTTATGCGTAGAACACTGCAACGCAAGCGACCACAAGATTCTTGCCGTTCTTTCTTTTATACAGACGTGAGCCATCATGTATGCTAGACACCATGCTTCCTTACACACCTGACACTTGAGAGTACAGTCCGATTTCCGACATTGCCAGATATACAGAAGATTGTCGGCTGTTGGCTCGTTCCTTTACCAGAGAGGACCAAGGTCGCCAGAAGCTTAAGTGTGAAGACGACCGACCTCATGCTACTTTCCAAACGGTTGCCCCAGTTTGAGACTTGGAATAGTGATGAGTAAATTTGATGCATTTAAACCCAATTCTTCTTAGGTCCTGCCTGAAAAGGTTAAGCTGCACATATGCACTGTAGGTGACAAGCACTTTTGGCAGCTTTCACAAATTATACTGCAAACCAGCCACTGGAAAGCCTTCTCACTGATGTAGGAAGAAATGAATTGTCATGAGGTAAGAAAAAAAAACTAAATATTCTAGCTTACCTTATGAGCAGTGTTCAGCCAAGCCATTTGTGGAGGAACCTTGTCGACAACTCTGATCTGAGAAAATTCGATGTGAAAGCAAAAAAAAAAAAAAAAAAAAACAGAAAAAAAAAAGCCAGTTCAATTGGTTAGTTGAACAAGAATTCCAAAGCTGAGCAAGAATAATGGACACCTTAGAAGCAAACTGAAGAGTTCCTTTGGTCACATCAACTTCTTTTTCAGCAAACATTGAAAGCACAGTATACAAATGTTCTTGCATTTCAAAGAATATGAATGAACTAACGATCCTGCAGCCTCAGTTTTATCAAGGGGAGACTAGGCTCAATGGGCTGCCCTGCCAAAAAAATTGAAATTGTTGCTGTACACGCATGAGAATTTCTTCAGTTTTTTACAATTACATTTAATTAACTGCAAGAAGTGCATAGCACTATAATTTGTGCCTTTTGTCATAAATGATGAATTTAATGAATGCCTGAATGTGCATAAATTTAAGTGTGCCTATGGGTGCAAGCTAACTGCCTTGCAAAGAGCTTTTTGTGCAATGTGTAAGAAGAATGGCCACGGCTTCTTTTCAAGGCATTTTCATCAAAGACAAACAAAGAATGCCTTAGCACAAACTAACAGTTGCCATCAAGTGACTGTGCTTGATTTCTGTGCTATTCTGTTACAACGCAAGTTCAATAAATGTAATTCACGGTTTTACGAGTGAAAACACAAAAGACGTTCTAGAAAAAAGCAGCAGTAGGGAATTACAGGCCAATTCTGACAACCTGGGGCTGTGCAACGTACACCAGGCGTTTATCTAAGTACAAGGGTGATTTTGAATTTTGCCCGATCGAAATGCAACCACCGTGGTGAAAAGAAAAAAATACATGGTTCTCAAGCTTGGCAGGGTTGCACCTTGGCCATTAAGCTAATACACAAGGTAATGCCAGTATAGCAAGAATAAGATGTTCTCACGCTGCACTGCAGAACATGCAAATTAAAACCAGGGATTTAATGTCTTAAAAGGCAGAGTGCTTTTTGTGGGCTCAGTAGAGCGCTCCTAAGTTATTTCTGATCATTTGGGTTTAATTAACATGCCATCCAAACACAGAGTGTGTTTCTGCACTCCGTCCCTTTCATAATGCAGCCAGGCACTGAAGTTCTAACCTCATGCCCAGCAAGCATACTGCACTACTACGCATTTTCACACACAATGCACTGAAGTGAGTACTTAAACAAACCAGCGCTAACTTTCACATTTTCCCACATTTTATTCTCTTTATGAGAACAAACTGAATGAGCAGTTGTAGCCATCTTTCACAAGCAATTAACTTCTTGTAAAAGGAAGCGCCAATAACGAAACACTTAGACCACATGACTCCAAAACGGTATTATAATGCGGTCACGATGGGACTTAATTTGTTAGGTAAAATAATGATCGACCACTACTTCATTTAGGTTGACCTTGCTGCTTCAGTTGCATAATACTAATTTGCTAACCAAGAATAGTTACTCGTAAATTGCAACACAATGCATAGCAGCGATGTATTGTGCTAGAAGAGTCTGGAGAATTTCAAATCCTTACATACCTTTGAGGCAACATCGCTCTTGAGTAAATGATCGACGAGGTGTCGTCCTACAAAGCCAGTGCCTGCACAGGAAGCGTGGCACGTGAGCAGTCACTTTATTGATACATTCATTTCAGTTCACACAGTGTTCGAAGCAATGGCTATGGTGCAGTGCTGAAAAGCACAGACAAGAGTGAGTAAAGGCACTCGGTAAAAGGCTCTTTTTTTTTTTTGCTAAATTACAAAATATCCTTCATAATTCCCTCCTGCACCCCAAAGGCTTTGTAAAATGAAGAACAAAAGTTAGGTCACTTGCCAAGACATTAACCTCACTGCGACAGTAAGGGGGATTGGAGAGGAGCGTTGTGATATGTAGAACTGTGTAAGGCGACCTTCAAAGCTGCTTCTAGCGACTTCAACGAGCTCTTGACAAGGCACCAACGTCCGCTATGAAACGTTATAAAATGTCGCAATGCCGCTGACTTCACTTATCTGGTATTATTATACATGACAAATAGCTGATGATTATGGCGACCCGACACATTTTTTTTTTTATCAATCTTATTACGCAGCGCCTTCGTGCAACTAAACAGCCGAAAATCGACGGTCGACGATGCGCTTCCGTTCTCGTAAACAAGGAAAACTCGCAAATAAAACTTTGCTCGCGTGGAAAAATTGGTTAGGCGCACAGATGTCCACACTGGGCGTCAACGGTTTTCGTGAGCGGCAAGACAAGCGTGCACCATCGGAGACTTGCCCCAAGGAGCTGTCACCGGTCGCTTGACAGCGGAAATGACACACCGCTCAAAGAACGCGCTCTTCGAAGGTGAACGAACAATCACGGGGGCGGCTCTGTCGGTGGTCAAGCGCAGCTGCGGTGTACCCACCTCCGAGTATGAGAAATCGGTGCTTTTGGTCGCCCATGTTTCGGTGGCCTTGACGACACCGGCAGGGGTTGATAGCGATCGACGTTCTCTGCGCGCAGTTTCCGATGCCGCCGTGCTGCAGCCCCGCAAGGACCGGGAACCGGGAACACGTGGGTGGCGACCGGAACAGGAGGCGACTTCGCGAGTGTAGCGGCGATGCGCAAAAATAGCTGGATAAATCAGCGCCAGATGACGCCAGCTTCATTATAAATTCACTATCATCAACATCAGTCAAACAATAACATTTCAAGCTGCGTTACATTTTTAAGTAAAAACTCTTCACAGCAAATAAAAAATATTGACTCTATTTTTACTAGTGCATTGTTTTACTAGAAAAATTTTCGCACAATTACAAAAATAGAATTGTTTTTTATAGTACCTTTAGGTGACGCTTCAAACAAGGGTATTCAGCGCGCGAGACTTGAACGTCTTAATACTATGCTGTCTTGTGTTGTCATGACGATAATTATAGCGCGAGAACAGAACGACGACGCAGAGACAAAAAGGCGTCATCGTTCTGTTCTCGCACTATAACTATCGTCATGTCATACCAACTAGCCCAAGCTGCCACACTTGTGTTGTGAAATAGCGCGCGGATTTCGTGTTGTGCATTTAAAGCCTTGAGGTAGGGAGCAGACCTCTTGAGCTGGTAGCTGCCAAGGCCAGGGCTGCGCCATGTAAATTAAAACATTTAAATAATTGTGAACGCACGTGCTTGGCCACCCGTTTCAAATTAGATTACAATATAATTACGACTTTATTGTTTTGTTTTTGCAGGAGGCAGAGTCTAGTAGTGACGTGCAGTGAAATTCAGGCTGCAGAGATGCGTCAGATGTGATAGGTACATTAGAAAGTCGAAAGAGCAGTCTTGTGAATGCCCAACGACAAAGTGTATTTACTATATTTTTATACATATAACTACGTATGAAGGAGAGCCAGAAAAGTAGTTTTAAAAAGAAAGACTGTAGAATATGTGTAATCACACGTTGTTCCTTGCTGAATTGATGCGGGAGTGCTGAAAAATAAACGCTTTTTTTTTTTTGCAATAGTCCGCGGCCGCGGTGCTTGAGACGTTGTTACACTGAGCAAGCGCGGTGACGTCATATATGCAGACGCCGTGTCGTGCTGCAATAGCAGCACATTCGAAGCATGGTATCCGAGATTAACTTTGGTGACGATGCTCTAGCGGAACTCGTCACGAAGTTCATGGTTGAAAATACGAGAGGGGCTAAATTGCTCGCATTACTCTCACCAGATTCTCATTTTCCCCTCTCTTTTTCGTGCAGGCAAGGAGAAAATATTTCTGCTTGTGCTCGTGGACATACGTGACGGGATAGTAATGTTATTCCTGTCGTGACCAGACAGTCCCAATTGTCAAACCGTCTTACTCTCCCAACACTCAGGCAGGCAGGCAGGCAGGCAGGCAGGCAGGCAGGCAGGCAGGCAGATAGATAGATAGATAGATAGATAGATAGATAGATAGATAGATAGATAGATAGATAGATAGATAGATAGATAGATAGATAGATAGATAGATAGATAGATAGATAGATAGATAGATAGATAGATAGATAGATAGATAGATAGATAGATAGATAGATAGATAGATAGATAGATAGATAGATAGTCAGTCTCAGCAGGAATCGAAGCCAACTGTCCTGCGTGGCAATCAGGTATTCACCTCCGAGGCATACCAGGTCTTGAAACTTGTTTGTAAAAAGACAATATGCAGGCGTAATGTTGGTGGACCTACTGGAGCATCATGAAGCGTAGGAGCACCCTCCTTCGAGGTCGCGTCAGAATTCTGGCGTCACACCCGAACTTGTGATGTCACGATGACGTCATGAGTGATTGCGTGATGATGAATTTCTGCGGCATTCGTCCCCAACGCCGCTGTACAGGAGCCGCCGACGGCCAAATTTGCCGTTTGATGAGGTATCTATAACGCTTTCGCCTTAAAAAAAACTGCGACTACGTTGTCAACGCTACAGCCACGCTTCTCTTCACGTTGCAATGAAGTGTTAAACCTTTGTAGTACCGGCGGAAGCTTATTGCGTGAGAAGACATTACGTGAAGCTTGTTTAAACAAGCTTTAACTTGACAAAAAAAATGATATCGGGAAAGTTGTCTTCATTTTTATTGCAGGCGGCCACGTATTGAGTGTCAGGACTGTAAAAAATGAAGACTTGCAAGAGTGGGTAATACGGATGCAAGCCTGGGATTCCCAGGATGAACCAGAAAGCGAACGCCGGCTTTGGTCCAAAGGATGAGGCAGAGCTGAGAGTCGATAACAAAACAAAAATATATTATCAGATAAGGCAGAACAAACAACAAACAAAAAAGCCCACTCGGCAATTATCGAATACTATACGACACCAATCACACGACACTCGAATACATTCAAGACAACGGGCGCAAACAATAACACGCGCTAGAATACAATCTCATGCATTAACTAACCAAGCACACTTATGAGCTAGAATGTACGTCAAACTTATTCAGTCCTAAGTTCTTGGAACAAAGCTTATATGCTTCTACGAAACACTCACTCAAAGTCCAGCGCCGGTCGTCGTCCCGCTGCGTCGACGTTTCTCTTCCAGAAAAATCGCGGGTCGTCAACTGGCCGCAGTTCAGTAACAAAACTTCTTCTCTGGTATAACACGTCCGCCACTCACGCGCTGCTACCGCCGAACACGGCTTTGCCTACGGGCGGTAAACGCATACTCATTTCCTGCTTGTAAGACAAGCCTTTGCACGCTGGCGAAAAACTCTCTTCATCTCAGCTCACTTCGCGACGAATGTTAGGCAGGGACGAACTCCCGGGCGAATTTCTGCTGCTGCGCCATCGCTCGAGGGCAGGGGCCGGCCGCTGTCACGGCTGGGATCACTGCTGTTATGCCTGCGAGTCGACAGCGAACGTCCGTGCCTCTGAAAAAGGCAAACTGTGTCAAGGCCAGCCCGCCTGACGCGAACAACTCAACGGCATCAACAGACGATAGTTATAGCGCGAGAACAAAACGACGACACAGAGACAAGAAGGACACGAAAGACATCGTCATGCCATACCAACTAGCCCAAGCTGCCACACTTCTAAGGCATCAACAGGCGACGGCGCCTTTCTGGCGTGCACGTGCAGTGAGTCACCTCAGCAAGCGAGCCCGTCGAGTAAACAACCGGCGTCTTCCTGTCTGGCAGCTGACGCAATGCCTAGCGACGTCACTCGTCCTTGGGTGCAGACACCTGCAGCGCAGCCTCTCCAGATTCGATGAGAAAGAATGACGCGGCCCAGCGGCGACCCCAATGGAGGAGTCCGACCTCACGACCAGTGGCGATTCCGGTTGGACATTTGGGTTGGACCCGGTGCTTATAAAAGAAGCCCTGCGGCGCGTCGAGAGGAGACCCCTTTGACAGCAGACCCATTTGAGAGCAGACCTATGTGTTAGAGAGGAGAGCTCGGCTCTTCGAGTCTCTGTTGGCCCCAGTGCCGAAATCGTAACGCCTCTGTATATATGCTGTACATAAACCTTGTTTAAACTCACCGTCGTCTCGTCCGCTCGTCTATCAGCTCTGCGCAGAAGCAGTCGCGAGCTGAGAAACCTACGCTACCAAACGGCTGGTGACCTTCCCGGCGGAGTTCGAAGCAGTGGCGCCTTCGGGACCGTGTTGGCGTCGCAATCTTTCGTAAACAGCTGTTCCAGCGGTGAGATTCGTAGCGCCCTTCGTAACGTC
The DNA here is from genome assembly GCF_013339725.1 of Rhipicephalus microplus. NCBI lineage: Eukaryota > Metazoa > Arthropoda > Arachnida > Ixodida > Ixodidae > Rhipicephalus > Rhipicephalus microplus. Next base: position 121,824,895 of record NC_051170.1, on the reverse strand, counting down.
GTCGGAGGCGCGCGTCCCAACAGTGGTTGGCAGCTGCGGGATCGGCCGGCGTCAGCAACATCGATGTGGTGAGTGCCTGATGTTTTCCCCTCAGTTCACCAGACTACTCTAGCTCAGGTTATAGTAGTTTAGAGAAGGGCTGTGTGAAGCATTAGAGTGAGCTTTGATCGTTTCAAGCCAAGTCGAAGCGCTTTGAAACCAAAGTTAATGCGGAGGGTGTAAACACGGGAGTGTTTAAAATTGCTTGCGCGTCTTGCTAGTAGACTTATAGTGGGTACGGCAAGTATATTGTTAACAGGGGCAAACAGCAAGAGGCTAGTGTGAACGATGGAGAACCTTAAAGTGAAGGAACTCATCGAAATTTGTGAGGAACTCGGCATTACTTTGGGCCGTGCGAAACGGAAGCAAGCGATCCTTGAAATCATGAAGGATGAGGGAGTGTCGGCTGAGGAAGTAGATGAGGCCTGAGTGGATATCAAAGCACGCCACGAGGAGGCTGAAAGGCGAGAAGCTCGCGAACGTGAAGAAGCTGAAAGGCGAGAACGCCGGGAGGAGGCCGAGAGACAGGAGCGCCTCGAGTTGAAACGAATAGAATTGGCAATCCTACAGTGTTCGCAGGCGCCTAGCGTGGCTTCTCCGACGATTCAGGTCAGCGGTTTTAGAGTTCGGGACCAACTGCCACCGTTCGTAGTAGGCGAGGACATGGCGAAGTATCTCGTCAAGTTTGAACACGTCTGTGAGCGAAACGCTTTAGAGCGGTCTCTTCGGGCGCGGAATCTGTTAGCTCTTCTTCCCGGCGAAGTGTCCGACGCGATAACTTGCTTGTCGAGGGAAGCATTTGAGAGCTATGACGAGGTTAAAGAAGTGCTCTTGAGACGTTATAAGTTGTCACCCGAGGCTTTCAGGCAAAGGTTCCGCTTTGCTAAAAAGGGGAATGAGTCACACGTTGACTTCGCGTTTCGTCTTAAAGCCGATTTAATTGAATGGCTCAAGGGCGAAGGTGTTTATGACGACCGCGTAAAGTGGTGGAATGCGTTGCATTGGAGCAATTCTACCACTGCATCGAGGAGGATGTCAAACTTTGGCTGCAGGACAAACTTGGTGAAGTACAGCTAAACAAGGCAAAAGAGTTAGCTGAGGAGTATTATGCTCGCGGAAAGTTGCATAGCAGGGCAGTGCGCGTGGAAAAGGATGAAAGGAAAGAGGGCTTTTTAAAGAAACCTGATCAACGGAAACCCGCTTCGCACCGTAATTTCAAGAAGGACCCGTCTCTTACGAAGGACACTGTAGGGGAAGGGCAAACGGATGCGGAGAAATCGAGTGAGGTTTCTAAACAACGCACTGATACCACACGGGCGCTTGAATCACGGAAGCCGCTAATCTGCTACAACTGCAAAAAGGAAGGGCACATCGCGATAAACTGTAACCAAAAGTTTGCTTTTGCAACAATCCGAGAATCGGAAAAGAATATGCGGTTGTTGGAGCCGTATATCCAAGAAATTAGTCTGAATGGGAAAAAGTGTCGAGTACTTCGTGACTCAGCAGCAACCATGGACGTTGTCCATCCTTCATTGGTGTCTCCGGATGATTTTACAGGAGAACGCGCGTGGATCAGGCAAGTCGCCGCGGAGCAGAGTGCTTGCTTACCAATCGCTACGGTTGTCATTGAAGGCCCGTTCGGTAAGCTTCGCACCGAAGTGGCTGTGTCTGCCGCGCTTCCCGATAGTTTTCCTTATCTTTTCTCTAACAACTCAGAGCAGCTTCTCAAAGAGCAGGGTAAATCGTTCTTCCCCAACTTGGCGTACATGGCCCTCACGTGATCGCAAGCGCGGAAGCTTTCGCAGGCGCTTGATCTTGTTCAATGCGGTGAACTCTCAAGTGACCTTGTCGGCGGGTCGACGGAACCTCAGAGAGGAAATTTTCCGCGTGAGTCATGTGAGCAGTCACGCGAGCGGCCCGTCGCCGAAGCGACCGGCGCGGTTTCCGTAGCAAGGGGAGACGACATGGCGCCATTGAGTCAGAGCGAGAGGGTTGCAACGCTCTCGCCTGTAGCGGAAAGTTGGAGTGAGCTGTCGAGGGTTGATCGGGAGACGCTCATTCGAGATCAGCGTGAGGACCTCTCGTTTAAAGCGCAAGTGGAAAGCCACATGAAAGTTTCACAAGTGTTGTCGAAAGAGTACTATGACAAATCGGCAAAGAAGCGCGCTTTTGAAGTAGGAGGTCAGGTAAAGCTGCTGCAGCCGTCCAAAAGGAACAAGCTTGAGGCTCATTGGCAAGGGCCCGCCAAAGTAATATCCAAGCTTTCCGATACGAATTATGAGGTAAAATTAGGAAGGCGGCCGAACAAAATTTACAACTTGATGAAACCATACGTTTACGCCAAGCGGTCGTAAATCTGCTGTTGAATGCTTCAGAGGAAGAGGGAGCAGAAATTTTGAGTTCTAGTGAGGTAATCGAAAGGGAATCGGAGGTAATCTTGGAGCAGTTGAACCTAGAGCCTAGGTTAAGTGAAGTCCAGGAGGAGGACCTGAAAAGGATTGTTTCCGAGTTTGGATACGTGTTTTCGGACCGTCCCGGAGACACGACGGTGATCGAACACGATATAGAGCTAACTTGTGAGGAGGCAATCCCTAGCACGCCGTATCGTTGTTCCCCCGTGCAACGTCGCAAGTATGAGCAGCTGTTGGTACCGCATAGGTATCGTCGCCTAAAAGTGGCTGGTTACTGCATGAGATGGAGCATGATGCTCCAACAGCTCAACTTTGACGTTCGCTGCAAAAAAAAAGGAAAGCTAAACGCTAATGCAGGTGCATTAAGCCGTGCGTTTAATTAGTACCTTCTCCACCTTTTGGTTTCTCGCTGGCGATTCGGGGCAAAATTTTGACATCATCACGACCTGGGCTGAGCACTCTCGTCCAGAGTGAGCTCAAGGAGCCAACTTTATGTTGTATTCTAATTCGTTACGTTGTTGTGCGTGAAAAAAAAGTTGAGTTGTCATTTTAAGAGTCTTGGGTCCCACATGTGCCTCTTGATGTAGAGGGAACGAAATTCCGATAGACACGTAGCTAGGTATATGTTGTACTATACTTTGTCTGGTGTTTTGTCGGGTGACCGAGGGCGCTTGCTTGTGTCGTGTGTTGTCTGTTGTCGAACCGTTCTTGACAAGTTGCAGAACCATCGACAAGTGCTGAAACCAAAGATCGTCAGAAGAGACGAGCGAAGCTGGTCGACAAGTTGTGGTGACAAGCCAGTGAGCTTGGATCCGTCCTCAAGAATGGGATGTGTTCCCGGAACAGAGTCTGGAGCTGCATTCTCCCCATGGCCCTGGAGGCGAACCTGGAGGGACCTGGCGAACGAGCGCGCCTGACATCCGAGCCCCGTGAAAGCAGCTCGTCTTTCCGGCGCATTGTCTGGCGGCGGGGGTGCTGTTATGCCTGCGAGTCGACAGCGAACGTCCGTGCCTCTGAAAAAGGCAAACTGGGTCAAGGCCAGCCCGCGAGTCCGCCTGACGCGAACAACTCAACGGCGTCAACAGGCGACGGCGCCTTTCTGGCGTGCACGTGCAGTGAGTCACCTCAGCAAGCGAGTCCGTCGAGTAAACAACCGGCGTCTTCCTGTCTGGTGGCTGACGCAATGCCTAGCGACGTCACTCGTCCTTGGGTGCAGCCACCTGCAGCGCAGCCTCTCCAGATTCGATGAGAGAGAATGACGCGGCCCAGCGGCGACACCATTGGAGGAGTCCGACCTCGCGACCAGCGGCGCTTCTGGTTGGACATTTGGGTTGGACCCGGTGCTTATAAAAGAAGCCCTGCGGCGCGTCGAGAGAGACCCCTTTGACAGCAGACCCATTTGAGAGCAGACCTATGTGTTAGAGAGGAGAGCTCGGCTCTTCGAGTGTCTGTCGGCCCCAGTGCCGAATTTGTAACGCCTCTGTATATATGCTGTACAAAAACCTTGTTTAAACTCACCGTCGTCTCGTCCGCTCGTCTATCAGCTCTGCGCAGAAGCAGTCGCGAGCTTAGAAACCTACGCTACCAAACGGCTGGTGACCTTCCCGGCGGAGTTCGAAGCAGTGGCGCCTTCGGGACCGTGTTGGCGTCGCAGTCTTTCGTAAACAGTGGTTGCAGTGGTGAGATTCGTAGCGCCCTTCGTAACGTCGTCGGAGGCGCGCGTCGCAACACTGCTGCGGATCGGCTGCGTCAGCACCGCGGCCGCTAGAAGGTGGAACCCCCCAGCGACGAGTGAAGTTCTAGGAGCTTTAGCGACGGGCTGGCCGACCAGCTTTGGGCCGTCCGGCAAGCCGAAGATGCCGCCTGGGTCTAAGGACTTCGAGCGGTCACCCGGCCGAGGCACAGTCATCATCATTGACGGAGGGTGGGAAGGGACAGGGTTTAATCCTTTCTTCTCCCGTCTTGCCCGAAGGAAACTTTTGGATTTCAAATAAAGCTTATTCGTTCATTCATTCTTCGTCTCCTGCTCGCCCCCATTCGCTGCTCGCTTATGTAACTTCGCACTGGGTTCTCGAAGCTTTGTCGATGCACTGCACAGCCAAAGCTCTTGATGGGGCGGGATCTTCCTCGAAAACTCCGTTACCTGTGACGCAACTAAAAAGTGCCTCACCCCTTTCTTCTCAATATTTCTATAGATTGCTCGGCAATAGATGCGAGGAAGTTGGTCAGCGTGGCGGCAGCGTTTTCGAGGGTGAGAAGAGGAGCAAGCGGCGTCTTTTGATGCTTGTGTCTTGTTTACTCCGGCTTCTGTCGCGTCTGCTTGGCGCCTGGTTTTATGTAGCCGGAGATGCGCGCTTTTCTGAGCGCTCGTTTGTGACACAGTCTCTCCGAAAACTTTCATTGTAGTGAACCTCGTATACGGACGTACTTACACCTTTAACCTTGTGCCTTTGAAAATACTTAAGAATGAAGAATATATGTGAACTGCCTGTTTTAAAGCAATACCTAATTTAAATTACTACGCTGCTATAAGAAAAGAAAGGAAACTTTCAATGGCTGTTTTTTTCTTTGTTAGACACGATGGTAATCGGAACTAACAGAAAATTACGGCAAGGAAAGTATAGGGGAAGTTAGTAGTAGTAGTTGTTATGTAAATGTGAAGTAATGTGGCCAAAAAGATAACTTGCCGCCGCCAGGGACCGAACCAGCAACCTTCGAAGATTGCAGGTTCAGTGCTTGCTCATACTTCCTGTTGGTACTTAACTTACTCATATTTTCTTTTAAGTACGTGCATCGCAGTACATAAATATTTCAAGTAAGGCTAACTTCTCCTGATAAACGTGGTAATATGTGACCATTGTGAGAAGAGAAAACCTGTTTATGATAAGGTTCGATAATCGCGAAAGCTCCGTCTGACGTTTACATGCAGTAGACAGCCGAATCTTCGAAAAAGTAGTTCATTACAAATAAATTAACAGTTTCTTAATTACCTGAGAATTGAGTTTGTTGTCATATTGACTTCCACATCTCCCCGTTGTTTTTCTCTCTCTCCCGTATGCTAGTAATATTCCCTGCGCATAAGTTGTTGACAGTACTACCATCGTGAAGATTGAGAAAGTGTACCTAACCTGCACCTAACTGTAATTATAGTTCGTAATACTCCACTTGTGATAGTGACTGTAATATTATATGCATGCGTGATATTTCGTACTTCTGAATCATTGGTGTTGGAGCCTATATTTTTTTTTAGGCTATACGTTACGGGAGACGTACCTAATCCCGAGTAATATGCCTCGGTTCAAATTATGTCCCCGCTCTTACCGTTACCCCGTCTAGGGTGTGGCCGCGGATGTTATGTAAGGTGTGGTTATAAAATGCGTCACTGCCGCAGTCGGCTCACCATTTCTGACACCAGGGGACGTGCTTTGGACTGTTGCTACGTACGTGTTGTATTGTCATCCTGCGTTTTACTGTTTTAACCCTGCGTTTCACAGCACCGAAATAACAAAATGGAAAGAAAAGGGGCCTTATCGTAATGGACGCTGTATCGATCGTCGTTCACTGTGCCTGTTTCCGTCCCGTCCTTTTCTTGTTAAAGTTCTCTTCCGCATTTTTAGACCCCTATACACGCTTTCGGTTGATTGGTACGTGACCTCGTTGCCAGCAGAGACGCACCCTGTACAGCTATGCGAGTTAACTTTTATTTGAGAGAGTGGCTGAGAATGTTTAACGAAGGCAGGAAGTGGATGTGTTGTCTGGAGGCCCATCGCTTTCATCTTCGCGTTGAGGGAAATAATGAAAAGGACAGAATGAAACGATAATTAAACGAAGCAGAATCCAATTATGACACATGTACTTCTTTCTATTCCTCCTTAATCAAGAAAGAAATGCGCGTGACAATCGCTGCAGGAGCACCCATTCCACGTGTCTGTGAAGATACAACACAAAGGGGTAGATGTTACATGCTCCGGACGTGGTGAAACAGTTGATGCAGCACTCAACTCCCGATAAAGTTGGTCACAGAGTCGATTCACAGCTGCGGTGGTCACGTTAGCCTCGTGCATTCGTGAAATGTTGAATAGGGATATTTTATTTGTGAGCCAGGCTAGAATAAAGGTCGTCGCCGAAGCTGCGCTTCACGAAGTCTCTGTAGAACTTGTTGAAATGGTCACCAATAGGCTCACCGAGATCTCGCTTTAAAGGGACACTTAAGAACAAAATGATTTTTCGGGTATTAGTGAAGCACAATTTCGCGATCCCGAAAACACCACTCTTACCGGGACACGACGCTAAGCAAGCGAGAGAACGCGTGAAAAAAAAAAAGTGCAGCTGGCGACGCCACATTGAGATTCCCGCACTAAACACAGTGACGCCATAATCGTTGTAGGCGTCTGTTGGGTCTCTCGTAGCTTCTAATCGATAAAATTGAAATACATTGCCATCTGTGGGTGCCATAGACCTGTACACCACAATGGGTTACGAAGAGGGGCTTGTTGGGCGCGTTGGTTCAGCATCATAGTAGCACTTAGTACAGAAAGCAGGGACAAAGAAAACGAACACAGCGTGGTGTGTTCGTGTGATTTTTTTCTTTTTTTCTTCGTACCTGTCTTTCTTGCGCTAAATTCTACTATAATATGTTACGAGCAGATAGATATCCACCAAGGTTACTGGTTTTAAGCAAAAACTAAATCATAGTAGCTCGGAGGGCTTTCCTTCGATGGCACGGTACCTCTTAGAGTGAAAGGTTCAGGGTGTGTAGTCAAGAGTCCGACGGAATCCCGTCTGGTCGGGGAAAAACATAGTGCAAAGTAACAACTGTGAACAAGGCTCCCGCGTGGGGAGCCGAAACGTCTTTTTAACTTTTGTGTATATCACCTTGGTCGGCGTTTTTGTTACTTTGCGCTCAGGGTGTAATGTACGTACCCCTATACATTATCAGCTTGTATATTTAATGTGTTTGTTCTTCGTAAGTGCAATGTTTTTAACAAAAATGTGCGTGTAAGCACAGTGAGGGCTATTATATGAGGTGGTTGAGCGATTGAGCCCATACACAAAAAAAAGCTACGCCAAATGATATCCTCCATTTCCTTTTGATATGTGCAGTCCAACGGGCCCACGACGCAGCAGAGAGACTTGGTCTTTCTGTTCCGACGAGGAAGCGGCCCGCAACGGGCTTATAGGCCCGTTGCGGGCCTATAGTAAGCTTTATTAGGTCCTATAGAACTTTATTAGGTCCTTCGGAACGCATTTATAAATGCGTTCCGAAGGACCTAATAAAGTTCATCCATCAACAATTCAACCACGCGCAACATGTCGACACAACAACAACAACAACAACACAACAACAACAACAACAACAACAACACAACACAACAACAACAACAACAACAACAACAACAACAACAACCAACGACGACGACGACGACGACGACGACGACGACGACGACGACGACAACAACAACAACAAGCATGACGATGACGTGTTTAGTATTGGTTTGTCCGCTTTTTTTTCCATGAAGGTATGTTATTGTAGTTCAATGAAAACAAAAACTGCTTCGACTCTCTTCCTTTCTCTTACCTATACTGATGAAAATATCCACCTCGCGCGGAGCTCCGTGAGGTGGATGAGGTCGCTGTCGAGGCGGCCGAGAGAAAATGGAGAGATGCACGCCATATTTTGGATGAACCCATAAAAAAAATACAAAACGCGTGACTCACACTAACACATTTGACATGAATATGCAAGCAGGTTTGTCTCGAGAGTATATAGTGCTCCCGACAAGGAGGTCACTGTAGCTGTTGTAATACTGTGTTCGAAACGGTCTCAATTTTTTTTTCACCACAGCACGTAGATGCACAATGTTTGAGCCAAAAGAAAAAAAAAAGGACGCTTGCGATTTTGTCGAGAAATTGAATTGCTCTAAACAGGAAGCACGGTTTGTGTACTTACTTGCCTCCTCCGTCTCTTTTACACATGCACTGTCCAAACACAACTTATCGTAGGAGATATTCGTTCAATCATTATTGTAAACCCAACAGCATATTGCTGCAAAATTGTCCAGATACGTTTTTGAGTGTTTTAAGAATTATAAAGGAAGCAAGCGTGAATTCAAGGGCTCGTTTCCTTGTTAGGCAGAATATTATTGAGAACTGGCCTCGATCGAAAATGCAGCCGACGCAGCCGGGATTCGATCCCGCGACCTGCGGGTCAGCAGCCAAGTACCTTAGTTACTTGACCACCGCGGCGAGGCAAAGAATGAAACGAAAATAAAGTGGACGAAAAGAAAATTACTGCCACGGGGAGGGGGGGGGGGCGACCTTGGAATAGCGCGTCCGATGCTCTAGCAACTGAGATACGGTGGCGGCAGGTGATCTCTTCGTTACTTTATAGGGTATATAGTGCATTGAAAAGTGGGAGTGTCAGTCAGCGCTACCAGCACGCATTACGGCGATTATAAAATACTCTTGCTTTGTCTGTTGGCGTCACGTATAGCACGTGATCTTATTACGAGCTGGCAGCTGACCAATAATCCCTCGCATGCATGCTAACTGAAGGCATCAAGTCTGCCGGATGAGGCCCCTGCTATTAATGAAGAGAGAAGTGCTACTGTACAGTAATTTTGTACCAATGTATCGACTGCGACGTGGGATTGGCCATGTCTTACAAGGACGGTAGGCAAATTTAAACGTTCGAGCGTTCAGTTTCATACTTTATAGGCTGTTCACGGTTCGTGAAAATGAAAATGAAAATCAAAACTCACAGGTTGCGGTGGATGACCCAGAAGTCGCAAATCGGATCCCGGCAGTGGCGGTCGTATTTCGATGGAAGTGATAAGCTAGAGGCCAGAGCACAGTGCGACGTCAGCTACCGTTAAATGAGTAGTAGCATGGATTTAAATATTTCAGTTGTTGCTCCAATTAAGGATACAGTGTCGAGAATTCTCAGGAGAGTGTTGTAGTGCGTGAGAAGGCATTACAGCTTCACTACCATTACGTTAAAACTGCAATTTCATTTGCGTTATCGAGAAGCTGCAGCTTCGTAGTGTCGTGTCATCACAAGTCTGGCGTCATAGAAAGACTGCAACTCACAACATACTAGCAACAGCAGTCAGTATGCTGTCAGAATCGTGTGGTTCACGTAAAAAACGACGAGTGATTGTCTTTTAGAGACCCTGACAGCGATTTCAGTGATTTAGGCTGGACGCGCATTCCGAAAACACAGTGACGCCATAATCGTTGTAGGCGTCTGTTGGGTCTCTCGTAGCTTCTAATCGATAAAATTGAAATACATTGCCATCTGTGGGTGCCATAGACCTGTACACCACAATGGGTTATGAAGAGGGGCTTGTTGGGCGCGTTGGTTCAGCGCCCAACAAGCATTTAGCACAGAAAGCAGGGACAAAGAAAACGAACACAGCGTGGTGTGTTCATGTGATTTTTTCTTCGTACCTGTCTTTCTTGCGCTAAATTCTACTATAATATGTTACGAGCAGATAAATATCCACCAAGGTTACTGGTTTTAAGCATAAACTAAATCATAGTAGCTCGGAGGGCTTTCCTTTGATGGCACGGTACCTCTTAGAGTGAAAGGTTCAGGGTGCGTAGTCAAGAGTCCGACGGAATCCCGTCTGGTCGGGGAAAAACATAGTGCAAAGTAACAACTGTGAACAAGGCTCCCGCGTGGGGAGCCGAAACGTCTTTTTAAACTTTTGTGTATATCACCTTGGTCGGCGTTTTTGTTACTTTGCGCTCAGGGTGTAATGTACGTACCCCTATACATTATCAGCTTGTATATTTAATGTGTTTGTTCTTCGTAAGTGCAATGTTTTTAACAAAAATGTGCGTGTAAGCACAGTGAGGGCTATTATATGAGGTGGTTGAGCGATTGAGCCCATACACAAAAAAAGCTACGCCAAATGATATCCTCCATTTCCTTTTGATATGTGCAGTCCAACGGGCCCCGACGCAGCAGAGAGACTTGGTCTTTCTGTTCCGACGAGGAAGCGGCCCGCAACGGGCTTATAGGCCCGTTGCCGGGCCTATAGTAAGCTTATTAGGTCCTATAGAACTTTATTAGGTCCTTCGGAACGCATTTATAAATGCGTTCCGAAGGACCTAATAAAGTTCATCCATCAACAATTCAACCCCGCGCAACATGTCGACACAACAACAACAACAACAACAACAACAACAACAACCACAACAACAACAACAACAACAACAACAACAACAACAACAACAACAACAACAACAACAACGACGACGACGACGACGACGACGACGACGACGGACGACGACGACAACAACAACAACAAGCATGACGATGACGTGTTTAGTATTGGTTTTGTCCGCTTTTTTTTCCATGAAGGTATGTTATTGTAGTTCAATGAAAACAAAAACTGCTTCGACTCTCTTCCTTTCTCTTACCTATACTGATGAAAATATCCACCTCGCGCGGAGCTCCGTGAGGTGGATGAGGTCGCTGTCGAGGCGGCCGAGAGAAAATGGAGAGATGCACGCCATATTTGGATGAACCCATAAAAAAAATACAAAACGCGTGACTCACACTAACACATTTGACATGAATATGCAAGCAGGTTTGTCTCGAGAGTATATAGTGCTCCCGACAAGGAGGTCACTGTAGCTGTTGTAATACTGTGTTCGAAACGGTCTCAATTTTTTTTTTCACCACAGCACGTAGATGCACAATGTTTGAGCCAAAAGAAAAAAAAAGGACGCTTGCGATTTTGTCGAGAAATTGAATTGCTCTAAACAGGAAGCACGGTTTGTGTACTCTACTTGCCTCCTCCGTCTCTTTTACACATGCACTGTCCAAACACAACTTATCGTAGGAGATATTCGTTCAATCATTATTGTAAACCCAACAGCATATTGCTGCAAAATTGTCCAGATACGTTTTTGAGTGTTTTAAGAATTATAAAGGAAGCAAGCGTGAATTCAAGGGCTCGTTTCCTTTGTTAGGCAGAATATTATTGAGAACTGGCCTCGATCGAAAATGCAGCCGACGCAGCCGGGATTCGATCCCGCGACCTGCGGGTCAGCAGCCAAGTACCTTAGTTACTTGACCACCGCGGCGAGGCAAAGAATGAAACGAAAATAAAGTGGACGAAAAGAAAATTACTGCCACGGGGAGGGGGGGGGGGCGACCTTGGAATAGCGCGTCCGATGCTCTAGCAACTGAGATACGGTGGCGGCAGGTGATCTCTTCGTTTACTTTATAGGGTATATAGTGCATTGAAAAGTGGGAGTGTCAGTCAGCGCTACCAGCACGCATTACGGCGATTATAAAATACTCTTGCTTTGTCTGTTGGCGTCACGTATAGCACGTGATCTTATTACGAGCTGGCAGCTGACCAATAATCCCTCGCATGCATGCTAACTGAAGGCATCAAGTCTGCCGGAATGAGGCCCCTGCTATTAATGAAGAGAGAAGTGCATACTGTACATGTAATTTTGTACCAATGTATCGACTGCGACGTGGGATTGGCCATGTCTTACAAGGACGGTAGGCAAATTTAAACGTTCGAGCGTTCAGTTTCATACTTTATAGGCTGTTCACGGTTCGTGAAATGAAAATGAAAATCAAAACTCACAGGTTGCGGTGGATGACCCAGAAGTCGCAAATCGGATCCCGGCAGTGGCGGTCGTATTTCGATGGAAGTGATAAGCTAGAGGCCAGAGCACAGTGCGACGTCAGCTACCGTTAAATGAGTAGTAGCATGGATTTTAAATATTTTCAGTTGTTGCTCCAATTAAGGATACAAGTGTCGAGAATTCTCAGGAGAGTGTTGTAGTGCGTGAGAAGGCATTACATCTCACTACCATTACGTTAAAACTGCAATTTCATTTGCGTTATCGAGAAGCTGCAGCTTCGTAGTGTCGTGTCATCACAAGTCTGGCGTCATAGAAAGACTGCAACTCACAACATACTAGCAACAGCAGTCAGTATGCTGTCAGAATCGTGTGGTTCACGTAAAAAACGACGAGTGAATTGTCTTTTAGAGACCCTGACAGCGATTTCAGTGATTTAGGCTGGACGCGCATTCCGAAAACACAGTGAGCTGTAATAACTTGTCGTGATAAAGTCCATTGTGGTGGTGGTGGTATGCAGGTGCTGGATGACGAAAATTTTAAAATCAAATATATTTTACACGTGTCGTGTGGTGCCAGTGAGCATTTAGTGCCCACCACGAAAATTAAAAATGCCGGGCAACTCAAATTGTGTCAGCAGTCACTTAAAGAACACTAAAAGGTCGCGATTTCCAGAGTCTTCCACTACATAGTGTCTCATAACAATTATGTCTAGATTTCGGCACGTCAAACCCCGCAATCACGATTATAAGTCACAAGTGATATGGCCCTTAGCTTGAGATAGCCACTTCGTGTTGCTGCGGTTATCACTTACTAAGGGTGGTGTGGGCTCTGATGTCTCAGTGCACGAGCCGAAATGGCACCGACTTGTCACGCAGAGAACAAGGTGGAAACGAACGATTGTGCAATAATCGGGCAGCACTGAGTACTGAATAAAGTAGTTTCATTTCGTGAGCGATGCACACGAGATCTATACAGCGTGCGGATTGGTGTGGCGGGTGCAAGGAAACCCATGCACTGAGAGGCTTATCGTTTACCGAAACCCACAATGTGCAGTTTTACGTTTCGAGCTTGTAGAGGAGCCTCTCAGACTGCCATTATCTGGAAGATTAAATGAATTTCAAAGGCTTGTACAACTGTGCGCAAAGCGAGGGGTTTCCTCGCAATAATAAGTTAGCGCAATAAGTTTGCGCATTGCTGCATGTGTCGAGCTTCTCCTGTCAGCCCGGGTGACGCCATAGCAAATTTGGAGCACTTGGTTCACCTCCTTGCCTTTCTCTCTCTCTGAAGTAGTTGAGAAACGCTTGTTGCTACATGAGGCAAGGAGGGTTTCCTGGTGAATGGGTTCTTAAAGGAACAACATTTGTATGGTTGTAAATTTTCAATATCAATGCCAGGTAAAGGTGATAACGGGCCGAATTGAATACTATTCGAATAGATCGAGTTTAAATTTTAAGGCAGCCATTTTCTGCACACCCCTGCTATTCAACATTTACTTGAAAATATAAAATTCGGCAGATGTCACGCGCCTTGGGAATCGATGTAATGTGATGCATGCGGAGGGAAAGTGACTCTGGTGTAATTTTTGTATTGAGCGAAACTTTACGAAATGACGCTAAAGATATGTGCAAACATTGTACGCACACACGTAAATGATCACGTTTACTGTTGCATAACAATTAGGATTAGGAAGTTGTAGGTAGCCGGCGAATCTAGCCTTGCGAAATTTGCGAGCTATTGCCCCGCCCGGTTTCCTCTTTGCTTGTTGTAACTTATGTCTTTTTTAAATTTTTTAACTAAGCGCGGGTGCTCTTAACAATTGTGCGTAGCACGACGTAACTCTGTATGAGCCGATGTTATCTGCGCTATTCCAGATGCAACGTTGTACCGGACCCTTATCTCACTGCATTATGCCCCTACGTAATTGTCACTCGTCACCAGTCACATGCGAGGTCTGTAGCATCCAAAAACTTCAGGAGATTTTTGCGACACCTGCTTCCTGAAGGTCCAGGAAAGTGGTGCTATAGAAAATTACTTGCTTAAGTGCCGCGAGCTTGATAAAAGAACGCCAATGTTTATTTGAGGAACTGCAACGTTTGGGATCGCCCCGCGACGGTGTAACTGATATTGTGTTTCCGCGTTGCGCAACGATGTTAGCAGCAACATGGGTATTAGCAACATCAGAAGCAGTAAGCTGATATGCAGTGCTTGAGCCCGCGAGGATGGTGGCCCTGGATACTGCTAGATGAATGAGCTTCACCGAATGGTGCTTCGCTACAGTGGTCGTTAACCCGACGTGACGGCTCTATAATAAGAGTATGTGTGTACTGTTTATAAGATTGGATAGCCAGCACTGCAATCACAATTGACGTTTCACGAACATTATAGTCTACCTGAAAAGCAGTTCCGAGACCTGGCGTGGCGCTGTGGTAGAATACTTGATTGCCAAGCAGAATGTGGGATTCGATTCCTGCCGGAACCATGATATTTGTTATATGATTTCATTGGGTCAATGCTGCCGATGCCAACCTTTAGAGGCGAAACTCCGTAGGGCCGACCTAGTTGGCTTCCATCATTCCCCACAAAACTCAAACCAAAACTGCCAGCCTGCAAAAAAAAAAAAAGAAAGCTTATGTGTAAACAACCGATTTTCTGTATAATCAACCACCACCGCCGCCGCCGCAGCAGCAGCAGCACATTGGGCAAGCATTCTAAAATCATGAATGGTAGGTTGCCACTATTCCTCAAGAGGAAGGCGTATACCAGCTGCATCTTACTGGTAATCAATCATATGGCAGCACAATACTTGATCACCCACGGCGTTCATTTGTGCATCCGTCCGTGCATCTGTCCATCCATCCGTCTGTCCTACCGTCTGTGCATCCGTACGTATACGTCCATCTGCCCGTCCTTTATACTCGTTGGCGACTTCAACGTAGGCAGTTATTCACTTCGTGGAGATTCACAGATTTTTTTAACGTTCTCGAATTAAAATTACGAATGTCTGTTCGCGCCATTCCTTGGTTGATACAAACTTTCAGTCACCTTCAGTGCATTGCGCTTAACTTCAGTTCATCCTAACCCGACGTGACGGCTGTATCGTAGGAGTATACTATCTACGTCAAATGAAATCGGAACAGCGGCAAGCCTTTGCGATGGCACAGTACGCACCGTCCAGTTATCACAATCGACAGGCGCATGCATCCTGCTCAGCAGCTCTGTGTATATATGAGTACCTGTCCATGGTGATAAGTCGACGGCGCGGTCTATACCATCGGGAAAGCTTTCCGTTGTTCAGGTTTCATCTGACACGGATATAGTGCATACGTAATGTTTATAAAAATGGATAGCCATCGCACATACCCAATTGATGCTTGACGAACATTGCAGTCTATTTGAAAAGCAGTTGCGATACCTGGCATGGCTCTATGGCAGAATACTTGGTTGCAACGCAGAATGCTGGGTTTCGATTTCTGCTAGAAGTCTGGCACTTTTTTGTTACATAAGTTGGGTCAGCGCAGCCGATGGCAGCTTTTTATTAACGCTAACGCGTTGAAACTACCCATCTCTGTTCCCGCCGTTCCTGGGTAGATATAACTGTCGATTACCTGTGGCACGTACACGCCCTTGGGTATGTGCCACTGTCTAGCGGAAAGTGTTTGGTGACACACGTGACCAGATTGTGACATCGTTCATGCATTCATGCAATGGCCTGTGAGTCATATCGTATTCGTTAAACCATCTCACCTTTTTCTGCTATTTTTGGTTTACCTCAAGGAGGTGATCACGAGAACACCTAACAGTGGAGGGCAAACCAACCTCATTCATCCACCGGGATATATATATATATATATATATATATATATATATATATATATATATATATATATATATATATATATATATATATATATATATATATATATATATATATATATATATATATATATATATATATATATATATATATATATATATATATTGCCACAAGGCAGTAGTGGGATTGGGGCATAAAGCGGTAGAGGGTCCCTGGCAAAAAGAGAAGACTACGAAGTGGATAGAGACTGGTTCCAGCCCGCCAGTGCGCCAGGCATTGTCATCGCGTGTAATCATTGTAAATATCTGTAAATATACGTTTTCTTGTAAGATTATTGGTGGAGGTGCTGGGTACGCCTACCTGGCTTTTCCGGCAAACCAACACGGAACTTCGGAGTGGTCGCCACCTTCATTTTTCTGCAATGGCTCAACAGGCCCACCCACAAGAGCAACAGCAGCCGCAGCTGCAGCCGCAGCTGCAGCAGCAGCACCAGCACCAGCACCAGCACCAGCACCAGCAGCACCAGCACCAGCAGCAGCAGCTGCCTCCTCTGATTCTCCTGCCTCCACGAGACCCCGGAACCTTCTCGGGCACAGGCAAGGACAAGGTGAATGTTGAAGATTGGGTCGCTTTGTACGAGCGCGTGAGCGAATACTATAGGTGGGACCCTACGTTGATGCTGGCCAACGTTGTATTTTACTTGCGGGATACGGCGCTCACCTGGTATGAGACGCATGAGTCGGAGTTGACCAGCTGGGACGTTTGCAAACTGAAGCTTCTCGAGTTATTCAGCAGGCCATTTGGGCGACAGCAGGCCGCGAGGAAAGACCTGGAATGTCGCGTGCAGACATCGACAGAATCGTATGTATCTTACATACAGGACGTATTGGGCCTCTGTCGAAAGGTGGACGAGAACATGAGTGAAACTGACAAAATCGCTCACATATTGAAGGGAATTGCCGATGACGCGTTCAATCTGTTGATCGTTAAAGATTGCGCCACCGTCGACGCGGTTGTGAAGGAGTGTCAGCGCTTCGAGCACGCCAAGAACCGTCGCATAACCCGCCAGTTTGCGCGTCTGCCTAATACTGCAGCCACTTCGACCTGTGAAGACAGCCCCAAGTTCACGCAAGCTACATCGTCCGAAAATGTCACCCGAATCGTTCGTCGCGAACTCGAAGCAATGGCTCCTGCAGCCATCGCCTCTGACGGTCCTCAAGACAACGCATCCACCGTCTCCCTCATCCAAGCCGTCGTTCGCCAAGAAATAGCAAATCTCGGCATCACACCTGTTTGCGCTGTTCGCACCACCGAGAGCTCGGCTTCTGTTAACCAGATTCCGGTGTACCCTTCACGCTACCCTTCCCGCTACCGGAACCCTGCTGAATGGAGAACGTCGGATGATAGACCAATCTGCTTTCACTGCTCTGGCGCCGGCCACATTGCACGCTACTGTCGCAATCGTTGGTCATCCAATTCATCTTGGAACACTGGGACTTGGCGTCGCTTTGAAGGCAGTTCTCGCCGCTTTTCTACTCCGTACGATCCACAGCCTGCTCCTACTAACATTCAGGGCCGAAGGTTCAGCCGGTCGCCATCACCCCAAGGCCGCCGATCTCTCTCGCCGATGATTTCTCGATCCAGGTCCCCTGCACGACCTGGGCCCTCAACCTCGGGAAACTAGACCATGCAGCTCCCGGAGGTGACGCTGCATTAACGACCCATTCTGCAAATCCTCTGTTGACGATTCCTACACGCCGCAATATTTTGGACCTTTTGGTGGATGACGTTACCGTTACAGCCCTGATAGACACTGGTGCACAAGTTTCAGTCATGAGCGCTGCTCTCTGTACTAAACTGCGAAAAGTGATCACGCCTCCTATTAAGTGTGCAGTAATGCTTGCCGATGGGAGCACATCTGCCGTTCTCGGCATGTGTACTTCTCGCGTATGTATTGCTGGGCGCCAGACCGTCGTATTGTTCACCGTGCTTGAGCAGTGCCCACATGACGTGATTCTTGGCCTCGACTTTCTCTCTGCGCACTCCGCCCTTATCGACTGCTCGACAGGTCTTCTTCAGTTGGAACTGCCTTTTGACGCCGCTGTTGCCCATGACGCTCAAAGTCGCCTTTGTGCCACCGAGTTCCTGCATCTTCCGCCGCAAGCCGCGACTTACGTGCAGCTCGTGTGTGATCCGCCTGTGCGCGATGGTGAATATGTCGTTTCACCTATTACCGACGTTGTGCTAAAGCACTCCATTGCTGTCCCGCACACCGTGGTGAGAGTATGCCACAATCAGACCCATTTGTCTCTTTTGAACTTTGGTTTCTCCACGCATGTGCTGCCTGCTGGTATTAAACTAGGCGTCATGTCGTCGCTGCAAGAGTGTGATATTTCTGAACTGTCGGCTCAGCAACCTACTCCGCATGTCAACTTGCTCACTGCGCCCAACCTGTCAAGCATTGACATTGCCAAAATGATAGCGCCAGATCTTTCGCCCTCCGAAGCACAAGACCTCCACCGTCTGTTGACATCCTATGCGGACATATTCGATCTTGACAACCGCCCTTTAGGCCAGACATCAGTTGTGACCCATCACATCAACTCCGGCGATGCCAACCCAATTCATCGCCGCCCTTACCGCGTCTCCGCCGCCGAACGCTCTGTCATCCAGAAAGAGGTCGAGAAAATGCTCGCCAAAGGCGTCGTCGAACACTCATCTAGTCCGTGGGCATCCCCGGTAGTGCTTGTCAAGAAGAAGGACAACACATGGCGATTTTGTGTCGACTATAGACATCTCAACAAGGTCACTAAGAAGGACGTTTACCCTTTACCAAGAATAGATGACGCCCTTGACTGCCTTCATGGCGCAAAGTTTTTCTCGTCCATTGACCTTCGATCTGGTTATTGGCAGATCACTGTTGACCCACGGGACCGAGAAAAAACAGCATTTGTAACCCCCGATGGGTTATATCAATTTAAAGTAATGCCGTTTGGGCTTTGTAATGCGCCGGCCACCTTTGAGCGCATGATGGACTCCCTTCTGCGCGGCTTCAAATGGTCCACTTGCTTATGCTACTTGGATGATATAATTGTTTTTTCACCGACGTTCGCAAGCCATCTAGAGCGACTGTCCAGTATTCTCCAAGTATTTCGCAACGCTGGTCTTCAGCTGAACTCTTCCAAATGCCGTTTCGGCCGTCGCGAAATAACTGTACTTGGTCACCTCGTTAACGCATCTGGGGTACAGCCCGATCCGGACAAAATTCGCGCATTGACTCAATTTCCCGTGCCCTCTTCTCATAAGGATGTCCGGAGCTTCCTTGGTTTGTGCTCCTATTTTCGCCGCTTCATCCGAAATTTCGCCGATATTGCGCGGCCTCTCACCGAGCTTCTTAAAAAAGATGTCCCATTTACTTGGAATTCGCCTCAGAGTGCTGCATTTTCGGCGCTCATTGCAGCCCTCACGACTACGCCAATATTAGCCCACTTCGATCAGACTGCCCCGACAGAAGTTCGTACGGACGCGAGTGGCCACGGAATTGGTGCTGTTTTAGCTCAGCGTCAGCATGGACGTGACTGTGTCATCGCCTACGCCAGCCGCCTTTTATCCCTGCCGAGAGGAACTATTCAATCACCGAAAGAGAGTGTCTTGCTCTTGTTTGGGCTGTCGCTAAATTTCGCCCGTACCTCTTCGGCCGCAGTTTTACTGTTGTAACTGATCACCATGCACTCTGCTGGCTTTCCTCGCTAAAGGATCCCATGGGACGTCTCGGTCGTTGGTCTCTACGCCTCCAAGAATACACCTTCTCGGTCGTGTATAAATCTGGTCACCTCCATCAAGACGCCGACTGCCTGTCACGGTATCCAGTGGATCCACCAGACGCCACAGAGAGAGCTACGGAGGCTTGCGTCTTATCAATATCATACTTTCTTGATATCGCTTCTGAGCAACGCCGCGACCCGGATTTACTTCCCATCATAGAAAGCCTGAGTTCCGCTACTCCACCCACTTCTCTGAACTTGTATTTCTTTCATGAAGGAGTTCTCTACCGCCACAACATGCGCCCTAACGGCCCTGACCGCCTTCTCGTCGTGCCTTCCCATTTGCGTGTAGATGTTCTCCGACAGCTTCACGATGAACCTGCCGCTGGTCACCTGGGAGTCACTCGCACTTATGATCGCGTCCGGCGCCGTTTTTTCTGGCCACGCCTATATCGCTCTGTGCAAAAGTATGTTGCCAGCTGCGACCTTTGTCAACGTCGAAAACGACCAACATCGCTTCCAGCTGGCCTTCTTAACCCTATTGAGATCCCTGCTGAACCATTCTACCGCGTAGGGCTCGACCTTCTCGGGCCATTTCCCACTTCTGCATCCGGGAACAAATGGGTTGCCGTGGCGACCGACTACGCGACACGTTATGCGATCACCCGCGCTCTTCCAACCAGCTGCGCTACCGATGTCGCCGACTTTCTGCTACATGACATCATATTGCATCACGGCGCTCCTCGACAGCTCGTTACTGACCAAGGCCGATACTTTTTATCTCGCGTCGTCCAGGATATCGTACGTTCCTGTTCCACGAACCACAAGTTCACAACGGCATACCATCCACAAACTAATGGACTTACAGAGCGCCTGAATCGCGTGCACTATCACGGACATGTTGTCAATGTATGTTTCTCCAGACCACCGTGACTGGGACGCAACGTTACCCTACGTCACCTTCGCTTACAACTCCTCCAGACATGACACCGCAGGCTATTCCCCGTTCTACCTTCTTTATGGACGGGAACCCTCTCTGCCTCTTGATACACTCCTTCCCGCTGGTTCAAGCTCCCCTGTCACATACGTCCGCGATGCCATAGAGCGAGCCGACGCAGCACGACAGATTGCCCGAGAACGACTCATGCTTTCTCAAGCCTCTCAGAAAGATCGATACGATCGTTACCACCGTGAAGTTTCGTATGCACCAGGTTCTCTCGTACTCTTGTGGACCCCATGTCGTCACATCGGCCTCTCCGAAAAACTTTTATTTCGCTATGACGGACCATACAAAGTCCTTCGCAAGATCAGCAACCTCACCTACGAGATACAGCGAGTCGTCGACGAAGCGCACTCAATGCCACCACCATCCACTGTTGTGCACGTCGTAAGACTGAAGCCTTATGTGTCACCCAACACTCCCATTTCGTGACAAGCGCCGGGTCGGCGCTTTAACGCCGCGGGGTAGTGCCACAAGGCAGTAGTGGGATTGGGGCATAAAGCGGTAGAGGGTCCCTGGCAAAAAGAGAAGACTACGAAGTGGATAGAGACTGGTTCCAGCCCGCCAGTGCGCCAGGCATTGTCATCGCGTGTAATCGTTGTAAATATCTGTAAATATACGTTTTCTTGTAAGAATATATATATATATATATATATATATATATATATATATATATATATATATATATATATATATATATATATATATATGGTTTCAGCCGCGAGCTGAGAGACAGACAAAAATGAAATAAAGCAACAACCAGAAATGCGCTTAGCTTGTGCACTACTTTACATGGTTCGTGCCCAACTTTGCCCGAATACATTTCAAAAGTACATAGAAGTGAGATTACTTGCGGCATTGGTGCAAGCAATGCCGCAACGACTTATCAATTTCATAGCATCATGGAGGCACTTCTTGTTGAACAAGGACCGCCTATGTTGAAAGGTGACGTTCTCTCCCTGAAGGAGCAGCTGAACTTAGGTTACGGCTATGTACCACTTCACTGGTGAACAAAGATAAGTGGAAGGGCACCAATAACGTCAGCAACGCAACAGCACCATGGTATCCACCTCATTTGTGTCCTTGTTCGCAAGCATTCTGTTACGTATACCTATAACCAAAACTTACTAGGACGGCTTCGTACGCTTAGTAAAATTATAAGCTATATTCAGACGCGTTGATAGTGCCTTATCGCCAAGCCTGTAGATTGCTCTCGGCGAAATGTTGGCGGTCCCTATAAAATAACAAAGCACTTTCAGCTGTGAATAAGTTGTGACGGGGTTATGTCGTTTCTGATTGTCGGTTTCGCAGAATGACTTCAGTGGATCGGAGAAATCGCACTTGGGAGCAGCTACTTTACATTCAGAGTGCCACGATTCTTCAGATATTGGCACGATCGATATCCTATTGTGCCCTGCTCCTGTCCTGTCTGAATGCTGTTGACTTCTACGAGCGAATTTTCTCGGTTTACGCAGTTCATCACGAGCGATTCCGTAGCGGACGAATGCGCTCGTTCAATGGCTCTTTGCTTGACACCAACCGACGATTGAAAACATACATAGTACTTGAAAGCGAATGCAAATGCTATACATTCGGTGAATAAGTAGCTTTGTTGCTCACAGCATGAACATTCAACTGACAGGCCGAAGATACAAAGGGGAAACAAAGGAAAACAAAGATTTCCCAGAACACGGGAGCGTGAAAAGAGCTAAATAGAATAGAAACACGTGAGGTGATGGTGTTCAGTGCACAAAATAAATGCGGATGATTTGGTTTCATAGGATATAGAGAGTTCTGAACAAGTGTTTAAGATATACGACTGTGGATGTGGGTAGGCCATGTAATTTCGGTCTCTCTGCTGATCACGATTAAACTCGACTGGGGGATCGAATTTCTCTACAGCGATTGGCTTTTTTCTGCACCGTGCGGAATCGAGTCAATCACAGTCTAGAAAATTAATCCATATCTGGCCAGATCATGAATGAACATGACTGTGCGACAGCCTAAAATGTGTAGGACACATAATTGGTTGCCCATTAGAGCTGCAGGATGGCTGCCAAAGGAAGGGAAGTGCAAATGAGAGAATGCAGAGAAATAACTGGGAAGATAAAATTACGCCATCTTCCGCTAAAGGGAATCTTGTGTATATGCGAAGCAGTGGGTGGTAACGCTTACACTGGCGGCAGCGTTGACGCTGCAGGCGCTCATCATGGTGTTGCGCAGGAGAGAAACGTGGGAAGGCGTACAGCACGCTGTGATGGACCGGTGCTTTTTACGGGGCCATGCCAATCACTGCTAATGGGCAATGAGAGACAGAAGACTCCGTTTGGACACAGAGATCTGCAGTCCACTTTTAGTTAACCAGCACGTAGAGAATTTTAATTGTTCAACAACGCAGAGGAAAAATATCCCACCGGCACTACCTTGAGGTCAAGATCTAGTGCCTATATACATGTGGTAGCCAGTGAACGGTATTGAAGCGAGAAGTTGTTTTTTTTCGACCGAGAAACTTGCTAGCAGATGCTAGCTGCATCGGCGTTGCGAGGCGAGAGAGGGGAAGTGTAGGAAAGAAGAGAGGGGGAGGGGTGCGCATGCGCGGCAAGGATGGTTACGCCGCACACCCGACTGAGCTCGACCTCAAGACGCTTCGCATCTAAAATCAGACGCTACACTAATTCCTGACTTGGGCGTGTAGGCGACATTCGTACCTCGCGTACCTCGGCGTTCCTGTTCCCTGTTGCATCAAGGCTAAAGTCTTTCCTGCCTCATACGGCGTGGTCACAGAATTTCCTATGAGTACACTAGGGGGAACTCTGGCGTTAGTGTGTATATATGGGAGCTGCAGCGCACAGCGCTTCTGGCAGCATGGGAATGGTGGGTAGTACACGGATTATATGGTCTAACGATCGTTCTTCAGGCTCCTTGTGGCTTGAACACCTTTTGCCGCAAGACGAAGTTCAGCAAAGGTTCTGCAATTACAGTTGACCACTTTAACCTTTTCAGGCACATCGATTCGGGTCAGCTCCCGAAGTTCACAACGTCCCGTTCATTTATTCAAAATACAGTGAACTAGAACCAAACTCTATAATTCTAAGCAATACTAAAACACAACAATAAACGAACACACAGTGCGTCCGGAGCCCGCAAGTATGAAGACACGCAAGGTACCCATTATGTGCCATGGTGATGACGATGACGCTGATGACGATCGCGTTCTGGACCACTCATTCTCTTTCTGCAAAGGATGAAAGCTATCGTGAAAACGCTCTCACCTGCGAAAGGCAAAGTGGCAAAGCCGACAAAAAGCTGCTACTTTTTAGGAGGGAGCGCTGCATGCGGTGGCTGCACGTCTACGCAGACAGCAATCTGCCCCGGTAACCAGGGTTGCCACTGACTTTGGCAAGTGAAATTCGCCAAAAAAAAAAAAAAAAACGTGCCAAAAGTCACCAAAAGTCGGCGTTGTTGCGACCAGCCTTTGCAGGCACCGGTTATCCGGGATGATGTCGAGGCAGGAGGAAGAGAGACTTGAAAAGAGGGTTTATTCACATTATCTACTTGACAAGCTCTTTCTTGCATGGCGAGCTCTCGAATCTCTTCCACATGATCCCCTTCGAATGAGCACGGTGGCTCATTATAAAAGATATGTTCTCGCCAGATCCCTAGATCAGGGAACGCGCGCAGATGACACTATCTAATCACGGATCACGCATAACCAGCGAGGTAGACGAGCATGCACGGCCCACGTGAACGTCCAATATTGAGGCGTGGTCACTGCACTGCCATGTGGCGTCAACGTGGCTCTTGCTCGTCGTGTGTGTGCCGCTGGGAGAGGGGTCCCAAGCTGACGACAGCAAACATCAAAGGGGCCGCCGTAATAGCCCGAAAGGGTCCACTGGACCGTTCGCTCAATTAGCAGGGCGATTCGCGGCTGCCACCGCTGTCCCTTCCAAAGAAGATGCTGCACTTGTCGTCTCGTGAACGGCTTAGGGCATCGTGACGGCACGACGCCTCATTTTTTTATGGCTAGAAGGGACAATACCTCAGCCGTTTGGTGACTTGTTTGAGGGTCAAAATAACGCCGCTACCCTGCCAGCCTATAGGAGCCGGACGCAAGACCATTTTCCCTCAAGTTTCGCCAAAAAACTCGCCACTCTACATATGAGTGGCGTGCCTATAGTAAATAGAGATTACTGATTATGTATAGCCCCGTGGACAACAATACCGTCCGTCACCCCTTATTTATATTGACGTTTTTTAGTGCCAGTTGTATGACCTGCTTCACCGCGGTTGCACTGAGAAAGGGCATGCATGAACCATCAGCGTGCCTGAATGCTAGCGCCTCACAAGAAAAGTTTTCGACGGTTTTAGTTGTAGCGCATTCAGGACGAAGCAGTCGCTACAACAAGAGAAGGAAGGCGTGCGTATTTTTTTTTACAAATTTCGAGAATTTCATTGAGCGGACTCATGTGTTCGATAAGTGAACAACCTAATTACGGAACAAAGGTAACACATTCGAAAGTAGGGCGTAACAATCGCAATAAATGCAACACGTTTTCTGTGCGGTCATGCTTACTTACGCTAAACATTCGCCTCAGAGCAGTCTCTGAACACCCAAAGAAGTGCCCCAAAGAAGCCGACTTCTTGGTCGGCTCTAAAAGAATGGTAATAGAAAAATTAAACTCTACATAAAACAATAGGGGGTACTACAGCCGGGAAGAAGCCGACAATCTACTTGGAACAGTTAGAGCTGTGGTCGGAACACGCAGCCTAACCGTCACCTAGCCCCTTCAGAAGTCTGGCTTTAAACAAGCCTAAAGTCCCTAAAGAACTTCACGCACCACCACCTCGCGGCACGCGAAAAGGGTGCTGACATCAATTGTGCTTGGAGGTTGCTGGTGTATGCACCAACGCGCCAGTGCCTCGAGGATCTTGGTGAATTGAGAAAATTCACACGAAGAACAAGACAGACGTACTGAATTGCACATAAAGTGGACCTCGTACTGGTGAACTTAAAACTACAAAGAAGAGAGAGAGAGAAATAAACGTTTATTTAGAAACAGTGTTCCGAGCGAGGCCCAGTGTCACCCTAATGTGGGAGGGTTCCCTAGTACAGAAACCCTCTGGCTTCGACTGCCCTCTTGGCCCTGGCGACGAGTTGTCGCTGGTCTTCCAAGTCCTCGAGGACGAGCTTGGCCTCCCACGTTTCCATTAGCTGGTCTTCGTTTATTCTTGGGGCTTGGTCCCGCTCCAGTTGCACGTATTAATGCACCGCCTCTACCCAACGACACATGGCTACATGTCCCCGCTCTGCAGCGTACTAGACACCCTGGCACACTTGATTCTGGAATGCCAGTGCCATGAAAACCACGACGTACAAAGAAGAGAGAGAGAAAAAGTTGTCGCCCATTCGTTTTGAAGACGCTGAAAATAGAATACATAACTCAGTCCAGACCTAAGTCGATAATCGCCATGTCACCAATCATAATTTCAGGGCACCATGGATCTCTCAAATTTCTTGAATTTGGCGAAAAGTAGCCACCAGTGGCAACCCTGCCGGTAACAACCGAAATAGCACATACAAGTGCGCGCGCATGGCATGCGCATGACTCACTGAAACATGTAACCACATTTGGGTGCTGTTTTATTATAATTGCGGGGGTTTAATATTATTATCTGGGTTTACGTCCCAAAAGCACGATATGGTTCTGAGAGACTCTATTATAGGGCAGGGCTCCGGAAATTTCGATGTCACAGAACGAGCGCTAAAACGGGCGCGCCGCCAAATGCTTGCGATAACGCGCCCAGAAAGACGCGGCGAGGTCAACGAAAAAAAAAGAAAAGAGAAAACAAGCATCCAAGGCTCCCCGGGCGCGCGACGCCTCTCCTCTCGGAAGCGTGGCTTCACCGATGAACCTCCTCACCCCACAGCGGCGGCCGGGCAAGCATTGGAACGTTCCAGAAGGAAATGGGCGTTTATGCCGCGTTGACTCATCTGTCGGGGACGGCCCCCGTACAGTCTCGCGCCTCTCCCCAGCCTTCGCTGCGTATCGCGCCGACGAAATGACAAGAACTTTCTAGAATGTGGCGCGGAAGGTATTTAATCGAGCGGCCTAGACGAGAGTTCAGGAGGAGACGGAAGTTAACGCCAGAGCGCGTAGGGATTCCGCCGTGTTGTCGGCGAAGTTTTTGGTTCGTAGGGACGAGGCCGGAGGTGAAGAGGATTTCCACCTGAGGGGTGACGACTCGAGCTACAAGCAAGAGTGTGTGTTTACCGCTATCGAGCGAAGACGCGGGGCGACAGCTGCGTGTGTGGAGCCGACGTGTTCTGGAGAAGAAGTTTGAAGCTTGGAGAGTGGCCTATTGAAGACGGGAGGTTTCCTGGAAGAGAAACTCCGGCGAGGTTTCCTGGAAGAGAAACTTCGAGGGCTGCGGAACGACAACAACACTGGACTTTGAGTGAGTGATTCTCGGAAGAGTATCATCTAGACTTTGGTTCCAAGAACTTTGGACTGAATAGGTTTTCTATCTCTTTGGTCTTTAAGTGTCTTGGTTGTTCAATGCATGCGACTGCATTGTAGTGCGTATTGTTGTCTGTGTCCGTTGTTTCAAGTGTGGTTGATTGTACTGTGTAGTACATTGTTTGTTTGGTGACGTATCGTATGTAACTATTGTGGAGTGTGCATACGTGTGTATTGTGTTTTGATCTGCCGTTAATGAGAATATAATTTTGTTTGTTTATCAACTCTCGGCTCTGTCTTGTTCTTTGGGCCACAGCCGGCGTCCGCTGGCGCGCCGAATAGAACCACTTCTAAATTGTCCACGCTTTCGTGATGCGGTTCGGGGGGCCGATACTTCGGCCCTTGGAATTAGCCCGGCGATCGCCTCCCTAATTAACGGGACCTGTGTGACAATTAATCTGGCGTCCGCGACAGGACCTTTTGGTGCACAGTGTGTCCAAAGTAGTGAGAAAGAGCCTCGAGTTGTTGATAGTGCTATCGGAAAGATTTTGTGTGTTGTTCAGTGTTCTCGTTAACGAGTGCAGGGGAGTGTTCCGATAGACTGATTTAGGCAGATACTTGTTGCACGCGGCAAGGTTTTATTTGCGAGTTACGAGACACAATGAATCTCGAAAAGTTAGTTGCTCTTGGTGAGAAGATGTGTCTTTCTGGCGCCGAACTGCGGAAGTGGGTAAGCCAGAAGGAGAAAGAGGCGGTGGAGAGAGAGAGGTTGGCAGCTGAGAGAGCTAAAGAAGAAAAAGCAGCTGAGTTAGAACGAGAGAGGTTGGCAGCTCAAAGGGCGAAAGAAGAAAGAGAGGCAAAGGAGCGACAGCTGAAGGAAGAAAGAGAGCAGCAGTTGAAGTTGGAGCTGGAGAGAGAAAAGCTGGCGGCTGAGAGGGCGAGAGAAGAAAGAGAAGCGGAGATGGCTGAAAGGGAGCGGCAGCGGCAGCACGAGATGGAACTCGAGCGGCTCCGTTTGCAACAGCGAAGTGAAACTCCGGTCCAAGCTAGAGTTGAAAGCAGCGAACGGGAAGATCACGGCTTCCGCTTGAACCCAAGCAAGCTGCTCGTAGCGTTTGATGAAAGGAAGGACGACCTTGACGCGTACCTTCACCGATTTGAGACGATTGTGAGGAGCCAGTATTGGCCAGAACATCAATGGGCAACTGCCTTGAGTACTTGCTTGAGTGGTGAAGCGCTCAGTGTGTACGGTAGGCTGACGCCGACCGATGCAGCCAACTACACAAAGGTGAAAGCTGCTTTGCTCAAGCGATTTAGATTTACTGTAGAAGGATTCCGGGACAGATTTCGGACAGGAAAACCAGCTGATGGTGAGATGGCTACGCAGTATGCCGCCCGACTTTGCCATTATTTCGACAGATGGATTGAACTTTCAGGGACAGCGCAGGAGTACGATGAACTTAGAGAGCTCCTAATTAGAGAACAGTTTCTTACTAGTTGCCACCCAAGCCTGTCGCTGTATTTGAAAGAGAGGAAGGCTGAGTCACTTGAAGACATGCTTGAATTGGCTGATCAATTCTTGGAAGCGCAAGGTGGAACTAATTTGGCCAAGGTAAAGAAGGAGTGTCCCGATGATTCGAAGAAATTGGCTCCCGAAGAAAAGAAGCGTGCACCAGAGAGCATTACGCGATGTTTTCTGTGCAACCGAGTGGGTCATCGCGCGAAAAAACTGTCGAACGATCTTTACGAGCCCTACGGCAGTAAAATGTTTCAAGTGTGGTCAGACTGGGCACAAAGCAGATGCATGTCGGAACGGAGTGAGTCAAACTCACCAGGTATCCTGTGTGCAAGCAGCACCGAAATCTGATAATAATGCCGTCACTGATGGATTCGTAGAGTTGAAGAATGGGGAGAAAATTCCTATTGTGGGTGCTGTAATGTCAAAACAGCCAACCGGTGTTACGAAAGGAATGCCAACGCTGCCTGGAAAGGTTGCGGGCAAGAAGATTACGGTTCTAAGAGATACCGGTAGCTCCACGGTTATCGTGCGGAGAAATTTGGTACGGGAAAGTGAGTTGACAGGCAGATCGAAACCGGTTTGCCTAATTGACCGTACAGTCCGGATGCTTCCCGAAGCAGAAATTGAGGTTGAAACCCCGTACTTCAGCGGGAAGGTTACTGCTTTATGTATGACGACCCCCCTGTACGACCTTGTCATCGGAAACATCGACGGGGCGCGAGGACCGAATGATCCGGAATGTTTGGGAGAAGACCCGAAGATAGAGCCCTCGCCAACCCAGCGACCGCGAGATACAGTGGAGGAGCATCCCGTGACGGATCTCACTAGAGCCCAAGGGGAAGCCGCGGCGCAAGAGACAGTGAGTGAGAAGTTGATGGTGTTGAATGAGTTCGCGGGCCGGGTAACTGGACTTACGTCAGCACGACCTCAACCGACCGACAGTGCAAAGAAGACGGAGTTGGCCAGCCAGGCCAAATGTCGGGACGTGAACAAGCGGGTGACAGGATCGGTTGAGCGTTATCACCCGTTAACAGTGTCAGAAGTGACAATGATGGCTGAGACGCCGCCTCAGACCCCGTCGTTGGAGAAGGCTCGCCGAAAAAGAACAAGGAAAAACAAGACGAAATCGAGTGAGCACCACAAGAAAGGACGCATGCGCAGCTCGAAATACACAGGATAGGTGCTGAGGTCGAATCAGAATATGTTTGGCAGTGCTGAGTGCCATATGTTGTGTTAATGTTGTGTTATCCTGTGTCACAAGTGTCGAAGTGTTTGTGCTGTGATGTGATGTATAGTGTTGTATAATTGTTGTAATGAGAGAACTTAGTACATTTGTATTATTGGGGATGTGTGGTGGAGTGTTGTAGTCATGTGCCTGTGGTTATATTTCATGTGTTGTGTAATTGAACTACAATGTAAGATTGTATGGAGCGATCTATTGCGAATGTGAAGTGTCATGAGCGACGGTTTGTGTTACAGTCTTTCAGAGTGAGTGGTGACTGTTCGCGCTCGTTTGTGTGGTTTTGAATATTATGAGATAATATTCTTAAAGTGGGGGGCAGTGTCACAGAACGAGCGCTAAAACGGGCGCGCCGCCAAATGCTTGCGATAACGCGCCCAGAGAGACGCGGCGAGGTCAACGAAAAAAAAAAGAAAAGAGAAAACAAGCATCCAAGGCTCCCCGGGCGCGCGACGCCTCTCCTCTCGGAAGCGTGGCTTCACCGATGAACCTCCTCACCCCACAGCGGCGGCCGGGCAAGCACTGGAACGTTCCAGAAGGAAATGGGCGTGTATGCCGCGTTGACTCATCTGTCGGGGACGGCCCCCGTACAGTCTCGCGCCTCTCCCCAGCCTTCGCTGCGTATCGCGCCGACGAAATGACAAGAACTTTCTAGAATGTGGCGCGGAAGGTATTTAATCGAGCGGCCGAGACGAGAGATCAGGAGGAGACGGAAGTTAACGCCAGAGCGCGTAGGGATTCCGCCGTGTTGTCGGCGAAGGTTTCGTCCGTAGTGACGAAGCAGGAGATGAAGAGGATTTCCACTTGAGGGGTGACGACTCGAGCTACAGGCAAGAGTGTGTGTTTACCGCTATCGAGAGAAGACGCGGGGCGACAGCTGCGTGTGTGGAGCCGACGTGTTCCGGCGAAGAAGTTTGAAGCTTGGAGAGTGGCCTATTGAAGACGGAAGGTTTCCTGGAAGAGAAACTCCGGCGAGGTTTCCTGGAAGAGAAACTTCGAGGGCTGCGGAACGACAACAACACTGGACTTTGAGTGAGTGATTCTCGGAAGAGTATCATCTAGACTTTGGTTCCAAGAACTTTGGACTGAATAGGTTTTCTATCTCTTTAGTCTTTAAGTGTCTTGGTTGTTCAATGCATGCGACTGCATTGTAGTGCGTATTGTTGTCCGTGTCCGTTGTTTCGAGTGTGGCTGATTGTATTGTGTAGTACGTTGATTGATTGGTTTGATTGGTGACATATTGTATGCAACTATTGTGGAGTGTGAATTTTTGTGTATTGTTTTCGATCTGCCATTATTGAGAATATAATTTGTTTGTTTATCAACTCTCGGCTCTGACTTGTTCTTTGGGCCACAGCCGGCGTCCGCTGGCGCGCCAAAAAGGACCACTTCTAAATTGTCCACGCTTTCGTGGTGCGGTTCGGGGGGCCGATACTCCGGCCCTTGGAATTAGCCCGGCGATCGCCTCCCTAATTAACGGGACTGGTGTGACATTCGACCATCTGGTGTTCCTTGACATGCACTGCCATCGCACAGCACATGGGCTTCTGCCATTCGGCCTCCATCAAAATACGACCGTCACTGCCGGGACCGCACTCACGACCTTTGGGTCAGCAGCTGAGCACCGTAGACGCTGTTCCACCAAGGTGGACAAATGTTTGCTTTTGAAGCCTACATTGAGCATTTCCATGAAGGCTTGGTGTGAAATGGCAAGACCGAACTTGTTTGTGGTGCACATTTCCACACATTGTAGGCCAACTGTTTATTTTTTGACAAAGAAAAAATTCAGCAGATCCCACGTACCTGCTAATCGACGTTATGCGAAGCATGCGGAGGGAAGGTGACCCTGTTGAAAATTTTTTATTGAGTGACACGCCATGGAATGAGTGGGCACGGCGGCGTCGTAAAGATGCAGCCTTCAAACCCGTTCCTGTTTATCCCGCAGATTGGAACCCTGCTGCTTCTTCTAGGCCTTTCTGCAGCATGTGCGGAGCGACAACCAATGCTTCGACCTACTTTCAACGGCGATATGGATCTGCTGATAAACCCAGCCTCAACTGACGAACGCTACCGGTCCTTCAACGATGGCGCTGGTGTTACATCGTCAGAGCCTCTGGGATCACCGATGACGTCACCATGTAACGATCCTTTAAAAGACAGCGCTTACGGCACAATCGGCAGTGGGCACGGCGGCGTCGTAAAGATGCAGCCTTCAAACCCGTTCCTGTTTATCCCGCAGATTGGAACCCTGCTGCTTCTTCTAGGCCTTTCTGCAGCATGTGCGGAGCGACAACCAATGCTTCGACCTACTTTCAACGGCGATATGGATCTGCTGATAAACCCAGCCTCAACTGACGAACGCTACCGGTCCTTCAACGATGGCGCTGGTGTTACATCGTCAGAGCCTCTGGGATCACCGATGACGTCACCATGTAACGATCCTTTAAAAGACAGCGCTTACGGCACAATCGGCAGTGGGCACGGCGGCGTCGTAAAGATGCAGCCTTCAAACCCGTTCCTGTTTATCCCGCAGGTGAGCAGACGCTATGACAAGTCTTTTCGCAGTAACGATGTCTGCCTAATTCTGCTGCCGTGCCCACGGTCGCTTCGTGAAGCCTTTTGTAAACTGATTGTTTCCTTGCGCTTGTTGCTACTGTTGAGCGGAGATGTTGAGTTGAACCCAGGCCCTGCACTAGACGCCATAGCCGAACAGCTAAAGCAAATTGCAGGAGACATTCAAGATATTAAGAAAGAAAAATCCGCAACAAACACCAGACTTGACGCGATTGACAAAAAACTTGAAAAGATAACTGGCCTTGAAAAACAGGTCACTGAGTGCAATAAACGAATATCTAACTTAGAAAAAACCTAAAGGCTATGCAAATGAAAGTGGATGATCTAGAAAACCGGAGCCGTCGGTCCAACCTTGTCATTTACGGTGCTGAAGAACAACAAAATGAATCGCCAGACATGCTTGTCGAGTTGGTCGAAAAGAAGATTTTAGATGGTGTGCTACAGATAAAAACCAAGGGAATCGAAATAATCCACCGTCTAGGAAAAAAGAAGCCAGTTGGTATATCTAGACCCAGACCCATTATTCTAAGACTACTCGATCATCGAGACAAAGTTTCAATCCTCAGACAGTGTTCAAAGCTGAAGGGCTCAGGTTTCTCTATCAGTGAAGACTTTTCTCGTAATACTCGGGACATTAGAAAGAAACTGTGGGATCGAACGAAAGAACACCGGGACAGGCAAGAAAGGGTGTCACTGGTGCGCGATAAAGTGCGAATCAACGGTCAACTTTTTGCTTGGGATAGTGAACGAGAAGATATATATGCAGTGAAAAAAAACGAAGTTGGCATAGAAAAAAGAGTCACTCGAAGTCGACAGAAGTAACCCTGTTGAATGTGAACGCACGTAGTCTTGTAAATAAAGTAGATCAATTCGAAGCTCTCCTTCTAGAAATTAAACCTGACATAGTTGCTGTCACGGAAACATGGCTGTACTCGGACATCCTAGACCATGAGGTCACGCCGCCAGGTTATGTGATTGTGCGCAAAGATAGAGAGACTAGAGGAGGGGGCGTGGCACTTTTTTTCAAGAAGGAATTGCGCTACTCTGTCTTACCGGGCAACCCTAGCATTGAAGCGGTATGGTGCAAAGTGCAGCTGCAAAGGGGCTGTGTATTTGTTGGAGTTATTTACCGACCACCTAATGCTGAGACAAGTTATCTGGAACTTCTTCTGGATTATATGCACGATCACGTGACGGGTGGTATGATCATCATGGCTGGAGATCTCAATCTGCCTGAAATAGAATGGTCATCAAAAAAAGTGCGAAGTGCTGCAAATGACGTCATATTAGATATGTTGTTCAATTTTAACCTCGAACAACTGGTGCGCGTCCCCACACGTGTACAGGGCGTATCCAGCTCTATTCTAGATGTTGTGCTCGTTAGTGATCATTTTCCAGAAGACCAGGCGCGCATCGAAATCTTAGACGGAATATCTGATCACAACTCAGTCCTATGCACACTGCCTCTATCTGGTCTTTCTAGAATCCATAGCCCCGATAGACACGTTCTTGCCTTTAACAGAGCAGACGACGCAGCAATAATAACATATCTTAATCACGAATTCCTTGCCTTCTATGATCTTTGCATGGACAAAAATTTATCAATGGATCACATATGGTTACAATTCAAGGCACGTGTCATTCATTGCATTGAGAACTTTGTCCCCACACAGCGAAAAATTACAAGAAAGCATAATGCCTGGATCACACGTGACATAATTCATATAAAACGTAAAATCAGTAGGCTGAGGAAAGCTAGGAGGTCTAGCTCACGAGCTGGCTACACCGCTCAGATCGCCACTTTATCAAGAACACTGAAAAGCAAAGTACGCTCTTCAAAAATTCACTATTTTGGTACCACGCTAGCAAAATTCATCAAAACCTCGCCAGGAAAATTTTGGCGCTATGTAAGTGGCAAACACAGTGGCCAAAACGCCTCCCCCCCGATAGACACAAAAGATAAGGCAGACAATTTCAACCGCTACTTTCAGTCCGTCTTTACGATCGATAATGGGCTAGTGCATCATCCCGAGATTAGGCCACCCACTGACAAGAAGTTATCTAAAACTCCGGAAATAACTGAAAGCGGTATACTAAATCTGCTGTTAAACCTCGATGATAAAAAGAGTTGTGGTCCAGATGGGATACCGAACGCTTTTCTCAAACGGTATGCGGAACCGGTTAGTAAGTACCTGCGCTTACTATTTACAAAATCTATTCAAGATTCGCAGATTCCCTCTGAATGGAAACTTGCAAAAATAATCCCTGTGCATAAATCTGGGGACAAATCGACTCCATCAAACTACAGGCCCATTTCCTTAACTTGCACTAGCTGTAAGCTACTCGAGCACATTATCCTTAAATTCATTACAAAGTTTGTCGAAGAAAATAACCTATTACACCCCAACCAACACGGTTTCCGGAGAGGCCTATCGACCGTAACGCAACTAGCTGAAACAATTCACGATCTGGCCGAAGCCATTAATCAACACTCCCAAATTGATATAATCTTTATGGATTTTTCAAAAGCGTTCGACCGGGTTTCCCATGAAAAGCTAGTTTTCCAGCTGGTTTGCAAACTCGGGGATGGGCCAGTGACCCGTTGGATATCCAACTATTTGTCCGGTCGCCAACAATTTGTACACTGCAGTGATCACGTCTCTGACACATTAAACGTTACGTCCGGTGTTCCTCAGGGATCCGTCTTGGCACCGATATTATTTCTTCTATTCATAAACGATCTAACAGTCAACATTAACGCAAACATAAGGCTTTTTGCAGACGACTGCATATTGTACAAACAGGTTAAAAGCTCCAGAGACCAAACTGAACTGAACGATGCCCTGAACGACGTTGTACGATGGTGTTCTAACTGGCAAATGGTGATTAATTCTGACAAAACAGTCGCCATGCAAGTAACAAAAAAGAAATCACGTCTACCTTTCCATTACGGTTACAACAGCATCGTGCTACGAAATGTAAGCCAGTATAAATATCTTGGTGTGACTATAACTTCCGATCTCAGTTGGACAGTACACCTAGAAGACATAGCCGAGAAAGCCTTAAAAAAATTATTCTTCCTTAAGCGGACGCTGCGCCACGCTGACCGCGACACTAAGCTTCTAGCATACGTCACACTTGTCAGACCAATCTTGGAGTATGCGAGCATAATCTGGTTTCCATTCACGGATAGTGGTATCAGCACGCTTGAAAGAGTGCAGCGCAAAGCGATTAGATTTATTTTTAACCGGTATCGTCGCCTCGACTCCCCAACACAATTACTACGCCACGCAGATTTGCCGACACTCGAAAGTCGAGCAAAATTCATCGCCTAAAGTTCTTATACCTGTTATTGCACAACTGTCTTAAAATAGACCACGCTAAATACGTGAAAACCAAGACAACAAGGCAAACACGTCACACACATGATCACACACTCCAAGAGTACTCTTGCAACAATAACACATTCTATTATTCTTTTTTTCCTAGATGCATTCGAGAATGGAATGCTCTTGACCGACTTATAGCCGAACAGCGTACAGTTGATGACTTTCTAGCAATGTTGCAAAATACACATAGCACTTAATCATAACGCTGATTACATAGTATGTATTGTATTTTCATTTCCTTGTGTACTTCCTTGAATTGACTTGCTTGCCAACATTTGTGTTTGTATTTGCACCAACTTTTACAGCTATGATTTATTATCCTTCTTTTCTTTTCTACGGGTGTAAAATATGTTTAATGCGCCCACTACCACTTTAACTCGTACATGCAGCCTCCTTAATTTGAACTTGTTGAGAAAGGCTGCTCGGTCCAAAATTGATTGTTACTATTGATGTGAATGTTTTCTGTTTTTCTTTTGTTCCCCTTCGCTCCCACTCCTGTAATAACCCTGCAAAGGGTTAACAGTATGTGAAAATAAATAAATGAAAATAAATAAATAAATAAATATATGCACAAATGTTGCATGCACAGACATATGTTGAATGTTGCAGATGTTTGATTGTGTAGATTGATTTGTGGGGTTTTACGCACCAAAACCACCATATGATTATGAGAGACGTCGTAGTGGAGGGCTCCGGAAATTTCGACCACCTGGGGTTCTTTAACGTGCGCCCAAATCGGAGCACACGGGCCTACAACATTTCCGCCCCCATCGGAAATGCAGCCGCCGCAGCCGGGATTCGATCCCGCGACCTGCGGGTCAGCAGCCGAGTACCTTAGCCACTAGACCACCGCGGCGGAGTGGTTGCAGATGTTATATAACATGTTGTTTGTACTTGCGCAACGATGCCGAATGAAATTTGCGTATTACGAGGTTGTTCCTGACGACGTTACGAACTCTCAACGGTGCCGTTTTTGACCTGAAGTTGTGCATGTCGTGTGCCTATATAACCATTTCATGCGCGAACCTGAGGACTATAATTTGTTGCTGTTGTGTGTGTTTATTGTCTTTATTGTTGTACATTCGTCTTTTGTTAGAGCATCGGGACGATGCCTTTTTTAGAGTGGGGGGGGCAATGCCACGTTTCATTCACGTTTTATCATCACCCCGTTACACTACGTTCAACGCAAACCGCCCCTACGATGTTTTCACTGGTCCCGTTAATTCAGGAGGCGATCGCCGGGCTAATTCCAAGAGCCGAAGTATTGGCCCCCCGAACCGCATCACGAAAGCGTGGACAATTTAGAAGTGGTTCTATTCGGCGCGCCAGCGGACTCCGGCTGTGGCCCAAAGAACAAGTCAGAGCCGAGCGTTGATAAACAAAACAAAATTATATTCTCAATTATGGCAGATCAAAAACAATACACAAGTATGCACACTCCACAGTAGTTGAATACAATATGTCACCAACCAAACAACGTACTACACAGTACAATCAGCCACACTCGAAACAACGGACACAGACAACAATACGCACTACAATGCAGTCGCATACATTGAACAACCAAGACACTTAAAGACTAAAGAGTTAGAAAACTTATTCAGTCCAAAGTTCTTGGAACAAAAGTCTGAATGATACTCTTCCAAGAATCCCTCACTCAAAGTCCAGCGTTGTTGTCGTTCCGCTGCCCCCGAAGTTTCTCTTCCAGGAAACCTCGCGTCTTCAATTGGCCACTCTCCAAGAATCAAACTTCTTCGCCGGAAACACGTCGGCTTCCCACACGCAGCTGTTGCCACGCGCCTTCGCTCGATAGCGGTAGACACACCTCTTGCCAGTAGCTCGAGTCTTCACCCCTCAGGTGGAAATCCTCTTCTTCTCCTCCTTTGTCACGGAAGACAAAAGGCTTCGCCCGCAAGGCGGAACACCCTACGCACTCTGGCGCATACTTTCTTCTTCTCCTGCTTTGTCACTAAGGACAAAACCTTCGCCGACAGACACGGCGTAATACCCTATGCACACTGGCGTGAAATTCCTTCTTCTCCTGATCTCCCATCTCTGCTGCTCGGTTAAATGCCTTCCGCGCGAGATTCCAGAAAATTCTCATCATTTCGTCGGCGCGATGCGCTGCGAAGGCTGGGGGGAAGCGCGAGTCGGTACGAGGGCCGTCCGCGACGGATGACGCATCCCTGCATCACCACGCCCCTTTCCATCGAGAACGTTCCAGGGCTTGCTCGGGCGCCGATGAGAGGAGGTTCGTCGGTGAACCCACGCTTCCGAGGGGAGAGGGACGCGCGCCCGAGGAGTCTTTGGATGCTTGTTTTCTTTTTTTTATAGTTGATCGAAGCATCCTTCCGGCGCCTTGTCGCGAGAATTTGGCGGCGCGCCCTTTTTGAGCGCTGGTTATGTGACACTGCCCCCCACTATAAGAATATTATCTCATAATATTCAAAACGACACAAACGAGCGCGAACAGTCCCCACACTCTCAGAAACTGTAACATAGTCCGTCGCTCATGACACGTCACATTCACAATAGATCACTCAATACAATTGTACATGGCAATTCAATCTCGCAACACATAGAATATAGACACAGGTACATGAATACAATACTCCATCACATACTTCAAGCAATACAAATGTACAAATATCTGTCTTTACAACAATTGTACAATCACATCACCGTAACAAACATTTTGACTCACTCGACATACAGTTGTGACACAGGATAACAACCACATTAACTTAACATATTGCACTCAGCACTGTCAATCACATTCCAATTTGACCTCAACACCTATCCCTTGTACTTCGAGCGGTGCTTGCGCCCTTTCTTGCGGTGCTCGCTCGATCTCTTCTTGTTTTTCCTCGTTTTCTTCGGCGAGCCCTTTTCAACGACGGTATCTGAGGCGGCGTCTCAGCCATCGTTGTCACTTCCGACACTGTTAACGGGTCATAACGCTCAACCGATCCTGTCACCCGCTTGTTCATGTTACGACATTGGGCCTGGCTGGCCGACTCCGTCACCTTTACACTGTCGGTTGGTTGAGGTCGTGCCGACGTAAGTCCAGCTGCCCAGCACGTGAACTCGTTCAACACGATCATCTTCTCATTCACTGTCTCTAGCACCGCGGCTTCACCTTGAGCTCGAGTGCGATCCTTCACAGGATCGTTCTCCGCTGAATCTCGCGGTCCCTGTGTCAGCGGGGGCTCCAACTTCGAGTCTTCGCCCAAACATTCTGGATCATTCGGCCCTCGCACCCCGTCGATGTTTCCGATGACAAGGTCGTACAGGGGGGTTGTCATGCATGGAGCGGTAACCTTCCCGCTGAAGTACGGGGTTTCAACCTCAATCTCTGCTTCGGGAAGCATCCGAACCGTACTGTCAATTAGGCAAACTGGTTTCGTTCTGCCTGTTAACTCACTTTCCCGTACCGAATTTCTCCGCACGATAACAGTGGAGCTGCCGGTATCTCTTAACAACGTAACCTTCTTGCCCGCAACTTTTCCAGGCAGCGTTGACATTCCCCTCGTGACACCGGTCGGCTGTTTTTTCATTACAGCACCCACAATAGGAAGTTTTTCCCCATTTTTCAGGGAGGGCGCGCTGGTCGCCGAAGAGAGCGGACGCGCATCACGTCGGCTCCGTCTTCCAAGAACTATTTGCCAGTGATTTTCGGTCATTCAGCCCATGAATTTTACAACAACGCGTGCGGAAAAAGACCAGGATTCCACTGACACCGAAATTCAAGGTGGGAAAAGACTTTTTGCCGGATTTGAGAGGTTTTCAACCCGCGCCCCTTTGGCCCGACGCTCACGCAACCCGACGAGACGCGCTGAGCGTCTCCTCTGACGCGGGCGCTTTCTTCGCCCAACAACAATGGAAGTCCAAGTAAACGGGGAGGATATCTCCCCCGAAGAGTTTTTGGGGGGCACGGATTGGTGCACCATCGGATCTAAGAGCCAAGTTAACCGCGCAAACGCGCAGAACAACACCCAAAACGGAGCCCCCTCCTGCACCAGCGAGGGAGCGGACTTCAACCGACAGCGTTCGCGTCGACAACCGCGTAACATCAAGCAGCAAGTCATTAGAAAGAGCAAAATGCCACTACTCCCACGGAGCGATTTCAAGATCGTGATACGACCACGAGGAGGCCTCGACGTGGCCACCACTGGAACCGTGCGCCTCGCATCGGCGATTTACCGTGCGGCCAACGTACCGGCTCATGAAGCAGGGGAGGACACGGTGTGTTCCAACAACCATCAAAACATCATCGTCGTGAGCACACCAGATGCCTCTCACGCCGATAAGTACAGACAGCTTCAAGCCATCCCCATCGACGACCGCCACCACGAGGTTAGTGCGTACGAGACGGCCCCGACAACACGGTGAAGGGAATAATCAAGGGCATCCCGTTAGAAGAAGAATCAGACGCTCTAGGTGCCGACCAGTGCGGACGCGCGAAGATCGGCTCCTGCTTTCAAGAATGCTTTCCTGTGGTATTCACGAATTTGTCGCCGAGTTTTTACTCTCATCGTGTGCCTAAGTTCTCAAGAAATCAGCAGATACCACCTTTGTGCCGGTGAGTGGAGTTTTAAACCGTTTTTTGGGACATTTTTACACGGCAACGCCACCGGGGGATTTAGGCCTAACCAAGGAGGCGATTGTCGCCGATGCGCCGGCCCGGCGCCAACGCGGCTCAACGCTCTGCGCGTTCCAGTATCTGCAACTGAGAATGGAATACCAAGTAGATGGAGAGGACATCTCTCCAGAGGATTGCACGGAAGAAATGGGTTGGAAGGAAGCCGAAACGAGACGCTCAAGGAATAAGCAAGCCGCGGTTAGCGTTCCTGCTGCCAAGGGTTCGACCGAGGCCGGCGTTGCGGGAGACGCTCGAGCCAGTCGTAGTAGGTATGACACCAAGCATACAATCGTGCGAGCTGGACGCATGCCGCCACTACCTAAGGACTTCAGCAAAATTGTGCTACGACCACGTGGAGGATTAAATATCTCGAGAATTGGCACTGGAGCCGCGGCAGACGCGATAGTACTGGCGGCCGGCGTCAAAGAGGAAGAGGCCATGCAGGACATCATCTGTTCCAACTTGCAGCAGAACATTATGGTGGCAAGCACTCCGGACCAAGACAGAGCTTCAAGATACCTCAAGGTCAAGCAAATTGACATTGGAGGCAAAGTTTTCGAGGTTAGCGCGTACGCCACGGCATTCCACGACACTTGTAAAGGAGTGATTCGCGGGATCCCCGTAAGCGATACTCGGGACATTTTGACCCGAAAGATTGTGAACGCGAACAACCCGCTTGCGCTGCAGGCGAAGAGAATCAAGGACACCGGGACAATCATCATAGCGTTCGAAGGACACAAGGTGCCCAGATTCGTGAGATATGGACCTTCACTTTTGCAGTGCTCCCTTTACCGCAAGAACATCGATATTTGTTACGTCTGTGGAAAGCTGGGACATCGGTCTGACGTCTGTCCGAACCCAGCTGAAACAATCTGCAGAGGCTGCGAGATCAAGAACCCAGATAGCCTGCACCAGTGCAATCCAAGATGCAGGCTGTGCGACGGTCACCATCCCACGGCAGACAAGGAGTGCAAGAACAGGTTCTTAGTGCCATACGTCGTCAGACGCAGACATTGGGAAAGATCACGAGCAGCCGCAGAAGCCCGAGACGCATCAATCACATCGAGTCCAGACATCAATGACAAGCAGCTTCCCAGGACCTAGAGCATCCAGACTACACAAGAACAGGAAAGGCGGCCCCACTCCAGGGGGAGGTCGCGTTCCAGAAGAGGTTCTAGACCCAAGGCCCGCTCCCAATCACGGGGGCGCTCGAGTTCTCAAGGTCACCATCAGGGTCGGGATCAGCCTCGGCGGCACTCGAATGGCCAGCTGCCTGGCGTTCAGTTCGAGATCACGGCTTCACACCCGGGGAGGACGCCTGCAGTTACTTCGAAAGGCAGCTGGGCTGAGCGAGTGCGCAACGGCGGGGCAGAGGTGATGACAGGTAAGCTGCCAGAGCATGATAGAATTGCACAGCTAGAGCAAGAAAACGCGAGACTTACAAAATCGAATGAGAGGCTATCAGCTGAGTTAAAGGAAATAAAAATTCTTCCCACTAAGCTAACCAGCGTGCAATCTTCACAGCCAATGCCTCAGCCAGTTGATGTCCCTGTAGCTGAAAACGTGGGGGACTCGAGAACCGCGAAAAAGAGGGCAGTCATGGCAGAACACGTGGAAGCCAACCAAACGACCATGTCAGATATGAAAGAGGTGTTTGACACGCTCAGCAAAGTAGTAGCCAATCTTAGCGAGTAGATGGGTAGGCTACAATCAAGCGTGGCGGCACTGGAAAA
Source organism: Rhipicephalus microplus (assembly GCF_013339725.1). Lineage (NCBI taxonomy): Eukaryota > Metazoa > Arthropoda > Arachnida > Ixodida > Ixodidae > Rhipicephalus > Rhipicephalus microplus. The sequence goes on along the minus strand of NC_051170.1, from coordinate 121,782,697 downwards.
GCATATGACTTTGCGCATTACAAAGCTCGAAGCAGATCTGCACAACACAGCAAGGCCTCCTCATGCACCAAGCTCACCCCTTCGGCCACCAATACTAGTGGTACCAAACCGGTCGACAGGTGCAGCATCAGGCTCTGGCCGCCCATGTAATAACCATGATGGCAGCGCCACGTGAAGCATTTCGTATCTGGCAATGGAACTGTAGAGGTTACCTTAAAAAGAAGGCAACCCTGCAGCAGTATATCAGGAGCAGCCAAGAAAAGCCTAATATTATATTATTACAAGAGACCCTTTCACCGCAAGCAACATTGCCTGGATTCCGGCCTGTAATAGGGGATACTGAAGGGAGGGGAGTCTGCACCTTCGTATGCAACAAACTAACGCACGTAACCCACGACCTCAAGATAGAAGTAGGCCAGTTGGAACACGTCTTGGTAGAGATCGTGCCGGGTACCAGCAACCGTCAGAGCATTTTCATTCTTAATATATACAGCAGTCCAAAGGAACAAAAGCAAGGGTTCAAGACGGTTCTAAAGAAAGCTGTTAATATCGCCGGGGAATGTCCACTCGTCATAGCAGGTGATTTCAACGCCCCTCATCATACATGGGGTTACAAGTACAACACTGGGAAAGGAAATCGACTTTGGCAAAGTGCCAGTGAACTTGATCTCACCCTAATCACAGACCCCAGCCTACCAACAAGGCTTGGTACATCTTGCTGCAGGGATTCCACCCCGGACCTTACATTTGTAAGGAACATCAAGAAGGCCCAGTGGATGAACCTTGCTGTAGACCTAGGGAGTGACCACTGCATTCTTGCCACTACCTTCTCTGTGGAGCGTAAAAAGCAGAGAGAATTTCACTTCACAGACTGGGATAAGTTCAGGAAGATAAGAATGGAAAGGGAACAAGATGGCCACAGACAAGGCTTGGAGCAGTGGGTCAAACAGATTAAAGATGACATCAAATCCGTCTCCTCCACCATTACCACAGATTTTCCGGTTGAAGGAATGGATAGCCGGCTCGCTCATCTTCTTGAGGCAAAGCAAGCACTACTGAACCGTTGGAAGGGTCAGCGCCTGAACCGAAGACTGAGGAAGAAGATAGCTGAGGTAAACAGATCAGTCGAGGAACATTGTCGCGCACTATCGAGGCAGCAATGGGACGAAATCTGCAACTCCGTCGATGGTCAGATGCGCAATGGCAAGACATGGAATATGTTAAAGCATCTGCTCAACGAAAACACCACCAAAACAAATCAAAAGCATGTTATCGCTCGAATTTTGCATAAAGAGATAGGGCGCACTACAGAACAGCAAGTTGTCCAGCAGCTCGTGCATAAGTACCTCCCAATCAAAAGAGGATTGGCACCACCAAGTAGACAGTACCAGGGCACGCCAAATCCAGGTCTTGAGGGCGACTTTAACATCGAGGAGATCAGAAGAGCCTTGCATGATCTCAACGGCAGGTCGGCCCTGGCCCGGACGGTATATCAAACAAGGCCCTGCGTAACCTTGATGACGATTCAATTGAAACCCTGAGGGATATGATCAATTCAGCATGGAAAGAAGGCAGGGTTCCAGAGCAGTGGAAGCTGGCCAGCACGATCCTTATTCCTAAGCCAGGAAAGCCCCCTAACTTGGACAACATGAGGCCAATATCCTTGACATCATGTATCGGCAAGGTCGCAGAACATGCCATACTGCACAGGATAAACAAGTACTTGGAAGATAACAACATATATACACACAATATGGTTGGATTCAGGGCAGGGCTATCCACACAAGATGCATTGAAGCTTATCAAACACCAGGTCATTGACAATAAAACCAGAGATGTTAGAGCCATTCTGTGCCTAGATCTAGAAAAAGCATTTGACAACATCCACCACTCATTCATACTCGAAGCAATTTCCAAGCTTGGTCTAGGGAAAGCCTTCTATGACTACGTATGGTCCTTTCTTACAGATCGGAAAGCTGTGATGAAGATTGCAGATATCGAGACCGCAGAAATCGAACTAGAAGCAAGGGGCAGGCCACAAGGGGCAGTGATTTCACCAATGCTGTTCAACATTGCCATGATTGGACTGTCAAAGAAATTATCGAGCATTGAAGGATTGAAGCACAGCATCTACGCAGATGACATTACCATCTGGTGCACAGGTGGAAGCGAGGGGCAGATTGAGAGCGCTCTGCAAGAGGCGATTGACACCGTAGAAGACTACCTTCGCCCTTCCGGGCTCAAGTGCTCCTCGAGTAAGTCAGAACTTTTGCTTTATCGGACTGCACGCCGGGGACCGAAGCCCAGGGGATGGAAGCCGTTAAACCAGATAGACATCCATCTCCGTACAAATCAAGGGGATGCCATCCAGAGGGTCGACTCCATCAAAGTCCTGGGAATGCTGATAGAGTCTACCGGCGCTAACAGCAAATCTATAGCCAAGTTAACTCGGAAAACAGACAGTGCGGTGCACCTCACACGCAGAGTGGCCAACAAAAGAAATGGGATCAAGGAAGACAACCTCATCAGGTTGATGCATGCGTTTGTTCTAAGTCACTTCACATACGAGGCAGCAATGCACAACTGGTCAAGAGCAGAGTCCGAGACACTGAATGTGCTCCTCAGGAAAGTTATCAAGAAGGTCCTGGGCCTACCCATACATACCAGCACCGAGCGTCTGCTTGAGCTTGGCATACACAATACGCTCGAAGAAATAGCAGAAGCCCAAGAGAGAGCACAGTTTGCAAGGTTATCTACTACAAGGTCGGGGAGAATGATCCTGCAGGAGCTGGGCCAACACCCAATAGCAATCAGACGCAATTACAATGATATCCCTGACAACATCAGGGAGACTATCACGGTATCTCCTATACCAAGAAACATGCATCCAGAACACAACGTCGGAAGAAGAGTAGCGAGGGCCAGGACTATACTTCGTCAAGTCTCAAACGAGGAACGAGGGGTCGTATTTGTTGACGCGGCTTCCTACGCCAATGGGAAAGCGTTTGTGGCAGTGGTAGTCGATGGGGCTGGCCATGTCGTCAACTCAGCGACGGTCAGGACGAAAGACCCAATCATTGCGGAACAAGTGGCCATCGCCTTAGCACTCAAGATGGATAACATTGAAGTCGTCTACAGTGATTCCATGGCAGCACTACGGGCGTTCGCCAAGGGGACGGTCTGTGAACAAACGCTGAAAATACTGCAAGGCAAGAACATAACACATCATCTTCTGAGTTGGTTCCCAGCTCACCTTGGACAAATCAACGATTCCCCTCCCAATCTCAACGAAGCAGCACACGAGGCGGCGCGAGAACTCTCCAACCACGCCTCCCCGGGGATGCGTTCTACCGGTGAAGGGGATAACCGGGAAATTCTTACAACATATAACGAGCTCACTAAACATTTCTACCTGTCTAGAAGGATTTTCCCTCCACCTCACAAAAATCTAACCCGGCCCCAAGCACTTACATTAAGGCTTTTGCAAACGCGGATGTACCCTACTTTGAAAATGTTAGACATCATGTACCCTGACCTATACCCAAGTAATCTTTGTCCACATTGTGGGGAAATAGCTTCATTAGAACACATGCTCTGGCAGTGCACCAAATTCTCTCATTTATCGCACATCACCTCTGCCAGATGGGAGGCGGCAATCCGCAGCTCATCCTTGGCAGATCAGCTCTGGGCTGTCCACCAAGCCCGCGAGGCGGCTGAGGAGCTTGGCATCTCAGTCCCCACGTGGGAGCTGCCCGCAACACAGTGATCTGTGTTTTGGAGGACCAAATAAAAGTTTATCCAATCCAATCCAATCCGTTAGAAGAAGACGCCAAGTCCATTCATACCAGCATCGTTCACGCAAGTAACCCTTACGCCCTGACAGCCAAACGGCTCAGTAACACCACGACCGTCATAGTGGCGTTTGAAGGATCGGGAGTGCCCACTTACGTCAATTATGACGGCACTCTCCTTCGCTGCACCTTGTATCGCAAGCAAATCGACATGTGTCACTGCTGCGGGAGACTTGGTCACCGCATGGACGTATGCCCAAAGCCCAAGGACAAAGTGTATCGTGGTTGTGACGCCCTTAACCCAGGCCCCAATCACCAGTGTTCCCCCCATTGCAAGCTGGGCGGGGGCGCACACATGACGGCGGACCGCAACTGCCGTGCAAGGTACAAAACGCCCTACATCGTGACGAAGAGACAGTGGGAACGACGCAGGGCCAACGAGGAGGCAGAGGCCACTGCCACCAACTATTCCACCAGCAAGCCCCGCTCAAGATCCAGGAAACCCAGTCGAAGCCGCTCCCAATCTCGTAGCCGCACACCAGGACCCCGAAAGCAGCAGCAACGCCGAGCTCGCAGCGGAACACCTGGACGGACCCCAACGAGGGACGCGAAGACAACTGATTCGGTGAGCTTTTCAGATGCGGTCAAAGGAAAACGCGCAACAAACGCGGAGGCTGGCGGCAAAATACACACTAAGATAGAGACGGAGATAGCTCAGTTAACACAGACGATACAAACTATGCAAAAACAAATTGAATGCATGCAGGCACAGATTCACGCAAAGGACGAACTCATACAAAAACTCCAGTCTGCCGCTCACAGCGAGACTGATCAACAGGCAATGCAGGAAACACAAGAAGAACTCGTAGAGGACGGTGAGGTCGAAGGCCCTGATACTAAACGCGGGCCGGCTATCTCCCTTAAAAAGTCAGTACGTTCCTATTACCTGCCCTAAGTAGACTATGTGTAGACTATGTAGACTGCCCTAAGTAGACGACGTTCGGCTCTGCGGTTATTACCTGCCCTAAGTAGACTATGTCTACTTAGGGCAGGTAATAACCGCAGAGCCGAACCACGAGATTGAAGTAACTAGAAGAATAAGATAGGGGTGGAGCACATTCGGCAAGCACTCTCAAATTATGACAGGTAGTTTGCCACTATCCCTCAAGAGGAAGGTATATAACAGCTGTATCTTGCCGGTACTTAGCTACGGAGCAGAAACCTGGAGACTTACAAAGAGGGTTCAGCTTAAATTGAGGACGACACAGCGAGCAATGGAAAGAAAAATGGTAGGTGTAACCTTAAGAGACAAGAAGAGAGCAGATTGGATTAGGGAACAAACGGGGGTTAAGGATATCATAGCTGAAATCAAGAAGAAGAAATGGACATGGGCAGGGCATGTAGCGCGTAGACAGGATAACCGCTGGTCATTAAGGGTAACTGACTGGGTTCCCAGAGAAGGGAAGCGGGTTAGGGGGAGACAGAAGGTTAGGTGGGCAGATGAGATTAAGAAGTTTGCGGGTATAAATTGGCAGCAGCAAGCACAGGACCGGGTTAACTGGCGGAACATGGGAGAGGCCTTTGTCCTGCAGTGGACGTAGTCAGGCTGATGATGATGATGATGATGACGTTCCAAGCGTACCTTTGGAGAAACACCATGCAAGATTTCCTTGGAGAAACTTCCTTGGAGAAACACCATGCAAGACTTGGGCAGTGACCATTACATTATCTCTATAGAAACAGAAGGCGGCCCACAGGAACACAATGCCGGTCGCCAAATGAAGATCACCAATTGGGAACTACTACGAAAAAATCGAGACAAGCAACAGATTGAAGACATCAAAGACATTGAGCAATGGACCGAGCAACTTCATCGTGACATCGAGAGGGCGACGCAAATGATGCCGTCAACAGCTGGGCTTGATAGAATAGACACCCGGTTACTGCACATGTGGCAAGCCAAGACCCAACTGCATCGCCGTTGGAAACGACAACGACATAATAGGAGACTGCGAAAACGAATAGCACAGCTCAACAAAGAAATAGAAAAGCACGCACTTAACCTGCAACAACAGCAATGGGAAGATAAATGCGCGCAGATGGATGGTCAGCTCACTACGAGTCGCACATGGCAGATACTGCGGTACCTCATAGATCCCGCGAACACCAAGACCTCACAGAGGCAAGGCATATGCAAAATCATACACGTTTACGGGGGAACGGAGCAAGATTTCCTACGGGAAGCGGAACTCCATTACATATCCCAAACAACGCCCCCGCAAGTACATCCGGACTACAGGGGAGAAGGCAACGCCATCTTAGACGCAGAATTCTCAATTTCCGAAATCGAGGCGGCCCTCGTCAAACTCAATACCAAGTCAGCCCCAGGCCTAGATCGAATATCGAACAGGGCACTGCGCAACCTCGATTACAGATCGCTAGAGAAACTCAAAGATTATATTAACGAGTGTTGTGTGCGTGGAAAGTTACCCCAGACATGGAAAGAAGCGCAGATCATACTTATACCGAAACCCGGCAAGAAATCGCAGCTGCAGAGCCTGCGCCCTATCTCCCTAACATCATGTGTAGGTAAACTGATGGAACATGCGTTCCTCAATAGACTAACAGATCACCTCGAAGACAACAACCTATTACCACACACAATGATTGGGTTCAGAAGACATCTCTCCACACAGGAATCTCTTATGCAACTAAAACATCAAATCAGGGAAAATTCTGGGTGCTCAACGAGAGCAATCCTTGGCCTGGACCTGAAGAAGGCCTTCGATAACGTTCGTCACGACGCCATATTGCGACAAATAGACAGATTGAACCTCGGAATGCGAGTGTACAACTACGTCCGAGACTTCCTCACGGGAAGAACCGCACGCATGCGAGTGGGACAGCTAGAATCAAATCAAATCAACATTGGAAGCTCGGGTACACCGCAGGGCTCGGTGATCTCGCCGATGCTCTTCAACCTCGTCCTGCTGGGGTTACCCGAGTGATTACATCAAATTGATGGACTGCATCACACGCTATACGCGGATGATATTACGATCTGGACGACAACTGGCAGTGACGGAGAGATCGAGGATCGCTTATAGGCGGCCATAGAATGCGCGGAACATTACCTCGTAGGCACGGGACTCACCTGCTCGGCCGAAAAATCCGAATTACTGCTATATAGACCGGTGAAAAAGGGACGCCCGCCCAAAAACTACGTACCTTCAGAAAATCAAGAAATCAAACTAACATCATCAAACGGCTCACCAATCCCAATGGTAAAGAAGATCCGGGTACTGGGGATGATGATTGAGCAGAACGGCGGCAATGGTGAAGCACTGCGCAAGATAATGGCAAAGGCCACCAGCACGATGCAACTCATCCGACGCATCACGAACAAACATGCGGGCATGCGCGAAGGCAGCGTCATACGACTCATACAAGCCTTTGTTATTTCACAACTAATGTACACGGCACCGTTTCACAAGTGGACAGTTGCGGAAAAAGACAAGCTTAACGCCCTGATACGCAAGACGTACAAGTTCGCGTTGGGACTGGCACCCGGAGTTAGCACCAGCAAACTCCTAGAGCTAGGGTTGCATAACACCCTCGAGGAACTCGTGGAGGCGCAACAAGTTTCCCAGCTTGAGCGCCTATCCAAGATCCGCCCAGGCCGACACCTACTCGAAAAACTTGGCATCACGTACCATACGCAGCACGGCATCAAAGTCGAAATACCAAGATCAGTACGCGAGCAAGTATACGTACCCCCATTGCCTCGCAACATGCACCCCCAACACCATACGGGACGGCGTAAAGCCAGGGCACAACGCATTACTCAAAGCTACTCCAACGACACTGAAACGGTTTTCACTGATGCTGCGCGTTATACCAATAAAAAGAGTTTCGTGGCGGTAGTTACCGGCCATCGTGGCAAGTACATCACAAGCCTCACTGTGAACACGGCACACGCTGAAGCGGCAGAGGAAGCGGCTATAGCACTGGCCCTCACACAGACCAATGCCACATACGTGATTAGTGATTCGCAAACAGCAATTCGCAATTTTGCCAACGGACGCATCTCGCAAGAGGCGTTTCACATACTCCAACGACATCCCATACATCCAGGAGAGGTCGACTTCGATAACCGAAAGCACCTGTTATGGATCCCGGCACATACCGGACTGAGCACCCCCAACGAAGTGGCTCACCACGTTGCTCGAGGCTATCACTCACCGAGCATCGCCGGAGGACGACGAGCCCCCGCGGGGAACTGCAGACATCTGGGCATGGGAGGATCGTATGACCAGGTTTCACGACATCACCACACATTACCAGTTAGAAAGACGCATATACCCGTCCCCTCACGAAAGGCTAAACAGAACGCAAGCGGTACACTTCAGACAATTACAAACAGATTTATACAGAAACCCCAGACTCATGCACGCCATGTATCCAGACATATACACTACAAACAGATGCACGTCATGTGGCGAGGTTGCCACCCTTAGTCACTTGCTGTGGGAGTGTCAGGGCCTGATAAACAATTCGAACAGTGCCGATTCATCTCACTCTTCCACCGCCAGCCTCCGCTCGCGTTGGAAGGCCGCACTGCTCAGCTCGAACCTGACAGCACAACTCTGGGCCGTCCAGCGTGCCGAGGAAGCCGCTTCAAGGCGAGGTCTCGGAACCACATCCATGGTGGGTGCCCAGGCCCACTAAAAAACGCCAGACTCGAATCATCTGGATTCGACAAATAAAGTTTATGTTCTTCTTCTTCCCCGTTTTTCAACTCTACAAATCCGTTGGTGACGGCTTCACCATCGAATTTCGGTGCTGCTAGCACACAGGATACCCGGTGAGTTTGACTGGCTCCGTTACGACATGCGTCTGATTTGTGCCCAGTCTGACCACACTTGAAACATTTCACGACCGTGGGACTCGTAAAGTTAGTTCGACAGTTGTTAGTGCGATGACCGATTCGGTTACACAGAAAACATCACCGAACGCTCTCCGTTGCACGCTTCTTTTCTTCGGGAGCCGATTTCTTCAAATCTTCAGGACACTCCTTCTTGGCCTTGGCCAAATTAGTGCCACCTTGCGCTTCCAAGAATTGATCAGCCAATTCAAGCATTCCTTCAAGTGACTTAGCTCTCCTCTCTTTCAAATACAGCGACAGGCTTGGGTGGCAACTAGTAAGAAATTGTTCTCTAATTAGGAGCTCTCTAAGTTCATCATACTCCTGTGCTGTCCCTGAAAGTTCAATCCATCTGTCGAAATAATGGCAAAGTTGATCGATTGATTGATTGATATGTGGGGTTTAACGTCCCAAAACCACTATATGATTATGAGAGACGCCGTAGTGGAGGGCTCCGGAAATTTAGACCACCTGGGGTTCTTTAACGTGCACCCAAATCTGAGCACACGGGCCTACAACATTTCCGCCTCCATCGGAAATGCAGCCGCGGCAGCCGGGATTCGAACCCGCGCCCTGCGGGTCAGCAGCCGAGTACCTTAGCCACTAGACCACCGCGGCGGGGCGAAATAATGGCAAAGTCGGGCAGCATATTGCGTAGCCGTCTCACCATCAGCTGGCTTTCCTGTCCGAAATCTGTCCCGGAATCCTTCCACAGTAAATCTAAATCGCTTCAGCAAAGCAGCTTTCACCTTTGCATAGCTGGCTGCATCGGTCGGCGTCAGCCTGCCGTACACACTGAGTACTTCACCACTCAAGCAAGTACTCAAAGCAGTTGCCCATTGATGTTCCGGCCAATTCTGGCTTCTTGCAATCGTCTCAAATCTGTGAAGGTACGCGTCAAGGTCGTCCTTCCTTTCATCAAACGCTACAAGCAGCTTGCTTGGGTTCAAGCGGAAGCCATGATATTCCCGTTCGCTGCTTTCAACTCTAGCTTGGACGGGAGTTTCACTTCGCTGTTGCAAACAGAGCCGCTCGAGTTCCATCTCGTGCTGCCGCTGCCGTTCCCTTTCCTCTCTTTCTTCTTTCAGCTGTCGCTCCTTTGCCTCTCTTTCTTCTCTCGCCCTCTCAGCCGCCAGCTTTTCTCTCTCCAGCTCCAACTTCAACTGCTGCTCTCTTTCTTCTTTCAGCTGTCGCTCCTTTGGCTCTCTTTCTTCTTTCGCCATTTCAGCGGCCAGTCTTTCTCTCTCCAACTCAGCTGCTTTTTCTTCCTTGGCCCTCTCAGCTGCCAACCTCTCTCGTTCCAACTCAGCCGCTTTTTCTTCCTTGGCCCTTTCAGCTGCCAACTTCTCTCGTTCCAACTCAGCTGCCTTTTCTTCCTTGGCCCTTTCAGCTGCCAACCTCTCTCGTTCCAACTCAGCTGCTTTTTCTTCCTTGGCTCTCTCAGCTGCCAACCTCTCTCTCTCCACCGCCTCTTTCTCCTTCTGGCTCACCCATGTCCGTAGTTCGGCGCCAGAAAGACCCATCTTCTCACCAAGAGCAACTAACTTTTCGAGATCCATGGTGTCTCGCAAATAAAGTCTTGCCGCGTGTAAAAAGTATCTGCCTAAATCAGTCCATCGGAACACTCCCCTGCACTCGTTAACGAGAACACTGAACAACACACAAAATCGTTCCGATAGCAGTATCAACAACTTGAGGCTCTTTCTCACTGCTTTAGACACACTGTGCACCAAAAGGTCCTGTCGCGGACGCCAGATTAATTGTCACTAGTCTCGTAAATTCGGGAGGCGATCGCCGGGCTAATTACAAGGGCCAAAGTATCAGCCCCCCGAACCGCACCACGAAAGCGTGGACAATTTAGAAGTGGTCCTATTTGGCGAGCCAGCGGACGCCAGCTGTGGCCCAAAGAACAAGTCAGAGCCGAGATTTGATAAACAAAACAAAATTATATTCTCAATTATGGCAGATCAAAAACAATACACAAGTCTGCACACTCCACAATAGTTGAATACAATATGTCACCAACCAAACAACGTACTACACAGTACAATCAGCCACACTCGAAACAACGGACACAGACAACAATACGCACTACAATGCAGTCGCATGCATTGAACAACCAAGACACTTAAAGACTAAACAGTTAGAAAACTTATTCAGTCCAATGTTCTTGGAACAAAAGTCTGGATGATACTCTTCCGAGAATCACTCACTCAAAGTCCAGCGTTGTTGTCGTTCCGCGGCCCCCGATGTTTCTCTTCCAGGAAACCTCGCGTCTTCAATTGGCCACTCTCCAAGCTTCAAACTTCTTCGCCGGAAACACGCCGGCTTCCCACACGCAGCTGTTGCCGCGCGTCTTCGCTCGATAGCGGTAGACACACCTCTTGCCTGTAGCTCGAGTCTTCACCCCTCAGGTGGAAATCCTCTTCTTCTCCTCTTTTGTCACGGAAGACAAAAGGCTTCGCCCGCAAGGCGGAACACCCTACGCACTCTGGCACATACTTTCTTCTTTTCCTGCTTTATCACTAAGGACAAAACCTCTGCGGACAGACACGGTGGAATACCCTATGTACACTGGCGTGAAATTCCTTCTTCTCCTGATCTCCCATCTCTGCTGCTCGGTTAAATACCTTCCGCGCTAGATTCCAGAAAATTCTCATCATTTCGTCGGCGCGATGTGCAGCGAAGGCTGGGGGGAAAGCGCGAGTCGGTACGAGGGCCGTCCGCGACGGATGACGCAACCCTGCATCACCACGCCCCTTTCCATCGAGTACGTTCCAGGGCTCGCTCGGGCGCTGATGAGAGGAGGTTCGTCAGCGAACCCACGCTTCCGAGGGGAGAGGGACGCGCGCCCGGGGAGTCTTTGGATGCTTGTTTTCTCTTTTTTATCGTTGACCTCGAAGCATCCTTTCGGGGCCTTGTCGCGAGAATTTGGCGGCGCGCCCTTTTTGAGCGCTCGTTTTGTGACAGATGTTTGAAAGGCTTAGAGGCTGTAGTGAATCGTTTTGTTAAGATTACGCCCACTTCGTGAACACTAAAGATTATTAGAGAACCTATAGTATATATATATACGTCGCCGCTAGTGATAACGCTAGGATATTCGATGGGTAGGGTATTAATTCCAACACGCTTCACCGCTTGTCAGTTGATCGACGGCCGACGCTCTGCTCACCGCTATCACTGCTAGTGTCTCGCTGAAATCTAACTTTCCTTTTACGTATCCACAAGTTCGGCCCGAATAAACAGTTTATTATTCGACCTGCAGTTTTTCCCTTCATCCACGTCACGACCATGCGACAGTATTAGGCCGCGTTCACACTGAGCATTCCGGCTGCCGAAAGTGCTCCGAATCCGGTTCGGCGGCGGCGGCGAGATCCGCCGAAAGGGCCCTCTGTGCGCCGATCGCTCTCGGACCGATTTTTGCGGCGCCTGCCGCCGAATCCGTCACCGCGGACCAATAGGAGCGCTAGTCAAGGAATTTTGAAAAATGGCGGCCAAGCCCTACTCACTTGTTATGCTGCAGTGCACGTAACTGAATGTTGTAACCAACGGGAGTTTAACCTACTCTGTGCCTACTTCGCCTCCGTATTTCGTGAAAGAGGTGACCGAGTTTGCTGTTGGCGTGACCGAGCTTGTTGTGGTCTTGCAAAGCAAAACGAACCCACCAACGCCGCTGGCGTCGGTGGTTTTCTGCTCTTCGTGCATTAAAAAACAGGCACTTGCCAGCAAAGTAAGCAGTACTGTCTTTTCTTAGTTCTTGCGTACGAGAATCGTGGAAGTATACATCACCGGATAGCGTAGTAGCGTCTGCGAGCCGCGACAACAACCGCGTGACAGCGCATCCATCCCGCGTTCACCCCGTAGTAGATGGCATATACGGCAGCGCGGGGCGCGTTCAGTGCGAACGACACTGCGTTTCGGTGGCAGGGGAATTTCAGTCGCTGTAGAAAGCGGATGTTTCAGTGTGAACTAGGCATTAGAGTGGCTCGAGCGTGCAGCGGAGGCGAACGAGCGCATCAAGTCACGTCACACGTGAGACATGAGTGCTATCTGGCAGTTATCTTGGAAAACGAAGCGTGCGCGCCCGTCTCAGAGGTGACTGATAAGGTGTAGAACGCAAGGCGACGGTAAGTGCCACTACCGTGTCGTCTTAGCAAAACGTTGGAAACACTTGCCGTTTCGTGCAAGCGTTGCATGGCCAGCGCAGCGTTATAAAGACTACTATCTTTAAAATTACTTATGTATGCTTTTTCTAGTAAAAAATACACATAAATAATATTGACGTGTTGTTATGGTGCCTCAGACATACGCAATAATTGATTTTTAGTTGACAATCGCACAAGTATGAACGCCGAACCTTGAGCAATATTGGTGGGCGCTGCGGATGGGGTCGGCCGTTTGGAGTATCGGCCGGTCACTCCGGTGCCTTTCAAGGCGCCGTTAAAGAGTCGCTTTGGTGCTGCAAAACCTCATAAGCACGAAAATGCATGCGACAGCGACGAGCGATGCGACGTAGATCGTCTTCGCACGATTAGTCGCTAGCGCACGCAAACCTCATTCACGCGACGGCTTCGGCGAGCGAACTCCACTGTTGCTGGCATGAGGCCGTATACTCGCACCAAGAAAACCGCGTAGTGAGCGGTATTCAATTTAAAAATAAGATATATTGTTGTGTAATGGAACGGAAAGTGTTTATGAATGCCTTGCAACACTTTTTTTATATGCACATGCGTAAACATTGCGTCATTTCTTGTTGCGCATACGTGACTAGGGCAGGGTCACGTGCACCTATATGTAGTCTTTGCTTTTCCGGTTTTTCGCTCTTGGCTGCTTGAGCCCAGCACTTCCGGGCGATGAGCGACGGTTTCCAAATCTGGAGAACCGAGCGATCGCGCGAAAACGAGCACGCGACACGTCGCGTGAACGCCCTGTTTCGTCGCTCATAGCATCGCTCGTCGCGTGCATTTTCGCGCTTATGAGGTTTGGGCTTTAAGGGTACCGTTAAAGGGGAACAAACCACGGGACGGCTTTATGCCCTCCCATATAAGAGTACCTCGTACTCTACATCGTTAACAGCTTTTTCCAAACACAGAATCAGCCTGACGTGACGTAAATAACCATCGGCCATAAATTCATAGGGACGGCTTTATGCTCTCCCACTGAGTAGAGTACCTCGTACTCTAAAACGTTAAAAACTTTTTCTAAACACACAAACAGACCCCAGTATCTGTGAGTTATGAACGTGGAATCCTATTGAGGCCCACGGGACGACTTGAAGTTCTCCCATAGTAGAGTACCCTGTACTTTAAATCGTTACCCACTTTTGCTACCGCCCTCCCCCAAACATACCATTTTTTTGCGTCGAAGGTCCTCAAGAAACATTATCGTCTTAAGAAAAAAAAAATAGCAGATTCCACGTACAGTGGGAATCGATGATATGTGAAGCACGAATGAGAAATGTTGATATTCACTTTAAAATTAGCTCAACGTTACGAGGTGGAGGTAAATGATGCCGTACATGACTTCCGTGTCATGATTATCATGTTTGGGTGTGTCGTTTACCTTCGTCATCTATGCACGTCACGTGATACCAAATTTAGTATATATGGAGCTAGCGAAACAGTCACCAGCACGCTATGAACGTGGTATGTTGTCATGTTCTTACATGACACGCTTGTCATGATTATCATGTTTCCACCAGTCACATACCTACGTCATCCATTCACTTACTGTAATACCAAATTTGGTATATGTGACGCTAGCGAAACGGCCGCGAGCGCATCATGAGCGTGGCATGTAGTCATGTTGTTACATGACATGCATGTCATGACTTTCTTGTTAGGGTATGTCGCTTGTGTTTGCCATGAAATCATGTCATACCATATTAGTTTTTCACCACGCCATGTGAGCGAAACCAGCGCAAGAGCTGCGGGACCATGAATTGTAAATCATGACATTCATGACCTAATTTTCATGTTATGACTATAATGAAATATGTTCTTCATGCAGTCATGTTATGCCATACCAAGTTTGGTACCGATACCATTATCGAAACGATTAGGAGAGCTAAAAGTCGTAGGCGGCTAGATAGATAGATAGATATATAGATAGATAGATAGATAGATAGATAGATAGTTATATAGATAGATAGATAGATAGATAGATAGATAGATAGATAGATAGATAGATAGATAGATAGATAGATAGATAGATAGATAGATAGATAGATAGATAGATAGATAGATAGATAGATAGATACGCTCAAAGTCGCCGAAGTTCGCTAAGAAATGCTTCGCATTTAAAACATGCTGTAATAATGTCGTATACAATGAAAGGAGTCCTCTTAATAAACGCATGTGATGCTGTGTGGCAGAACTATATAGATCAGCAGTACGTGTCCAGACATGTAAATATAGAAGTGAGCGGGTGATTTAAAGCAGTGCGATTACGCGTATAGTGGGTGCTTCGTGAATTTGTAAACAGGAATAATTATGGCGTAGCGGTTACTTTGCGACTCCACTTGCCGTGTAAATTCTAAGATGATCTGAACCGACCATTGTTGCGCGCACACGTCTTGCGCTTTCACCGTATAGGTTTGTAGAAGTTACCGAGCGCTAGAAATGCGCTCGCTGCTGAGGCCGCGTTTGCAGAGGCCGCCTGAAGGGGCGCGCGGCTCACGCACAAAGTAAACACAAAGGAGTAACAATTGTGGCAGTTTTTCGTTCGCGCTCGTCCTGTGTATACTTGTGAGTTCGTTTCGTTCATCCTTGTTTGTGTTCGAGCAGCGCCTCTAGTCAGAAGAATGGCTAGTTGGGCGTGTCGGTAATGATCCATAATGTACTGCGCAGAAAACGGAAGGAAACACGAAAGGAGAGAAAAGGACAGACACGCGCAGAAGGAAATATATATAGGAAAATATGAAAAGCAAGGGGGAGGGGCAAAAGAGGAGGAGAAAAGGCATGAGGGACCGAATCAACAAAAACTTACGCCACATCAGGAATAGCACGCGCGTCGGGCAAAACCAAGAAAGCTTAACTCTTTATCGTGTGTGGCCACAGAGGAAACACTGTGCCGACCTGTCACAGTTGTTATTCCACGGTCGTCCAGCTTATGTTTTTTGGTGCTTCCTTCCTGCTTGAGAAGCGTGCTGCAAGCTTCGAGCTGCTTGCCGTTTGTTGCGTGACATTACAATTTTTTGCTACAGCCCTCGTTCTATCACTTTGTGGCAAAAAAAAAGAGCAATAAACGCTTGGCAGCCTCTGTGAAGACACGTTTCCCTTTCGTGTTCTACCGATTTTCATGACAGAGGGATCAGCCACGTTTTTTTTTTAGCAAGTACATCGCACTTTGTGCAATACGGTATGCTTGTTCTTTAGAGGTACATTGATGACATCTAATAATTAATTTGGCCCAGACGCAGCTTGGTAATCCCCATAAGAAAATGTTGTCTAATGCTTTTTAGAACAAAAGCCCTTCGACGTGTATATATAATTTGTAAGTACAGCAGTTCTGTTCTGCTCTATCGTTCTGCTGTGGAGAGGTTGAGGTCCATATTACCCCTGCTACTCCATGTCAATAGGTTCTGCTGCGAAAAAAAATAATAAATGGTGCCCAAAAAGAACAATAAAAAAAGCACTTGTACTTTGTGTGTGCGCAAATTCTTAACCAAAAATTTGCAATGAAATCTACAAGTAGACTCTTTTCTGGCAATTCATTTGAAGATAACCGACTGGTTCTATTTTTTAAGTTGTCGATGAACTTCAAGCAATTACAATAGTTATATAATATATATATATATATATATATATATATATATATATATATATATATATAACCTGCGACCTTCGAATCATTCGAAGGTCGCAGGTTCGGATCCTGCCCACGGCAAGTTATCTTTTCACCCACTTTTCTTCATATTTACATTACAATTTGGTCTAATATCTTCCCCTATACCTTACTTGGCATTATTGTCTGTTAGATCTCATTATTATTGTGTAAAATCACAGAAAAACGAGCCCTTAGGTATACATTTATTTCCTTGTTCATTAACGAGGGTCTCGTACTGGCAGACTTAGTGCCTTTAGGTTGTATACGGGGGACTATTGGTCAGCTGCCCACTCGTAACAAGTTCACGTGCTACGTGACGCCAAACAGGCTCAAAAGAGTGTGCCACACTCGCCGCCATGGCTACTGGTGGCGCTGACTTACACTCCCACGTTTAAATCACGTATAAACCCAATAAAGTGGCTGGGGGATAGCTGTCGTGGTAGCTCAGTGGTAGAGCATCGAACGCGTCATTCGAAGGTCGCAGGTTCGGATCCTGCCCACGGCAAGTTATCTTTTCACCCACTTTTCTTCATATTTACATTACAATTTGGTCTAATATCTTCCCCTATACTTTCCTTGGCATTATTGTCTGTTAGATCTCATTATTATTGTGTAAAATCACAGAAAAACGAGCCCTTAGGTATACACTTCTTTCTTTCTTTATATATATATATATATATATATATATATATATATATATATATATATATATATATATATATATATATATATATATATATATATATATATATATATATATATATCATGGTTTTCTCACTGCAACGAGTGAAAACTCTCTACTCAGTTATTTTTTAAATTAACAAAACGTATAAACCCCTGAGAACCAGCACAGCGCATGTGTAAGTCATGTGACAGGCAAGCATAAAAAGATATGGCTAAATAGAATAAAAAAAAACTGTACTCCCTATCTGTTAGCGCTGATATTGGCGCGCTCTTCTAGTTTCCAGGTGCTCGTATGTTTTGTTGCTTTCAAAAAAAAAAAAAAGCTTGTTGAGAGTTAGCGCTTGTCTGTCTCTTTCTGTCCTGTTTTTTGTGCGCGCTAAAAAAGTTACATTACTGAGCCTGCACCCACGGCCGGCTGGTCGTATGTGTCAACGATTTACGAGCTCGTAGCGTGCACTGAGGTAGCCTTGAAACAAATAAACGAGCTGCGTGATAGTAGAGGCCAAGCCAGACATGCGCATTGACGGATTTAACTCGAAATGACATGCAGCTCTGATGGAGCGTATGTTCTCGAGGTGGGTATACATTTAAAAATTCAGCAACTCCGACAGGACGCCGAGTTTCGGAGGTCCATGTTTTGCATATCTACGTCGACAAAACGTTATATACAATGTAAATATAGCGTTCGCTACGCTACTCTAGTGTCTTAACATGGGTACTCATTGACAATATAGCGCATGACGCAAAGTTTAGCGTTGACCTTTCTCACCACCACTACGCATGCGACGTACGCTATCCTTTGTGGGTCCCCCGTTATGGGACGGAAATTGCAGGTGTACTCGACGAACGCTATATTTGGATGAACTATTATAAATTGGCCTGTTATCACAAATCACACCGACTGTGGTGACGTGGTCTTCAGGCACATGACAACGGACTTCGACACTTACCAGTCGCGTTACATTGTGCGATAGGACAAGCGCGATCTTGCTGACAACGTCAATGTCCTGAACGCTTATTTTGGTGTTTTGTCTTGTAGTTTTCGTTTGCCCGGAAGCAATGCTCTCTTAGAGTAGCGGCAGAACTTGTCGGTTCAGTACATAAATCTCGCTCGTTGATTGATTGATTTGTGGGGTTTAACGTCCCAAAACCACCATATGATTATGAGAGACGCCGTAGTGGAGGGCTCCGGAAATTTCGACCACCTGGGGTTCTTTAACGTGCACCCAAATCTGAGTACACGGGCCTACAACATTTCCGCCTCCATCGGAAATGCAGCCGCCACAGCCGGGATTTGATCCCGCGACCTGCGGGTCAGCAGCCGAGTACCTTAGCCACTAGACCACCGCGGCGGGGCAAAAATCTCGCTCGTTCACTGCTTGACATATTGATGGCAGCGACTTAAGGCAAGACATGGCTATACCGTTTTTTACAACTTGGTTATGAAGATCTTGGAGAATAATGCCAGCAAGCGTGGTTCCCGCTAAACGTATAAAGCGATGTCTAGAAGTTGTATTCCGTTATTCTGGGGCAATAATCTAATAAAGTTCAGCCCTATTCTATTTCATTCAAATTTTTCGCTCACAGAGGTCATCACGGTTCCGAAGCCTTCACTTTCCCACAGAAAAATCAAGTAACCATCTACAACGAAAAGCCTTATTAACAATAGAATCACCTAAAGCGCCTTCCAAACGCTTCTCAACTTTGCTAACGTATAAATCAAGAAGAACCGGAGCAACCTTAAAACCAATACATATCCCTGATTTCTGATCATGAACGCTTTCCTTGTAAACTACCAGCGTCGACTTGATATTCAAGGAAGGAATTTCTCGAGAAGCCCACGTAAAAATGCCAAATTCGCCAGGGAAAGCCATCTCGTACCATTGTTCATTATTACAGTCATTAACACATATTAGTAGGTCCTCATACGGCAAACAGTAATATAGGTCTTCAATATTCATACTAAGCTTCACAGCAACCGTGGTTCAATTCTGAAAGGAACTGAACTAGTGCCTGAGAATTACGCATACAAAAATGGTCTGAAAAGGGTCTGGAAAGAGAATAAGCAATTAATTCTGCAAATAAACACAGACAGTTATTTGCATGGGACTTTTTCTGAAACGATTGCTCGAAAATGAATCTTTTTCTTATTCGTTTTCGTTGAGAAAACCCATTCTTAGGTACCTGATTAAGCCTTCTTAATATTACAGGCTGGTTTCTCCAGATTATATCTTAACATAAGGTCGACAGCACGTTAAATCTATCGGTGGTTCAAGTGTTGCCGCCCTAAAGTTCTTTTTCACGGCTGTTAATGTTTTTTTTCTTTTTTGGAACATGCCACCCAGCATAATACGAAATACTCCTCATTATCTGAAATTACTGGCCGCAGTTTCTTCCTTACACAATAATTAACTAAAGACCAGATAGGGTCAGCGCATTAGAGACACATATTAGATTCCTTCATACTAGCAACGCAGTGTGAAATGCAGTGCGAGCGCCCTTTTTCAGGAACTAGTCTAGTACGCGATGGCCGCTTACTGGGCTAGTTGGTTCACTTGAAAGTATGCAACTGCACGTAAAACTAGAAAAAGATGGCGTGGGCAGTCACGTCTTGTCTAGTTTTACTCGCTGTTACATACGTTGATATTACGCGGCAAACTAAGAACGTCTGTTGCTTTGAGGCTCGGCTTAAGACATAATTTTGCACATAAAGATAACAATCTGCAGTGATTATCACCTAAAACAGCTCCTCCGAGGACTAGGTTATTGGTGGTGAAACAATAAAAAAAAATCTTGCCCTTACATGATTGAAGTTCTCAAAGTTTACCCTGTGAAGGAATTCCGCATGCTGGTCAGCTGCCCTCGTCGCGTAGGCTGTTTCACACTCAAGAGAAATCTCGGAGCACGTGGCATGCCGCAACCACGCGCCGTCTGCTGCTTGCGCGTGCGCAGATGATTCAGGAGGGTAGTTTTGAACCACGTCGTCTGCTACGGCCGCCCTTGCTTGCCGCACGGCTGGCGAGCGCACGGATGTATGAATTTATGGCAAGAACTGAGCCGATGACCCGCACTAAACGTTGTGCGAGTTCGCGCCCCTCATGTGTGCGTGTTTCTACGTCATTTGTGTCTACTGTTCAATCAAAAGACCATGGAATGACCACGCCAATTGCCAGATCTGAATATCATCGAAAATGTCTGGGGCTTCATGAAAATGTCGCTGGCACGCTATCCTCTACACGGGCTGTGCGAGGATCGGTTGTGGTCCGCCATCGTCAGCGAGCCGGACGCCCTGCGAGTGAATGCATCGCTCATGGAGTCACTCTATACGCCTGACTGCCGTCAAGAAAGAGTGCCGTCATTACTGCCGCTGGTGACACGACTAAGTGGGATGCGTCACGAGCCGGTTAGTGAGTCTTGTGGTAATGAAATGTCGTCGAAAAGAGACACATTCCACTCCTCGGTACCGCTACTACCACCCCTGAACTTGTGGCGTTCGTTGACGCACCACACTATCCTGGAGCAGCCAATTTCGCGGTTGCGGTCACTGACCCTGATGGTAAACTCCTCGCAGCAGCATCCCTTCGAGATAGCACGCCGGCAAGGGCTGAGCAGGCTGCTATAGCTCTGGTCGTTGCTATTCCCACGCGCACGTGCATTTTAACTGACTCTCGGGCTGCTGAGCATTCATGACGGGCTGAGTTTGTAAGCAGGCGGCCCATATTCTGACCAAAATTTCAAATTGCACTGCAATTGATGGTCGCATCACCTGGTTACCTGCCCACATGGGCCAGAATGTCCACCCTGTTATCCATAATGCCAATGAGTCTGCGCATGTCCGCGCATTGTCCCACCGTGACGGGATTTCGGCCTCTAATTTGGGGGAAGGCATCCCGCAGCTTGATTCCCTCCTCACCTCCAACGGAATATGCAAGCACTATCAATTGTCCAGGCGTAGGTCTCTCAAGGGCCCAGTCAATCACTTCACGAACGCTGCAAACCGGTACTTACCCGTCGCCTTTAGGTTACAATAAGTCTATAGTGACAGCGTAAAGCCTCACTGCCCTCATTGCGACGAGAGACGACGCACGTTATCCCACATGCTCTGGCAATGCACGGCGCTGCGCGATGGCGAGCCTCTCACCACAGAGGGCGCCTGGAAGACTGCGGTCACCAGCTCGGACCGGGAGGTCCGAATCCGGGCTGTCCAGAGGGCCCGCAGTCGACTCGCCCTTTTGAGGGGCATCGGCTTTTCAGGACAATTCGTGAATAAAGTTCGTTGACTGACTGACTGACCCCGCCGACACCGAGCACTGGGGGAGGAAAGCGTGCGATATGAAATGCGCGCGTTTGTGAAGCCACCAGAAGTTTAGCTTTTATTGCGATGTTATATATAACAGACAGTAATGCCAAGGAATGTACAGGGGAAGTTAGAACCAATGGAATGTAAATAAGAAGAAAGAAAAGTGGATGAAAAAATAACCAGCCGTGAGCAGGAATCGAACCTACGACCTCCAAATAAGCATCGGAAGGTCGAATAAGCATCGAACGCGTTATTTGAAGGTCGTAGGTTCGATTCCTGCTCACGGCTGGTTATTTTTTCATCCACTTTTCTTTCTTCTTATTTACATTCCATTGGTTCTAATAACTTCCCCTGTACATTCCTTGGCATTACTGTCTGTTATATATATGTGTGTGTGTGTGCGTGTGTGTGCGCATTCTTTATCGCTGGGAGAATTCCAACTGTAACAGCGCGTTCTCGGATTTTCCAGTGAGATGGCGCGAAGGGCACGCTCGGCAGCCCACTTGTGTTCTTTGCTCTACGGCGCATGGTTCAATCTGCGAGCGAGTGCACTTATCTCGCTGTGGCGGAGAAACCCTGCGCAAACTTTTCCCTCGTATTTCTTGACAAAACTATTTCGTGCCAGTCGCGTATTTCCTAAAAAAAATGTTCCTGCTAGATTGAAACCACTGATAGCTCATATCTGACTGTGCAAGATTAAAAAGCTCATCCTAGAGTACCAATTCTGTGAAACAGTATTAGTGTAAAACAGCATTTCCACTCTAATTGAAAAATCTGTTACGCTAACGGGCTTTCAGTCGACTCACTAAAGCTCATTCGGTATCAGGTCGAGCCGTAAGTCTGTGCGAGTCCGGCTGAATAAGATCGCCACGTTCTTGTTCTCAAGTTTTGTTATCGCCCCAATACACTATGTAATTCTCAGCGCAAACCGCGCCTGCAGTCTTCGAGAAGCTTCAGGAGTGTGGTAGATTATTTCGATAAGATCGCGCCCACTCGGCGAACTATACAGATTATTCTAGAGCCTACGTCACCACTAGCGATAACGCTAGAACATTCGACGGCAAGTGTATAAATGCCGACGCGCTTCGCCGCTGTCAGTTTTATCGACGGCCGACGCTCCGTTCGCCGCTATCAGTGCAAGCCTGCTACTGTAATCCAACTCTCCGTTTACCGGGTACAGGTTCGCCCCAATAAGCAGTTTTAATCTTCAACGTACTCTCCGCTTCTTCGTCGACGTCCCGACCCCGTGACAATATGTCGGCGCGTTTGGTTCACGAGTGAGTTTGGCTGAGAGAAATTTTAGGGAGTCTCGGGACAAGCGAGTGTGATTTACCAAAAATTCGACGAGAGAGTCCGAGCAAATCGTCAAAGCAAAACAGTTTGTGAGTGAGTAGTCTGTGTGAACTCCAATTTTCTTGCCCACCTATGAATAACATGACTAACCAAACCGCGATCAGAGGCTGCGCATTGCGTATCACATGATCATACGTCACCGGTTTCTACGACTCTCCTAGGGCCCGCGCGGAGCGATTCGCGAGATGACGAAGGCGGAAATTACAGTTAGGATCTTCCGGAAGAAATACAAGAATATTCCGCTGCAGCGTGAATTCTCACCTGTTTTGTGAATGATGGTTGCAGAGGAATCATGATCACGTCAAATGTCGCATCACGTGACTGATAAGCCAGCGATCTAGTCTGCAAGTGTATACATTCACCGTGCAAGTACTCACGCGAAAAAAGAATTCTGTGGAGTTCTCGTCTTAAAAAAAGAATTCAGGCAGCAGCAATGCCCAGAGGCGCCGACATCTCTTTCCTTCTCGAGATTACAGCTTGTTCATCTGTGGCATCAACTGCTTTGATGTTTCATGCACCACAAGCAGCGAGTGTGTAGGCCAGTGATCAACAACAACAACGTATTTCGCTGAAACTCTCATATAGGTTTAATTAACACGCACACACACACAATTGTTTCACCGTCATAAAGTGAGCAAATTCTCATCAGCAAATATCTGTACAGACGCTATCAGGTAAACAAACAAACGATACAAAGGAGGCGGTAGAGCGCGAAGCTTGAAGAAGTGCGATTTGTCATAACGCCGGGAAGTGCTTCGTATGTACAGTGATGGTTTCGCTTCCCAGTTTTCCATGCGTCACACAGCAGAAAGCTGGGAGGCCAAGAGCTACAGTCAAGGTCACAGAAATAAAAGAATGAAAAAACAAAAATAGTAAGCGAGCAACACACTGCTTAGTGTGCTTTCTGTAATACCAACTTGGGAAAGGAGCAGGACAGTTTTTTTTAGCACCGAAACTTCTTTTTCTCTGACATGCTTAATGACTCAGCAGACTTGCCACAATGCTCCTCGCACCCTCTGTGGCGTGTATGGCAGTCCGGTTTACAATACAGTATACACGACAAAACATTTCACACACATCTACGCCGTTTAGAAACATTACGAAGGGCCACAGTCAAAATTTAAGTTGATCACCGCTTTGCAAGCTAATTAGAGATGTATCTTATTATTGGGACACCACGCTTGCATAGAGACAACAAGTCGTGCTTTTCCTCCTCCCCCCTTTGTTTTATCAGACACACGACATACTCAATCACAGTGTCGCCAATGGGAAGAATCCGACGAAGGAAGCATTGAAAGAACGCGCCCACTGAAATCAACGTTATGTACAACACTGATGAGGGTATAACCAACTCTAATTGGCACCAGCCAACCAGTTAAGCTTAGAAGGCCACTTGTAATATCCAACGAAACTGAGCACTTATATTACAACCAGAAATGCACTACGCAGGAGCATGCCTTCAAAATACATGCTTCAGACAGGTGACATATTTCGTGTGGTAATTTATGCAGCGTGGATGACAACCCCTGCAAGTAGATAAGTTTTGACGTGAGCACGGGGATGATAATAGTACCAGAAATGAAAATGCGTGTACATTTTGTGTCAGTTTTATGTTTTAATGTACCTTTCCTCCAAACTTCTGCAGAACTCATTGTCCTAGAGAATCTTCAGGAGGCATAATGGCAATTTATTAGGTCAATATTCTAATTTTCAGGACGTTGCTTGAACATAAACGTACACATTTCACTTCGAGCAAAGAATAAGCAGGCTATTTCCATTGCTTTTTTTACATGCTGCTTCAAAAATCATCAATGCTGAAAACTCGGTAATGCCCGTTTTATAGTGTAGTAATGATTTCCACTGCATCCTGGTTAAACTCAGGCCGCAAGTGTTACGCTTCCTCACACCCTATTCGTTAAGCCTCACTCTAAAACGCTGCTCTCTCATATCTTCCACTCAGCGCTTTCCTTCGAGACTGTAGTGAAATACGCTGGAGTGTCTGTCGCCCACAACTCTGCAAGATACGTTGCACACAACACATCACACATCACTGTATATGGCACATGTTACTTGCAGGCTGTGTGTTATTGCATGTAGAATTATGTGAGACAAGCAGAGAGCGGCCATTTTTTCAAGCCACTGATAGAAAGAAAAAAAAAACAGGAAAGCAGTGATTGTGCTGTATGTTCACAAAAAACCCAGGGCTTAACTGCAGTTCCTACATGCCAGCATTTGAAAAGCGGAGTATTCCATGAAAGGTTCGGTGCGCTGCAAAATATGGACACAACTACTGATGAGAGGTCAGTCTTTAAAGCAAAAGAAGGGATCACTCTCGAATCAGGACGCAATAATAAAGTACTACGCTAAAAACACTGCAAGGTCACACTACTCAAGTTAATAAATAAGGCTACCCTTGCCTTGCTTTTATTTTTTATTTCTAATCTAGTCAGGGAAACGTGACAACTTCATGCACCGACAGATACACTCGCATGCACACACACACACACACTGATGCACACTCACATGAACAATTACAATTATTAACAGCTCTTTGGTTCCTGACTTGAAACACCGCAAATGTGGTGGCACCACGAGTCTCTTCGGAAATACGACACTTCGTGGGCGTGCACCATCAGCGTCCGTTTCTTTTCTTTTTTTCTTCGTTTTCCACAGGGTCTAGCATTAGTTCCCCGCACACACACACTCACTGTCCACACAATGTCTGCAGCGAGGGGCACACAACACTCTCGGTTGCTTCGTGGAGAGCTCAAGTCCTATTTACATCGAGGTCTCCTGCCATCATACATGGGTGGCTAGCGTGCCCGGCTTGACATGGCTCTGTTGCGATGTGATGTACCTAAATGAAGAATAAAGGAAGAGCGTGATAAGTTTCGTGGCATTTACAATATATGCAATAAATGCGCGTGAAAAAGAAAAAACAACAACATGAAAGTTTGTTATATGCGTACAGGAACGCAAACTATCGCTGTAAAGTCAAGCCGCCGTTCTCAGTGTGACAGTTATGTCGCACGGATCTAACCACATGAAATGGTTCACATCAAGTGCTTTGGCTCCAAGTGGTACTTTGAGCCAAGCGCTTAGCCTAGCCATGGTGACATTAGGTGATGCTGAGCGTAGCCTTCTCTTTACACAAATGAAGTGCCACAGAGTAGTGAAGGTGAAACATACATTCCATATTTTCCATGACATAAAAAGGAAAGCATAGTTCGTGTTAGATTATGGCTGACCTGTTCTGGGGCAATGTTGCGCACGAAGCACCGGGTATGCCAGCAGTATTAGCAACGACCGACGGCATGGCCCTTGGGCTGACGTACACGCCCTGAGGAGGTGGAAGGTTCGACTGCGAGGTGCGCAGGTATGGGTTTGCGTACCCCGCTCGAAACCGCGGGTCGATGCCCTGGCCCAGGTC
The DNA here is from genome assembly GCF_013339725.1 of Rhipicephalus microplus. Classification (NCBI taxonomy): domain Eukaryota; kingdom Metazoa; phylum Arthropoda; class Arachnida; order Ixodida; family Ixodidae; genus Rhipicephalus; species Rhipicephalus microplus. Next base: position 121,756,388 of record NC_051170.1, on the reverse strand, counting down.
ATTGAGCGACTGCGGTGAGCTGCCGTACAGGCCACTGTCGCGGCTCGCGTTCAGCTGCAGTGACGCTGCCACCGGCGGTGGATTGTAGTCGCGCGAGTAGTCCACGTACGGGATGTAACCGTTGTTGTTTTGAGCCTCCTGCAAAAAAAATAATGCTGGGCTCAGGTGGTGAATGCAGCCTTTTTCTTATATATAGCAGTTGACTAACTTATTTTGAAGCTTTAAGGTTGCCTAAAACATCAATTGATGCTCGGCGAATTTCTATTGCACGAACCTGTTTTTCCTATACAAACACAAACGTTGTCAAGTTAGTCATTTATGAACTCAAGTGACATAGAGTACTTGGCAAGTTTGTATATATTAACAGCGTCGTTCTGTGCGCTCTTTACTAAGCACTGTATTTCTCACCCTATGCTTTGACATTGATGAACGCCCAGGAGTTGCCGTACACTATGTAATTAATATATTTGTAACACTATGTAATTAATTTATTTGTAACATTAGTAATATCAGAAGATTAAAAGCTTTACGACAACCCGCAATAGGGCCAACCGTGATTCCGGAGATTCAACGGTAACACGAAGAGAGCTTAATGTAATTAATCGACGAAGTTGCAGAGAATAAAAGTCCTAATTCTGCACAGAATACGCACACACAATTTGTCCTACTGCAAAATTGCAACTTCTACTCACCGATTTCGCGGGAAAAGTCGCGTCTCCGTAGTCGGCAGCACTGTTGGCGTACTTGTAGATATCCGCTGCGTCATGTGTTCGTGCCGATTCACTATTGTCCTCCCAGTTGCGGTCATGCTCGTTATTGGACAATGACGACGCTGTTCTGATTTCCACTTTAATGTCCGAGTCTCCGGAGGATGCAGAGTCTGATTGCTTCCCCTTCTTTTCAGAGTTGAAGTCATCGTCTGTGAGACATAAAAGAGAAGGCTTCACTTGAGAGAATGCAAAGTGCTCCTGATAAAGTTTGCAACACAGTCTATGTTCAAGCTCTTTTCTGTTAACGCTTGTAAACTAGCCCACTGTTATGCATAAACACTTATCTATATTCATTTGCATTGGATCTACTGATTTGTATCTTGACTTTCAGTTATGCACATTTGTTAGTTTTCTTTCCCTTTAGCTTTATGAACACTTATGCCATAGTTCAGCTATACACTTAAAGATACGACAGCTGCAGTGTAAGTGGTGCCTTCCATTGTTTTTTTTATTCTGTTAAAGAAAATGAAGTTACCATACCAATGATACCACTCAGCACTAACACCAGTAAAAGCACTGCTCAGCTCAATAAACATGAGCAGCACTGCACAAGAACACGTTATAGTGATTATATTTACAACATACGTGAATTACTAAACATTACTCTTGGCAATTGGGTCACTTTTCAGTTGTTTAAATCATTTATTACAAGAGGACAACAGAGGCTACTGTACTGACTCTTTGTATCTTATGATTCAGCAAAAGCACATAAAGCCGGATGACTTAAAAAGGTTGGCAGTCACCGAAACGCAAAAGAAGTTCAGGCAAACAAGTGTTTGGCGTGGTGTACAATGCGATTACAGAGCTGGTCTAAGAGCATGCGCAACTGTATTAGATTAGTGGCAGGGGACCATAAGTGCTTGAATGCTGGTCTCTGGAAGAAACTGTCTGGTGCTCTTAAGTTCCCCAATGTTATGTCGATAATGTTGATAATGAGACGTCAGTAACTATTGCCTCAAGACCAGTTTTAAGCTGGGGCACACACAGTGTAACCTACCTTTGACAATGTTTTTCTTTCGCAGGCAGAGGATAATAGAGATTGTCACGGTCACGACAAGCACGATGCCTCCGATGACCCCAGCCAGGATGATCACCATGGGAAGGTTTTCTGTGTGGTGGCAAAAGTTGGCAAATTATCAAATGTCAGTTCCCACATTAATCTAAGAACAAAGGTCTCCTAATATAAACAAGCATAAATATTCTGTTTATAAAAAAATGAAAATGTGCATACAAAAAGTGACGTTTCTAAACTGATTTGCATACTTACTGTTTTCAGAAAACTACGATTAAGTTTTACGCACTTGATCCATTTATGCTATATTTCGCGATGGCATCATGCTGTTTCAAAATCAAGCAATTCGCAATGCTCGCTCAATGCAGATAACACATAATAAATTACGAGTGTTCCTGTTCTATTTTATTCATACTGACTAGAACCGTACTTTCACGGTCTTGCAGCACTCTTTTTTCGTAGCTAAATTTAGCTCAAATTTGCGTGTACTTTACAATTGCACACAAAATATAAACCAGCATCAAGTTATTTCTTTGTTTTCCTCATGTGAAATAACCTGCGTGGTAGAATAAAATACGAGCTATAATCATGAAAATAAGGTACTTGTTTCCGAGATTCACCTTATGCAAGTAAATCTGTCGCAAGCACCGTATTTTTTTCTTTTTTAAATCACGCACTAAAACATTCACTCAAGTTTCCTGTAAAGCGTGCTCTGCCTGCATAATACCATTTATTAGGTGAAGCTGAATCTAAACAAAGATCTTCAAAAAGCTGAGTGCTTGCTTTTGCTGGGCCAAAATCAATTCCCGTCACTGAGACCAATTATCGCAGTAATGCTTACTTTGTTTCCTAACAGTGATGAGCCTCGTGTCGTAGCCGAACTGGTTCCATACGGAACAGTTGTACTGGCCAAAGTCCTCTTCGGCAGCATTATGGATGATCAGCAAGTTCTTGAGGCCGTTCGACAGGGGCTCCTTTATGATTTCGTAGCCCTGGTTGTTGTCGATGTCAACCAGCTATACAAAAAAAAGAGAAAGAGAAAAGTCATGAGGTGGCATGAAGGAGGGGGCAGGTGACAAAAATGTATTCAGATTGTACCAATCTTAAACACCTTTGAATAAAAAATAATAGATAGGATATGTCTATTATACCAATCTTAAACACCTTTGAATAAAAAATAATAGATAGGATATGTCTATTATGAACACATATTTGAGTTGTGCAAAAAAGGCGCAAACGAAAAAAAGTGAACAACACGGGCACAAACTTCAACTGGAAGACCAAAGCGGCTCTATGTCTTTTTGGCGCAACAAAAATATGTGTTCAAGTATGCACCAACTTGCTGAAGCTAAAGTTTTACTTAATGTTTACTAGGATGTCTATTACAATGTCTGTTATCCTGTTTATTGTATTTTCCGGTTAATATTGAAAGAACAGACATGAAAATAGCGAAATCATGTCTCGGAAATAAAAAATTAAGGGCGAAGCAAGAGTTGATCATTATACTAGAAATGGTCAGCACACTTTTAGTTCACATTACAAATATGACACACGATGAGAACATACTATTGCACCATTGCTGAATTCTGGTACAAGAATTAGCACATTTGTAAAGACGACATTTGGGACTAAAAGGTGATCAAACCTACAACTAGGATGATAAGGGAACCAACATGTGGCTGCAATATAGCTTTGAAAGAAATAGTGAAGAAAAACAAAGATGTGACTTGATGGGAAAGCCTAGGCCTGCCTTCACGATTGTCGTCAGGATTATCAAATAAGGTTCTTGTCACTGACAGTGTCATGTGTCCATGAGTCATTCCAACACACTGGGATATTATTTAGAATAATGGTTGGGCATGAACATAGAAATTCTAGTGTCATCATTCCTCCTCGTTCCTCCAGCACTCAATTGTCCACTCCAAATGTCAGCCATCTCCATAGCTTTATAATCATAACTCTTTGCCACTTATTTACACTGTAAACATTTATTGCAACTCTCGAGATTTTAATACGTATACCTATTACCCTCTTTTAGCGCGACGAATTTTAGGCCCCTATACAGCCGCTTAACATAACCTTTGTTCGCACTTGTTATCATGCACTGGCACTTTCTGGCCATCAAATGGCTCTTGTGCCAATAAACATCATATATAACAATCAGATATGAGCGTACCGTCTTTGATCTAAAACAACCTTTAACATTCTTAAGTTCATTCGGCTGCAAAAAAAAATAATAAAGAGAAATCAGTGAGTCCCGATGTTTGTTACAGAAATATGAAACTCACAAAAAGCTCAAGGCCGCTTGGTCAGTACTGCTACCAGTCTGAATTATTCATCACCGTAAACAGTATCATTCGTGACTCGACTGGTTTTCTGCGAGGACCAATTTATGCAAGCTCGCTTCGCATAAACAATGTCGTTGTTTGGAAAAGACTCTTTGTAAAGATGTGTCTGCTCGTTTGTGGACAGCCGGATGAAAAAAAAAAGAAAGAAAAGCGATACGAACAGCAAAAGTGACATGGAGTTCGCGTACCAGAACGCCAGAGCAGCGGGCAGAAAGCGATTAAGGTTCCTTAACTATCAGCGACGACGACAGGGCCGACGGATGCTGCCGTTTCTTCCGCGGAACCATGTTTCACGCGCGGCAAATTGAATGTCGCCAGCAGCGGACGCGGGCTCGGCAGCCAGCGCAGCAAAACTGGAGACGGCAACGACGGCGGCCGGACCGTTGTTAATCACGGCCGCAAGCGCGTCATTTAAGCGTGAGACTCCGCGGCGGGCTCCGAGCTGCACTCGGTATACACCGGACGGGACACCAGATTAATCAACGAAATGGTGCAGAAAAGTAAACTGTCGGACACCGCTAAGAGAGGGAAAGAGAAGCCACGATCTACAACAACAGCTACAAATAGCGAGGCAGACGTAGAGGGGAAAGAGAGAGGGAGGGAGAGAGAAGATGGCGACGCAGAAGGGAAAAGTTGTCGAGACAACGAAAACGGGCCTCCGATACAGCGCGAAGCACCGGGAAGAGCGGACAACCCTTCAGCGAGGTTGAAGACCAGCACGAGCAGTAGCAGGAGCATGCTCGAGCGTCCGGTGGCCGTCTTTGGAGCGGCCTCAATCAATACTCATTAAGGAACGTTTCGTCATCGTCAGAGCCCGTTTCCTTCGGGCCCGCGCTTCGCCACCGAGTCCTTTACAGGATTGATGGCGCGGCCTTATCTGGCGCGTCCGCTCCTTCTTTCTTTCTTCCTCCTTTTTCTACCTTCTTTCTTTTTCCTACCCCTCCCTTTCTCATCCAAACTGCCTAGCCTCTCCTCGGTCGGCGGGCCATCCCTTCCGCGTTCGTTCCCGACGGTTTCCGAAAATAAAAATAAAAAAAGAACGAAGAAACACACGGCTCTTGGCACGGAGAAGACGCTGTTGGCCTCGGGGTTCAACGAATTGGGTTCGGCCAGATGACACTGCCGTCGCCCACGCTTCCCTGTACACTCTTTCTCTCGATTTTCCTTCCGATATGTCTTTTCCTTTATTTATTTTTGGTTCTTGCGGTACTGTTATCAGTTGGCGCAGAATGAGAACCGCGGAAACCCCGAGAAATAAGACGAGCCACTGGGTGTAAAGGAAAAAAAGAAAAGCCAGAAAAAGCCTCCTTCCCTTACTCCTACACCCTCGCAGAAAACGGTAAAATAATAAACCATACACAACAACAAAAAAAGCACACATCGAATCGCGGCGTCAGCTACCGCCACTGCTCGTTTTTCACGGCGCGACCCTCGGGGGAGTTGTTCAAATTAAATGCGTGGCCCGCCGTAATGTCAGGCTTCGTACAAGTTCACTGGACTTTTTTTTTTTACCCTCATATACCACGCTTCCCATGTCCGCGGCCTGTCTAATTTGTCGCCAGTAGGGTTCTTTCTAATAACGAGACAGTCTGAGCTCATTTGCCTTCTCTTTGCCGAATACTGGAGGGGCGACGAACTCGATCGAAGACCCAGCTACGGCGATTATAAGAGATTGGAGGACAAAACAAAAAAAAGGGAGCCGGTTTTATTACAATATACATCCCCCGCCTGAGGCCCTTCTTTTTCTTGAGTTTCCGTAATTAAAAAAAAATAAAGTTGGCGACACGTGACTTTGCTGGTAGACCCAAGTTTTTCTTTCCTTCAATAACACGGCCCATAAAACACAGACGCATTAGGTAAATGGCCGAAATCGGACGCTTGTTTCGTTAAAAGGCCGGACTAAAAGTGGACGAGGAGCGAGAGGGCGATTAAGCCGATAGATAATTCCAGTTTTCACGTTGAAGACTTCGAGTTCGAAAGGAAGCAAGCGCTATTTCTTTTATCACTTATTTGGCGAAAAGTGTAAGGAGGAAAAAAAAATTCGCGGAAAGCGGTAGACCTACGATAGCAAAATAATCAGTGCCTGCTTTCTTAAAGACTACGATAGGGTTGTCCACAGAAGAAAAAAAAACATTTTAGCAAATCACGATGTAGGGCATATCATTAACAAGAGTGGTTGATAAATGACAAAGAAACACATATGAACTGAAAGCGGCATAAGTTAGGTCTGTTTTTAGTAGTATGCACGCTGGATTGAGCCAGTAACGTATTTAATACCCCGGCCAAATAGATTATATCGAAAATAACGTAAGGCGTGAAGGTAATAAGGATGAGGAAATAATAAAAGGGGATATAAATGGCTTCTCAACCGGTGCAAAACTCGCCACGTTGTTGCGCAGTTTTACTGCCACTTGAAATGGTAGTGAGCGAGAACTAAGAGTTTTTTTTTAGCTTAAACCTGCCAGTATAAATCGAATAAAGGCTTCCTTGTTTTTTGCTCAAACACAGCGCGAAGCGAAGGCAGAGTGGTGACTGACATCTGAACAAGGCATCCATCAACAATAAATTACACATCACATTTCATTGCACCCTTTTAGTTGCTTTGAAGCTAGCTTTCCCGCGAGATACGACTTTGCCAAGCTAAAACCGTCGCGCCAATTTTCGCGAATGTTCACTCATGTGAGCGCAACTTAAGTTTCTTATCTTAAGAAAAAAAAAATGTTGAGCTGGCTCGCGCTAAGAAACAATACACAGAAAACAACTCCCAGAACGTGAAGCTGACAACATTACCTTACACATAAAGCACGGTCGCAATCACCGTAAGTTGCGCAAATATACAACGCCGACAAACCCCACTTGCGAGAGTGGTAGAAAGCGGGATCTCCATCGCCATCCCTGACGGTGTTCAAAGTTGTCCGTAAGATCCAGCAGGAAAAGCGCATAAACGCGGTGATATAAGTGACGCATGCTTGCGATGAAAGTCACTTCCAGAACACTAAACTCTTTTCACAAAGTAGACCAAGTATCGCTGCAGTTTAAGGTGGTAAGCGACATAGCGGGAAGAGGGTTGCGCCTTACCTGCAGATTCCTGGACCAGGCAACCCTGGTGGGTGGCGGAACGGAAGTGATGACGCACTCAACGCGCACCTGCTCCCCTTCAACGCCATACTGGGTCGTGGGGCTACTCACTTTCGGAGGGCCTGCGAGGAGAACAAACAAAATAAGCATAAGAGGTCCACACGCTTCTCACTGGGAGCTGTGTCGGGCATGCCTCTGCGCTAGGGACTTTAATCGTATTTATCTCTCTCCACGATTCATATAGAAGTGCGTTGTCCAACCTACAACGCAGGGAAGCAGCCACACTACGGCAGTTGCAGGTACAAGCCATATGGACCCCCGTCTGGAAAAAACACGTCTTCCCGGAGGTATACTCTACAGACATATGTCAACTTTGCAAGAAGGCGCGAGCCAGACAGAGACATCTCCTCTGGGACTGTGCGCCGCCGCTGGGTAACCAAGAAGCAAAGCCAACTAACACCAGCAGCAAAATCATGAGCCAAGAGCCAGGCCACCAAAGAGACGTGGTCTAGCACGTGCTTGGCATCCTGGAACGCCAGTGGCTGAAAGCGGCACCTCCACGGGTTTGACGGGAGTAGGTTGCTGCTTCAGGACGTCCGAGCACGCTAGAGTCTTGCTTTAGTTTTCCTACATCTTCCCCCTTTATGCCAGATCAAAAGTAAAGTTGTTTCACTCACTCACTCACTCACTCACTCACTCACTGACTCTCGCCTCTACTATGCGTCTTGCACTGAGCTGCCAAAAGCTACAAATGTGCTACTTAAGCGGGTACCAACGCAGTTACTTAAGCGGGTACTAACACAAACCAGCCGCACCTGCGAGCCTGATAATTGGGTACCCAGCAGGTGCACAGCCGATTTCATAAGTTGTTATCGTTTCAGAGTAAATTATTTGAGATCTACACTGTTTCAGTTTTTCAAATGAAGCTTATTCGAGCGCTGCCACGTGCGTTCTTGTGAAATCAATCAATCGCCAATTCGCTTAGGAAAAGAAACCTAGAAAAAGAAAAGTCCTCGTAAGTGCGCAAATGATGGCGTAAGAGGTTGAGGTTCTTCTCGCCTACAGCTCCAAGTGCCGTCTTCCATTTATCTTCTTATTAAGCCGCGAGTAAAACCACGAACACATTACCGACTAAACCCCACCGAGAGTTCGCTTAAACCCATCTGCAAAACTGCCAGAACAAGAAAAAGTCTCCATTAGCGGGCTGTTGCTCAAGTTAACCTGGAGACATTTCTTAATGTATACCTGTACTTAATGTGTGCTTCAAGAGGACATTGAAGAATACTGCAAACACTGCAACTCTCTTTTAAATAGCGGAGACCAGTGGGCTCACGCACAACGGTCCCACGCCCTCTGAAGTAGTGGCAACATTTCAACGTGCGGTCGCAATGGCGCACCTTTGACGTAGACGTGCACGTCCTGGGTGATCTCCGGGAAGCCGGGCACCATGGCTCGGCACGAGTAGCGGCCGGCGTCGCTGGGCCTCATCGCGGGGATGACGAGCGTCGGCTGTCGGGCCAGCACGCGCTCCGAGCCCTCGTGAAGCCACACAATGTCCGGCTTCGGGTTGGAGTCCACCTCGCACCGCAGCGCCACCTCGGCACCTTCCTCGGCGGCCACCGTCTCGGCCGCGCTCTTGAAAGCGGGACGGTCTGCGAAAGGAAAGGCGTGTAGGTAAGGGCTACTGCGTGATCACTGAATGAGAACACGAGAGCTGACTACCAACTAGGCTTAAGGGTCGCAAAACAAAAACATTGGTCGTTTCCGTCACTCTTTTGCTTCTTCAGTCATTCTTTGCCAGTACACGGTCGTCCTTTATGAAAGGGAACACGCAACCAAATGGCTTACACTCTGCGGCGGCTGCCTACAGCATCAGACGACAGCTAAAGAAAGCGACAGCTAAAGAAAGCGTGCCCGCTTCTGGCCTTATCTCTGGAAAACAAAATAAGGAGCCATGGCCAGATGTGGCTATTCGCTGGAAGATTACGCTCCCACTTTGGCCGCGAAGCGGGAGATACCGCCAAAAGCGGACGTGCTTCTTGCAGCTCTCGGTTGATGGAGCTGTACACAGCCAAAGAGCGCAGGCCGCGAACTCGCGTGCTCCCTTTCGTTAAAAAAAAAAAAAACGACAAGTGTGCATGAGCACGACCTGCGCTTCACGCGGCCCATTTTCATCGAGTGCATGATCAAACCGTCAGTTCAATGGGTTGGGTTTCATCGTCATCATAATCATCATCATCCTGACTATGCACCTTGCAGGACAAAGGCCTCTCCCATGATCAACTCCCCCACGTTATACCTGCGAACTTTTAAACCTCATCGGCCTACCTTACTTTCTGTCTCCCCCTTGTGCGCTTGTCTTCTCTGGGAATCCAGTCAGTTACCTTTAATGACCAGCGGTTATCCTGCCTACGCGCTATGTGCCTAGCCCATGTCCATTCCTTTTTGATTTTCAACTGCGATATCTTTATACCCCATTTGTGTGATGACCCACTCTGCTCTCTTTTTTTCTCTAAGGTTACATCTATCATTTTCTTTTCCGTCGCTTGTTACATCGTCTTCAACTTAAGCCAAACCATCTTTGTGGGCCTCCAGATTTCTGGAGGTACCGATGTTTATAACGTCTCAAACCGCAACAATAGATGAAAAACGGTGTCGCTTGGGGTCGTTTTTTTTTTCATTAGCTTATCAGGTCATTATAAAATACTTACACACCTTCACAGGCACCAATCATAGGTCGGCAAACTCACTTCCGGGTCGACTCACCCGGACTCAGACTAAGATATACCGCGAGTCTGTGCAAGTCCGGATGATTATTACTTTCGTGAGTCCGAGTAAGCCCAAAGCATAAGATATATTTTTCTGAGTGATGCAGAGAGAGTTCCACCTTCTTTTGCCGACCTAAGGGACTCCTGTCTAGTCATCTTCAGCATTATTATCAGCCTTACATGAATTCCCGTCTACACTGACGTCCACCCGCAGGTACTCCAAAGGAGTGCCGTGCCGTTCGTGCACCGTTTCAATGTTTATTGATCAGGTGCGTGAAATGCGTGGGGGGGGGGGGGGGGGCGCTCTTGCCCTACTGATTCTTCCGGAGAAGTTCTTAATATTATGCTGTCCTCTCTTCCATGAAAGATGACGTTTGGATGATGGTTTGGAACCACTCAGAACTTGTTTTTAAAAAATGCCGCCCACATCTTCCCACGGGGGAACTCGAGTAAGTGCGTCACTGAGTGGTGGGGCATCGCGTGAATGTTGCGTATACTCGGCGACAACTTATCTTAGCACTGAAGGAAAAGCTACGAAGGCGGATCTTCTGCACATCCGACAAATCTAGTATCCAACAAATATAGTCAAAAGAAACGAAAAAGAGGGGCAGACAAATTTAATTTTCTCGCATTGCGCGATTCATCAAGGCACAAAGTGGACATTCGGCCAGATCGAAAATAGCAGCAATGTCTGTATAAAAAAATGTACACAAATGATAAGGGCCCTTATTGTTAAAGACAGAATAAATTTGCTTCAGAGAAAACCTACACCCGGAACACCCGCTCCTTAAATAGTAAAAAAAAACACACAAATAAAAACTGGACAGCGAGAAATCGCATCGCTGAGGCCATTCTAAAGTGGGCGGCGACAAATGGCTATTGACAGCCCTTTCGGACTTCCTAAATGTGAAAAACGAACGGGCCGAGGCACTCTAATAAAATAGATAAACAACGCAAATAGCAGTGAATATATACGGGGAGAGAATGAACGGGGGGTCTTGAGCGATCGGTGGTCGAACACGTAAATTTGGCGCACAAAAGCGCCCACTCGCGGTAGTTGTCCCTATCGCCCTTAAAACGTCACGGCTTGTTTTTTTCCCCGGTTCCGGAGATGTTTTGCAGGCGCCTTCCGCCGCCGCCGCCTCCATTCGGACAAGCGAAAGCTCCCTAATCAAATTTTGCGAGCTCTCCTTCCCTTTACGGCGTCTGCTGGCGCTATACATTTTCCTCCCCGGTGCCCTTTTTTCTGTCTCTTAATCTTTCCTTTTTTCCCTTTACTTGTCATTTCCTTCCTGGCAAACGCAAGAAGTGGGAATCTAAGGCACGGGGAAAAATAGGGAAAGGAAAGCGTCAAGTACTACCATAGCCTGGACATTTATTTCTCGCTGGACGTCAAAAGAAAATGTACAGAAATAAATAGGAATGTTCAGAGTTTGGTGAGGGTGCATAAAGAAAACAAGCGACCCAGACCGAACATCGAAGAGGGAAGCGGGGAGGAAAGTAAGGCTTGCTTGTGCGTACTTGCTTGTGCGTACGAAAGAGAGAGAGAAATCCGGAATTGGGAGTCGCAAACAAAGGAAAGGAAAGGGAAACAACAGCCAAAGACGCGAGAGGGCACAGAGAGAAGACGCGAAAGGGTTAGGTATGTCTCGCCAGCTTTGTATACATGAAAAGTAAGCATACTCCCGCGTAAGAGCGCAGGAACTCGAAAAAAAAAGAAAGAAGGAAAGAAAGAAAACTCATTCCATTCCAACGGCTGTCTTGTCTCTCTCCTACTCACTCGACCGGTGTTACGCCTTGGTACTGTGTTTTGCTTCCTAGTTTCCCTATTCGCTTACTCTTTTGTTTCCTATTTCCTCCTCCTCCCAACCTCTTCCTTATAGTCTTCCCTCCTCCCTCCTCAACATTCGATTCCTTTATTTCCCTTTGGCGTTATTTCTCTTGGCCCCGGTAGACACCGAAAGCAGACCCACGTGTTTCACTAGCGAAAGCGCGAGCGCGCGTGTGTATACGTGTATAATATATAACGGACGTATTTCTCGCGCGGAACTAAGCCGGCCAAGGGAAGCACAGGAGAGTTATGACTTTCTCGACATTCCCGTTCCCGTTACAGATGAGTGGGGAAGGGGAAGGATCGCGCCCGGGGGATAGGGGAGGGCGTTTGTGGAAGCAAGACAGACAAGGGGCCGTTTTTTTGTTCTTTGCTTCTTTCGTTATACGGATAGCTCCACGAAAGCGGAAGGGGGGAGGGAGATTTGTTCAAACTAAATGTAGGTCAGACAAACGCTCGCTTTGAAGAACGGCCTTAAAGCTAGCGTGGCTGGAAAAGACGGAAAAAAGGAGAGAAATTAAAAAAAAAAAACTTTTCAGAGAACAGAACAAAAGACGACGGCTTCTCCGTCAGGCCAGAACAAAAGAAGACGGCTTCTCCGTCAGGCCCGTTTACACACAGTGAAGATAACTTGCCGGCGCGGTGTCGGATCAGACAGAGCAATGGGTAACGGTCCCAGAGTCGTGTCCGGCCTCCTTATTTCTTTTTATCATCCCGCTTGTATCCCACTAACTTGTTTCCGCTGTCGGATTTCACTCGATAGAGGGCGATATTTAATAGAATAAAAGGAAGAAAGGCGTTATAAAGAACAGTCTCTTGAGCCGCTTCGCGAGAAATTCTACGCTACTTTTTAATCAATGTGCGTACTACCGAACGGGAACCGGAATGCTTCTCTGTTACGTTTAATCAGTGTAGCGACAAAAAGGTAATTTTAAAATAGCCGAATAAATCATCCCAAAAATCATCCCACACATTGCGGCTTAAGCCAAATGAATGAGTTACACGTACTGCATGTGCTTCGCACAAGCATTTCATGATATTCGCATACAAAACCTTTTATTGCAATAGCAATTATATGGACAGTCTCGGCTGCTTTTTACCGCTGTCGCCGCCATCATTATATATATATATATATATATATATATATATATATATATATATATATATATATATATATATATATATATATATCGTCTGCGAACGCGCTTATATAGTGAGCGAACAAAGGGGGGGGGGGGCGCTTATGGTTGCCGCGCTACTGCGACAACGATCAGTTCGCGCCTTGTGCAGCAGGCGGGAGCTTCTACGGGCTGCGCTGTCAACACGAAAAAACGGTGCCAAGAGCGTACCTGGAGTGGCAGTGTTCTCTTACACCAGCGCTTTGTAGAGTACGACTGCCAGCCTCACTTCGTATAAACATTGTAATTTGTCGCTGTCACATTCATTGCTTCACCTTTTAGAGCGAAGGCTGTTATGAGATCACAACTCGGGTCACGCGCGGCGCCGTCGCTGTCTGTCACCGCCACCACCGGTGTCCGTTACCACAATCGCGAAATAAGAAGAAAACCTAGTACCAAGGCAACACCGCCTAGAAAAACTATGCCTGGAACGTGGTTCTCTTTTCAATTGGGAGCTTCCTGCCAGCACGAAATCTCGGAGGCCATGCCTCCTGTCACGTGTTGTGACCGTCCGCCGAGTGCGACCGCTCGCCTCCATACCGCTCGGTCACGTGACATTTACCGTACCACTCTGTCACGTGACATTACAGCTGCTCCAAGGCAACTGTCAGAGCATTGCTGTGTTCGCAGGGGGTGACCATCAAAGGCGTTCGCCTTCGTACCGGAGGGGGAGGGTAAAATCCTAGAGTAGGGCGGCAAGCTCGCGGCTCACGTTCCAGGCATAATTTTTCTAGGAGGCGTTGACCAAGGACACTGTGGGGCTCGAACCGGGTCCGCTGAGTGCCAGCCCCGTATTCTACCACTGAGCCACGCCGGTGCTTGTGCATTGTTCACAAATTTGCCCTAGGCAGGCTTGATGTCGGGAAAGGAATCGCGGTAATATGAGTAATGAAGCGTTTTAGAACAGAAAAAGAACAACGAGGCGCCACACAATGCGAATAGTGTAATGAGTGGGTCTTCCAATGTTCCCACCCATTACAAAAGCTTGTTTTTGTTCATATTAACTGTGGTGCATACCCACTCCAGGCATAATTCGTCATCTTCGACGGCCACTGCATGAACAATTAGCACAAAATTCCTTTCAAGTGAAGTAAGCGGATACAACGCTTTTTAGAAGAATGACGAAAAATAGCAAAGAGAACGCTGGTCTACTACCCAGAAATTATTATTATTAATGCCGCAGTGGGTGCCCAGCAAGTGTGCTTGCAGCAGTTACCCAATGAGTGTTCAGAAAAGGCTCTGAAAGGCCGCACTGAAAGGCCGCAAAAGGAAGACATCAACAAATGCGAGACTAGAACCGATAAAGTCGAGTCGGAAGCTAACCTCTGGCGCATTGAACAGCGGTCGCATCCGAGCCCACCTGCGAAACCTTCAAATTTTCACAACAAAGAAATGTTTGCACGACAATAGTCGTGGCTCGTAACGAATTTAAGCTGGAACCCGGGTACCAGGTAAACTTGTTGATATGACAAAAAAGCTTTATATTCGTTGGAGGCGACACCGATGGCATTGTCAAAGCAACCCGAGTCGATACGCGACGTTAGCTACCAGCTCTGAGGGCTCGAAATCGTAGCGATTTGTAGCGAGAACTAATAATAATAATAATAATAATAATAATAATAATAATAATAATAATAATAATAATAATAATAATAATAATATCATGGGTTGTACCAAGCAAAACCACGATGTAATTACGAAGCATGACGTAGTGGAGGGCTCTAGAAATTTTCGGCGTTCTATAACGCTTACTGATATGGAGCAGTACACGGGCTTCCATAGCATTTCGTCCCCATAGAAATGTGACCCCCACAGCTGGGATCCAAGCCACGAACATAGCATGGACAAACAGGACATGACACGAACGCGAGTCGAACGTAGAAAAGCCTTTGTCTTCGTTCGGTGATCGACGATTGTTTGACGTGGTTACAAGTCACACTTCTGCACAGCCGCAAGAGGAAGTTTCGAAAGAGGGCGCACTCACAGTGTATGTTGAGTGTGTGCGTAGACTTCGTGGTTCCCACGTCGTTGCGTGCCTCGCATGTGATCGTGTCGCCGTTGAAGCTCCGTGTCACCCGGGGCAGCACCAGCTCGGTCGTGTGGTCGCCCGCGATGATTTCGTCGTTCCTGGGGGAGGAGGAGGAGGAGAATAACGTCAACCGATGGCTGCGAAATAGACCGACCGCGCGTTCGTATTGTCACTGCCTCACAAACGGCCTTTTCGGCGCGAAACTTTCTCGTTTTTCAATAACAGACAGCTGACATTGCATATAAGGCAGTAACAGCTTATGGCTAGCTATTCCGTGCCAGCCCACAAGAAGGATAAGAAACGGGTAGTAAATAAACGAGAACGTGGCGCGAAATCTTTGGTTACGATCGTGTTACACGCTCATGATTACGTCACACCGTGGTTTAAGAACGAAAAAAAACAACTAAAAAATACGACGAATGAACATAATATTTGTTGCCAGCATGCAAACGAAGTAACCTCGGTACGCGTTCAAATAAAGTACTAATATATTCGGCAAAGCACGCTATGAAAAAACCAAAAAAAAAAACAGAAAGGCGCATATAAACTGCGCATGACAGAATACGCGTACGTGTACACCCCTCCGCACGTTCGCGCACCCACGTCAGCGCGCTCTCTCTTTCTCTCGAACGCGCCTGCACGTAGAAAGGGGCAATTAAAACCATAGTACCACTGACGTTTCAAGGCTTTGTACACGTCACTTGAAGTTTAAACAGACAAGCACAGCGAAGCATCTTGCATACGGAAGATGCAGCGAGAAGTTTCTCAGACGCGAAAATTTGCAGCTGCCGCGAACAAACGAAAGACGAAGAAAACGCAAAAGGGAGACTGGGGAATCTGCTGTGTGAAGCTTCGTCCTCGGTGGAGCCAGAATTATCGGCCCTTTAACAAAAGCACTCCCCTCTTTCCCGACCACGGCCTGTTGCAAGTCAGCATCGCCGAAGTGCTTTTTTTTTTTTTCGGAGAGCAGCGGCGAATGAAGACGAAGAGGCGGGAGAGGCGACTCCCCGGGGGGAAAACGTGTCACGAATGCGAAGGAACGACCGGGGTCGCCCAAGGGCGCGAAACTCGAACAGACAGCGACACGGCGGTGGAGCACTTGCGCCAGATCGCGTTCTCGGGAGCCGCTAATTCAGGCTACGTTCAACACTGCCACATGGCCTCCTTGCTTGGGCACACGAAGAAAAAAAAAAAACGCCAGGAACAACATAGTCTTCGCGATCTTCAGTGACGGGCAGGCTCAGGCGCAAAAAAGGAACAAAACCGCTGATCACGAAATGGCATCTTGACGCGGCATTGCCGCCACTTGCTCGACGCAAACGTCATCGTCGCCTCCTCTCCCCACGAGGCAGCGGTGAGTAGATGGGTGGTCGGGCAAGCGGCGTGGTTTCTCCCGCCCTCTCTCTGCCACCTGGAGAACCGAACTTCGAGAGTTTGCCTATCGCATTGCGCGAACATATACTAGGACCCGGAGGAAAGAGCAAAACGCTTTCAAAACTCGGGCTCTCTCCAATCGCCAAATGCATCGCCCGTAAACACGGATTTCGGATGCTGCACAGCGAGCCGCCTTCGGCAGGCGGCGCCATCGTCTCGCCGAGTAATCGCTGCCGATTCGTGCGTACGAAGGCGTGTGCGCGCTGAAAAGCGGTCGCGGGACGGCGAGAAAAAAAAGCGCGTAAACGTGAGGCGCGCTCGGCGCCACGCTGCATGCGCCCGTTGTCTGCCGCATCTCTTGTCGGTTTCCCTCCCTCTGTCCCGGCTTTGATTCTTTCGTTTTCGATTTGTCTCCCGAAACAGGCGTTTCTAACGCGCTCTGCGTGGCGGGGCGTATGTGTACAAGCCTGAACGCGGATCAATTTGTTAATAGGAAAAAAAAAATTCGGAAGAAGGGGGGGTGGCTTTCACTTCCTCTTTTCAAACTCGCTCCGGATCGGAGGCGAAGGAAGAAGAAGGTGCGTCGATGGCGGTACTCGAATAAGCGGCTTCGATCCGCTGAACAGCAACACTTACAGAGCCGAGAGTTATGGGTGGGCAATCAGCATTACAAAACGCACTACTTTCTGCAGCCTCCCCCTCCGCCCCGAATATCCAGCGCCCAAATCTATGAGGCCCTTGGTGCATAGTGTATAAACCTTCCCATTGCTCCGGCAGCAGTGGGGTCGTTGTTACTTGCCTCCTACCTTCTATTCGCCCCACCGTTGTGCTCTTCACAAAGTCTCGCTCGCCCCACTCCCGGCCACCACTCGAGATGGAGAATGCCGAGTGTGTCCGCTTCGGTCGGTGCGGCGGTCGATTCGCGCACGGTGGCGGCAATATCGCGCCTCCAGATCCCGGCTGCCAACGGGGTTTCCGAACCCCGGCAGCAGCTACGAACCCTCCCTTTCACTCGATGGCGCTTGATGAATGCGACTTCGCCAGCGCAGCGCGCGCCCTTTTTCGAGCCAGGGCAGCTGGCTCATTCGTCCGCCGCCGATACCCCCGAGGTGCGATAATGAAAAGAGGCTCGGACGGCGAAAAACGAGGGAAACGGAATGAGACGCGATTTGTTGTTGCCGCCTTCCGATATATACGCGAGAGCTGGATTCCGTTTTGCCCCGACTCTCTGCGGCCGTGTACGAACCGGGCAGTATATATATATATATATATATATATATATATATATATATATATATATATATATATATATATATATATATATATATATGTATATATATATATATATATATATATATATATATATATATATATATATATATATATATATATGTATATTGCTTTCCTCTTTTACGGGTGGGTGGAGAGCATTCTCACTTCGTAGTCCGATGACGGCATGACGCTCGGCGGGGTGGAAAGCAGTAGGGGGGGGGGGGAGGGAATGAGGTGCAAAAGTAGACGGCTGAAGGGGTTCCGACATAGGAGGAAGCAGTCAAGTGCACACGTGATCTTTGCACGCCAGAGGTGCCACCGCAAGGATGATTACTCGTCGCCTGTTTTGTGTAGACGATAACATAGAGCGGGAGATGAGTAATTACTGCCGACAAAACCGCATGCAGTCAAGGAAGCTGCACGGGTTTTGGGGTACATATATGAAGCTACAGCTACAGTATATTATCCCCCTCATAATTCTGTAAGAGCGGAATTCGCCATTTAACAGGTGACGTTTAATCATGCGATTCCAAGTGAAGTAGTAAGTGCCCGTTAGGGGTAATCAACATGAAATTAACGCAAGCCAAAATCCAGCTCGGCCTACTAAAATAGATTGTTTGTGCAGCCGCCACCATTTGGAAGATTGGCGTCGTTTATTGGCTCTATGAACTCACGGCTGCCGAAGTAAAGCCAGCGAACAACAACAACAACAACAACAACAACAACAACAACAACAACGACGACGACGACGACAACGACGACGACGACGTAGGTAGACCATTAAATCAAGGTTTATTATGAGGTGTGTCTGAGAATGACGAAAGCGAGGTGTGCCTGAGAATGACGAAAGCACCCAAAGCGCTCTCCACTACACCAGAACGAACTTGCTGCGATACACCTGCACATCTCATCAGTCTACTCACAGCAGCCACGGTTAATATGCGTTACCAAGTTCCTCCATTTTTTTTTCACATTTTTCTGGCGCGAACAGGACACGGGGCGAGGTGAAATGCCGTCGCGGGATCATTACATCAACGCCGGGCAAAGAGTCATGCACTGCGCGCGCTACCGACGCACCGTTACGCCACGAGCTTGAACGGTGCGTGCACGACGAAAGTTCGCACATTTCCTGCTGTTTTTGTTGTTTCGCCATATCATAGCGTTGACTCTGCCTTCTCCCCTCACGGGAAACACACAGCGGCGTAGCGATGACTCGACATATATGGAGAGTGTCTTCGTACTCTCGGTAGAACACGCAACCAGACAGCGACCAACGCTCCTGCCTGCGCAAAGCTATTTGCATCTCGCATTCGGGACACGGCGACAAATGCCTACCCGGAGCCAGCCCGATCCACTCGCCAACCTCAACGGCACAACCTGCGTTGCGTACGCAAAAGCAGTTGACCCCCCCCCCCCCTTCCCTTCTCTCCATCAACCCGCGTTCTCCCCTTGACTTTCCCCCCCCTCCTCTTCAGTTCTCTTCTAGAGGATCCGCTCTTTTTCAGAAGGCCTGCTGCTCCCGCATTCGCAACGTAGCGCGGCCGAGGATAAGGGCAAGGAGGCACCTTTCGCTTCAGCAACGAGACGAAGCGACACTTTTGAATATTTCAAAGCACGTCTCCGTCATTAAGATAGCCTCTCTTGCTGCTCGGCGGGGCGCAGCAGCCCCGCTGCTGCGCTTTAGAATCGTTTCTGTGGAGCACGCGCGGGAAGAAAAAACAAAGAGAGCGCAATACCCCTACACAAACTATTAACGCCACTCGGGGGAAAAAAAAAGTCAACGCACCGCTCTACTCAGTCTTACGGTGCGATTATGCGACCCCGTGAAGCGAGGGGCTGTGCGTGCGCGTTCGTGGGCGCCGGCAGATATCTTCCTTTGCGAAATCCACTGCGAACGGCGTGGAGCTCCGAGTCGTTTGCCGCAGATAGCGCGCGGATGAGAAGGCAAGAAAGGAAGAGTATAGAAGGGAGGGCAAGCTGTGACGAGAACCGCTCGCGGCAAACCCTTTCTTTCGTAAAGCGGCGAGCGGTTGCGTTTGCCTTGCGCCCTCTGTACGCGCACGTGCGAACAATAACGGTCGAAACTCTCGCAGTGGTCAATAAATTGACCATGCGCGCGTGCGTGTCTATCACTCAGAAAGCGAAGATTTTGCGCTTCACGCGTTGACGAACAAGACGGTGCAAACTTGAAACGTGGGCGGCAGCGCTGGGTAAGCTGGTCGATTTCCTCGTCTGAATGCGAGCGCGTTCGCTTATTTCCAGTTTAGTAACGTTTATTGCGCGCGATAAAAAAAAAAAAAGAGGGCAGGGGGCTATCAAAGAAAGTGGGACACTACGCCACGGCGCGAGTGGAATAAACTGCAGCTATCGGTAAGAAGAAAAAAAAAGAAAAGGGGTGAATGGACAACTCTGTTAGCGAGAAAAAATATACAAAAAAGCTAAAAAAAGTATCGACCATACCTAACTATTCATGCAAGTTTGTCGATCGGCCTCTCAAACAAAAAAAAGGACGAGAAGTCAGTCGATACGCTCTCTGGTAAAAAGGAGCGTAACAAATCGCTCCATATTCGACACCGCCAAAGCAGAGTAAGAAGGGTGTCTTACCTGTACCACTTGTAAACGATGTCGGACGGGTTGGCCGTTGCCTGGCAGTGAAAGCGGACGTCATCGAACTCCGATATCTTGTCCGACTCCACCGTCAGGGTTATCTCGGGTGGATCTGTGCCAAGAACGGAGGCAATACACAATTAAGCAACCCTGTAAGACTGTTGCGATTTGGCGTGGAAGCGCTAAAAGTGCCAGAGACTGAAAATGCATGGCTGATCTCGCGCTTAGATATGAACTGACAGCAAACGTCAAAGCAGAGCGAGGGTGGACTTGTGGTCTTGGTCGCTTTAGCGCAGAAACTTTCGATGAGTCGGGGTTACACAACGGCAAATGATGTGTGCCACACCAAAAGCAGGTCGTTCTTCACGAAGAAGCCTCAACCCATTTTAGATAGGAGATATAGCAATCTTCAGCAACCCTCCTCCCGCTAACCCACGCCTATGGGCCAGGTCATTTCTGAACTTGTTTCAGGTGGCGGCGAGAGCTAACTGATTGATTGATTGATTGATTGATTGATATGTGGGGTTTAACGTCCCAAAATCGCCATATGATTATGAGAGACGCCGTAGTGGAAGGGCTCCGGAAATTTCGACCATTTCGGGTTCTTTAACGTGCACCCAAATCCGAGCACACGGGCCTGCACAAGAGTTAACTTTACTAGCCTGTCACTGTAAATTAGCGCAGCGGTAAGGCCGGATTTATACCGCGAGCTTAGAACCGTCCCGTGACAGTCGATTTTAAGCATACGATGCTAACGAGACGTACGTCTTTATTAGCAGCGCTTACTGCTCATTTTCTTAATGACATAACTACGACAAAAAAACATTCCGAATCGCAGACGAAAGAAAAGAAAGAACGGTCGCAATAACGACCATACCTAGAATAAGTTTAGCGGACTGAGAGACGATAAGTCTAGGATAAGGTCAAAGAAAGGTAGTATAACTAACTACATCAGATAAATCAGTGGGTACAATGTAGAAAATCGAACGTAAATCAATATCACGCATAGTAGAGCGCATTCAAATTACAATAAACGGAGCTCATTATAACACCGGCACGAGTAATTAGGCTAAACACGCGCATATCAACCACGCGATTTAGAACGAAGCGAATCACGAAGTTGGTATAATGCACTTCGACTCCAGAAGCCTGAAGTTTTACAGCGGAAAACTGTTGCGAGATCACAGTGTCGTTTTCGGGCGCCGACGTTGCCCGTCACAACTATTGAGCAAATAATGAAAAAAAAAAAACCGAAATGAATATGCCGGAGAGAATGGGATTCGAACCCGCGCCCGCTGCGCGGCCATCCACTGTTTACACCATAGAGCCACAGAAATGCGTGGAAAGCCTTTGCAAACTGAATATATGCTGGCTTCATGCCATGGAAGGTATCGCGTTATCTGTAACAGAGCGCTTTATTAGATCAAACTAACAATCATGCGTTGTCGCACTATGCGAGTTGCGTAGAACGAGTGGATAGTTGAATGCTTCCAGCCCCATTACAAAAACACGGCCATAATTGTTCATCACAATCAGCTCGACAAAGAGCACACGGTACCTCACCGACGTGTAGATGGCACCTCGCTTCTACGCAGCATAAAGTACGATGACGTAGTGTGTGCTCGCCTACTTCACAAAAAGGTATTGTGGCATATGGCGTGCAGGCGAAGGTGCAAAAAAAAAAAAAGGATCCAGAAATGACGTTCTTCTAGCTTTCGCTGTGACTGTGCCGCTCGTGCAAGCCTGGCGTTTTTTAGTAAGAACCCCGTGGCTACACAGAACGCGGTGTGAAAATTCACGACAAAGAATGCCACGACGGCGAACGCGAACTGCAATGAAGGCTTTTTCCTGGGCCTGTTCAAAAAGCATCGCCAAACTAATAAAAGTTGCATCTAGCTATAGGCATGTTCGATGGGTTGCATCAAGTCGGAAGTTGAGAGGTGTACATCACTCTGTATAGGGAGCCTCTCTTTTATTTATTTCTTTTTTATGTAACATTAAGGAACTTTTGGAGATATCGCAAAGATTGAGAAAGCTCGCTCAGGCGAAAACCGCGTGCCTTCTACCTTCCCATCGCAGAGTACACGAAGTATATACAGGTTTTCGCGACTATAGACTTTTTCACTCAAAGCTCCCAGGGCAAGACTCAAGGCTCAAGGCTGTTAGCGCGCGTAACGCCCCCCCCCCCCCCCCACCCCCCAGAAATGCACTGCCGAGGCTGAGACGTTGGCTTTCGCACTCTCTTGCAACAGCCCAGAAAGGAGGAAATCCTCCCCTCCGCAAAAAAGGTCCGTAGCAAGAAGGGTAACACACACATCGTGTGCCAGGCAAGTAGCCCGCATCGGTCAACAGGTAAATGGGATGGGAGGAAGCGCTCCGAGGGCCGTAGTAGCAAAACTTGCGCTTATTTCGACAGTATCGCTTATTCAAAAAAAGAAAAATAAGAAACAACGAAGGAAAGAAAGAAAGCCTCTAACCTGGCGGGCGGGGTGAAAAAAGAAAGTTTAGGTTCCGAGTAAATTGGAATTCCCATCGTGCCTTGCGCGTTTCGTTCCTATTTCGCGCCAACTCCGATAGCCAACGCTGATAAGCTCGCTTTCATATAGAAGTGGCCTGCCCGCACAGCTGATTTTCTTCGAGGAGAAAAGGGGAGAGAAATGAAAGAAGGAACGCCGGCGCGAAGAAACGAACACCGTACACTTCTTTCCTGGCTACTGTAATGCGAACGGGGCTTCAGCAGCATTACTCGTGTCTGCGGCAACCGTCGACTGCGCTTGCCTCTCGCGGAGGCATCGAATGGTGGCACACAGTGTTACAAAGATCGCGATGAAAAGCGAGAAATTGCAAGCAAAGAAATAAAAAAAATGATATCAAACAGGTATTTTGAAAGACTCGGAAAGGTAATCGAATCAAAGCCAATGCGTTTGGTTGAATCCAACTGCGCTCTTCCACGCTGTACTCTTCTCTCTGGCTTTCTCTCGTTTTTTTTTTTTTTTCAAGCACTATTTCCCCTGGTCCGCACAACTCGTTCAATAACCGCTTAGCTTCGGCATGAGTTTCTTTTTTCAACTTTCATAAAAAAGTGGGGAGGTATTCCTTCGCAACTCCGGGCCCTCCCCCGAGACGAATCCCACTTTATATTTATGCGACCGAAGGCATATCCTCAAAATTCGATTAAGCGAATTCTACTCAAAAGGCCCTCAGCGAAATAAGCTGTTCAAAAAATTGTGTCTTTTGTAGTGTGGGCCATTCAAGGTATGCATTTATCAATCGTTTCAGCGAATAAAAAAAAAGGTTAACATAAAGAGGTTGAGTGTACCAAATTAGATATTCCCCCAACGATCAAACGGTATGACCCCTTCGTTATTACTACGTTTTTCCCGTCACGTACATGCTGCGTCGAAATACGACTACTCCATTATCTCCATAAAAAAAGCAAAAAAATGGTTATACGCTTCCAGAACAGGTCAGTAGTCATCTAGATGGATTTGTAGGATAGCTGAATTATGTTAGTCATGTTCAAGGAAAAAAAGAAACAATGTAATAAAAATAAGTAAAAAGTTAGAATGCCAATTCAGTTTTGGTTTGAGTCACGCACCCGGCTAGGTAAATCGCAATTGATGCACAAATTATTTTGGTGAAATAAATTTTGATGAACGAGGCAAATTAGCCAACTGCCCACTTATATCACATAGCAAATCACTACAAATAAATAATTAAAAGAAAAGGAAAAGTTGACCTAATTTTCATTCTCATTATGATCATTGAAGGTACCGTGACTAGAGAACATGAAAATGTCGTATTCTCGAATGCATGGTTGCAGAGTGCTGGGAAAAGGGAATAGCTGCTTGAACAACATATTGCCCCCCCCCCCCCCGCCTCTGCTTTTTTCTTCTAGTCATTTGTTATCTTAAGGCTGACGTAACTGTTTTTTACCTAAAATGAGATTTTCACTTGTGACGTATATCGAGTAGGATCCAGTGTCGTCCATGCTAAAAACACGCACGACTTCTAATGCAGTTTCGCAAACTGTTGTTACTTCAGCGAATATTTGACTTTGCCGAATTGCTGTCACTTCGGCTGCTGCCACCTTGTGGCATGCGTGCTGAAAATAACACTTCTAATACAATTTTTCTTGTCGTTTTACCGAATTCTGGTGCTTTCGTCAAAAAGTCCTCTTTTCCTAC
Source organism: Rhipicephalus microplus (assembly GCF_013339725.1). Taxonomy (NCBI): domain Eukaryota; kingdom Metazoa; phylum Arthropoda; class Arachnida; order Ixodida; family Ixodidae; genus Rhipicephalus; species Rhipicephalus microplus. The sequence continues at coordinate 121,731,934 of NC_051170.1, read as the reverse complement.
CACAGGATTAACTAAACGGCCCCAACAACCCTTCAACCTTCACTAGAAAAAGAATAGAAAGATCAGCAGGTATTGGAAGAAAGGAAGGCATGGCTCTTGGAAGGGTATGCGACTCACACTTCACTTCCATGCGAATGGTGGCCAGCATGGGCTGCTTGAGCGCCTTGTTCTCGGAGCGGCAGGTGAACGTCTTGCCGTCGTGTTCGCGGCTGGGACTGAAAGTCCAGGTGAGCGCAGCGTTGGCGCGTTTGCCGTCTGACAGGGGCTCCGTCTTGTACTCGACGCCGTTGGTCACCACGTTGCCGCTGCCATCCAGCCACGTCAACTGCGTCGACGAGACGGCAAGAGCCGGTTAGAACCATGACACTGTGGCGTCGCTCTTGCGGAAGCAGTGAACTAGCGGTTGATCGAAATTGCACTCAATAAAACATAAAATCCCCCCCCCCCGCCCCACACCCCCTAAAAAAAAAAAAGAACTTTCCACTGCAAAGCGGCAATCCCTACCCCTCCCATTGCGCACACTCAAAGACACAAAAAAGACTTCAAATTCAGTGACCTCACAAAGACTCTAAAGTTTCGCAGCCTGACTCAAACCTAGAAATTTTCTAAACCTTTTATGGAGCAAGGTGACAACCTCTCTTACCTCGCAAACATAGATACATAGAAAGGCGAAAAAGACAACCCTGAATTGAGTGTCGTCACAAAGGGTTCTAAAACGCTTTATTACTCATATTAACGCGATTACTTTCCCGACATCCAGCCTGCCTAAGGCCAGTTTGGAAACGAGTTCCAAGCACTGGCGTGGTATAATACTGGGCTGGCACGCAGCGGATCCGAATTCGAATCCCATTGTGTCATTGCCGTTTTTTATTTACTAAGTTTGTTTTTTTTATTCGATACTGGTTACGGACACCAGCGGCGGCGGCGGACAACTACGTCACCGCGAGTGACCCGCGTTCTGATCTGATCTCAACAGCTTTCACTGTAAAACACGACCTAATTCACATTACCTACAAGACAATAAGAGTTTCATTCTGTGCGAACTAAGTTCTTTTCAGAGGGGGGAAAAAAGAAGAGAAATGAAAGAGTTTCGACATTGCTTGGTCGAGAAATGTCTCTTCAGAGCACTCCGACTCGAATCGCCTGGGCGTAGTTCAGGAAGCGATCGCTGTTGCCGCTTCTCGATTTCCCCTACCGCACTTCAAAGTTCACCGAAACACAACAACGGATTTTAAGAAGGCTCAAAAGGAAGTTCCCGACAAAAAAAAAAAAAGAAAGGGGGTGGGAGTGGGGGGCTGAAAGAGAGGTAACCGAAGCGAGATGTCGACGCAGTTACAGGCGCCGAGACAATGCGGTTAAAAGTTCACGACACCGCGGAAAAGTTAATCTCTCGCCTCGGGCCTAGAAGCCGGGTCCCGAGGATTCCATCCTTCTCTCCACCGTCTTTGCCTCCTTCCTTCTATGGTGGGAAAAAAGTTTCACGCTACGTATCGGAGCCGACAACCACAAGGAACGCTTGGCTGTTTCCGAGACTTCGGGGGTGAAAAGCGAAGGCGGAAGTACGCAGGTTTTAAAAAGGAGGCGCACGAGCTCGCGTTCACACTCCAACACGCTTCGACTAAAGGTCTCGCCCCACCGCGAATACGAGGCGACTTATAGGCATCGTTGCATTTCGAGCCCCCCCTCCCCACACCAACTCTTTTCTTTCATCTGATTCCGCATATATACCGGCTCAGGAGGGAGGACGACAGGCGCCCGAGACAAGCGAATCCATTGCTGCGGAACACGCCCGGGTATACGCTACGATTGAACACCGAAGAGGCGCCTCTTATTCCTCATTTCTTCCTTTCTCTCTTACCCTCTTTCTTTTTTTCATCCACGATTGTTCTTTCTCGATTGTTTTTTGGAGGATCCGCACGCCGACGATCGATTCGCCCGAAGCGGAAAAGAGGCATCGCTTTCCGAGCATTACCGTGATTGCTCGCGCATATTTCGCATTCCCCTGTTCCGACTGCCAGCGCCGTTTCTCTCTCTTCCATCCTCCTCTCTTTCCCTTCCTCGCTTTCCCCGCTTTTTGCTTTCCCCACGTAGATCCGTCTGTCTGATTTCCTCTCCCCTCTTCCCGATTTCCCCCACCCGTTCGTCGCCCCCGAACAGAGTTGGGGCGACGCGAGCGCTGAAGTGTCTACGTGCTCGCTCCGATGAAGCGGGCTTCGTCGGCGGCAGGCACGACCGCCGCCACGCGTTTCGAACCCAGCGGAAATCGAACGCACGCAAGCACGCACGTGGGATCAGTGTGTCGCCTCCGGGCACGCAGAGAGGGCGGCGCGGTATAGTGTAACAATAATAATAAAAAAAGATCTCGCTAAACATTTAAAGGCTAGAGACGCGCGAACTAATTTGTACGTGTGAGCGAATCACACGCGCTTGTCCGTTTTTTTCCCGATCTCTTCGAGAACAAAATTAAAAGAGAGAGAGAGAGAGAGAGAGAGAGAGAGAGAGAGAGAGAGAGAGAGAGAAGAGGAGAGAGAGAGAGAGAGAGAGAGCTGGCAGAGGAAGAGATGGAAACGAAAAAAAAAAGGAATAAGTTTATAGCGATACAATGACCCGGCAACAAAATGCTGGCATATGACGAACATACACACCCCTCCCTTCACATACCAGAAGAAGGGAGGGCTGTACGGATAGGATGCCAGACACTACACACCCTTTTGCGATCACTCGGGTTCTTGTCTCTCTTCATTTTTTTTTGCCCTTCTTGATTCTGATATCGCGATGGCTCGTTTGTTTACCAGTTACATTTTTTTTTTCTTTCTCAGACCTCACCGTAATCGTGCGTGCGTGCTGTGTTCTGTGTCTTTGACACGCTGCAGGTGCCGGGCCCGCCAACGTGAAAGAAGTTCCTGGGTGGGGACGCGATTGATTAGATGACAAATGTGGTTGCCATCGAAACACGTCGGCTTGGCCGCAAATCTCTTCCCGATGTATCGTACATGTCGGAATCAGAAATGAACACTAATAACAACGTGGCGGAAAGAAAGAGGGAGGAAGGCTCTTACTGATCAGCGCACTTCAGTGGCGTGCAGCACGAGTGTGCAGACAGGCACCGCATATGGCGTGAAAATGCAACCCGGACATGCTACGAAGCAAAAATCCAGCCTTTCGTCTGTACATTGACGCACAGTGGGAAAAACAATGCCACATTTTCTTTCGTACCACGCCATTCTTTATAGTCAGTGCCGAGCTTTCACCGGCGCAGCCAGCTTTAAAGCTAGCATATACAGTGAACGGGCTTGCGTTAGCGAGTTATAGGCCTGTAATTCTTGCTGCCGATGTTTCTTTTCTTGCTCGTCAATCGTCCCTTTATAGATGCCATGCTGAGAAAACTACAGGAGCGGGGGTGAATTTCTCGTGCTTTGCGCGAAACACGGTACTATTGTACCGTCTGACGTGCTCTGTTTGAACGAAGGCTGTTGCCCTATAGATTAGGTTTACAGATGAGCGTTTATTTAGGATATACTTTCTCTTTGGAACTATATTCAAATTAACGGAAAAAGAGTAATTGTTCAAGGGTTCCTTTGTTACAGACAATTTCGTGAATCCAACAGACAGTTAGGCCAAAGAAAGCAGACTCGACGTTACGTGTTGTAACTAGAATAATAATTATGACAAATGCTGACATTATTTAAAGTGGGCGAAAATCATCCTCTGGCGGTGTCTGTCCGCATCACGCCGTGGCACCAACAGGGCGACTCAGGTGACGTCGGCAGGATACAATGTGTGCATTGTCCAATGCACCAGGGTTATCAGATAGGGTGCATTTGACTATTACGCGATGCCATTCAGTCCCATGCTAGTTAATTTATTATTACTTTTTTGCTTGTTATCTTCCTTGGCTTTTTCGCAGTCTCATACATTAAGGACGCGCAAGGGAAAAAGCGATCATTTATATTGCCATAGTCACGCCAGAAATCGAACAGAACCAGCGCCAATACATCTAGGAGTTCATAGGTACACGTAACCTAGCTAAGACAGCGCTAGTGCGTTCGTATATTTGAACAACACATATGAGACTCCTTGGCCCTACCTTTTCTCTACGTTTGGTGGCTTTATTTCATCGTCTCCCTACACGGCTTTGTTTTCAACGCTCAGCACTGCCACACTACGGCAAAGCTCGCCAGAAGAAAAGGGCTATCGTGCATGGAAGACCCAGGAATAACACGGGGGTCAGGCATGCCACGTCGCTATGAAAACACGTGTGTATCTTACCTCCGCGGCTGGCTTTCCGGCGTGAGACTCGCAAGTCAGCTCGACGGTCATGCCAGCTGTCGTCTTCAGAAACTCGCCTTGAACGATCCTCGGGGGTTCCGGGGGTACTGTAACGGGGGAGGGGGGGGGGGGGAAGAACAAGAGCACGAATTGAAAAAAAAAAGAATTGCATGACTCTGGTTATTCAAATTATCTTGTCGTCATCCAATTAGGTTTTGTTTTTGATACGCATCCAACCGCACAACCTAATTAACGCAGATTATTATTGCGATAGCAATTATATTGACACTCTCAGCTGGACTTTGCCGTCGGCGTCGCCATCACTCACCGTATACTTATACGTATCTATGGATATAAAAACGCAAGAAAATATTAATCCAGAAGAAGACTCCAGCACGCGGAATCGGACGTGGGACCTCTGAATTGTGAGTTCGAGGCGTAAACTACTGCGCCACGAAAAACCCCGCCTTAAAGATTCAAATGGCAAGCTATTGATATCAACCTATTACCACTGGTGAGGGGCATCTCGAGGGGAAACTATCGTGTTTTCAACATTACCAGCAAGATGGCGTAATGAGTTTGCGTCGCCACATTGTCCCGGCGCGGCGGAGCGCTCTCTCATCTCCCACGCGTACTTAGCCCGCTAGAGATGGGCAGGGTGGATCTCACAGTTGCGCTTATCACCCAGTGAGGACAAACGTACGTCTTGGCTAGCCTTGGGCTTTCGCCGCAACGATTCTGTTATAATTACCGACAAAGGTCACTGTGATAATTGCAGTCTTCATTCGCGAAAAGGGCGCGCTTTTCAAACAGCCAAGTAACAACTGAGACGCTTATTCGCGTTCATCTGTACCTGTGAGTACGTTTTCTGCGTCATTTGTGCGTGTGAAATGCGGGGCACGTTTCTATCTGCTCGCCATTCTGCGCGTGACCTTCCAATTCGCTGCTATCGCATTCATTGCTTCGCCTTTGCGGCAAAGCTGTGACATTTTCAATGTGTGCCCCCTTATCCACGTCCCAGATATGAAGAAGCACGAAAAACACTAATAGCTTTCAACAAACCGTACACGGCATAGATATTCCGCCTTGATTCAAACACAGGTAACACTGAATCACCGTGAAACATTTGCGATATGACAGAAGTCAAAATGCAGTAACTACTAAACAAGTTTCATGTTTGCGTAAAATTGTTCCTATCTCATTTATATTAAGGCATTATGCTCTATTAGATTGTATTCAGATAGTTAGGCTGTAAATACTGAGGTCTGCTGCGAAGGGCAAACATCTTCGCAAAAGACATTTTGCATAAAAATATTTACGCAAGTGTTTATGATAAGCCGAGGCGGGAAGCTTGAGTATGAAGTGGCATGTTATCACGGCAACTGTGGACACAGCTTTGAAGGAGTGAGTGAATGAGTGTGAACCTCTCAGCCAAAAAGTTAACCCTCGTATGTGAGTATCCCACTGTATTCTTGTTATCCAAACTACACCCATTTTCTTAATAATTAAAAGCTGCAGCTGCACAAAGTACTAATAACGGAGGTACCACACTTTGTCAATAACAACAGAAAACATTTTGCTGTTGTATGCATGGAATGATTTAAAAAAACAGCCTGTTTCTGAGGCTTATCGAAATTACTAAGGAGTATTATTTTTAAAAAATCCGCAACTTAACTGACAAACTCGTAAATCGACAGCGTACAGAGATCATGAACAACCGATACATCAATTTGTTTCCCGTTTCGAACGTGCCCGAGAAGAGGATTGTGATACAACCTAAGAGGCATTAAGAACTAAGTTCTGCTGGCAGCGTGAATATTGTAACAGGTTAAGCGTGGAGTGTAACGAGAATTGGCCTTGACACAAACAGACAGACAGACAGACAGACAGACAGACAGACAGACAGACAGACAGACGGACGGACGGACGGACGGACGGACGGACGGACGGACAGACAGACAGACAGACAGATAGACGGACGGACAGACAGACAGACAGACGGACACACGGACAGACAGACGGACACACGGACAGACAGACGGACCGACGGACAGAGGGACGGACAAAGGGACAGACAGACGGACAAACAGCAGGGGACAGACAGACGGACGGACGGACACACGGACAGACAGACGGACGGACACACGGACACGGACGGACGGACACACAGACAGACAGATACATAGATAGATAGATAGACAGAGACAGATAGAGATAGATAGATAGATAGATAGATAGATAGATAGATAGATAGATAGATAAATAGATAGATAGATAGATAGGTAGGTAGGTAGGTGGGTAGGTAGGTAGGTAGGTAGGTAGGTAGGTAGGTAGGTAGGTAGGTAGGTAGGTAGGTAGAAGTCGGGGACGACAGTGAGCTTCATCAAGCAACTTATACATCAGCTACTCTACATATGTGATGAGGGGGAAATAGACAAGATATACAAGGCAAACAAAGAGTAGAAAAACGAACAAATATACAGTTAGTGTGAAAAAAAAATACAGTGAGGGGCTTTTATAACTGTGATGATTGCCACACGCATCTTTATAGTCGAGAATATGACCGGCTTTGTCTGTAACAAGCTGCTGCAAAACCGAAGGAAGCACTTTGGTAGTGTATCCACCTGAGCATTGTAACATAATCATACTTCTATAGAAGCGTATAAAGCAAGGCATGATTCAAGCAGTAACAGGACGCCCATCGATCATCTCTCGAGGCGTAGCACTAATATATGCATAAAACAGACATACTGGCTAAACCAGCTACCCTGAATAACGGCCCTCCCTGTAAAGGCAAAAGAAGAACCGAGCCCGCACGAAGCAGCTGCGGCCGTTCTCATCCGACAGCGAAATGAATGATCGGTTTCAGAGAAGACCCCTGACGGCACAAACGAAACAAGAAATAGTAATGAATGTGAGATACTTATGCTGACATACAAGTATGTGCGAAGAGCACAAAAAAGGCGCGTGCGTCCAAGCTGTAACGAATGAGGAGTTCGTTCTTTGTTAAAGCTCCAAAGATATTATCTCAAACGAACACTCGGCCTTTTCCACGCTTACGACGATTTCCCTTACTTATAACCTAATATGTGTTCCAAAAGCAGTGCATGAATCTCGAAATTTGAGGCGTCAGTCTCGATCAACTGTGCGTTTGTTTCTTTTAATTTTTGTTATCTCTGCGCACTCACAGACAATTTGATACTGCATCTGCTCACACACGATCACTGCTTGATAACGCAGGGCTAATGGTTACTGGACGGTAATTAATGTTTATTGATAAGGCGCAATCATAACACCACGATTGTTTTCCTATCACGTCATTTCATCGATGATTTCGAATCTACTTAAAAACAACCCGAGCTCATTCTGTTTTTTTTTTCTCTCGCAATATGCGCGACTGCTCATTCTCTTCTGCAATGTACAGTTGCGAACTGCATGATATCTTAATTACCATCGCTGCCTGAGTATTCAATCAATCTACGAGTGTTCTTTCACGCTAACATTCCGACCGAATCAATGGAGTTGGCGCTGTTCTCATCTACACGACCTCTTTCTTAGAAGAAGAAGAAAAAGACTGAACCTTGGCAACTATATCCTATCTTTGCGGGCACATGCGGTCAACATAGAAGTACCAAAGTTCATCTGAGACAAGAGAAGGAGTCGCAAAGACGCGGATGTATTTGTTCTGCCACGTTTGTGGCCTATCTTCCAGCTCATTCAGTATACGTAGCGACTTCTCCCTGTCAACAGAAAAACAAACAAACAAAAACCAAACAGCAACAACAACGACAAAAACCAGTCGATGGCAACAGTGCCGCGTCCACGGCAGGCTATATTCCACCTCGCCGAGACAACGAAGGAAAACGCGGAAGCGATGGTTCCAGAGGGGCCTATTAAGAACAATGCGCGCCTCCTTAAATCCCCCCTCCCCCGCGAAACGTCCTTCGCATCCGGGAGGAGGACACGGCCTCGCCCCTTCTTTTCGTCACTTCGGCGGGGAGCATTAAAAGTTTAGCCCCACAGACTTCGGCGCGCTCGGCACTGCTCCTCTGCTCACGGTTAGCGGAGGCCCCTTTCCCAAGAGTTTCCCGGCGGCTTCTTCGCATTCGTGTTCACGGCTTGGTAAAGCCTTGTGTCGAGCCGGTGTTGAAAGACTCGCCGGATTTTCGTGAAAGACAGCGACAGCGCCACGGGGAACCGTGACGTATACTGTACATATAAGGACGCAGCTGCGATTACTACCCTGACTACCCTAAGAAAGAATATATATATATATATATATATATATATATATATATATATATATATATATATATATATATATATATATATATATATATATATATATATATAGGTACTGTAGGTATATCCTGGAACGACAGAATAGGACGGCGTGGCTAAAGCAGACTTCGGCGTGGTAGGCACGCGTCATAAGTTGCCGCTAATCCAGGTGCCGTCTCGCGACGACCACAAATGAGTCTGCAAAATTTTTCCGCTGACTCATCCTTCTTCCTCTTTTTTTCTACGCGTCCGGGTGTGTGAAAGGCTTTTCGCGACGCGGCATTTCACCGGCACGGCTCGAGTTGACTATTAGCTCCACAAGCCTTACGCGCCTCGTTTGCGAGGCACCTAAAAAATAATTACGACCGAGATTCAACTTTCCTCATATCTCTTCTCTTGTTTTTTTTCTGGCGCCAACACTAAGAACTTAATTACTGTTATCACGTTGCCGCTTGTAAGACAGAAGAAGAGACAAAAATTTTTACGAGCACAGATTCATCATATTTTTTTTTCGAGAGGGTCGACACGCTCCGCAGTGTACATTTTATTGCGCGGGATTGAAAAAACAGACGGCGGCCACGTTATATTGCATAGTTTCAAAAAATAAATATATACAAAAGTTGGGCTCTCTTTGTAAAGGACCCCATTTCTTGGTACTCGTTATCTTGCGCAACGAGAAGGGCTGAACGAGACTTTCATTCAGACGACAATAATAATAAGGAAAGGAGAATTCGCGAACACTGCCGGAGTCTATAGCAAGGCCTTACGCAATCACGCATACGCTAATCAGGGTCCTTCGAAGTTTTCTTTCACGCCGTCGCTGTTCACGTTATTACTTTGAAGAGTTTCGCAAGCGAGGGCTAAGTACCACGGAATAAAGAACAGAAAAAAAAAAACACGGAGCGATTGTAACTAAAGAGGCAATCAGTTTTGTTTCTTGTCGCTCTAATCGCCGGCCCAAAGCGTTTTAAACTGCCCGCACGTAATCTCCATTTCTGTTTATTATACTTTTTTTTTCTCGCGAGGACGATGAAACGCTGTCAAAGGAAGGCGCGACAAATCGAAGAAGGGTTTCTAAGGACGATCGCTTGAAGTCTCTCAGAAATGAATGACACCCGTGGCCGTGGCAAAGTTCTGACAGTGACCTTATTCGTCTATACGCGTTAAGCTGAAAATCCATTTAAATTGCTGGTGTCGTTGTCGTCGAAGTGCCAGAGTGAAACCGGGAACCTCTGAGTAGGTTTTTTTTTCTTCTTTTGAGTCCTAGTTTGCCCGTACCTTTTTTGAGAGAATAATAGAACGCATTTGAAATTGGACTTAAGATTGGACGGCAACGACTGTCCTTGCGTTGAAGATAAACAAGTGGCCTAGACTAGTTCAACCAAGGCTGGGATTTTTCTTGTTCAACGCGTAGCACTTCTGTACAAAAAAAAAAAAAGAAGAATAGCAGCCAGATTTCGGCGTGCCATTGGAGGGGAATCACGCAAAAGTACTTTAGATATCTACTATAGTATATTACGATTCCCCGCAATGGTGATAGCGTCTAAAACCATGTTTATTATTAGCGGGTGCAGTTATTGCACCCGCTAACCATGAGGTCACAAATTTTTACTACTAGCGAACAAACTTTACTCCGAAACATGTGACGTCGCGACGTCATAACAGTAATGCGATTCTGAGAAGCGATAAACAATGACGTCGATTATTTTCATCTTTAATAATGAACATATTACGATGAATTCCCAATTCCATTAGTGTCATCATTAATAAATTTGCTCATTTATAAACTAAGACGACTGTTACACTGTCATGGTAAATAAGGAGAGAATAACTCACCGAATACGGTCAGAGGCGCGCTCCTTGATCGGATGCCCTTCACGCCTTCGACGGCGCCGACTTGGCACTGAAAGGTGGCATCGTCTTCCAGGCTTACGCTACCGATCTGAAGCGAAAAATCGCCTGAAAGAGAACGAGGAACGAGTTGTGAGGCCACTGGGCGTCACTCTATAGGGAGGAGTCGCGAGCAATGAACTGACACCAATTCAAGCAAAACAAACTTAGTCGTTAGGTTTTCAATATTACTCATTTAAGCTACTGCAGCTTTTTAGTCTGGACAATACAGACGCAAATTAAGTAAAACAACTAACGGTGAGCTTGCACTAAATTAAAAGTCGTAAAAAGGTTTCTTTCTTATTGTGCATTTTACCGATATCAAAAAGTAACAAGATAACGCGCGCACAAACACAAACGAAAACACAGGCACTCACTCACAATCAATCAATCAATCAATCAATCAATCAATCAATCAATCACAGCCAATCAGTCGGTCAGTCAGTGAGTCAGCCACGTACCTTCGTCGTCGCTTCCAACCATAGAGTACCTTGGAAAACCCGAAAGGTCGCGGTCACTGCCGAGGCCAAAGCCGTCTCTGGTCCACTGGAGCGTGCCGGCCTTGTCGATGACGCGACACGCGAGCACGATAGTGTCGCCCAAGATGGCCGACCGGTCCGTCGGCTCGATGGCGAACCGCTGCTGGGGCCGCGGACCTAAGAGCGAGACCACTTCGTTAGGCGCTCGATCAGATCGGCTCGCTCTCTTATACTAAATCATTCTACGTAAGCGTGGAATGATCCAGTAAGCGCAGTGCATTACGCGATCTAGTAAGCGTAATGGATTACACCGTAAGTTTGTTTGATTTAAGCGTGACCCATTCGATATGCACTCAAAGAGGGACGGATGTACGACTCACTGGAATTTGTGCGCTGCCCACGCACAAGGTTTAGCAGCGGCGCCAATACTAGAAGCGCATTACTAGATCATTCCACGTATATTTTGAGGTAAAAATGGACGAATAAAAGTCGAAACAACAATACAACATTTACTGAGTGCTGCTGCGGGCAGAACGTCGCGAGTAACGGAATTGACAACTTTTTTTAGAATTATTTCCACAATTACAAGAACACGGTGGGGATAATTTCTAGAGAAGTGAATACTACGAACATGTGCCTAACATTTCATTTAAAAAGTAGCAATTGCAGACCTTCCGAGTGGTATAGTGGAACGTACGTTTGCCTAATCAAGTTGAGGCTGCTGTGTTGGGTCTTCCTTCTTTAAGTGTTTAGTCACCTTGGCTAATGTAGTTCTGCTTTAAATTACTATGATCCTGTCGTATAAACAAATGTGGCAGACTAAGCGAAGTAAAGACAGTGTAATACTAAGTGGAGAAGTCGGCCTGTACAAACACAAGATCGGGACACTGCCACAGGTGCAACAGACGAAAAGTGAAATAGAGCGAGAGAACAAAAATCAATTGACAATTGCACAGAAGCGTAAACAAGACCTGACAACAGTATACCATCGTGCCCACTATTGACATGATATGTCGCATACATACAGGGCGACGCCCTTTCCCCAAAATGGAACAAATGCCGAGTGTGCCAACTGCAGTGTTTAAAGATAGGATCACTGCATGGGGTATGATTACTTCGAATCAGTTTTTCAAGATTACCGTGATACGACCGCGAGTTCTCACTTTATCTTTTGTTATCCGCTCCTATCGCAATGCAGTTAACAACAAATTAATTTTTTCACTCTATGTCGCCTTCCACAATGACGAGGGTAGTTTAGGCCTAAGTTTCGAGCTTTTATTTAACGGTGACCCATTCATTATGCACCAAAAAATGGACGGATGTACGACTCACTCGAACTTGTGCGCTGCCCGCACACAAGGCTTAGCAGCGGCGCCAAAACTAGAAGCACAAGCGCGACGTTCATGGACGGCGTTGTGGGCCGGACGCCGCCCGTCCAGCGACCGAGCCCCGTGCGCGCTCGTCTCCGGAGCTTCGTCGGCGGGTCCCTCCACAGCGTCGTCGTGCCGGGATCCATCGGGACCCGACGTCTAGGCCTAACTTCCAGTCGGCAGGCACGCCTTCAGAAGAACGACGGCACCTATAGAAGAGGCACAGATAGAACGACCACTCATTAGCATTTTGATCGAGAGCAGTAACTTTTTCGAGGGCTACAGAGCGCAAGATAAAACCAAGGTCTGCACTCCGCGAGCCCAACTTCACCCATTATTGAATGTTTTTTACTATATTTCGTTTCGAACAAGAAAAGGCGAAATAAAAATAAAATACTAGTCTCCCCCCCCCCATCCCTTTTATTTTCTCAGACCAATCTGACCAACGTAAATCACACATTTACTTAAATCCTAAACGCGCCAAAAAGCATGCGTATACTCTCGTGTGGCGGCGCCGCCACACACATAAAACGAAAGAGACGTTTTTGATGACTCGGCGGTAGATTGAGAAAGGAGAAAGGGGAACAGGGACACCAAATGAAAAATTCTGATCACTCCAGATTCGCCAGTGCGAAAAAGAAATAAATAAAAAAACACAACCTAACAAACCGAGGGCTAGAGCGTGCTGGTATTGCTACACGAGACTAAATATATAGCGACGCGAAACGCCTCCCGCTTTTGTAAGGGAAAATAAATCAGCGTACAGTTCGGCGGACGTGTACTCTTTGAAGCGGTCTGACGAGGCTGCGAAACGAGGGCCCAGTAAGTAATCCGGCCCCCCGTATCACGTTCTGCTTGATGTTCGACAAGCACGAACGAACGACATCGGCAAGCCCCCCCCCCCCCCCCTTCCCGAAATCTGACGCGGTCATTTCCTTAAGACTGCCCATAACACGAAACGAGCGACGGCTCCCGATGTATATAAAGGCCAGCTCGCCGTCTCACTAGGTCGTTTTGATGCTGCTTCGAAGCGGAGTACGCCGAACACGACTGCGAAGCACGCTCAGCGCAGAGCGTTGCCGGATTCGGGAGTACCAGAGAAACGAATTATTCGGAGTGCTTCCGGCTACACCGGCTTTTTTTTTTTTTTTTGCAGTGAAACAGCGACATGCGTAGTATTAAAGAAAACGCGGTAATTCGAACGCCGAGAAACAACACAGCAATAAAGAACTCCGATACATAATTCGGAACGAAATGAGGTCAAGACAAGCGTTTTTTTCTTTATATATAGACAGACAAGACTTCATCGCATCAGAGCACTAAAGGATGCCTACATTTTTCTGAAGGAGCGCTTTTGATATCGTCGGCAACAAATCACGCGCTATTGTTTACGAAGTAAAATATTATTCGGGATGAGGTCAGCACTATAGTGGTAATGTTTACAGAAACATTATGTTGGCGGCTGAAATAAATCCAGCGCCACTTAATAGGGAGCTTTCGAATGGGGGCCCCAAAAGTTCCTGGCCCCAAAACCTTTTCCGTATGGACGCTTTAAGTCAAGCACGAGCAATGAGTTTTCGAATAGGGTCTGCGGCGCTTTTGACACTCCCACTATTTTATGTCACTCTCGTCTTGGTCGAGAGCCGTCACTTTAGTGGGTGCCGTCACGTCAGCCTGACCCAAAACTTTTGGGGCAGGGCTTGGGAATTCCGCTGAATTCGAGAAATAGCGTCCCCAACCGAAAACCCAAGCGCGGTGTAGGTTTCGCACATGCGCAGTGGCCTTGACACTATTCTAAAGCTCCCTAATGTCTGACGGGGCATCGGTTTAGAAATGAATGCCGCAGCCTTTTTGCGGTTGAAACACGGTTCCCGGAACAAGACGTGGAGAACCACGACAAGCACGCGCGATGAGTGAGAAGGGTATCACAGAATAAATGAATAAATAAATAAATAAATAAATAACTAAATAAATAAATAAATAAGTGAAATAGTGTTGAGCTGGAAACGGTTTGGCTGCGGAACTGAAAACTCGATTCCAACTCACGACCCAGCGGCGATGATCAATGCAAGCATGGCCACGCTGATGATAACAGTTACACGTCAGTGAATAACTATTCTGTCATGTTTACTGAACCAGATTCTTTCGATCACGAATAACACAGAAATTGTACGAAATCGTGGAAATTATAACGATGTACGCAGTATTTACATAAAATACGAATCTACTTGCAAGCTCTTTTTAAAAGCTGGGACCACGTGAAAAGATGGTTTGATTGACGACGCAGAGCTGTCTTTTTTTTTTCTGTTATTCTGTACAAGGTTGCAGGTAATACATCACGAGTACTTCCACCCACACGGAACGTTACTCCTTACCCTTGATTCAGAGAAAGAGACAACTTGATAGTAAAAGATAAATACAATAACAAACAGTCATGCTGCGGCATGTACCTCGAAGGCTGATTGCGCATGGAAAGTGGATGCATCATTCCGCGTTCGAACTCGTAGTTTCCGCGAATTATTCACCGACCCATCTGCATGAGATTACAGCGAGGACAAACGGCCTGAAACGTAGTGTCGAACTGCAGAAAGAAGGAGAACAAAGGCGGCGAAAGAGAGAGAAAAAAGAATAAATCACAAGCAGTCCGAACCATCGTCATCGATTTAGACTTTATCGCAATGATTGTGTGTTGCTTCGCGCTTGTCTCGTCCACTCAGGTGCCAATATTTCGCGCAGCGATTAGCACCCGAGACTCCCGAGATGCACTCGCCGTTCAGCATCGAGGCAGTCGTTTATCAAACTGCTCGTACAAACAACGTCAAGGAAAAAAAAAAGAGCGGTTAACTGAAACGCGTCAACAAAGAAGAAAAGGAGCCGCCCTGAACAAACAAGAGAGTATTCATTCTCTCTCCTTTTTTTTTTCTTTATGCGCCATAAGGAGCGACGAAGGCATGCAGAGATGATGCAGGAGCAAAAAAAAAAAAAAAGACTCGACGAGCGTCGTCGGCGGCCAGCTTTCTCCACAAGGCGGCGAGCATCATCAGAGCGAGCGGCGAGCCAAGAGAGACCGCAACAAAGGATCGCAGGAAAACAATGGCGTGCAGCGGTGGGAGAGGAGGAAAGGAGAGAGAGAGTGGCTATTGCTACGTATATGAGGTCTTCGTAAGGAACGCTCTCTCTGCTCTATTTTACCGGGGACGAGAAACGCTATCAAAGGAGTGAAATACGGGGCTGAGGGGGGGGGGGGGGAGAAAGTAAGGAGTGCAGATCTGCGCCACCCACAATCGCCACACTACGAACAACACCAGCCCCGGAAAAGTGGCGGTGGTGAGCGTACACACACGTAAAGGATACGGGTGTGCGTTCGTGCGGTTGCTCCCCCGCCCCCCTTCCCAATGCGAGTCGTTTTTTCCTATTGCGCGTTGCGGTGTTATTGCGCAGCAGACGCAAAAGCAAACAAAACGGTAGGGAACTTACGAGAGAGTATACGAAATCGAAGAAGAAGAGAAATAAGGAGAAAAAAGAAGCGGTATGTGAAAGTGGCACACCACGACGCTGGCCCGCGCCCACGGTCGAGATGAAACCGTCCGACTAATGTGCCGGAGAGCCTCTTTCGCACTTGGGCATACAATGCACGTCGTCGATTGGGTAATTGAACCGATTGGCACGCACTTCATCCTAGCTCTCTTCTCTCCCTCTTACTGCTATATATATATATATATATATATATATATATATATATATATATATATATATATATATATATATCGTGCATTCCCCACAGAAAGCGCGGCAGGCTACGACGGCACGCCAAGCAAGCTCTCTAAGCAGCGTGGAACGCCGCGCGCGATGATCGAATCCAATAAATTCTGAACCGGCGTAGTTGGGAAGTTGAGGTGCGCTTGTGTTGTGTATCTGTGAGCGCCCGTCAGTTTTCTTTACTGCGGCCTGCTTGGGGCCACGCGTGTTGTGTGTATTAGCTCGACGCAGCCCACATAGGAGGCAGCAACAAAAGAGCGTCGTGAGAGAGAAACACGAGAAGATGGTTGAGGAGAAGTGGGGGAGAGAAGCGAGAAGAGGAAGAGTTCTTACGGAGTCCGCAAGATGGAGGCTTTGCGGCAGAGCAGAGGGGGGGCGCGTGTCGTCGAGAGGAAAATAAAACTCACAGATATATAGTTCGAAATACGGAAAACGGGGGATTGGAAATTCGATAGGCGTGCACCGTAAATCACCTACATTGAGGTACCCTTCCCCCTTTTGCACTGTCGCAGCAGCGGGCCTCACACCTATCCCGACCCTGCCTTTACCGCTGGTACTTTCGTTCGATGAAAATAAACAAACGAACAAGAGGAGGTCACAACACAACCGGGAAGATTGTGGAGACAAGGCAAAGGAAATCAACGTGAAAAGAAGGAATCGCATAAAACGGAAGTAAAAAAAAAAGCAGAAGGATGCCGTGCAGTCCATTGTGAGTGGAGAAAGAGAGCTAGAAAATACTAAATAAAGAGCGAGAGATGTGCGGGTGGCGTGGCGGCGAAGGAGTTATATGCAGGCATGGTTAGACGTCTGGCAGGCGTCAGATGCTGGCGCTTGTTGAGGCATGAGAGTCACTACAGAACACACACACACAAAAAAAAATCACAGCATATTTACGGTGTCAATCATGATGAGTGGGGCGAAGCATCCGTCAGCCTATCCATGCTTCCGCGCGTCCGTTCGTTCTTGCTTCCGTACGTCCGCGCGACCATCCATGAGTCCGTCTATCCATCTGTCCGTCCGTCCATACGTCCATGCGTCTATCCATCCGTTCGTCCACCTGCTAGTCTGTTTGTGCGTCCGTCCGCGCGTAAATCTAGTGAACACTCCAAGTACCGCCATCTCCCATCTCAAAAACCCTGTGGCACATACCCGCTCTAGAGCGGGTATGTGCCACTGGTGGCTACATACATACATACATACATACATACATACATACATACATACATACATACATACATACATACATACATGCATACATACATACATACATACATACATACATACATACATACATACGGAGGAGGAGGAGGAGCGACCGAACCACGCCATAACGAGCTTCACCCCTAAAAAAAGAAAACAGACGTAACCTCGGATCATATGCAGCGACTCAAACGTAGACGTTTTCGCGCACCAAAACAAACAAAAGAGGAATGCCGAAAAAAAGTGGAAATTTACGCCTTGAAAAAAAAATCAACAATGAGTACGGGGTACTTATTTGCATGCAGAAATATTCTAAAAACGTTGCAAGCAGAAAAACAAAAGCGACAGACTACGCAGCGAAGTTGGTCTGTTTCTTGGCGAGGACACAGGCGAAAACATGTGGCACAGCACCGACTCATGCATCCCCAAGAGTAAGACGAGCAGCTTTACGAGTCGAGGCGATCGAAACTGAAGCCACGACTTCTCACTGGCAGGCTCTGCCGCATACGAGAATCTTCAGCTTGATTTAAGGGCCTTGTCGTAGGTGAAACCAAACACGCCGTCGCAAGAGGTTTAGAATCTCCTTCTTGAGACTGCGGAGAACCGGCTCGCTGGAGACGATAATGGCAGCAGCGGCACTAGCAGCGAGATAATTTGACAGTCCTTGTTCTATATCATAGCGTTAAAAGCGTACGATGTTATTATTATCGCGATTATATTCTTGTCGAAGGCACATACGTGTGTCATATTCACGACTATGCTGTTTCCGATGCCATCGCAGAGCTGTCCATGCAATACTTTATTGCGGTTTCTTTGCAATGTGCGATCTCCAGATGACGACAATGTTGCTGCTGTTAAGCTTTGATGTTCTTTACGCATTCATGTAATTACGTAATTGTAGAGCATCTGTGACACGTTTTAATTCTTTCAGAGAAGTCAGTTTCTCTACTTGTTACAACGAAAACATTTGTTTTCAGCCGGCGATATTTTGTTGGGATTCAAATGAATACACTTTTGAATATACAATTTCAAGAATAGCAACCGCCTATACGACCTCTCATCCCACTGCCCTTCTCGAAAAAAGAAAAAAGAAAAACTGGTGTGCTACAGATTCTAGTTGTCGATTCTGCGACTTACCAGATTATAGTGACTCCACACATCCTGTTTTTCGATTGATCAACGTATAGAAGCTTTCAATGCTAGATCCGCCCTGTAGTCAACCACCTTTTTCATTCCCCTTCAGTCAGATGAACAGAGATAAAACAAAAAGAAAGGGAAGAGTTGTCGATTGTGTTTAGATGTATGCTAGAATACCAATAAGCGACGTCGGTGAGAAGACATTCTACCTACGTGAGCGGACCGAAAATGAAACAACGATCGAATCCCCCACTTCGGCGCCCATAGTAGCGGCGAGTGAAGGCGACTGTACTTCAGTGACACGCCTCGCGAAAACGAAGCTGTCGTGCACCGTTGGCAATATTATTCACCCTCTCCACAACGCTCCGTACGTAAGTACACCTTGGCGGCAGCTTCTCAGGGACTTCGCGCGCGACGATGACGGAAGTGGTTGGAAACGCACTTGGTTCGCCGCCGCGGCACGAAGTTAAGAGCGAGGAAGAAACGACCCTCCTCCTCCTCTTTTCTCAGTAGGGCTTGCAGGCACCGAGCGTAGCCGTGTCCTCTGACGTGGCGAGCGCCGTTCCGCTAACGATTCACTGCCATTAACAGCGTCGACAAGGTACAACGGAGGCCACCGGACACGGGTTCGACTTGCCCTTTCGTGCCGCCCTTTCTACACGGCTCTGCCTCCCCCGCCGTTTCTCCCATCACCGAGTCGGGGTGGGTAGAATCGGGGGGGGGGGGGGGGGGGGGCAGGGAGAAGAAGTCTGACACCCTCGACTCTAACCGAGGGTGTCACGCCAGGGGCGTCAACGTCGGGCCACCAAAAAAACTCGAGACTGGTCGTTATGAGAGTCGCGGAATCGCGGAAACAGCCAGCGCCCACCACCGCCACAGCTTCTCTCTCTCTCGCCTCCATGACCCCCTCCTCTACGCGAGACCGCGCCTTCTTGCCAGACCGCCCGCTGTCCGAGAGCGTGGCCCCGAGCCGACGACACTGTTGCCGCCGCCTCGGGGCCCGCCTGAGAATCGTTCATCACCCGGTTTTATTGCGGCAGCGATATATAAGCGGCTGGCAGATTCGAGCTGCCATGGGAGTTGCGGGAAAAGCGGAGGAGGAGAGAAGGCGAATCCTCGTACGCGCCTTGACGGGGGAGAGAGGGGGAATCGAGGCGAGAGTAAAAAAAAAAAAAAAAAAAGAGATCTTGGTTAAAGTTCACGACTGGACACCGGCTACGGTGAGAAGTGAGAGAAAGGAAAAGGGGAAGAAAAAATATGGCCTTCATAGCCTGCCCGACAGTCAAGATGGCTCGTTTGCCGAACACATTTGAGCCGCGCTTGCGTTACACGTTCGTTGGGCGGTCGCTGATGTGGCCCGACAGTTTTTCGTGTCACTCGGCTTTTCTGGACGCTCTATTTATGGGGTGCGAAAAGAACAGATGGGCATGTTTGCTTGCGTGTGCGTTTGTTTGTTAGGGCAGGGTAACGACCGGAACGAAATAAGCGCAGGTGAAGGTAGGAATGACACGTAAAATCTGAGCCGAGAACGAAAACACAGTGTCTGAAGCTTTACTTGCTAACGCTTCAAGTATAAGTCGCGCAGCAGCCTGTAGAGAAAAAGTGCATTAAGACTCTTAAGAAATCACCCATAAACGGATTGAATGTTTTCTTTGTGTTGCCCTCGCCTTATTACGTTTCTCGATAAAGTTAGTCTAAGGAGTTCTCATCTTTAAGAAGCGCCACTATTAGGTACGAATTTAGAACCTCTCGCATATGAAACCATTTTTTTTCCAGAGGGCTCCCTACAGTCATCAGTCGGGCATTTAGTTGTCTTGTCCGGCTGAGAAACGATGTAGTGATGCCTCACTGTAATACGAAGAATGCTAAACTCGAACATGGAAAGCGCCATAGTTCGTTCTGTTAGCCAAGACACGAACCTTCGCGAAATGGAAATGCCCTCACGCAAAAAGCTAGAACATCGTGAGATAGAGAAAAAAAGAAAGGACGACACAGTGACTCAAGAGTGAAAATAAACGCCCGCCAATTTCACAGAGTGACATTGAACTATACTACGCAAAATGTAAATATACACTCAAATAAAATCGCTAGTACCATCCAGATGGACCGATTCGTGTTCCTTGATACGTGAACGATATTTGCTCTGAAAAGATTTCAGCAACTTTTAAGCATAGCGAGGCTTTTACGCGGAAAACATCGACACCTCCTGCTTCGAACGCGCAAATGTACCGGGCATAAAAGAAAAAAAAAAAAGGAACCTGCAGATCGACAACGGCACTGCGCGAAGTCCCTGTCTGTGACTGTTGACAAAGAGCTACACATTCGCCACGTGTCCCATCAACGACTACGTCGGCAGTACGGCCCAATCGCTGAAAAACATGTTACCGGAAACTTAGCTCGGGAGTGAGCCGGAAGTGCCGGAAACTTCCAGCCCACTCGTCCGTGGAAGATGCGACAGCGTATGCAGGGGCTCACGCAATATGTTTCGGCAACAGCAATTCCATCCACGGCGTTGGCTAGCGTCTCGCCTTTTATACGTTGTGACGCTCGGACGCCTGTTCCCGAGTGCACAGTGAACTTACGTGTAGCCGCACTCATTTTTTGCCGAGGAAGCCAAGCAATAGTATAAGAAGGAACACTCGCGTTCCAGTTTTTCGCACACCACTTTGAGTAATGCCCCCACGCTAGGGCCGGCTATGGATGTCCGTCTCTCCAACTGCACGGTCATAATTTTTTTTTCCTCACTTGGCTTCGTATAGGTAGGGCATCTACGCCTATTTACTACAACGAAGAAACATGACGCTCCTGGAGGCGTTTTAGCGCGCGTTCCCCTTATTTGTCTATACGAGTTAGGTACCCACAACCTTCAACGTACTTTATTAACCCGGCAGACGGGTTGAAGACAAAAGGAATATATATAAAAGCCAAGGAATGCACTGAATGCGAAAACACCATTCCTTCACAAGCCGTGCTAGCAGGAGCATACCTCGAAAGGGAGGCGCGGAGAGGCGAAGGTGAAAAAAGAGAGGGAGAGAAGGATTGTGAGGTCGGCTTCTGCACCCCCGGCCATTTTCGCCAGCCTCGAGATGACGCGTCGTCGTCGTCACTTTGAGCCATTATTATTAATGCTGACCAGCCGCTCTAATTAGTGCCGTTTTCCTGCAAATCTCAGCCACCTTCTCAAGAAGAGCTCTCTCTCTCTCTCTCTCTCTCTCTCTCTCTCTATGAGAGAATATGTGAGCTCGAGCTGGCCGGTGGGCGTGCTGGTGTTTATTAAAACAACGAAGGAGCTCATTTAGTAGGAGATGCTATCCAGGGGTGTGGCGTCGACAGTGGACGACCCACCCAGCCGCCTTGAGAATCTCCTAGGGGAGCCGCCGATCCGAGAGAGCCGCGTGCCAGGCGATAGTGGAGAGATAAGCCTTGCCCGTGCTCCCCGGCACCTTTTCAACAACGTGGTGCGCGAGTCACTGACACAACACTCTTCGCGGTGGCGATGTGCGTGCCAGAGAGGAATTCCCGAACCTCGCCGCCACCGATCACCGCCGTTGTCGTTGTTGTTGCCTCACGCCCACTCGAGGGGAGCGATTAACACGAAGCGATCGACACGAGTGTTTGCAGTTAGGTGGCGGCGCAGCACACGTGTTCTTTCTTTCTTTTTTTTTTTTTGCTGCCACTGTTTCCGATGTTTGCTCGACTTGTTAGTTCGTGAGCGCGCATCGTTACTCGCGATCCGAGCGAGCTTTTTGTACGGAGAGGCTGCAGAGAGGTACGAGAACAGCTGCTGAGCGAGCTGTTTCCACGGGCTGAATTTAAGCGGCGAAGACGACGATGTTTTAGCTGTAGTTTCGTCAGTGATGCATGCGCGTGTTCATGTTCTTGCGTTGTGTGTGCGAGGTTCTCCAAGCGCAGAAGTTTGAGCTAGTTTGTGGTAGCTGTAACGTAAGAGATTTTAACAAGCGCGATACAATACTTACACAAGGAAGAGACAAGTAGATAGCGATGTCTAGCGCCCGTTCTATGTCTACATTTCTTAGCGTGTATGTTGCTTTACCTTGTCAAAACTTTAAACTGCAATAATCCTTTTTTATCGGTCCATTTATGATAGACGCATGATACAGATGTGCAGAAGCGCTGATGAAGAGTTCATATACGTCACATGAGTACGTAATAATGACGTTTTTAATTACGTGTTTATTTAATAAAAGGATTAAAGGTCGTCGTTAACATAACTTCGAGATTCGTACAGTGTAGCCCCCCTGTAGAGGTGTAACGCGGATATGTATGTGCAACGAAATAAATAACTAGATGGACGTAGTGTCAGTTCATTCAAAAGAACTAGCACGTAATATAACGTAAACGAAAGACCCTGCACTACTGAAAAGCCAGGGGATATCAAACCATCATCGTGGCAATGACCATCTCGACGTAATGTAAATGATGACTACTCTTTCTATAACTTAGGCTTACGGGCAGGGAAATAGAGATCTGCGACAGGAATAAGTGCGGTCATTGCAGTGAAACTAATACCCTTCACGAAAGGTGCGAACATGTCTTTCTGCCTGTAGAGCGTGCAGCACCACAAGTTGAGCTGCACAGTGGCGAAGTGCTAAACCTGAATAAGGTCGTGCAGGAAAGTGTACCACCGCGCAAGAAATGTGTAAAGAATGTGTGTACATTCCTTCCAGCAGGGCACGTTGGGTCTGCTTAGACTTTTTCACAGCCTCACTCACTCACTCACTCGCTTCCCCCTTACACACACACAGAGACTCACACCCACCTCCACCCCTCGCAAACCGTTAATATTGATCTGCCAAAACATAGCTGCCAAGAACATCCGCGACAGCAAAAATATATTTAGCGAAAACAGCCGGACAATGAACAATTCTTGCAAGATGATTCTACCTGTGCTACTGTAGTCAGTATGTGAACCACCATCATTAATTGCGAAAAAGAAATGTCACGTTGTGCAGTATACTTGTTGCAAAAGGGTGAAGCTTGCAAGTGTGATATGCGCTTGCGAAATACCGAGCCGGCAATAAAATTGTAAACTCTCAATTTCAAACGAGAAAGAAAATATCGAATAATAAGGCGAGCAAGAACTTTCCCATCGCAAATGTTCTTATTGCGAAACAATGCTTCACAGCGTAGGTAATTTCGACAGTTAATGGAATGGTCATTGTTCCTACTTCCTTCAGTGGAACTTTGTCGATCGGGATCTGCGTAGCTTGGAGCTCGACAAAAACAACTACTTGGATCGAGCGGTGGTAGGCCGTGAAAAGCAAGAATATTCGAGAGCGCGCCGTCAGTATTCAGATTCGCAGCCCGTCACGAACACGCGAGCCACGGAGAGAAAAAACAAACGAAGAAAACACGCGAATTTAGGCGACCTATCAAGAGCGCATTCAGGTTAGGAATTACGCGAGCGGCTATTTTCCTCCCGCTTCGTCGAGGCACCTGCTAGTGACAACCGAAGGATACGCGAAGTCCTGCGTTCAGTGAAGCGTCAGAAAGAGCGATAAGCGTACCGCATTCATTCGTATAAGACGCGCAGGGCGCGGCCCTTTCATAAGTCGAGTGTAGGGTATATCTCTATTACTGCGGGTGATGACGTTGAAGACGACGTAAAAAGTAAGGCGCTTTGGCAGTTGTGGTAACACCGCATGGTAGGCGCAGAAACCATCAACATGTACCTTTTTATAAAAGCGTTTTCGCCACGCGAGTTGCTCATTGCGTACTTGCTGAAAGGTTCAAAATGAGCAACAAAGATCTTGCACACACTGAGAAAGTTGCGTGCTGATTACGACGGTAAGTTATTTTCATGTGTACCGTTTGGTATCATCGTCGCTGCCATAACATTCTGACCAGTGATTGCACGCTCCTTCATTCAATACAAAAGGTAGTCCTGCCACGTTCGGCTTCATTCTTGTTCACTCCCGATTTTCGCGCGCATTGTCAGCGCGCGTGAGAGCTTCCGTACATGCCGCAGCCATGTGGATGGAGGTATTTCAGAAGGCAGCCTCGGTGCATCCCCATCTTCGCTACCGATTCAATATTCATGAACATCCTTCTTTTCACGTAAGTTGAAAGACCGGGAACTCAAGGCAAAAGCTAGTACTACGAGAGCAACTACGGTAGGCAAACTGAGAGGAAATATCCGCTAGCGACCGCGCCGTGAAATAGGAACAAAAAAAAACAAAAGAAAAATCCCGACAATAGGTACACCGACCCGAGTCCAGACGTACGAGCTTTCTTGTGTGTCATTCCTGAATAAATAAAGAGGCCCGCGCACGCTACACGAGCGAGGCGTAGACGCCCGTTGTTTCTAGGGACCTCCTCCTCGGGTGTTGGCTTCCAGACCTTAGAGGAGCATCCGAAATAGGACAGCCGGAAGGAGGGACGTTTTTAAAGAACGCGCCCGGCTTCCGACTTGCTGCTGCTGACGACATGGCGAGACGACTGTGACGACGACTGCAGTTTCTTTTCGTCCAGCCAAAAAACTCGCAGCTCGGCCGCTGCCACACTCGCTATTTCCGGTGTATCGCAGACACCGAATGGCCACGCAGGCACAAAATTAAAGAAACAGTTGGGGTTGAAATATGCGCCCGACATCGCTGTTTTTTTGCGTAGACTGAAAGACAGAGCGAAAGAAAAAAAAAGTATAGGAACGGGATCTTGCCACGTTTGCCGCACGTATGCTAACGCTCGCGGAAACGTCTGTAGGAACAAGAGGGCGGCGCTTCAACCGATGAGCGAGACAGATTGTCACCTCGCAGTCGGCCCAAATTCTGGGAGACAGCCGAGCAGGGTTCGGAAGTTAGCTGGTAGAGCATAGGTTCTTTTTTTTTCCTGGTTTTGAATTCTTCGTGTCTGACATCGTAAAATATGAACAAGGGTTAGCTCTAAAGCACTGTTATTTGCTACTACGCTACCTACTGATAGGTGTAGTTAAAAAAAAACTGCGCTGTGCCGTGCAGGCCAGGGATGATTAGAGCCAAGGAATAAGCAACACCGACAAGGGGTAAAAAAGGGAAGTCGCTTCGCGTAGAAGTTGAACTAAGAGAGGGAGCAGAGAGTAAAGAAAGCGAAAAAAAAAAAACAAACAATGGTGACAATCTGTCAGCTATCACGTTTTTTTTAACACGCCTGAGTGTTCCCGGCTATATAAGGAACCAAGGCGAAGACGGACTTTGCAAGAAAAAAAAAACCACAAAAGAACAGTGAGATGTCTTCTTTAGGTGCGGTAACTTTGGATTTGTCAATGTTTGCCGTTTTCTCAACGAGGAGCGAAGAACGTACCCTCCGCACGAAACGTCATCAAGAGGGTGTGACGTAACCCTGTCAAGCGTGTCGAGAGAGAAGTCATTAGGTCGACGGTACAGGCACAAAAGGGAATAAGTCTAAAGGACAGTCGTGCGGTGAAAGAGACGGCTATTCATATTGGCGGTCGCCTGCTAAGATAGAAAAACAAGAAATAAAAAAAAACGTGAGAGCTGGGTGGAAGCGGAAATTTAACCATTAATGATGTATACCACCGTTGCTACTTCTACCATTGCTGTGAGGCCGAGCGTGTAACAAAGAAGGGTTAATGTGTTGTGTGTTGAGTACTACTTGAGATCCTTCGAAACCAACCGTTTATTACGCGCCGTGTTACCACATAACTTTGTTATACTTGTGCTTTTGAGAAGGAAGAACGGAACATTGGAAAAAATTCGAGCCCCATCATGACTACAAAACAGCGGCTCACTGAACATTTCTATACAGCACCACTTTTCTAACTTTTCTATACAGCATCGTTAGCTGCCTGGTCAATAGTTGGCGCTCGAATATCGGAATGCAGATGATTTCCCTTTGGAAAACAGATGAGGGAAACGAAGGAAAGAACGGCTATTCGTAATATTTTTACGAATAGTGGCCACCTGGCTGGGTGTGTTCTGATGAATACGTAGGAAGTGCGCACTTGGCGAGTACAGATACTGCCCGTGTTATTCTTAGGCCGCATTATTTAGCTTCACTCTACTATTTCCTTGCAATATTGAAGTGTGGTTAACTCGTTTGTTCCGCTTATTTCAGCTTTTGATGCGTCATGGGAGATTAAGAAAAACTGGCGCGTCCGCTATATTGGCGTTTTTGGGCAGGTTACGAGACAGCAGGTGCGTGTGGACTTCATATAGGCCCTCCATTGAACATAAAAAAGACCACTAATTCGCTTTCATCTAGTGGTTACAACTGGGTCCTAAATTGTTGGAAGGTGTAATGGTGAAACCACCGAAACCCACGAGAACGCACCACACCTTTCTGAATCACCCACGACAGAATGAGAACTCAGGCTGATGTTCACATCAGAAGGCACTGGCACTATACGGTGTGAACACCAAAACACAGCGGAACGTGTTCTGCTGCATTTTCGTGTTAACGCCAGACTGTGCAGGTGTCTTCTGGTTCCTTTTTATATCAGACTCCTTCCTCTAATACAGGACACGACTTTAAAAAGAACTGCTTCAAACGCAAGACCGCATAGAAGAAAGCCACTCTCTCTTAGACAGCAGGTGTGATATTGCATTCTTCTAAATGATGGCCTATTCATCGAGCCGATTTTATCCCCTCCTTTTATTATTACGCAACCCCCCCCCCCCTCAAATAAAAAAGTAAAGAAGGCATGCTTCTAAGGCATTCGTAGTGATAGTTGGCCCAGTATCGATAAACGACTATTCTACAACGCAAGAACCGCATCGAAGAACGCCGTCCTTTCGCCAATTCTCCAGTGAAACCAGTAGCATCTCCGTTATTTTTTTAAAATGTTTTTTGCCACCCTAAAATACCTGGCACGATTTCCTATCGGTAAACCAACGGTGGGGTTAAAACGCACTGAAGAGAAGTAACTCTGTAGCCGTGTTTACTGTACGCGAACTTTGCGCGCTGCGCGAGAACTTTGCAGCACGCCTGTTCGTACACCAGAGACTCGTAGCGGTGCTGCGAGTACGACTCCTCGTGCTCCCTTATTTACGGCACACGTATTTTTTCCTGCGAGGCCTTTCACATACATCCAATTCTTTCCTTTTCTTTTCACTGAATATAAAGTACAGGCGAGAGAAAAGACAGCCCCCCAATGTTTTGCAAACACGGTGGGTTCTTCGGATAGGCCCTTTACAAATTTCACCGTTGGGAGACCAGGCGCGCCTCGCACGTGTGTTTTTCGCGGCAGCGGAAGGGGGAATGGAAACACTTTTCTTCCCAAGGCGCCGCAACTTTCTCTGCTTTCTTCGAATTTCTTCGCGTCGGTACTGCCCCCCCCCCCCTCCCGCCTTCTTACAACGTACGGCCGAAACCGGAATGGCGCAAAACCACCCCTTCCAAAACACAAGCGGGGATAAAGTACAGGGACCCAACCCGGTTAAAGAGAGGGAACAGCAAGAACGGACAGCGGTGCATTCTGAAGCGCACAGGCTGCAGACGGTGAACGGCACTGAATAAAGCATGCCACAGCCATCGCATGAGACAGCGACTAGGGCCATGGTGCCACAGGAGAGAATGGTGCTCCCCGAAAAGAGAGAAAGAGAGATAGAAAAAAAAGAGCAAGAAAGACACTCCTGCCAAATTTGGTGCTTGCAAATGAATCTTCTGGAAGGAAGCAATCTTCACCGTTTCGGGCACTCGTTTCGTGCTCTCCCTCTCTTCCCTGGTGCGGCTGGATGCTCTTGTTTTTCTGCACCCTCGACTCTTCACCGCACACTCGCACGTATGTTTCTATTCTGTTTGCAAGCCGTCGCCTTTCTATTTGCGTTGCATGCGGTGGGCAAGGCGAAGCCCTCCCATTAGTGAATTTTTTTTTCGTTCCGATTTCTTCGTGTTGTTCTGTTGCGCGCCAGGCCGCTCGTTCGCATTATTCGTCCAGGAAATGGAGTTCGCCCGACAAAAATGGCAATGCGAGAAGCATGATGATGAGGAAGAAAGAATCGAACAAATAAAAAAATACCGGAGGAAATGCCTGTACTCGCAGAAAAAAAAACAAAAAAAAAAACCCTTCTCGCTCGCGATCGCTGTTCGCGCACGAGAGACGGTCAGCAGGTAACTGCGTTCGCAAAAGTGTGCGCACTTTTTCTCGCCAATTGATGGAGGCGGCGGTAAACGGGGCGAGTGCAATTGAATTGCTTGCAGGCGAACTCGCCCAAGTGCGCACGCATTTGCCACGAAGAGCACACACGCATTCCTTAGGCGCCTGTCGCGCTTGTTACGTTCCTTTCGTTTCGTGTTTAGTAGCCCCAAAACAGCAGGTACAACAACAACGACCCGGCAGGTGAAAACAGGTGCTATTCGCTTCGCCCGCGCCAAGTGCCGTCGCTGTTATCGGCGTGCCGAGTCGAACCGGTCCCACGCGTAAGTGCGCACAATGCACGCGTTCTTTCGGCATACGTCTCAACGAAAAGAACTACACAGTACGCCGTAACCTAGAGCGAGAGCGAAAGGTCAGATGGGAGAGAGAGAGTTCATATCTAGAATGAGCGCTCGTCGTCCATTGCGCGTCGAAAGAAATCTACCTGTCGTGCCGCCAACAAGTGACGGCGGACAGGGCCGTGGGAAAACTCGAAAAAACACCTGCCCGTCTCTCGACCCGCCTATAGAGGAGACGGCGTCTCTCACAATGGCCTGGTTTCTTTCTTCTTCCTTTTTTTCTGCCTTTCTCGCTCGACTGAAGAGAGAGAAAGACGTCGCAAATGAAGACGCAATGGCTCGGCGACGCGTAATCGAATATCTCGCCGTTTCTCATCGTTGAGTAAGGAGGGGACTGCGGTTTCTTCGCGTTCAGAGATTGAGAGAGAGCGGGTAAGAGTGTGACTGGTTCGACGGCATAGTCGGCAGATGACGAATCTGGCACCACTGTGACCGCGAGGACTTTGAGGGAGCATCACGAATGAACACTTGGTGTACGAAGGGGTAACTGCGGACGCGCTATCCGTACGAATTGCCCGCCAAAAATCAACGGAAGAAGGGCCTCATTTCGAAATGAGCGTAGCAACAAGACGAATGAATGCACATTCGTCTTGGAAGAGTCTACAGAAGAAAAAAAATAAAGAAAGAGGAAGAGAGGTTGACGGCATGGGGGTGGTGCGGCGTGGGAAACCACGTGCCAACAACCTGCCTATATACTGCGCTCTTCTTACACTCCCGCAGAAGAAGCGCGGCAGTAGTATGGCGAGTGCCGTATAGGACGCATCTGCCGCGCCGCGCCCATGACAGGCTGCTGCCGACGGCGCTTCGCAGCGGGTCGTTTGTTTGGCGGTGTAATACGACTCCAGCCTGTCACAACTCGGTTCTCTGCACACCCTTGTTTTATCTCTTCACGACTGTCGTATACGTCGCGGCCTATCGACGTTCAGACATGCGATCTGAGCGGCCGTCGTAACCATTTCCCCCCAAAGCCTCGCCATTCAAGACAACTTTTTTTTTTCACAGTGAAGTCTACCTTGTGTCGTCGTCTTGACTACTACTACTACTAGTAGTTGTTGTAGTAGTAGTAGCAGCAGCAGTCCCACAAGGTTACGTCACGAATGTGGGGCGTGAATGTGGAGAAATAACTAATACGAAATTGCGTTGTGGCTCAAAGTGATTATGACGGTGACATTTTTGTACCATCACTACCACTTCGCTGTGCGACGACTTCCGCCACATGGAACTGACTGTTTCTTTTTATTTTCTTCAGTACCTACCCGACTACTGTGTAAGCTCACATCCAATTTCTTTCTATCGCGCTCTCTCCCATCCCTTCACCCATTTTAGACTGCCGATGTTTTGTCCTCCCGACTGCCTAAATCTCTCTCGCGCAAGCGGTTTCTCTAAGAAAAAAAGTAAAAAAAAAACGAGAGAGAAAAGAAAAGCACGCCCGATCGACTCGAGACGAAATTGTGACGCCGTTCGAAGAAGTATAGAGCGAGGCGGCACGGACACGCGACGGCGCAGCGAACTGAGAGGAAAAAATGTGGCGGGAAAAGCGAAGCGGACAAAGTGGCGGCCTTTGGTACGGAGACTGGATGGAAGATGGTGGCAGCGTGGTCCAAGAATATAAGAAAAAAAAAGGAGGAGGGGGGGGGGGAGTGGACTTCCTACGTCGATAGGGGTCATATGTTACCGGCCCGCCCGGAAAAAGGGCGCCGCCGCGATTTTCCAGTATTTCGGCGGCTCTCCGCACGGCCAATAGGCCGACCATTGCGCTGCGACGGCCTATAGAATAAGGAAGGTCGCGTTGCGCCCATATAAGCACACATTTCGGCGATAGGACCCGTAGGTTATCCCGTTGTTGCAGACAGCGGGCTACCATCGATATATACAGGTGCACCGAGATCGGTGGAAGAAAGAAATCACGTGCACCGCCGATCTCTGATGGCTAGTCCTTCGGGTATAGAGGGGCCACGCGTCAGAACTGGTGGATGATCTCGAGCGGATAATATATATAGAGATGTGTATTCCGAAGGGGTTCCTGGCACCATCGGCGATCCACTGAAGCACACAGAAGTGGCTACGACAGTCAATTATCTGGAGAAGAAAAGAAAAAAAATTAGGCGAGAGAGAGAGAAACTGCCATGAAAGTTTGGTCACTGAACGCACAATGGCGCGAGAGGAACCACATGGGGCGTAAATAAGCGTTTCGCCGAAAGCAGCTCCGTGCCGGTAAATCTCGCCTGGCACGCGAAGCCGTTCCCGAGTTCGACGGGAAAAAAATTTCTCTCGTATTTATTTATACTTACCCACTGCGCGCTTCATCTCGCAATACGTTCCGTGTTTATTCTGGAAGCGAGTGTGTCTCCAACGAAATAACGCTTTCTTTGTTGTCGTTAATATCGTTTTCGACGCGAGAATGCACCGCTCTTCGAACAAATCCGACGCGAACGCGTCGTATAAAGGCGATTTTCGGAATTGCGGGAAGTTCGACGGTAGTTCGCCCCTTTTTATACACAAAGCGTTTTTCTCTGTGATATTTGAAAAAACGCGCGTTTTCATTTTCGAAGGCAATCTCATACCCTATATGGACGTAACTGCCGCGCTTGGATCGGAAAACGAACGTTTTAAAACGCTGTATCGGACGGATGAGAAATGCGTAACTACACGCAACACAAGAAAAGCGGGGCAGAAAAGACAACAACAGAACGATACAAAAATGACAGTTTCAGCAGGCGCGAGAAGTTTCTAACTTAATTAAGATTTTATTAGACACAGAGCAAATTAGCCATCCCATTCCCACGCGACCCCAGCGTCCTTTTCCTTTCTAAATCGACCGTTTTGAGAGATGCCAGCTTAGCTGGATTCGATTTGTGCATCACCTTCCTTTACTATTTGTTCGATTGCTCATGCGAGAGATCTGGGTTTCGGCGAGTTTTTTTGCCCTCAGTTCCGCATGACCGCATCATTAACGGGGCCCAATCAGCGGCTTTCACAAACATACGGGTAATTATTTTAATTGCTCGCAATTAACTCTCCACGCTCCCCGAAGCAACGACGTCTTGTACGCGTCCACATGCAGAAGGTTTTTTTCATCTCTCATCGATTAACCGACGCACTTATTTTTTTTCCCATCGTAATTATTAGGACTGTGCGCTTATTAGATTTTTAAATCACTCGAGGTCTCAAAACACACGAGAAATTCAATGTTCGCCGAGGTAAACCAATGTAAAACTTTTAAAAAAATTATCAGAAGTATAAAACACATAGAAACACATACATTAGACAGTGGGAGTTAGCGCCGCCGACGCAAAAGTGGATCAGCCTAGACGTTAACGTTATACGATTGACCTCATGCTAGAGCGACGGTTAAGGTCAGGTTATAGGATTGACCCATGTTTTTGGAAGCAAGTATATTAGAGAAGAAAGAACCGGAAGCGAATATATTAGAGAACAGATGAGGAAAGAGGAAGGGGTTGAGCTGAAGTGACCTCATGATTAACACAATAGAGTTTCACCTTTTATTTATTCTATTCAGCCACTTGCGTACTATAGTGACCACCCGTTGGCTCACGCTTGCAACCACGTGATTCGTTTGCAGCGTTCGTCTGTTGCCGCGCGTTGCTAGCAAACAGTTTATCAGTGGGCAAAGTGTAAGCGCATCCGAAGTTGTTGACTTTTCCCACAGAAATACTGGCAGAGGTGAATGAACTTCGGTCAAATCCTTTACTGTACATAACGGACTACCACACGGCGCTTGGAGCAGCGGGTCCTTTCCACGCACCGACCAGGTAGGCGATAAAACGACAGTGCTGCGAACAGTTTGCGAGGACCGAGAAAAGTCCGTAAAGATGTCTCGACACGCAGGCCTCGCGATCGTGTAAAACGCGATGCTGAGAGAGCGTGCCGACACAAGAACCGGCCGCAAGACCCCGGACG
Organism: Rhipicephalus microplus; assembly: GCF_013339725.1. Lineage (NCBI taxonomy): Eukaryota > Metazoa > Arthropoda > Arachnida > Ixodida > Ixodidae > Rhipicephalus > Rhipicephalus microplus. The sequence continues at coordinate 121,699,176 of NC_051170.1, read as the reverse complement.
TTGAATACGAGCGCGCGTCACGACACCTTACGAAGCCTGGAGGTGAAATATGACGACGCACCGAGGAAAAGCTGCCCACCCCTCCACACAAAGACTGCTTCGTTAAAAAAAAACAACAACTAACAGGCGTCTAATCAGAAAGTAGCTGAAATGAAGCACCGAGGTTGAAAATATGATTAAGAGGCACGCACATGGTAACGGTCAGCCGCGGATTGATATCGGAGCATATGAGGTTTTTTAGCATGCACATCATATCTTATCACGCTTAGCTCTCTCCACCGAAGTGCGGCATTCTTGTTGAAAGACAAACATGACCGAGCCTCCATCGGTTTATAAAGCCTAGCTGTCTCGAATCTGCTTGACTGGCTCTTATTTATATTCCAATATACTGCCACAACACTATAACATTTAGGACCATTTCTCGTGTGGGCTTTCGTTCTTTTTTTCCCAAGTCACAATTTTCTCCATATGTAAAGGTACACACGCTTTCCTGTCGGCGGAGCAACACTTCGTGCGAGAACCACAATCCGACCAACAAATCAGCTAGCCTGCGAGATGATGAGCTTGCAAATACACGCGCTAAAGCCCGTCCGTCCTACGCACCAGATTCATTCATTACTAACTAGAATTACGTCGTTATTATTTAAGATCGGGCGCAAACATTGAACCTCACTTAAAATTATGAACAAAAGAAAAAAATCTACCCCGGCATTACTGTGTTGTCGTTTGTTTTTTCCAATCCCTGTACGTCTGGCAGCCGTTCAGGTAAATCGCTTACCGGAAGTGACTACGAAAAAACAAGAGATGGAACGTGAACGGCCGATCGTGCTTTTTCCGACATCATGTCCATGACGGTAAAGCAGACACTGCAGCATGGCTTTTCGTTCAGGAACTGCGCAACTAAGTTGGACTAAAAAAATGACACGGATTTGTTTGCAGAACGTAGCCACAAGGAAATCCACACGGATGTCTCAGAGAGAAAGCTTCTTAGTTGACAAAATTCGTCCTGGTCCAGGAATCGAAATCGGGACCAACGTATTTCCGGGGCGGTCGCTCTTCCAATCGGACTAACCACAAAGCTATAGCTAGTGGCCAGTCGCGTAGCCAGACATCTTTTTTTCGGGGGGGGGGGGGGGGGGGAGGGGGGCTCTTTGATTTTGGGGAGGGTACCTCCTTCACATGGTCGTTTTCTGCTCTCTATGCAAACACGAAAAAAGTTAGGGGGGAGGTGAACGGGCCCAGTTTGCCACCCCCTGGCTACGCCCCTGCTAGTGGCAGCGCAGGTGCGAGGTAATCGACGAACTCAGGATGACCACTATGAAAACACCGTTCATCTGTAGTGTTCCAAGTTCCAACTGACCTTTGAGTTATGCCTCATATAGAGGCTGCAATCACGGCTAAAGCTCTTAAAAGCGCTTGCTATGGAAGTAAAAAAAAACAATGAAAAGGAAAGGCAGGAATTGTTAACCAGTGTTAACAACCGGTAAGCTACCCTGCACAGGGGTGAGATAGATTGAAAGAGAATGAGAGGGAGAGCACGCACACACGCAGATAGCGTCACAACGCAGAGCGCTGCCCTGTGGCATCATTAAAAATCTACACTATACGGCATAATTAAGAATCTACAGCCACTCGAGCAAGTTGTGTGATTAAACGTGTGAAAACGATTTAGACATGACAACATTGACCAAGTGCGGAAGCACCAAATCTCAGTAATAGGTTACTTTCTTTGACTAATTCATTTCCAACTTCTGCTCAATTTGAAATGTTTATGATGCCGTCACTAACATGAGCACACGTCACCGTACGGAATCTCGTTCGTGCCCCATTCACCACATTCTTCACTTGGATGCGTTGTCCAATTTAGCTCTTTCTTTTCTTTCTTCTTTTCCGTTCGGGTCAAACGAAAACTACGCGGAGGAAATTAACTGCTAACATAAAGAAGGCAACGATCTGCCTATGTTTCCGCACGCACAGAATGACACGGACGACAAGGCCATGATGCTGCTAGGAGTACTAAAAGTGAGGCCGCCTACCATGGTGGCGCTCTTCATCGAAAAGTGCATGTACAGCGAACCCGGCATGCACAACAGTTTCGAGATTTGAGAATTACAAACACACAATATGGACTTTAAACAATATAGATAGAAATAAACAGAGAGATAGAGAAAAACAAACAGAGAAATAAACACGCAAAAGAACAATAGCACTGCGGGGTAAACAACTGAGCTGAAGCAAACAGGGGGGGGGGGGGGGGAAGACGAGGGTGATTTGGAAGAAGGAACGGGTAGTATAGATTTTGTGCACGACTGCGTAGCGAGGCATCTGGATGCACCCTCTAATCTCCCGATGTTTCCTCTTGCGTCTCTGGCATTTTAGTCTTGCTTTTTGCTGTTCATATTATGCCATTCTGCGCTTTGTTTCCTTTTAATATCGTTTCGTTTTTTTTTATATCGAGCTTCTCTTTGGTTTGCAGAGTCGGCGGAACGCCACCGAATTTATCTGCCGCATCATTTGTCTTGTTTCCGCGAAGACGCCGAGACTGTCGCACGGAGGCCACGACGCATGCAAAAGCAGCGCAGACGAGCGAACGACGCTTGGGCATGCAGCAATGTAACCGGATTTGCCGCGGTAGTAAACAGAAAGAAAAGGACAACAATGCAAAGCGTTTTGCTGCCGGCGTTTTTGCGGAGAAATACACAAACAAGCACCACACACAGATGCGCAAGATGAAAGCGTTTAGACCAGCCGCGCAGTTTTTCACTCTATCTCAAACACTTATGCCTAACACAACGAACTCAGACACAAGCTTGAGAAACTCCGTTCAATATGACCTGTTCAGAATCATATTTGCCTTTTCATGCGCTTATAAAATTGTGTCGGTTGTGCGCTTCCGTACACGGGGTAAACAATCAGAAAGAACAAAACATCTTTCGCAATCAGTTTTGTAGGCACATGATTTTTTGTATAGGAGCAAATATAAACAAAAACTAATGAATAGGTTCATCGCGAGAGTTAGCGCGGAATGCTGCGATGGTAATGTAAAGCATGACAATAGAGAGCAAATGCGAAATCACTCACTCACTAACTCCACTCACTCCACTCACTCACCACAAAAAGAGGGAGATAAAACAGAGCGTGCATTCGAACGAAAGTCCTATAGTTAGGCCCGATTCGTAGCAGAGTCTACAAAACCACATACGGCATTTTTAAGCGAACGCTGCGAATGGCTATTTAACGACCTTCAGAGGCTTCATTCTTCTTCTTATTTTTTCGCTTGCATGCTCGCATCAATGAAATGCATAAATACGAAACTAGAGGCAGCTGAGGTTATGGGTGACATTAACGCCCACAGGAGCGAGAACGACCACTAAAAAATAATTCTCGCAGCTTTTCTCTCTCTTTTCTTTTGCATCCTCTCTCTTTCTCTCGAATAGCAGACGATTAGGTCAATCATGACTGGGCGCCGTGCATTCAATTAGCGATGGAAAGAAATCTCCGAAAAACGACGAGGGCCCTCCGCGTCCCGGCCAACCACGCTGAATCTCGTTAGGACCGTACCCGGCTCAAGTCGATCGGTAATTAACGCTGAAAACAACCACGAAGTAAGCGGAAGGCCGGGCCGCAGAACGGCCTCGCTAATCTTACCTGCTCTCGCTCGCCGGATTAATCGCAATTAATTCACTACCTTTAAGTTCGACATATTCAATAATCAGCTTGCATCCGGAGGCTTATGCGCACGCAGGCCTATAGTTAAAAACACGCTTGTGCGCGTGACCTGTACTAGGGCTGTCCATCTTGCTTTCCGGAGTAAAGTTTCACAATAATACGCTAGAGGGAAATGTGGCGCTAGTGTCGACGGGAGCTGCAACGCGTTGTGCTTCAAGTCAGCACGGGAATAATGGGTAAGTATAGCCCGTGAATTCGTTTAAGCTTCGTTCCTTCGCACACGTACCTACATTACCTGCAGACTTACTGTCAATCAGTGATGCTGCATTAGCCTGCCTTTTTAAGCATTAAGAAGTACTGGCGCCTCATTGCTCGCAGTCCACTACCATGCGTCTCACGTTGAGCGTTCGAGAAGCTATTGTTAGATTGAAATACTTCCTCGTTTAAAACATAGAGGCAGTAAAAGTTCAGTTTTTACATCACTGTGTTTCCTTTTTTTTATCTCGCTGTGTGTGTTTGCATCTGCTCACTTGGAGTGAACATTGCGTCGTGATAATGCTTCATATAAATTAATTTCGCATCTACTTGCCATGGTTGCAAGGAATACGCTATCACTGCCATGTGCGTGCATATCCTGTTCGACGCGTGCCACTATTGAGCACATTTTACTTGTCTGCTGCTTGAACGCTATCTCACGTGGGTCAACACAAAGGCCCGATGTCGGGATCCTGAAGGTGGATCGTAGTGGCTCTTTTTTGTTTTTTCGTGGACGTAAGAACAGAAAAAAAGAAAGGCGACGTAAAAGGCTGCAAAACACTGACCATATTTGTATACTAGATGCAGAGAATGCTATCGCGCATCGCTTGTCGCAAAATATGCAAAACGTTTGAGAACACGAAAAACATTTCGGGATCTACCGAACGAGTATTCCTATTTTCAGCCCTGACCGAACATGCCAGTGAGCCATATGAGTCCCGCTAGACTACGCGAGTCGCTGATGACGCGTTTACGTCATTAAATGCGCAATCAATATGAAACGGCAGCATCGGCGATGTCAGCGCTCCACTAGGCACAAACTCATCGCTCTGCATGTAAAACTACTAAATTAGTAATGCAGTACGCCTTGCCCGACCCGTTTAACTTCATAAAGTTAATGGCGGCTGGTAAGTTCTTATGGAAATCCTGCTCGGAAAGTACGTCAGGCAAAAACAAACCAAGCCTATTAGTTTCTCGCGTTTCGTACGCAGGGCGAGGGACTTGAGAAATGAACAACGAACGCACACGCATGTCAATATGTTGAAAAAATAAAGAAAATCATCAAAATTAGACAGTGTTGCATGGGTAATAGACTTTACCGACGTTGACGTGGTCGCCGAAAGAAGAAGACGTACTGAATACACGAAATAGGCCGAGAAACGACAATGTTCCTTCAGTTCTGTTTATCGTCTCGTGCACCGGCGGCATATATACACACGAAACAAAACAAATCTCGACCCCACTCAGCCGGTCCAAAGTTTCTTATACGTCGAAGCAAGGCGAGCCCACTCAGGTAACGAGCGAGGCCAATTATCCTCGAGAACGTATGCCTCCCATACCTGCTCGCTTTCGTATCGCTTTGCAATAATGACCGACTGTCGAAGAAAACCTGCGATGCTCTTGCTGCGTGTTTAACTTAACCACACCTGTCCTTCCACTTTGAACTCGTGTGCGATAAGGTAAATGCTGTATACACACGTGGGTTGAATTAACTTTATGCGCACAGGAAGGTAAAAAAAAAAGGGGGGGGGGGGGGTCAGCGCAAGTTATCAAAGGCACGGAGTGTCTTGCAAGTATGGACACGAACGAACAGCATCAAGTTACTTTACAAGGTTCCCAAAAAGGGTCTTTCGGAGCTACGTACCGTAACTTAAGCAGGGCCACAGAGCAGTGTGTGTGTGCATCCGTGTGCACGTTTGTGCGCATGTGTTGGAAATCGCAGCGCGGCCTATGCACAAAATTGATGTGAGGGTGTAAGCAGCTGGACACAACATACACACGCTAAACGTGAGTTCGTGCGCTTGTGTGCGTGAGTGTGTGTTTGTGAGCGCGTGAGCGTGGATGCGAAAGAGACAGGTATCCTGCAGACATCCCAATTCAAATAACAACCTCTCTCTCACTGGCCCAGCAAATAGCTGGGAGGGGGTTGGCGGTTGGCGGATTCCACCCCCTGCCCTTCATCGGAGAATTTTCAAATTTTTACGTGCACACATACAGGCCCCCACACAAACCGCACGCACTAGATACATAAAAGGGCGGTTCAACTTCTCAACTAAAAAAAAATGGATATGTTAATGCACTCTGATTCTGGCCATTTTAAAGCGCTTTGCAGTGTGCAGCACACTGACGGGCAACCTCAGAATGCGCGACTACTCTGCCACAACTGCAACGACGCTCTCCGATTGATTTCGAGGAGATGGAAAGAGAAATGCACGAAAGAGCAAACAGAAAAGAGAAAGAAGGGTTGGACTGATCTAAAATTCAGTCGAAATCACGTCGTCGCGAGCCGGCATCGACCGAGGGACCATCGAGGTACAAGTCCACAGACCGCACTGCCAATCTCGTCGAAAAACGAGAGAGAGTAAGAAAAAGGAGGAGGAGGAAGTGGTACATGGCACGTTAGCTAGACGTGGAATAGAGGCCACAGGAGAGAGAGATAGAGTTAAAAGAATGGCCCGATGCAGGAATAGAAGCGAGCCGAACGAAAGTGAACCCGCCGATCAAACGGAATGCCCAAAACAGGCACGCGTTGCGCTTCAAAAAAAGTTATATATATATATAGCTTAAAAACTTGTGTGTTTTTCTTGTCGCACACTTTTAGTCTCCCTTCTGTTGAGAACAGTGTGAGAGAGCGGTACTGATTACTCCTTTGAGTTTAGATATTGTACTTTTTTTTTCCCGGCCACGAAGATTTCTCTCATTCTGTTGTGCCGGTAACAACCTTTCGGGTCTCCTCATCCCGCCTATACTTTCATTCGGCGAGAAGCAGCCCCCCAAGGCACGGAGCTGCGCTGGCGCTTTTGTGTTTTGCTAGCCTCCCGTGCAAAAAAAACCTCCCGGGGGCCAAGTCGGAGCTGGCAATGCGCGGAGCAGCCCGGGGAGAGAGAGTAGCCCTCCCCAAATGAGCAAATGATGGCCTTTCGGGACCCGGAGCACCCTAACAAAGGCGAGCCGGCTCCGACTAAAGGAGAGATGAATCAAAGCGCGGATAAGGAGCAAGCAACAAAGGGAAATCGCGCCTCAGACCGAGCACTGCGAGAGGAGCGGTAGTAATAATAATAACGAAGGCGAAACTTTTGGACTTGGAAGCGAAAAACCTTTTTTTCCCTATTCTTGCCTGAACAAGAAAACAGAGAGACGAAAATAAAATAAAATACAAAAAAAGTTTCGCCGTTGTAGCTGCACGAGGCACAGTGTGTATGTGGTTTCGAGGAGCACTAGAAATTCGCTGTGCCGGGAGAGAGAAGTAGAGCGAGCGAGACGAGGGAGGATGAGCCAGGGAGGCCAGCAAAGAGAGCGAGACAGAGAGCGGAATGAAGGGGAAAGGGTTAGCCAAGCTACTCTCGGTCGGCTATCCTGCACGGACGGCGAGGAAACGTCAGGTTTGCTGCCCTACCTGGTCAGAACGGGAAATTGAGGCACTGAACACTCCGCGAGACTGCGGCCTATTACAGAAACCGCAATTGGCCAGTCCCTCACCTCTTAACTTTCTGCAGTATTCTTTTTTGTTTTGTTTTCTCTCATTCTTTATCCCCTTACCCCCTTCCCCAGTACAGGGTAGCCAGCCGGTCTGAGAACTGGCTAACCTCCCTGTCCTTCCTCATTTATTCCTCCTCCTCTTCCTCCTTTTTTGTTTTGTCGTTATTTTCTCTGCCTAAAGTGTATAATAGGACATGTTGCTAAAGTGTATGATAGCACATGTTGCTATAATAGAACATGTCGCGAGACAAGCGATTCTTTCGCAAGCCCTTGCCTCGAGCGTATTGCACTGTTATCTCTTTATAGTTCGGCGCTCACCTCAAACTTCGCTGCAAAACTGTATTCATCAACGGGTGACTCAGCACAGTTGTTCAGCGCTTAAATGCACTAGTAATACGTCCAGCCCTACTGGTGAAAGTGCGTGCTCGAGTCGGCGTTCAGACAAGCGGGGTTCGTCTTTTTCACGGCTGAAACTACTTTCTACATTCTAGCATGACTCCCTGTCGCAATCATGCGACGTATCCTCAATCTCTCCACAACTATGTAGTCAGTATGTAAGATACATTCCAGCGTCCATATAGTTTGTTTTTAATACTGCTGTCATTTATGTGTTTACTGTATAGTTCTGTAGGCGTTGTTTAAAAATTCTGCCCAGATGTGAAGGTACGAGGGCTTACGAACAAAATTGGTCGCATTCAGTCGCTTATTTGGTAGCGATAAAACGTTAGTAACATAGCCGTGCCATTCGGATGTTGTGATGTAACTTTCGATTATGACGATGTAAAATAGCTGCTATTGCAGCCGTCTTTATAGCAGCGCTTTCGGAGTGGCATTGTGGGCGAAGGTGATGGTGCACAGTGATGTTGCCACAGGCGGGGTTTGCAGGGTACACCTGACAGCCAACTGCTAGTGCCCCGAGAGACGTAGAAAAGTGTTGCACTCTACAAAAATCGCATTTACATAGAGTGAACTCACCGACAAAATGATATAATGTAAGAGAGGCTCTAAAAGAAAAAACGAACAACTTAGGCTAAGAAGCTTCATCCCCGCCTTCAGAGCAATATATGTATGCCTGTAGCTCTCGGCCCTGTAACCCACGGGCTCGTGAACCTACAATGCCATTCGAACCCTCTTACGAAACGTGAATGGCGAAATATTGAGGCGCACGACTGTGGATATTCTCTACCATGCTTGTGAATGATATACTCTAACGCATTCTCTATCTCTCTCACTTATTCCAGCAATTCCTTTCTCACATGTGGGGCATGCAGACCAGACAAAGCCCAGTCCACGTCCCTGCCCTCACTTCCATTACCTTGCGCTTACCTTGAGCGAGAAATCGGTAAATGTCTGAATCGGTGAATCGTCAACAGTACGTAGTCACGCAAAACAAGCACATTCACTGGGCAGACAGAACTTGCTAAGATGCAGAAACCAGGCACTTATCCCACTCGTGGCTCTTTCATCATCGCTCGACAGCGTCGCGCGCAGCATTCATTCACGACTAACCTCGCACACCGGAAATGAAACGATGGCCCGCTCTGATTGTGCAAGGCACGCATTCGAAAGTGCCGACGCATGAGCTATTGTAATTTCACCCGCTCTCGCAACGCCAAGGGCTTCTCTCCACAACGAGGAAAAAAAAAAGAAAAATGGGCAAAGAAAGGCAGTACTGATACTCGGTTCGTTCGATACTCGTACGCAAATTCCCGTACGCATTGCACGTGGCTGTACCATTCATAAAACCAAACTCAACCCGAAAACGGTGAGCGCTGAGCCATAGCCTCCTTTATGCTGAGCGCGTGTAGGTGACCAATCAATAGCTCTTACTCACGTCCGTGCGATGGGCGTGGTGATCGAGAGAGACCTGGACGTGCGTACATTCTACGCTATCGTCGTTGAGTTCCAGTCAGGCCACCCATGACGGTGACGTCAGCGCAGAAAGTGAGAATAAAACAGCCAGCGACGAGAGCGAAATACGCGCCGAGGCAGAAATGAATTGACGAACGCTGACACGCGCTATACGCAATGAGGGGAAGTGGAAAGGAAGAGAGAAACCGTCGCAACCGAAGAAGCGAGATGGAACCACAACGGTGTGTATTGATTGACACGCGCATCGTTCACCCCTGTCTCTTAGCACACGTGTATAGTAGAACCAGCGGCAAAAGACGGGCTATACGGTACATAACAAAAAAAAAAGACAGCCAACGCGAACACATGACGAAGAAACGTGACGTGAAAACGGGTGCTGGCTGCCAACTTAAAAATTTTCATTGAGGAAACTACGTAAATACAGAAACAACAAAAACACGAAAAAAAGATTGCGTTACAGTTTTATCACTTGCCTGACGTTGGATAGCTGATTTTCTAGTCTAGTAGGTCAAGCGACGGTACGCTTACGCATTGTTGGCATGCTAACCTGCGCGCTTACGCAGTGCAAGGTAGCATACCAGATCCTAGCATCTAATTTGGTTAGCCTCACTGTTTTTCCATTTTCTCTCTCTCTCTCTCTTGCCCATTTGGTTGACGGCGGTGTAAACTACCCGAATACTGCATTTCGAAAGACTCCATCGCACAATACAACGCTTTTTTTGTAATTTTTTGTATTTTTTTTGTAATTTCTCCCTCTCTTCGCAACATTTCTTTTTACCATCTTTCATTCCCCTCACCCCGTTCCCCAGCACAGGGTAGCCAGCCGGTCTAAGAACTGGCTAACCTCCCTGTCTTTCCGCTTAAACTTTCTTCCTCCTCCTCCTTCGGGTGCAGTATTCACCCTCCCCATGTCGTCTTTGAAATAATTCGATTTGTACGCATGCACTATGAAGCAGGGAGGCGAATCAACTCGCTTGTAAGCAATAGCGTGGTGTGCGCAGCGGCTTCTCGGCTCCAGAAAAAGTCATTCGGAGCCGTTCTGTAGCCGCAGCCCGCGTGCAGTTGCATAAGGAGGGCGATAATGGGTGTGACGCCTTCGAAGTCACTATACTTTGGGGCTTCCTCGCAAAAACAAAAAAAAATGTATTTCCGGTATATATACACACATATACACCAGCAACAGCGAGAGAGTGCTCCGCGAATACACTGTATACACCGGTCAAGTTTGTTTCCTAATGGCCCCCGCTTTCGCTTCTCAGAGTTGCCTTTTTGCACTAAGCAAGGAGTCTCTATTGTTCCGACGCTCGACGGGGCGACCCACTAATGCTCGTCAGTCGTCCGAGCACGAAACCGAAAAAGACCACACACACACAAAAAGAGGGTATTACTTCCCCCCCCCCCCCCTCTTTTTTCTGTCCCGCAGCGGGGACAGTTAGTCGGCCGAAAAGCGGCTGAAAAACGGCCCCGCTTTTTTCCCGGACCGCACGCCCACCATTCTAAATGCATTATTTACAGCTATAGGAAGACGAGAGCGCGGCCGTGGCACACACAAAGGGACGCGGAGAAGTGACCGCAGCTTTCTTTTTAGCCGGGAAAGTGATTTAATAACGCAACGTTTGTTTCTCTCTTCTTTTCTCGAGCATATATAGAGGGGAGAGGTGGAGCGACAAAGATTTATGTCGTCGGACGCTACGCAGTGCCCGTAACGAAAAACAAGGGCGACGAAAAGGCTCTACACACAGCTAACACAGCGAGTGAACTCTCCTTTGTAGGAATCGTTTTCGTCCGGTTTTCCCAAAGCGCCAATCGACTCGCAAGTTGGAAAGTGGAGGATAAGAGAGAGCCTCAAACGATCCGACGCTCTCGCAGAGCGTGCGCGCTAGACGACGTCTACTACGAGGACGCGGAGTTCGGAGGCGACGCGGCGAGATAGGGTTGTGTGACCAGGACTGGTCACTTAGGAAACGCGAAAACAGCGCGAAACGGGCGCCAAATTAATGTCTAAGTGCTCTCGGCAACACTATACGCGGCGTACAGAGGCGCGCGACAACAAGCGACGGACAGGACGTCAAACAAGAGCGGCGATATTTAATGGAAGACTCGTGTACGTGTGGGACTCGCTCACAAATATACTTAAGCCGGGGCACAACAACGACAAGAAGAAAAAAAAGTGTAGGCACCACATTTAGCGTGAGGAAGCTACTGTTCAGTGTGCTGGCGAAAGCGCTGCATGGTGGAACCTGATTTATTGTAGAATACGACTGTCAGTTCCGACTGTCAAGTCCCGACTGTCATGAGTCGGGCTAATCGATTCCATCGACATTTCTTTTACGTCTTGCTCCATCTCTGGCTGCGAACCCGAAAAGCCTTGGGACGCCGCCGCGCAAACACACTTTGGACCCTTGAGTAGCGGCTAGGAACAAAAAGAAAGGCACGTCACGTGACACTTGCTTTGCCAACGAACGATTTATAACTGACGTTCGAAGTAAGAAAACAGGAAAGAAAAATGGCGAGATGGGACAATGCGGCAGCCAATCAGAATTTGGGATGAAGGTTGGAGGACTGTCAGAATCAAGGTCAGACGGCGAAAACGTTCGCTGCGAAAGAAACAACGGGAAAACGTACGATGCCCTATAAATTGCAATCCGAGGTGCATTCCCCGTTAGGCCTGTCATAAAGAAGCTCGTACCTGTGAAGCTTCACTTGTTTGGCTAGCGACCAGGGAGCATCGTTTACTGCAGATAACTAACGGCAACTGAGCCAAGCAACGCACCTTCATTTGCGACGACATTTTGGAGTATATATATAGTATATATAGTCTTGGAGCCAAGCAACGCACCTTCATTTGCGACGACATTTTGGAGTATATATATAGTATAGTTTATGAACTATAACAGCAGACAGGGAAATGAATAAAGTTTGTTCAATGCCCTGCATAGACCCATTTCGTGTTTGTGAACAGGCGTAGGTGCTGGCTCCAACCAGCGCGGGAGGTTCCACGGCGCTCTGTGCTTTGCGGCAGCTTTGCAGCTGCTGTGCCACTTGTCACGTGATCATAGAGGGATGCGGCAAGTTTCAGGCTGGGTGGAGCTTGCGTGCCGCGATGTCGTTACAAGCACTTCAGTATGTCGGACAGCAGCGTACCTCTGCTTACAAACATAGAATAGATATATAAGGCTGCAGAGTCCGCCTAACTACTCCCATGTTGAAACCAGGAGGTAAAGTACAAATGCTACGCGAAGCAGCCTAATTTACCAAAAAAAAAAGCCACAGTTCTGCCTCAAGGGCGAAGCAATGAATGCGATAGCAACAACTTGGTGTGCAACGCTGAGAACGGCAAGCAGATCGAAAGGTGCAGCGCGTTGCTCGCGCACAAATTACGCACGATAACAAGGCACAAAGGACGAGAGCGAACTTACAAGGTACACGACTCGACACGCGACGCACTGTTTAAACCAAAACGACGCACGAAACGTAATCAGTGGTAGAGATGAGTGCAACTAACAAGTGTCCGAGTTGTTATACTTCGCTGTGTATGAAAAGCACGCTCTTTTCGCAAACGAGGTCTGTGCAGCGAGAAGCGACCTTTGCGGGCCCGGCAACTAGCGCAATCGTTCCGGTGAAAGCCGAAGGCACACGATTCTTCCCACCGAAGGATAGGCACCCACGTACAAGCATCTACCTCACCCCCCCCCCCCCACCAGTGTGGCAAAGTACACGTGAGAGAGATGCGACGAGCTGGGCGCAGAGCACGGGCGGCTTTTTTTATTTATTGAGTTTTCATATGATATATATATGAATACGTATACATACCGAAGGATAGGCGCCCACGTACAAGCATCTACCTCCCCCCCCCCCCACCAGTGTGGCAAAGTACACGTGAGAGAGATGCGACGAGCTTGGCGCCGAGCACGGGCGGCTTTTTTTTTATTTCTTGAGTTTTCATACGATATATATATATATATATATATATATATATATATATATATATATATATATATATATATATATATATATATATATATATATATATATGGATACGTATGCATACCGAAGGATGGGCGCCCACATACAAGCATCTACCTCCCCCCCTATCTGTGTGGCAAAGTACGCGTGGAAGAGAAGCGCGCATCTGCGCATCGCGACGAGCTGGGCGCCGAGCAAGGGCGGCTTTTTTTTTTCTTTCTCGAGTTTTCATATCATATATATAAATACGTATACATATAAGGCGAACGATGTCGGCGGCAACACACAGCCGAAAGTGTCCATTTAATTGATATCGCAATAAAAGTTTAAGGTCCAGTCAACAGGCTCCGAAACGCGCAGTATAAGCTCGCGCATTTTTCCTGCGCGTGACCAACCTCCTTATACGCGCAATGACGTCAACATGGCGATCAGCGACGTTGACTTCATTACTCTTGTGGAGACCTGGTTTAGACCAATCGACGAGCTGCGTGCTGCGTCACGTCGTCGATCGCCCAGTTGACGTCACTGCGTATAAGAAGGTTGGTAACGCGCAGGAAAATGCGCGAGCTTTTCCTGCGCGCTCCGGAGCCTGTTGACTGGACCTTTAATGCCTGTGTCTGCAGGTTAGTTTCAGTTCTAATAACTTCTTGTACAATGTCCAGCAGAATGAATAATTCCAATGTTTTCGGAGCGATGGAGACATACGCGGTTCTACACGCGGTCTAGTCACTCAACATACGAAGGTTGTGAATTTCGCAGTTATGTTATTAACCAGTACAGGACATTTTTTTTATGTTATCGGACCATACTGACTCCGTAGTACCTCCGAAGTAACTGGCAGAAACGAAATGAAACTTTGGATTTATGCGAAGGGAGGAAAGGAGAGGCCCGGAAGTTCTATCAGCAACTTGCATAGCGAGCGGGTCGAAGCAAAGATCGAACTGGTGACGAATGTGAAGTGTCGTAGAGAGGAGACCACTCTATGCCCTTGAGTCTTTCCAGCTCGCACTGCTACTAAGACGGGAACACGAGCGTGAAGGAACAGCTGCGCATTTGCGAGCGACACGTGCGTCGGACGGCCCTGCATACTGAAAAATGCAGCGAGCCAGAGAGAGAACACTAGCGAGCCTCGTGTGAGCGCATTTGCCAACGTCGCCCAGCCACTGGAGGCCGAGCTGCCTCCACCACCACTCAAAAACTTAGTGCGAGCTCCATCGCTCACGCAGCCATAAATAAAAAAAAGGGGGGGGGGAGGATGAATGTGGTAGGGGCGAGAAGCTCAGCTGACGACCCGATATGCGAGCGCGTTCCGCGCGTCAACTCATGCCCCTCCCACCTCTCTCGCGCCGTCTCGAAACTGCCACATTCGCAGTAGCCATGTCGTTTTGTGACGACTGAGCGCGACTGCGAGGGTAGTGTGCGCGCGCGATCGCGTCAGCTTTCGGAGAGGAGGGTTCCCGATCTCTCTCCTCCACTTCCGCGGCACGTGTTTTGAGAAACTTTGTGCGAGGTTCCTTTGGAAATGCGACGCCGTGCTTCCTCCCGGGGACTCAGCTCAGAATGAGAGAAAGGGAGAGGTCACTTTGAAGTCGAAAGCTGTCCGCGCCTCGTCACTTCGAAGCCAGTCGTTGGCGCCAGACGGCCAATGAGTACAGATGGCTGGCCCGTTTTTAAGGGCTCCTATTAGAAAGCCGTTAATAATTCTGCCCTCGCGGAGAAAATGAGCCGCGCGGCTCGACAAAAGAGTTGGGCGGGATGAAAATAAGAGGCTTCGTAACGCGCGGGGAGTTCTTGGTCGAGTTGCTGCTCCCACGACCTTTCGTTGGGTGGAAAATTCGCGAGGGATGGCCAGTGTGAGTGTGTCTGACAGTTTTTTTTTTTTTTTTGTCAAGAGAGCCGTCGAAGATCTGCGTAACCGAGGCGTGTGGAACTATTGAAAACTGACCCGCAGGAGGACGAATTACTCCGGGTCGCAGTTTAATAGCACCGCTTTCCCGAGCGAGACGGGGGCTTTCCCAACTCGGCGTTTGTCGCACAAAGAACCGTGACGTTGGTTTCGAAAGGCACTGACGGGAATAAATGGAGCTAAGTTCGTTCGACTCGGAACACTTATTGTCTTGGAAAGCAGCCGTGATGTGGAGTGACGCACTGCTAATGTTTTTCACGCTTCTTGATGAGCACGAAAATGAAGCTACGGCACAGGCGTGCACGCATATTGTGCTAATTACAGTGTCGTTTATACACTAACTGATCAGGAGGAGGGTGACGCCCCTTCATAAGCGTGAAAATGAACATACGTCACAGGCTTGCGTGCGTACTAGGCTAGCTACAATGCGTTTTCTAGCACGCTGCAACTAAGTAAGGAGGAAGGTTAGGTTGGCAGAAGTAGCCCCGCCGCGGTCGTCTAGTGGCTAAGGTACTCTGCTGCTGCTGACCCGCAGGTCGCGGGATCGAATCTCGGCTGCAGCGGCTGCACTTCCGATGGAGGCGGAAATGTTGTAGGCCCGTGTGCTCAGATTTGGGTGCACGTTAAAGAACGCCAGGTGGTTGAAATTTCCGGATCCCTCCACTAGGGCGTCTCTCATAATCATATGCTGGTTTTGGGACGCTATACCTTACATATCAATTCAATCAATCAATCAATCAATCAATCAATCAATCAATCAATCAATCAATAGGTTGGCAGAAGTACTTATCCTCGCGAAGACATGTCAGCAAGTACTGACACCTGGTTGCATCCTTGGAGCATGCGTTGCGTTAACCATATAATAATAATTGCCGGGATTTAACGTCCCAAAACCACCTATGTGATTATGAGAGACGTCTTAGTGGATGGCTCTGGAAATTTCGACTACCTGGGGTTCTTTAGCGCGCACCTAAATCTATGCACGCGAGCCTCAAACAGTTTCGCCTCAATCGAAAATGTGGACGGCGCGGCCGGGATTCAATTCCGTTACCTGTGGGTCAGCAGCCAATTACCTTAGCCACAATACCACCACGGCGGGTGCCTTAAGCGCATGCTAAAGAGCTAAAAAGTGAACAAATACTGTCTGCTCTAGATAGCTAACGCTATGAAGGATTAAGCTGGCCTACAGTTATAAGACTTCATCTCTCCTCAACTCGCGTATAGAAAGAAGCGAAAGCTCGTAGACGTAGCACGAAAGCAAAAGTCCTGAGAGAGCTGTTCGTGACTAAACTCTGCCACCGAAAAGAAGAAACTTCTAACGTACCTCCACGCCACACCGACACACATTCGCATATATACTATAGGCTCAGTGGTACGCCTTCCCTCTTTTCTTTCTTACTTCTTTTCAATTCGTGTTGCGTGCCTGCGTTCCAGGGCAATATCAGGCCGCCACGGCGGCTCGTTTATGTAATTGTGTATCGCTATACGCAATGTCACTAATGGTCCGGTGTAACACACTGATCACCTAAAGGAAATCCATTAATGCGACAGTTTTAGCGAGCTCGCGGTCATTTCCAGCTACGGCCTGGCGACGAAAGAGGGAGGGAGTGGCTTCGGAAATAAGAGCGCAAGGAGGGGTCCGAAATACAACAGACATAACACAGAGCCCTGGAAACCAGTCAGGACGTGGTGCGACTGACCGTCAATGCCGCCTCCACCAATTTTCTTATTTCGGCACTGACCACTGTCACACGTGCCTTTCCTCTACACGCGTGTTGAGCGTACCCAGTCGCGCACGCAATCTGCGCAGGGCATTCTCTCATCTTACGACCAGCACCTCCTCTTTCCCCCTCACCTGTACCATCCAACATTCATTTTCACGTCCCTCTCTGTACGCGTATGCTCGCTTTTTCATCACCGGCAAGCGCCATTTCGCTCATTTTCAGTCGCTCCATCTTCATCCTCCGCTGAAGCCCGTGCACCGACTCTCACATCCCCATCGTGGCTAAAGAAAATGGTAACAACCTTCCCAAATATACAAACGAAGAAAGAAGAAAACGCCAGATGACCATCTCATATTTTCTACAAGCCCTCGCTTTTCTGCTTTGCAGAGTGCTCCCATGCCCCCCCGTCTCCTGCTCCGCTTCTACCAATTTTCACGGCTAGCCCCAGGACCAACTGGAAGAAGGCGAGGCCCGCGAGCATGCACACACACACAGACACACGCCAGCAGCCGGAGAACGCTGGCTGCCATTATCGAAAGGTCTCGGCAGGCAGAAAAACGCAAGCCCGCAGAACACGTTCGAGAACCCGCCGCCAACATCCCCTCCTCGTATACCGCCGGGTCCACGCAGAGCAGTGCTATACTGCGCGGCGGACGGCGGCGGCTAGCCGAAAAACTCCTCGCGCGCCTCCGTCCGAGGCTAGCTCATTTTCCCCGAGACGCCATAAGCGTACGCCATTACGCCTGGCCCTTCCCGCTTCGCCCCGCCGAGGCTTAACTGGCTACCGCTGCGGGCGTTACGCCGCTGCTGCTCGCACTTCTTGCACGTCACAGCGCTGGAAGCCCACCTTCCGCGAGAACCTCCAACGCCCTCGCCCACTCACTCGCTTCCTTTCCCGACGTCCCGTCCTTGTGTTCCGCACAGAACCCCCCTTCCTGGCCGCCCGGCACCGTCGAAAACAAAAACAAAGTCAACCGAAAGAAGCGCTTTCTCCCTATAAGGGTTCGCCCATCACCTTCGCCTACAGTTCTCGGCCGAAGCTTGTACAGTGGCGTGGACTTGGCTCATCGCTCGCGCTGAGTGGCGTACCCCTCCCTATCGACGCTCTTCCTCGGGACGTAGTTCGCAACGAGGGGACCAGGAGATGCCGGTCCAGGCACAATTTCGGATAAGACAAAAGGAAAGAAAAAATCCCGATGGCCGATAGGTGAGAACGGAAAGAAGGATCTATACTTGTTCCATCCTTTAAGCGCACCCAGACCTCCTCGTCCATTGGCTCGTCGCAAGGTTTTCCGAGATAGATAAAAGGATGCCGTAGAGGTAAGCGAAAACGCTGCTTTAGATTCAGCAAATAAGCGGCGCAAACCTTCTCAGCTTGGAACATTACAGAGCAGTACGAAATGGGAAACGGCAGAAGTGGTGAGGTCGATCGAGGAGGAAAAGTGAGTTTGATGAAAAAGCTAAACGGCGCAGGTAAGCGTGCTTGAACGAAAGGTGTTCCGGCCAGCGTTGGCCTTCCACAAGAGAGCTTGAATGAAAATCGGAAGAAGTTCAGGCGTAAGACGAATAAAGGAAAAGGAAATTGCCGGCACCCATCAAGGGGGCGCCTACACAACGGCCACTTCCGCGAGGCCCGCCAAGTTGCCCCATTGTTCTGTTTAACCATTCGCTCTTTTTATTTTGTTTTGTTTTGTTACCACGGCGCGGCGTAAAAGTTCTTCCGCTGACGCCCACCTGCCATGGTAATTTGCAGCCGAGTTCGCCAATCTTGCTTCCCTGCATTACACCTGTTTTTTTTTATTTGCTCGTACGTGTAAAGGAGAGGTACCTTTTTTCCTGAACAGGCACGCCGGGAAGAACATATCACAAGTGACACGAAAAGTGATCGACTATCTCTTAAACGAAGCAAGAAAGAAAGAAAAGAAAAGGAAAGAAAGGGTTACTATAAGCATTCACGCTTTGCCATCGTTATAGAAAAAGAATGGCCGCCTGAAGAGGTGAGGTAGTCATCGAAAAATAATAATAAAAAAAGCACAGACATTGCCTATAGTACCTCGTATTGATTGATATGTGGGGTTTAACGTCCCAAAACCACTATATGATTATGAGAGACGCCGTAGTGGAGGGCTCCGGAAATTTAGACCACCTGGGGTTCTTTAACGTGCACCCAAATCTGAGCACACGGGCCTACAACATTTATAGTACCTCGTATTGGCAAGCAGTTTCTTCGTTTTTTCCTTGCAGATATTCCTAACGCAAAACAATTTGCGAGTGCGTACTCTCCCGAGCTTGTGAAATAGACAGCGGTAATCTCGAATATCAGAAGTTCACGGCATGTGCTCATTTGCCTATGGTAAGCTAAACGCTAAACAATGACCTATTTTCTGTAGTCTAAAGTATAAAGTTGGGCATGTTGGTAAGACATAGTAGATCGACGTAGCGCGTTTAGAAACATATAGGACAAGGGAAGGGACAGAAGGGAGCGCTACCTTCCAAACAAAATCTTTATTTCGAGGAGCGTACATATATATGCTCACGAAATTCGAAGACAACAGATAAACAGATGAAAAACCCTCTATTGCCATGCGCTAAAAACTTATGCTCTCAAAAACGACAATTCTTTTTCACAATGACCGAGAGAAGGAGTGCTGACGCAGTTCTGCCCTAATCTACTAATCTTTTCTGCTTCAATAATCTCCCTTGTCACTTTATTTCTGTTTTTTCCTATGATTATCGTACCATGAAAAAGTGGTTTGCAGCCACACGTGCTGCAATGTAGTGCCAAAAAACCATCTCGACCATTTCTTACGTTGCAAGCGTGTTCGCGGAGCCGGTCATTAATGCACCTGCCAGTTTGTCCTATGTAGTATTTACCGCATGAAAGAGGTATCTGATAGATTACAAATTGCGCGCATGTGACATACAGTGTTAAGTGCTTTTTTAGAGCATCCCGGTTTTGCATGTGAAATAACTTTCATACACAAGTACGAGAACTTTTTCGGGGCAGAAAACGCTCCCTTCTGTCCCTTCCCTTGTCCTATATGTTTCTAAACGCGCTACGTCGATCAACTATTTCTGTATAGTCGGAGTGACGGTCCGCACCTAGCCTTATGCATGGTCCACGTTAGAATTGTGCAAAGGCTTCTGGTCTAGCAGTTAACGCAGCTGACGAGAGGAGGAAATACATGAATAACTTAACCCAATACGGCTGTTAATAGCAAAGTGAATAATAAATAGCATGGGACACTAAATCAACAACTTCAGTTTTGCGTATATAGATATGTAAAAAAAACGCAAGATGACAGCGCCTTCTCAACTTTTTGCAATGCAAGAGGCTAATTGACAGGCTTGCTTTCATGTAGCGAAGTTTTCTCAACTTACACGTACTTTTTTTTCCATACACGATTATATTAGATAACAAGCATCCTCCAAGTGTTGGAACTGCCAGTGTTTACGATGTTATAACGCAAAAGATCCAAGATATTCCAGTAGAACTTCTTGTTGGTCTAGTTGGTGCATGTTTTACGGAAAGAATAGGACGCAAACGAGACGAGCACGAGAAGCCGAATGTGTGGGCCTCCCATTTTTCTTCTTGTGCTCGTCCAGTTTGCTCCTCATTCCTTCCGCAGATGGACATGCACCACCGACACGTGAGACAGCTTACGTCAGAGGATTGAACTTTAATAATAATAATAATAATAATAATAATAATAATACATTTCATAACCAAGATATGATTATGAGAGACGCTGAAGTAGAGCGCTCCGGAAATTTCGACCATGTGGTGTTCTTTAACGTGCACGAGCGTAGCACAGTACGTAAGCCCCTGCAATTTCGCCTCCACCAAAATACGTTGGCCACGGGCGGAATCGAACCCGCGACCTACGGGTGGGCAGCCGAGCACAGTAGCCACTCTGGCGTATAATGAGGCTCAGTATATTCTTATTTATGTTTTATTTATTCTTTTATTTATTGTACCTTCGTCTTTACAAAGGATACAAGATGGGCGGGAGTCCAACCAGTTTCACAAAATGCAGTAGATGCAAAAAAAAAATCTATACAAAGCATTGGACGAGCTGTGTAATACTTTTTATCCCAGGAGAACGTACGCAAGCGATTTGGCCAGTGCGGTAACACTCACGCCAGATACGAAAACACAGGCCAGCGTTCTATACGACAGCGGCTGCGATAATTCCGTGATGTCGGGGGGGCCTCCATTTTATGGCTGTCATTCCGTTCCCGTCGTAAAGTTGTCACCGAAGCCGCTCTACGTCGCCACTGCCGACCCGCGCCCTTTGATTATCGGCTCAGTATATAACACCACCAGCGGCGCACGAAAACACGGCGTTTAACGCCGTGTTTCAATGTGACCTACAACACTTACGCTCACGACGGCTTTTTTTTTTATTTTTAACCGCCTTTCACATGTCTTCGTGTATCGTCCATATATTAGGCAGGCTTCTGGGCCCGACACGTTCACCATTTCCAGCGTTGAAGGCACGAGGGTATACGCTACATTTCGCGTTACACAACAGGTGATTTCGGCTGTGGCTCGACGCGACGACCATTGGCTACGGATTATTCAAATTCGGGTCACGTGATGTGCGGCATCGAGCGCAGTTGGTTGCTCCCAGGCTTGTGCCGTAAGACGAAGGCATGTACCTTCTGTGAAAGAGACAGGTATACTTTGATGAAATGCCCGGCTATTGTCCTGGCATTACAATGGCCTGAAAATACCATTAAAAGCTGCTACAGGGGCTGGCTGATGATTATAGTATCTACAGTGATAAACACAATGCATAGAGCAACATACACGCACACGTAGACTACGTTATTTACAAAATTTCAAACAGGCTCGTGGCCCACAAGAATGTCAAGCGTCGCTGTTGACCTAGAAGAGACAAACTGAAGACATCGAGACCACCATTTTATTGTACAGGCAGAAAAATTAAAAAGCTGCTCTTATTCACGCTAACCCCAGCAGCACAGCGCCTGCTATAAATGGTACGACTGTGCGGCATATACGTTGAACACGTCGTAAACAAAGAAACACTGTGTTATGAACGCTAAGAAATAAGAAAAAAAATACCCAAAACGAAGGTTTGCATTCCGTTTCCCTTTAAATTGGTAAGGACCACCCGACACGATGTCGATAACTGACTTTGCAGTGCTGATAAAGCCCGAAACAGCCTCAAACAAGAGTGTTAAAAGCTTGCGGTTGCTACAGGGCGACATTCGGGTGTAGATAAGGGAGCAACAACTCTGGCGCAGCACTCGATGCGGCTTTGATAGCTACGGTTGGCTGAAATAACTCCCGCGACCTTCGGTTAGGCGTGTCTTGCAGCCTTCGAATGCTTTATTTATTACAACCCCCCCGTAACCCACCAGCAAACATGTCCAGCAGGCTGCTACATCGTCGAAGAACAGCAGCCGGTTTGTTTTATATACAAGAGCGTTCTATACATTCCAGAAATCACCCACGCGAAGCATTTACGCGAAGTCAGCCTAGCCGCTTCTGCGATACTTGCAACGAGTACTCCATGCGGGCTCTTACATAGATAGGTATCGCCGAAGATTAGTGAGGAAGAAAAAAAGAAGAAGACAAAAGGAGATCACGCGGCTTATGTGTATCAAAAGCCATCGTTGTCCTTTCGGTCGAAGTCTGCGCGTGCGCCACACCGAAGCGAAATCGAACGCCAATATAATATTGTGCCACGAGGCTACAGCTCAGGGCCACCGGTACGAGTGTGTTCGCCTTGACCTTACCCGCTGCACGAGGCGCCCACATACCGGGCATGCGGCTAAATTCGGTTACTACAAGCGTATACGAAGCACTCAGCGATATGAACACAGGCGCACGAAACGAAAACAATAAGGAGAGAGAGATACGAGAAGCGCGTGGAGGTCCCAGGGAGCGCCTGCAAAGACGCTGCGACGGACGAGGAAAGGGAATCGCGTGCTCGCAGACCGTCACGCTCCATTGCGTCCACAGAAGGCGGCCGTGGAAAGCGTGCCCAGAAAGACGGCGGCGACCGAAGGGAGAACGCCGGTGGTACAACCTTCCCAACGGCTCCTCGGGTTTCCATCGCGAATACAGAAAAAAAAAGAGAAAAAAAATCGAGCGCGATAGCGCGCTCTTCTCCTTGTGTAAGTGAATTTTCTCTGCGCCTCCTTCCAGCTCGCTCGTCCGGGTGTATACCTTTGAAGCGTGCCACGCTTTAATTATAAGCTTCCCTCCCCTCTGTTTTTCCTCCGGTCTTCATCGCCTGATATACGCCCAAGCTATCCGGGACAACGTCGTGGCGGGTAAAGGAGGAACATTCTTCGTCACTTTTCCAACACTGTAACGCTTCCTTCACCACGTAACTGTCGCGAGTGCGAGCTTTTTCAAACGTACACACAGAGAGAGGGAGAAACTCGAAGACTAAAAAGCAGAGAGCAAACGTAAGAGCTCAGAGTTTTAAACGAGTCGAAGAAGACAGGCGAGCGGCATGGCGGGATGTTAAGCGGGAGGTTGATGCTTTTCAAGATCTCGCTCTTAATTTCTCGTCTTTCCGGTGTCGCCTCATCCCGGCTCGAGAAAGTGCGGGTCCTCTATTGTTCCTGAGAAGCAAGAGGATACCTCGAAGAGAAAATAAAATAGAATAAAAATAACTAAACCAGACACGCTTTTTTCACCACACACACACACTCTCCCTCTCTCTCACGTTCCTCTTCATTACGAAGCTTTCGCGCCTCACGTGGCACACTTTGCGGAGTACTTCCCTTTCAGCGTTGCATATGTGCATGCTTTTATTCGTATAGTGTCGGGTCTAGGCTGGCGCCTTCCTTTAAGTGAATCACCGACGAGCACTTTTATTAGCGAGGCAAGGAGATAACGCGCGCCGTCGTCACCCCGCCTTCTTTCTCGGCTAATCTCGAATCTCTCGCGCTCGAAAGACGCTTCACGCGCCTCCTTTCTTCTTCCTCAGTCGAGCAGCAGCTGACGGAGTAACACGCTCAAATCGGAGCGTGCGAGAGTGAGGAGGACGGGAAATGCAGGAGGGGGAGGCACGCGTGAGATATGCCTCGCAGCCCGCAACAACAACAACGCGAGAACGGGGCGTGACGCTTACACACAGCAGCCGTAGCGTCGGCAAGCACCGTACACCGCGCGCAGCGCCGTCTCTCAACAACGCTCCGTGGGAAGAAGACGCGATTCGCGCGGGATTGCTGCCGATGTGAGTGGGCATCAGCAACGGTAGCATCGCTGTGCCGCAGAGGTACCCCCTCCCCCTTAAACGAGGGTTCCCTCGCCACTTTTCTTCACGTACAACCTCCAATTACCACACCGTTCGCGGCGTTGGAGAGAGAGACGAACACCGCCTCGCGCTTCGAATTCCCGAGAACACAGTGAGTGCGCACAAGTGTATGTATGCGCTATCAACAGAAGCCGCGAGGGGGCGTTTTTTGTTTCCCTATGTCTGTGCCATGTCTTTGCGTACGCGCGTGCGCAATGAATAAACGCACACACGCGCGCGGTTTTTGTTAGTGTAAGCGTGTGTTCTCGCCTTTGTGCTTCTCTAAAGGAATGGGAGCCGAGTGAGTGTTTCTTCATCGCCACCGTGACTGTTGCCTTCGTTCTCCCCGGGGAATTCGATGAGAAATGGAGCGACGGGCGAGCGCAAGGCGGCGGAAAATGGAATTAAGGAGACCTGAAGGGGGGAGGCCCGGACTCCGCATGACTTGACACCCGTTCAATTTGCACCAATCAGCGTTTAGCTTTTTTTTTTTAAACTAAGAATGAGACGGGGAGGAGGGGTTGAGTAGAAAAATTGTTTTTTTTTTTTAATTTTCAAGGCGTTATAAGTTAACGCGAGAGCTTAAGCCGCTGCCAAGCTACTCGAGCCGGAATATTCGTTTAGCGAAACTTCTCGTGCAGGCTGTCTTGGTTTTGTGCCGCTGCTCATGCTCAATGGCGGACCTTTGTGCTCGCTATGGCGAAGGGATTCGCCAGTGAGAGAAGAATCAAAGTAAAAATAACTGCTGTAAAGGCAATGTGGAGGGTAGGGAGGTGTTTTAAATGAAGCGGGCTAATTGCCGGCAGTTCTTAAGCGTGGCGAAACAAGCGCGGCGAATAAAAAAAAAAAAAGGCTGAATCGCTAACGACGCTAAAGTGATGACGTGGGCCAAGAGCGCCCATATGCACGCAGAACAATCTAGACGGTCGGTAACTATTTTTTTAAACATGAGAAAAAAAAAGAATGAAGAATGCGCGAGCTAGCGCGGATAGCCGTCTCGTGCGAACAATTAAAGTATCAAAATTCTCAAAGGTTTCGCAAAGAGACGAGAAAACTGAAGTTTTCAAACGAGTGAGCGTAAGTTATTATAAATAATTTGTTGCTGATGCTCTTTTGCTTTCATTTCTTTTCTTTGTCTGTTCTTGCGGAATAAGGTCCATTTTATACGACGAAACTGAATTATTCAACATCTCGACTCTCGTAGGATTCGGTTACTGCACCATTTTGTTCGAAAAGGAAGGTCAAAGTGCTCGAGCTCCATACCACTTTGCCTGGTAAATTGGCGGATAGTTCCAGACACAGAGAAGAAATGTGCACCTCTTTCTCCCAGTCACCAATGGACAGTAGGAAATCAAAGTTCTTCAACTTGTTGGAGTATTTAGCTATCATATTTATCCTTACAATTTGAACGAATTTCTCTCGCTAGGAAATCAAAGTTCTTCAACTTGTTGGAGTATTTAGCTATCATATTTATCCTTACAATTTGAACAAATTTCTCCCGCTCAGGAGATCAAAACAGAGTCTTCTTCCATGAAGAGCTAGTACCGAACATTCATTAGGCTATGGTTTCATGTAAAGCTGTTGAGCTCAGGAATGTTTTTTTCTTCAAAGTTTATGGGACCACTGTCACATCCAATAAAGTCTAAAAAATCATGTTCGCAAACCATGGCTGCACTTAGCTGGACAGGTCTGAGCTGCGCACCTGGTGTAGTATATACGGAGTGTGATATCTGCACAAGGCAGAAAAAGAACAAGTGTGGTGCACCAAGGGGCGGGAAAAGCAGCGCGAATCGCTGAGAAGAAGGCGAGAATGTAATAAGGGTAGGGTATGTCACGTGATGTGTACGGGGCCGATACGGCAAAACGAGTATACACAACGCACAAGATGCGGACGCGGAAATAACATCCAAGCGACAAGAAGGAAGGAAAATAAGCAGGCGCGTCATGTACGCCTATCGCTCTCTGTAGCGATTTTGCGGATTGTACTCCCTGCTTCTGGCATGAATTGTCAAGCCGCCCCAAACTCTTTAATTACAAAACAGGTGTCAAACGAAGGCGAAATGAGCAAGAGGCAGAAGATGAAGTATGCGGTGAAACCACACGTGGGAACTTCTACAAGTGATACGATGAAATGCCTAGCTCAAAGGGCTACTAGAAACCACAAGGAGATGACTTTTTCGGGGCAGTATTGGACCTATAACATAGCCTGCTGCTGTTCTTGATGATGATGACGCCGTTAAAGTACTCGCTTTACGCCGTCTTTCCTCATCACATGCACTTTTGTTTCTTCGGTTATTTGCCTCCGCGTAGGGTAGTAGACGGGATCACCCGACGAGTTGACCTCCCTGCTTATTTGCGCGTTCTCGCCCAGTCGTCGACAAGCCTCCAGCGACAGGCTGCCTCGGGGTCGGCGTAGACGCGCCAATGCGGACCCCGATTGCGGCGGCGAGCAGAGGCTTATTTCTCGCGCCGTGATGGATGAATAATGAGTCCGCTGCCACCGAGGTTTCGGGCGTCCCCCTCTGCACTCTTCTCACTCTCTTCCCTGGCTTTCCGCAAGCGAGCAACGCGGTGGCGCGGCTTTGGCAAGTGGGTGGTTCCAGGGAGGAGAAGAGGAGTTGTGGGAAAGAGAGAGAGACAAGAGCATTGGCGCTGTGGGTGACGCTGTACGCGGGATTGCGCGCTTATACGGTTCCGACGCCTAACAAGTACGTACGGCCAAGGCGGCGCTCAAGGCAGCGACGAGACAAGCCGGACGGGAAGCAAGTCAAAAAAGCGTAGCGATGGCGTGCGGCGCGGTAGTAAACGTCGTCGTTCGCCGCGTCACGCTTCAGCGAGAAGGATATGAGAAGTTCCCGCCGTGACAAACTTTTGCCGAGCACCGGCTGCAAGCAGAAAGAATCCGCGCGCTCTGCGGTCGTTTCGGCCCTCTCCTCTCGGTGGGGGGTGGTGGGCGAGGGAAAGTCTTTGGTAGCACGGAGAGATTCATCAGCCCTGCGGTCACGACCCGACGCAGCTCTCGTAATATCACGTAGGGTTGCCGTTTATAATGTACACCTCTGTGATGCAGAGCAAACAAGGCTCCAGGAAGTCGTGTTGAACAAGCCGGCGGGTGGAGAACAAGCGATTCTGTACCGGCGCCGAAGCTGCTAGCAAGCAGCAATGTTCTGTGAGCATGTTAAAAAACTAATTAAAAGGAAAATCTAGGCATGTGGATGTTCTTTTGCACTTATTGATGAAGTTTACGGCTAGAGGTGAGTTTCGAGTTGATTGAAATTCTACTAGCTGTTTTCTGTTAATACCACATTTCATCATTTATTGCCAGCAATGAAGAATAAGAGACATTGTCAATCACTTCCTTTCAATCTAGGGAGACAAGACCGCATAAAAAAACGAAATTCGAGACCAAACATGAACCATTGCTGATAGAAAAGACGTTGCTTTTTTTAAGCAATTCAAAGATTGCATTTTCCCCTTTGTATTAGCCCCGGTGGAAAAGTATAAAAAAAGAAAGATGTACATGTAGTTTTCCAGAGCGTCTTGTGCCTTTGCATTATCGCCTCGCTTGTTATGATAACTTCAAGATGCTCAACTTCGTGATAACCAAAAATCCCTGTACTTTCAAATGGATAAGCTAGCATTCCACTACTACCTTGCCGAGTTTTACCGCGGTAGCATTAAAGAAAAAAAAAGAAATACTACACCTAAGCGCAGAAGAAGCAACTACCTCAAGATATATTGCCACCGATGGTAATCATATCAGAAAACCTGTTTTTCTCGACGCGGCGGAAAAACATCATCTGCCAGCACTCTCACGTGATTGGCTGTACGGTATACGAGCGTTATCGTCGGGCACAGTTCTTCGCGCGAGCCCCCCCTTCACTCGGCGCGGATAGAACAATTTCAAAACAGGATTCGCGCCCAAAGCTGCGATTCCATAAA
Source organism: Rhipicephalus microplus (assembly GCF_013339725.1). Lineage (NCBI taxonomy): Eukaryota > Metazoa > Arthropoda > Arachnida > Ixodida > Ixodidae > Rhipicephalus > Rhipicephalus microplus. The sequence goes on along the minus strand of NC_051170.1, from coordinate 121,671,082 downwards.
GCTGCTTCTCCTCCCCCGGCAAGAAGAACCTCCCGTGTTGCGTTTCTTGCACCACTCACCACCCAGTATCGCACAACGCGCTCTTCTCCTCGCTTCTTCGGCACTCCTCGGAAGACTTAGTACAGCTATCAAGTCGATGAAGAAAATACTAAACAAGCAGAAAAAAGAAAACACACTCAGTAACATGAGAGAGGCGGTGTGTTATCCCCCCCCCCCCCCCGGAAGTAATGGAAGGAACCGCGGGCGGAGGAAGACTCTCCTTGTCAGTCTCGCGTTTTCCCACGAAGCTTATAGGTGCGCTTCACTGCAAGCTATGACTGTCGAGCGAGGAAGCGGCGCGCCTGCAGCTGCGCCGACGTTTGCCATTACGTTTTCGACGGCCGAACAGAGGGAGCAAAAACAATACGCGTGAGGAAGAAGCTGTGCTGTGCAGCCCACTTTTGATAAAGCGGCAGGGAAGAAGCGCAGCGGTGGCTCGCTCCTCCTCTTCTAGTCCATCTTCTTTTTTTTTTTTCTGTCGACTCTGCAACCTTCCACGTGCCGAGAGTGCACCGCCTCGACGCGACTCGGCAATTGTTGGTTGCGCAATGAATGGCATAAGCCCTGCACCGTAGTATTAGCGAAATGAATTTCTTTCTAGAATACAGTCATAACAGTTGTGCCGCTCCATATTTTCATTTGGGAAGATTACGGCCTTTATCACTGTTGAACTAGACTACTGTGGGATAATTAAAGGGTGCGCCGCATGTACCAGCTTCCGATGTAGCGTCATCACATACGGAATCCAATTTAATTGCGCAGTTATCAGTGACGTAATCATGTCGTCTTGACGCAAATAAATACTAAGTGCGAAACAATGAGAGAAGTCGGAAAGGAACTTCAGTAACCTCAATCAACGTTTATTTTTGTGTTTCTCAGAAATGAGGAGAACGAGAAGTCAAAGGGAGAGAACACCTGTGCCAACGACGCATCAAACTCTCATCAGAAGGGCATAAAATTGATGCTATTGCTATGCCACCTAGTATACGACGTAGGAAGAAAGCACAGCTTGCGCCTGTCTGTGCTCTCTTCATTTCTTGGTCGTGTTCGTTTATTTTTTATTGCGCAAAATGCCATTCACCAATGCAATACCAACTTGCTAAACGCTCAGTTCTTCTGAAATGTACAGAACGAAAAAGAAAAGCCGTAGTACCCTTCAATACGGCGCTTCAGGCCAAATGATTTGGGAGATGGTTGTGTAGGGTTGTGTGCCCCGTTGCATGGCAACAGTTGCACAACGAGTCACTCATGGGCATGCGGCTGCCAGCTGTTTAAAAGGACAAATTTTCCGGCTATATTAATACGTTACTCGTGGGTTCAAATGTTTCCAGCACAGAATATGCAACGTTCGTTAAGCTCAGTTTAATGGCCCCTCGACACGTCGGAGGAGGAGGATGAAATATCGTAAAGAGTCCACACATCTATTCAGAAATGCATACGTATGTAGCAATCGACGACAAATGTGAAGCTATAAAACTTGATAGTGCTCGATCGCAAGAACAACACACGGCCCTGCACTCTCAGAATGCACAGCCTTCGGGGCTAAACAGTCGCATGCAAACGCCACCCCTACGCGCCGTTACGCTGGCTTCTCCGCCGCACCGAAATGTCGGGCGAAAAAGCACGGCGCGGGGACACATTTGTCTGGATTACGGCGGCCGGCGCTGTGATCTATACGACTCGGCTTTTCATCTCGACTCGTGACAGGCCGTCCCCGTATGGGGGGATGAAGACGGGGGGTGTTGCGTGGAGGCCAGCAGCCGTATTGGACACCGTACGCGTACGGGTTACGACGGACGAACGCGGTACTCGAGGGAGCCACAGAGGGAAGCACCGCGGTCGTATCCTGCACGCCTTTTGCACAACAACGCGTCGGTTTCGAAAGCGCTCGGCCTCTTTTGCATAGACCCGCGGTCGCGAACGGTCATAAAGGAAAAAAAAAACAGAGATAAAAAAAGCACGCAATCCAAGCCCACTGCGCAAGCGACTGACTTCAGCGCAGGAATTATGCAGGCCGGGAGCCGCCTCCTCGGCCGAAGGATCTGTCGTCCGCTGAGTAGCCTTAACGCACACGCGCATGCGCAAACTTTAGCTCAGCGTCACTGCCACGCAACGGTGGAGTAAAATTGCCATCACCCTTCTCCATCCCAATGGGGAAAAGGGGATGGAGCGAAGACACGCGGGTCACATTTTAAAGATTCAGCGAGGGAAAAAAATTCTAATTAACAGAGAGTGAGCTGCAGTGTCAGCACGGACGTCGGAACAGTGCGCAGCGCCTCGGCCGTGCTGCTGTAGTGAAGCCGACCTAGCGAGTCGTCCCGAGGCGCCGGAGTGGCATGAAACCAGAGAGGACCGGGGGCGTTGAAGGGGGTGGCCGAGAGGAACAGGGAAAAAAAAAAACGCGCACAGAGAGCGAGCCTCCGAGATAAGCGCTGTGCCACCGCGGGCGCCCGTGATTTGCGGACCGCTGGCCAAGATATATCCATTCATATTCAAAGGCCGCGGCGGCGGTCGCCCGAAGCAGCATCTCGGACGTGGGCGTGCTTGGATAAAGGCGCCGAAGCACACCGAATAGCAAAAGAAAAGCGGGCAGGTAGCGCTGGTCTTTCCCGCAAGGCTTCAGCTACACCACAGCTACACCAGCCTGGCGCAGCTTCTGCACTAAGAGCTCGAAGGCGAACCTCGAAAGCGACGCTACAGGAGCCGGAGATTAGGAAGATGCTGCAGCGAGCCTCTGGAGAAGGTTAGGGAAAACGAAGTTGCGGAGGGAGTAAGAAGGGAGAAGCAGGAGCGGTGGGTCGTTGTTGCAAGGGAGCGCCAGCGCGAAGCCCGAACAGCAGGGCGTCGAGTGAATGCCGCTGGTGCAGCACGCGTTCTTCTCCCACGGCCACCGGTGGTATGCAGTGAAGCAAAGTGGTTGCGGGCCGATAAGGGTTCCACTCACTCGGCCCGTCGTCTCCTTTCTCGCGCAGATTAGCTTGCGGCGAAATACTGGGCTGCTTTTGTTATATTTATCGTTCGTTCGTGGCCTTGTTATCGGCAAGCGGGCCATATTGCTCTCCCAAACTGTTTTTCTGTTTCCAAAGCACACGCAAGAGGGCGTTGATATGCGCCGAAAATGCGCAATTGGGACTGCTGCGCGGATGCCTATTTTATCATAGGACATGTTGCTCACAACATGTCCATTGAGATTAAACTACCACAACATTTTGTTCGCCAATTCTTTTCATCATCGCCCTGCCCCCTTCCCTTTCCTCAATCTGATTAGCACCCGACGCAAACAGCGTAGTGGCACACGTTTTGGAGTTAAGCGGACAAGTTCTTGGTGCCCACTCGCCTGGCCCAAACGAAAGCGATAACAATAGGTTCAAGAGCATAAAATGCGGAGTTTTTTTGTTTTGCTTTTGCAGCTCATAGTATAGATACGGAATAAATTGCATCACGGTGTCAGTCAGAAAACTTTTCTTGCGAGGGCAATGAGGCAATAATTATCATTTTATATTTGTTTTCTTAAAAACCCGGGTGAACCGCAATATGCAACCTAGTTAATTTTACCTGACACTGTTACTTATAAAAATAACTACAATACGTACAATAAAAAAGAAAAAAGAAAAAAACGCACCCTCTCAAATATATTACACGTTTATGATAAACATAATGAATTCAGGAATGGACAAAAAAAAAAGACACTAACTGAGGACATCTCAATTCTCTACTTAATGTGAGAAGAACTAAGCAAATACCAATAATTGGCACAAAAATAAATTTTCTGTTATTATTTTTTAATGCAACATGTTTTGATATAATCGAGGCCGCTAAGGAACGTTGAAAATTTTCTGTAAATAAACCTCAACCAAGAACATTAAAGTTTATTTACCCGGTATCTGATCCACCTGTAGAATGTATCACTAAATACGCAGTAGAAGAACTGTACGAAAATAAACCAGAAAGCAAAAGAAAACAAATAATTTCTATTTCATATATGCGGATCCTTTATTGTACGAAAGAATAAATCGTGGGTGGCGTTTCACGAAGAGGAGCGCCACCACAATAAATTCTCGGACGCGTCTGTATGCGTACTCAATCATTCAAGGCTAAACTGCCCTGTAAACTGCTCCTCCACGCACGAACGAAAAGCCAAAATGCATCGCTTTCCCAAGGCAGTTTCAGTCACCTCTAGTATTTTTTTTTAAAACTTACCCCCCAACAGACAAACTAGTCCAACAGTCATCGGCACCCGCTCCTCTTACATTTCCACAATGCACGAGAGCCAGTCGGAGCAGCGCACCCTCGGGGGCCACGTGGAAATGGAGGCGGGCAAGGACGGGCTGGTGCGAAGCGCTGGCTCAAGAACTACATCCACAAAAACAAAATATTATGAGGCAGCAAACTAAAATTGAGGCACGCTAAAAGGTGCCGCCCGAAGCTCGCGGTTGTGCAGCAGAAAGCATGCATTGACGTGTCACGACCAGGCTGCCGGCCATCGACGGCTAGCCTGAAAAGAGACCCCTAGAGCGGCGCCGACGGCGTTAACGTGCGCGACGGTGAGAAAGAGACGGCGTAAGACGAGTACATAGAGAAGGTTGACTGAGAGAGAGAGAGAGCAAGGGCGTAATTGTACGGTGAAACCACAGGGCAGAAGAGGGAAGCCGTGAAAACGAGCAGCAGCGCGGTGTAAGACGTACCACGCCCCCCCCCCCTCCCCTTCAAGAAGGACGCAACAGCGGCGGGCGTTTGCACGCAAGAGGGTAGAAGACGCGGGGCCCCCAGCGACCGAACGCTAGCTCGCGAGCACGGAAAGCAAAGCCGTGCTAAAGCAGTCTTGTCATTGTCCGAAATGCCGCCCCGTACTCGGACGACTTCGTACTATAAAGTGACAGGGTTGTGTAGGTGCAGAGAGGGAAAGAAAAAGAGAGGTGAGGTTAGGGTACAAACAGGGTAAAAAAACGTGAGAACAAGGATGAGACAAGAATTACGTCAAAAAGACGAAAAAAAGCGCTAGGCCGCGAGGTGATGAGAAGGAAAATGCAGAGAACGAAAGAGAGGGACTAGAGACGCCGCAGCGTCCTCTCGGAGCTGTAATGAAGAAATTGACGAATGGGGCCAGGAATACCTGGGAACCAGGCTCTAACAAAAATTGAATGGAGCGGCACACCTCGTTGTTTCTTCCTTCCCTCTTCTCACCTTCCTTGGTCTGTTTCCTCCCCTGTTCTCTCTCCTCTCGGTGTCGTTCTCACCACGCATTTGTTATTACGCCGCGAATGACGACGCGGCAGCGTCAGACGGACTGACGGCAGAACGTGACTGGTACGGCAGGCGGAAGAGAAAGGGAGAGCGACACGGCTTTGACACAAAGCGAGAGGGCCATCGTAACAGCGGTAAACGTCAAAGAAACAACAGCCAATGGGGTGAGGAGACATGAGAGCGAGAGACAAGCGAACGGGCGTCCCGATAATCATAACTATAACGACTTCAGGAAGCGAAACAAGCAAGCGCACAATACAGAAGAGAGAGATGATGATATCGCTGGGAGAGAAGGAAAGACGGCCTCTGTGTGCGCGATAGGGGAGGAGTGAGAGAGAGGGTGCAAATATGGCGGGGAGCAAGGAAGGAGGCAGTCGCATCGTCGTCCTGTGGCAGCGCGAACGGAGTTTGAATGCGAACGAGTCCCTGTTTTTCTGATGATTCCGGGAAGAGCTCGCCAGAGGTCGAATCGGTGGGGGGGGGGGGGGGGGGGGGGGGGGTGCTGCAGTAAAAAGCGACTGCTGTCGAGGAAGAACAAAGTACTAACAACCGAAAATGGCAGAGAGTGACGACGTGCGGGAGAAAATGTTATTGCGATGACGGGCGAGAGTGAAAAGTGGAGAGAAGGAATGTGGCCCATTTAATTAGCCGGCTTGTCCGTCCTTCGGCAACGTTGCTTCCTGCCGCTGGCTGTCATGTTTTATCTCTTTTCCCGTTTATTTCACTTCGGGTTCGCTCCCTTCGCAGCAGTTTCCCGAGCCGGCAAACTCTAAAAGGCATGAAATGAGATAAAACAAAAGTACTAATGCGTGTGAACAAACAATTAAGCTGTGCGCGCAGAAAACGCCACACAGCAGGGTTCGTGTTTCCAGAAAACAGCCGCGTATAAACTTGTTTGGGAAAAGTTTTATAAGCTGAAGCGACGTAAAAAAAAAAAAAAAGAAACGCCATAGTGACGGCGGGGCATTCGTTACATTCGAGTTAACTTGCGCGTTCAAAGGTTGCAATAAAGGCACCATTCTCTCTTCCCTCAACGTACAGCTTTGTAATGCGCTTTGTCAGCAGTTTGGCGACACTGGCTAAAAGTGATATGCAGCCGAAACATGAAAAGGCTGTTGTGGGTCACCCACGCTCAAAATTGACATTCTTTTTATTCGACGCAGCGCCGGAAGAGGAATATCCTGAATAACCTACGAAACGTTGTCTGCCAATCTCGCGCGATGCGTTTTCGAACCTCCTTCTCCCCTTTTGATAAGCGATGAATGATTCTTTAAATGCTAGCCCTTTAATGGGTGTATTGCGCACGAGTTACAGCTTTACGGCAATGAACGCTTTTGCCTTATCATGTGCAGTGTACTTGAATAATTGTGCGCGTGGAGGTTCGCGAACATGCCGCGTCATTCGTCCCTTTGAATGCGCCCATGCAAATTCGAATACGCTCTTTGATCGCCGAAACACGGCTCTACACAACGATAGCTCTTACAGCGAATCACAGTCGTTATTTCACGTCGTCTACGAAGGTTTTTGTTAGTTGTGTATAATTCTGTATCAGTGTAAACGACATGTAGTGTTCATCTCTAAGGCGAAGCTTTATCTTAGTAAAATAGAGGCAGGGTTAAACGTGTCGAGCATGTATGTCTAGCTCGTAGCGATGTTCGCCTGTCAAAGTATTTCGCGAAAAAAAACGAAATTATTACTTGCTTAATAATATATGCCTAATCAGCAGTGACCATTTCAAAAGATTGAGATAATAAAAAAAGCAAAGACCATATAAGGAAAAAAAGATATAAAGCAAAACAATAACTTGATGTAGCCAGAATAAGTAATAGCACGGAAGCACCTGTGCGCGCGCGCACCCCCCCCCCCCCCACACACGCACCCCCCCCACACACACGCACACACACACACACGCACACACACGCGCGCGCACACACACGCACACACACACGCGCGCGCACACACGCACACACACGCACACACACGCGCACACACACACGCACACACAAGCGCGCACACACACACACACACACACACACACACACGCACGCACGCACGCACGCACGCACGCACGAACGAAAACACGCGGAAGGAAGAAGGCTTGAGAAGTGCAAGGCATAAAACACTGTACATGATTTTTTTTTTGTTTTACCATCAACCACGCACCTATCCCCTTTCTGTAGCTGGAAAGAAATGTTGACTTCTGACAGGTGTGTTTCATGTCTTCGCTGCCAACATACGTTTGCGCAGGCAACAAAGCTCCAGTTAGATGCAAATTCAGAGCGGCGTCACAACACGCACTGAGCAAGAGACACGCCGCACTCCAGCCCATCGGAGAATGCAAAGACCGTCTTAATTTCTCTTCGACACGTCAAAGTCAACGAGCTTGCGGTGACCCGAAGAGCCAGAATATCTCGTCTAGTGAGTAAAAGTGGTCATACGGCCAGATAATTGCATGTAAAAATTTAGCGAGCAAAAACAAAGCCTTGCAAAGGTAAATGAGGGCGAAAAAGAAAACCGAGAACTAATACCGTACAGGAGTAATTGAGATCAGTCCCCATTGGTCTGCCGTGAAGCAAACATGATGGAGAATATTACCTCTGGATTGGGAGGTGAATTCATCACGTCCACTGCACAACGATGGCCTCTCCCAATGATCTTTAGTTTGCCACATCTGGTGCGAGATGATTTCACTTAATCCCTGCAAACTTCTCGGTTTAATCCCTCTGTCCTACTCGCTTTTGTTTTAGCATACTTTTATTCATTTGGTATCTATTCCGTTGCTTACCTATAGCAGCAACCCCCCTAACCTTCATTCTGAATTTTTTAAGCAGATGTGCCACCAGTCAACAACATCAACACCAACCATGACGAAATGTCGATTAGGAAGTGGACGCTGAGCCGAGGCAAACACTCTTGTCAGAACATATCCGAATCAAAAAGGATTTAAAAAATCCTCCTTGATCCGAACAGCGTTTCGTTTTCAGTTTTCTCGACGTTTCGTAAATTTACACTTTGTGTATTTTTCGTATGGATTACCCGACTTAAGTTTACTCGTGGCCTCCGTAAGTGGAATGCAAACACGCACGCACGCACAATCGCAAACTACACCGACTGCTTCACTAATTATATAACGTGGAACAGTTAGACGATCGATCGGGTTCGTTCGGGTAAAAAAGAACGTAAAAAGAAAATGCGCACCGCTAGAAATAGAAGACAACACGGCAGCGCAGCAGAGCGCACGCGGAAACGGGAGCAATATTATAGGCAGCGAAAAATTTTTCGCAACCCAGCTCCATTTGAAATCGAGGCCCCGTACGTGACCTCGCTTCAAATCACCTCCGCGCAACGACCCGTAAAAGCCGATGACGATCAGCGAGCGGTATTCAATGATCCGTGGGTGGCATCACAAGGCTGAATCGTGCCCAGGTGATTAGAACGGGCTCCTCCGTATACCATGCGGCCTTCGTTGTCATTCATTACGATAATGAGCAGGAACTATCGCCGAAAATCCATGCACGAAAGGTTGAAGATTCAAACAATAAAAAAAGAAATAGAGGCACGAATAAAAAAAAAGCGGGGATGGGGTTGGGCACGAGGCTGGAAGACAACCCGTCGTAGCATAGAGGCAGACACGACCAACCCGAAATTGCCTTCCGGACGCTCGTTTTGTAGAGATCATGCGCGCTTTCTTTTTTCAATGGGCCCGTCGTGATGGTTAGGCTGCTCGAGTGCTGGTCCAAAGGTAGTGGGTTCGATACCGGCAGCGGCGGTCGCATTTCAAAGGAGGCGAAAGTGCTAGACGCCCGTGCATACTGTGCGATGACGGCGCACGTCCAGAACACCAGATGATAAAAATTTTGCAGAGCCCTCCACTACTGCATCTCTCATAATCATATCGTAGTTTTGGGACGTCAAACACCCGATTAGATTGGATAAACTTTTATTTGGTCCTCCAAAACACAGATCACTGTGTTGCGGGCAGCTCCCACGTGGGGACTGAGATGCCAAGCTCCTCAGCCGCCTCGCGGGCTTGGTGGACAGCCCAGAGCTGATCTGCCAAGGACGAGCTGCGGATTGCCGCCTCCCATCTGGCAGAGCTGATGTGCGATAAATGAGCGATTTTGGTGCACTGCCAGAGCATGTGTTCTAATGAAGCTATTTCCCCACAATGTGGACAAAGATTACTTGGGTATAGGTCAGGGTACATGATGTGTAACATTTTCAAAGTAGGGTACATCCGCGTTTGCAAAAGCCTTAATGTAAGTGCTTGGGGCCGGGTTAGATTTTTGTGAGGTGGAGGGAAATTCCTTCTAGACAGGTAGAAATGTTTAGTGAGCTCGTTATATGTTGTAAGAATTTCCCGGTTATCCCCTTCACCGGTAGAATGCATCCCCGGGGAGGCGCGGTTGGAGAGTTCTCGCGCCGCCTCGTGTGCTGCTTCGTTGAGATTGGGAGGGGAATCGTTGATTTGTCCAAGGTGAGCTGGAAACCAACTCAGAAGATGATGTGTTATGTTCTTGCCTTGCAGTATTTTCAGCGTTTGTTCACAGACCGTCCCCTTGGCGAACGCCCGTAGTGCTGCCATGGAATCACTGTAGACGACTTCAATGTTATCCATCTTGAGTGCTAAGGCGATGGCCACTTGTTCCGCAATGATTGGGCATTTGCGAGTGCTTGAGGGTTTGTTTGAACATAACGCAGTGATTTACTTAACGCAAAATGTCACCATCACTGACTCTTTTTCGGAAACGGTGCTTTGCTAATATGCTTGTCAATGATTGAAGTATTTATATATATATATATATATATATATATATATATATATATATATATATATATATATATATATATATATATATATATATATATATATATATTTTGAATTACAAGCAACTTTTGCCAAGAAACATCAATCTAGTGAGCCCCAGATAAGAAATTTGGGTCATCAGAACGACATACGGTAAACAGACACTTGAAATCAATTTATTATTTTTTTTTCTTCTCTAATCTTTAACGGCCGTACAAAGATATATGATGGAAATATTTTTCAAACAGGCCGCAAGTTTCGGAGAGAAGGTCAACGAGACAAAGTGTTCCAGTTAGTGCTCTGCATGAAGTGGCGTTCGCTTTACGGTATGTATAATATATGGGGTGGCGATGATCATACCACCATAAAAACCTCGAAGTACACGAGACTCTATAAATCGAAAATAAGATACAAATAGCTCCTAAAGTGGCGCCTTACCGTTATCTTTCCATTTCATTCTACTAGCTCCCAGTCTTTGCATGATTCTCGCACTCGCGCAAGGATCCATTTTTTTTTAAATAGCGGCGCTATTGGCTCGGCGGCGTTCATCAGCAAATATCGCCCTCGCGCCGGAATGACGACCGCTAAACCTGAGACGCGTTTTGCCTATTTCCCTTTCCACCTGTAACATACGACAGGCTCCACTAGTTTTGACAGCGCTGCGACATGGATCTGTCAGGCCGTTTTTCTTTCAGTCTGCCGAATCGACAAGTCTGATGAGGAGCTGCTCTGCTCTGCGAAATCGCGCTGGTTGTACAGTCAGAGAGTTACCAGTCGAAGCATGAGAATGCGGAATGCCGGGAAACGAAAAAAAAAAAAAGGCAAGACCGAGCGACGACGCGCAATATTTTTGGACGGATTTGCCGCAGCTGGTACGAGGATAAAAGTTAGACGCGAGTGAGCAGCTAAAACAGGCCACTGTAACTCACGAGCAGCGCGTGTTACTTTGAACATTTTAACCCGCTGGTGCGTCAACTGCCGCCATGACAGTTCTGGCGTGAAATAAGATTTTGTAGAACTGCCCCGATTTACGATTTCACTTTTGAAGTGTCCCAAAAGAGGACAGAAAGAAAAGAAGGTTGAACGGTCTAGATTTTCGCTTTTTTTTTCACGGTAACTCGGGTAGCGTTGCAAAAGCGTTACGCTTATGCAAATTCACTAGAACGTATTGTTTCTTCGTGCAGACGTAAGCAGGCAGCAAAGCTAGAGAACAGAACACCCGGCTTTCAAGCTCGAAAGAACGCCGTCCACCTAAGTGCATAAGAGGCACACAGAAGAGAGAGAAAGAGTTGCAGAGAAGTGCCCTATAGAGAGGACAGACGGCTCGCGGCACTAAGTGGGGCGTGCGTAACGTTCGCTTCGCTGAGCAGTTTCGCGCGTTCGAATGCTATACACAGCGCACGACCAACTTCTTGCGTCACAGATTATGAGGACCTTCGACAACGGTGTTGCCTTTTCGCGAGGCGACGCTGAGCGCGCACAATGGGGAAGGAAGGGATCGATATATGTATAGGGTATACCACGGGGAGTGGTGCGCAAAGTGCTGCTTTCCCGCCGGTCGCCACTTCGGGGCACTTTTCTCGCGAGTCAGGAAACAAAGCCGGCTGGTCTATTGAAGAGCACGCTGTTTCTTGCCGACGGGAATCTTAAGAAGGTCCCTTTTCTCGGGCGCTTTCTCACCCTAAAATGGAATTCGAGTGGGCGTCGTGGGTGATTCGCCTTAATGCTTCGTAGGGAAGCAGTGCATCCTAACGTCTCTATAGAAGGTCGGTCTCCTTTTGATGAGCTTCGTCGCGATTGTTTTGTTCCGTTTATTGCATCCCCTTCTCACTCTGCCCGCCACCTCACGGGAAGTGGGGCTGATTGAACACGCTCGCCAGGCGAGTCCGAGCACGGCGTGGCACTTTCCTTTCGGCAGCCGTGCATTTCCGAATGCGTTATTTCTACCGTTTTCTCGGTTCATTCTCTACGGAAGCCGGCGTTACCAGCTTCGATGCAGAACAATATCGTGAAGATACGACGTTAATCATGGGCGAGAGAGGCGCTGTCCCCTACGTGGGTGATCGTGTAAGAGGCAGAGAGATGGAGAAAGGAGGAGAGAAAGCGTGAGACAACGGGCGAAAGATCATTGCTTATTCAGGAACAGCCTTGTCATAAAAAAACACACAAGAAAAGCATAAAAAGAATCTTTCAAAACATCGTAAAGTGAGGCGAGGGTAAGCAACGTCTTGAAAGTGACATTCAAGGAAACACAAGGGCTAGCGCAGTGGTCCCAGTCACCCTGTTTACTTTTTGCAAGATACTTTCAATCCGCGAAGATACTCGCGGATTGCTTGCGACAAGTCTGCAACCACCAATGATGACTTTAACAGCATCAGAAAGCGGGCCGTGCATGACGCCAATTATATGCAGGGATCCTAAAATTTCCTACGAAATCACTCGTCTTCTACGCAATACAACGTGTGCTTAAAAAACGCGGCTCCAACTACAACTGCCACGACCATATCGATTACCGCGAAACAGTGTCAGTAAACATATAGCGATGCACAACAGATCACCGTGGCAGTTCTGAACCACCTCTTTGCGACGCGCGGTTTCGAGGTTACATATCATAGTGCATGCACTCGTAACGTGTGTTAGTTTCCCATCGCGTTACTGGTTTGAGTACGAAAAAAAAAAACTATTTTTCAAAAATATCGTACCGTCACAACTACAAATAAAACTTGTTGAAAATTCTAAGCACGCAGCGGCGGAAGCTTGTTCCAATCGCAACAGGAAAGCGCGCCATGTCTCAAAAGTTCGAACGATCAAACAACACCAAAATAAGATCCCGTCGAGGCCAACCGACGGCTCCACAGAAGTCCGGCAACCATTTCTTTAGCGCCGTAGACGTAAACGGCAAAAAACACTGCGTCCGACTGACAGTGAACAGAACACAAGCCGAGTGCCCATGGGCTTCTTCGTACCGCATTCGCTCGGGTAATACTCGCCTCTAAAATGTACCGTTCATTTTCATTTTGAAAGGCCATGACGAGCATGTTCCAGTTTACTTGTTATTTCGTGGGGTTTGATTTTTGGCTAAACATATCTTTTACGTGTAAATGGCACCTGTATAGACGTCTCATCATTTCTTTCTCTCTATCTTTTTTGTCCAATGGCACCACCAGAAGACTTCCAGCAGTCCAAAAGACACACAAGACGATTGATTTGGCAAAGGGCCATTGGGGAAGTCAACTCTCGTGGCGATGGGGGTGGCGTCTACACAACAGGGGATACGAAGAATCAAGTAAATATTTAGCAATGGTGCGAGCAACTGCCTTCGGCACCACGTATTTACAAGACAACAAAATGCGCGTCCCACGCAAATGAACAACTTTTGAATGATTGGTTGCGATGTGTGTAAACCGACCCTGGCGTTATTCTGCACGTCGTTCGAGACACGTCAAAGTTGTACGAAGGCAGCCGATATCAACCATCATAAATGTGGTTAGCCTAGGCCAACACTAGTCAGTGCGGTTACTTGAGGCCGCTGCTGTATGAGTCGCCTTAATTTCAGTGCACACTGCCGGAACATGATCGCTTGTGATGACAATTGTACTGTCTTGCTCCCTGTCTGACATTACTGTGGACCTTTAACCCGTTGATCTACTCGTAAGAACGGACGCGCAGTTTCTCGCGGGAAGTAGCTCAAGACCGCTAAACACTTTAAGAAAACACCCAGCTCTTCCTCGAGAAAACGCGGTATGCAGCTTCCAACTCCCTTTGTACCACGCAACTGCCAACACAGTCGTATGCTGCAGTGTTGGGCTCGGTGAAAAATGCCCCTCGTTTGCCCCTCCGGGAGACGGAAGCAAAGTCGGCGCGGTCGTCCGAGGTTATGTGTGCGTACGCGGGGCCAAGCGGCGCTGCGAACCATCACACCTCTCCCACCGGCGCGTTTGTTATGCCCGGCCACGGCGTCGCATCGATCCCCGGGTTTGTGAGCGGCAGCGGGGGCCGCCCACGTGTTTTTCTTTCCGAGGCGCGAAACCGCGCGCGTTTCGGCGAGTGAGTTCACACTTCTCGCTTGCGTTTTTGCTGCGACGCCGAGAACGACGTCGCGCGACGACGTTCCCGTCATTAGCATCGCGTGAGAAACGCCGCCCGCTCCAGAAGCGGCTGTCCCAGCGAGAAGAGGCGCGTGCGTGCGCTGCAGGCGCCACGAAATAACAGGCAGCGGTACCTAGCGCCCCGCTGGGCCGCTCGCTACCTTCCTCGCGCGTTCGGTCACAGCGCTGCGGCAAGCGAGACCACCTCCCCCCTGCGGCATCGACACCAGCAAACTACCGGTTCTACATCGTGTCTGCGCGGGCTAGAAAGAAAAAAACAGAAAAAAAGCGCAGCGAGACAAGTTAAGATATAGCAAATGGGGACGACAGGCCGATGGGTGCTCACGCGCAGGAGTACAGAGATAAAGTGCGCCGTGCGCTCATCGAGAGAGCAAACTGGGAACAGACGGTGAGCCACCGGGTGTCGTGAGAACGGCACGACCAGCGCGGCTTACTTTTGTCACTGTGAGAAGAAACTATAGGCGGAAGCGAGACCAAAACCGTGGAAGGGCGCGCACCTAGGCTAGTGGTCATCGAGCCGCGTAATGGACTGGAAGCAGGTCAGCAATGACAAGGAAGGAGGAAAGGAGCCATTTGGAAGACGCCTCACGGTCGATGACGAATGAAGGAATCTATCTATCTATCTATCTATCTATCTATCTATCTATCTATCTATCTATCTATCTATCTATCTATCTATCTATCTATCTATCTATCTATCTATCTATCTATCTATCTATCTATCTATCTATCTATGTGCCTATCCGTCTGTCCGTCTATCCGTCTGTCTGTCTGTCTGTCTGTCTGTCTGTCTGTCTGTCTTGTCCGTCTGTCTATCCGTCTGTCCGTCTGTCTGTCTGTCTAATCAAAACTACAGCATTATCGTTAATTAAATGTGCAAGAAACTGCGTCTTTGCCGACCAATAAAACAAGAAAAACAGCCACAAAAGACACAGCCATTGTGTAGTCGGTGCGTAATCTAAGCGAAAAAAAAAAAGTATATCTAGAATGGTTGCTCCATGAAGTTGCTGTAACAAGTGGTCTAGAAAGGTTGCTTCTCTGTAAGGTTTCCCTGACAGGCGGGTAAGCATACAAAGCGGATGCTTGTATCACGTACGTGGTTGGTGTGAGCACGCATGACGTGCGAATGCGCGATACGTATAATAAACGCTGACACCGGACAACTGGCGTGATCAAGTATGTACTCGCTTCGATGCGCGTCCTATTCTAGCAGCAACAAGTCACTTTCTTGCTGGTTTTGGCAGGCAAACAAAAATGAATAAATAAAAACTTATTCAATTTGGTCTAGAAACGTGTATCGGTCGAGGGACTGAACGAACATGAACAGGCAGAGAGAGAGAGAGAGAGTGGAAAGAACTTCCTTCCCAGTGACCCTTGTACTAAAACGATGCTGTCCGCGAATAAGCGGTCGACGCGCGTTCTCACCACTCAGGCTGCTTAGTGAGCGGACTCCGCGTCCTTTCCGCGTGAGGGTAAGTAAATGTCCGAGGTTCGGCCAATAAGCAGCTACAAGAAACTAAAGACAGTCGCGATGACCATGACTGTCCCTTCCCACAAACTCGAGCAACTTAAACGCTCGCGACTCAGACCTACTCTAGTTGCGTGCGAGCAGAGGAAAGAGATAGCCGGTTCCCGCGCGCGTTCGTGCGTTTTACCGCCCAGCAAACTGACACCTCGGGAGCCAGAAAACAAGGTTAACTCGAGACAAGCTATCCGTTGCGGGGAAGGGCGGGGTTGGGTCTCGGAAGAAGAGAAGTCAGGCGAGAGGAGATTGCCGTTGGTGTTGGAGAGACATTCGAGCAGAACAGCTTGGCATCCTCAAATTGAGTCAGCATTTTCCTCCGTCCCCCACCCTTCCTCCCCTATCTGACTGGCGTCCTTTCGCTCGGAAGCAAATCTCGTTTGCCATGAGAAGATCCCGGCAGTGAGGAATTTCTCTCAACGGGGGCGCTTTTCTACGCCTTCCATCTTTACTCCCCGCCAGAGGTCAGCAGATGCTCCGAGGCCAGCTCCAGAAAATGAAAAAAAAAAAAAACTGGCTGGACGAATGCGGTGTATTGAATAAACAAACAAAATGAAAAACGAAGTTAAACTGGCCTGTTTACGTAGGCTGCTGGAGCGGTCGGACGGGAAATCTCTCCTGAGAATCTGCGCCTGTCGTGAGGTTTTTGCACTGAGTTCCGAGAGGTCACTGGCGGGCGCTCAACTAAAAAAAGAAAGGTCGCGCGGTTCTCAAATTCAAGCCGGCCAGATGAAACCCTTTACAAGTTTGGATAACTTCGATGTGGGTTAAGTTTCTAGGTATACTGTCGCGTCTTACATCGGAATTTTCATCACCTGAAAACGACAAAGTCCACTTGCACATCAACCACAGATTATCCTACCATGCTCACAAATAAGAGCGGAACTAATCCCGAAAGAAATAAATCTTTCATTTATCGCTTCTAGCGCATAGCTACGGAGAAATTACGTGCGGATATTAAAACAAAAAAAGCTGTTTAGATATCTTATCCCACTTTCATGAACTTTCATGTACATCATGGTGTTACCTAGATCAAATTTGCTGTTTTCAATGTCCCATTGCTTTGAGTTGTTAAAGAAAAGGTGTTTACTGTAGAACTGCTACCAAAACAGAAAGGCATTAACACCAGGTTAGAGACCCGAACCAGGAACGAATTTTTCGTCAACTCGAAAACTTAGATTACGGGAAGTACGCACGGTTTTCAACTGCAGGTTTGTGCTACAAAGAAATGTGTGATAGCTTTTCCGTTTGGTGAACGTTATTCATCACTGCGGGTTTTAGGAAAACTGATCTGTAATGTTTTGAAACAAGCTATGCCTGCGCGTAAACAACGATAATAAATATATATAGAAGGATGAGAAAAAGAGAGGAGAGAGGAATTGCAGGCTGAGATTGAAGAAAATGTTGTATCGCTCGTGATCAAATACTTTGAACTTTGTAGCCTTCACAAATGAATGGTAAAATTCATTTGTGAGGGCTACTAAGTTCCAAGATTGTACTGAGCTTCCAGTAGAGTGCAGCACCTAGGAAGCGCACCCCGCTAGAAACTTAATGATGAACTATCATAAACATGATATTCATATTCAACACAATATAAAACCTTTCAGCCGTAGGTCTCCGATGAACATAACAGTTTTTTTTTTGTGATACCATACGTGTAATCTTCACGACAGTGTCTTACAATGCATAAAGCTTACATGTTTTACATTTACGGCCATCTGCCACGCTTCCGAAGCTGTTCATTATCAAAGGGAAAATGGGCGATGTAACATTAAAATTGAAAAAAAAAAGTTACTAAGAAAGCCAAGAACACTGGTGGTACGGATTTCACAAATGATTCTTCTGGTCAGCTCAAAAAGCAGGAGCTTGCATCGAAATACTTTCCTACCCATTTGCAAACCAATTTCATCATCGTATTCTCCCAAAAGAAATATGCGCTTGTTGCTGTAGGATTACTATTGTGTGTAGACAGTAAGTCCAGCGTCAAGTTTAAAATGCTGCAAACGTCCGCACTTTCGACTAAAATCCTCACCACAAGTAATTTACAATACGCTCTGGCATATCATATTGCTACGCGAAGTTGAATATGAAGACAACCTTTGCGATACGAAAAAAGCGGCAAAAAAAAAGCTAACGTCATTTTCTCGAGTTAACACGAAATGCTGGCCGCACCAGAGAACGGAGATCGTAAGCAAAGCGTGAAACTTTCTCGAGTCCCGAAGCGAGGAGCACAAAATTAACATAATTAAATCTTCCTTCACGGGGTTACACGCATGAGCGCCTTCTGTGGGCGGCTCGACTAGCACAAACTAATCTTTAGTTATAACCCCCTTAAGCTGCCACTTTGGCTCGATCACCGCTTTAATAAGACCGTGTCATAGAAGACTGTGTCGCAAGCTTGAAATCTCATACATGCCGCCCCCCCTCCCCTTTCTTTTAACCTCAGAACCGCTGAAACACGTCCCAAACTATGCGTTACACGCCAGTTTCGTGAAAGTATACTGCGCAACGACACGTAAGAGAGATGCTCGAGGACGCGCTGCCATGGCGTGAGCGAGAGAGGAAGAAGAGGGGGCTGGGTTGAGTGCGGCTCTCCTCTGAAAACAGCGCGAGAAGACGCCAGCGACGGTAGTCGTGCCACCCGTTACCGACAGCGGGCGGAACGCACCGCGTATCCCAAGAAGGATCACGTTTATCTTGATGCGAAGCAGGATGCTGCTTCGGGGCAGCAAACACGACGGGAAACTTTCCAGGAGGCTGACGGACGCACGGGCCGAAGCACGTGGAGAAAAAAAAAAGTTTTTCCAAGAAGACGGGCGAGGCTCAATGGCACGTGCCACGCCAATATCGCCGGCACCCAAGCATACACCTTCCAAAATTAGGCGACCGGGTTGGCGTCGGCGAGCAAGGGGTGACGTCCCGCGCGCAATGCGACGCGCGCATCCACCCGTGTCCGTCCACCGGGGGCACGTACTCGTAAATTTTTTCGAGCGCCGCCGCGCACCGATGGAGGCGAGCGGGCAGCAGAGTGGAGAGGGGGTTGAAGAATGGCGTCGCCCAAGCGTGGCGGCCATTTTGTCCCCGAAGCCACGGGCGCTTGTAACATTCTTGCGCAGCACCGTGGCTTGTGCTCGCCATGTCACACGCGAAGAACACGGGTAATGAAACGCGATGTCAACGGTAGAAAGTAAAAGGGTGGAAGGGGGAGGGGTGCGTGTTAGCGTACGGCTCGTATTAAACGTTGCGACGCCATACACGTGCAGTATGTCACTACTGATAGACGCTAAAAAGCTGCGCGCGTCAGGATCGGTACACAAGGTGTTTAATTAACACACCTGTCCTGGTAACGTGTATGCGTTTTCCCAACACCTGGTTTACGTCATTTCGTCATGCTGTTCCACGCATACAAAAAAAAAAAGGTAAAATAATGAACGTAGGTAGACGCCTGACAATGTCACTTCTAGAGCTCTGAAGACTTGTGTCCGTTAACTGTTTTGTATTTCGAACTTAAGTTGGACGCGCTGTGAGTGACTGTTCCGTTAGCCTTCTGAAAGAAGCAACAATGTAACAAATAAAAAAAAATTGCCCGCAGCTTCCCTCGGGGGAACACTGAGGAGGATGCGGACCATATAGAAGCCTGCAGCCCGTGTCTCTCTGCGAGTTGGGAGGCGCTCGTTGGGCTCTTTGTTGACATTCGCCCCAGAAAAGCGTGCACGGCGCGCGTGGATTATTTCTGGCAACAATCTTGCCTTGCAAGGCAACGCGCTCGCCTCTTCCCACCACACAGTTAATTCACACTACTGATGACTTTCTAAAAACACTTGACAAAGGCGGACAAATAGATGCGATTTTTTTAGACTTTGAAAAAGCTTTCGACCGAGTTTCCCATTCCCATTTGATGTTTAAAATTCGCCGAATCCTAACCAACGAAAGAATTCTTCGATGGCTTGATTGTTATCTATCCCACCGACACCAATACGTTCGGATAGCAGATAAAAATTCTTCTTCCGCTCCCGTGCATTCTGGGGTACCACAGGGCTCTGTCCTAGGACCACTTTTATTTTTAGTTTATCTAAATGACATGTCATCCGAATCTACTGTGCAGTGTCGTTTTTTCGCGGACGACTGCGTTGCGTACCTGCCCATTCAATCAAGAACAGATCACGCCACCCTAAATGAATACTTATCGGTTGTTACAGCATGGTGTAACTCCTGGAAAATGAGCCTCAACATAGCAAAGTGCGTCAAGATGACCATAACACGTAAAAAAAATCCCTCGGAATTCACTTACATGTTAAACAACACTGCTATAACAACCGTTAACCAGTACAAATACCTTGGTCTGACAATCACTTCTAATTTGAGCTGGAAAACTCATATTGAAGGTATAACATCAGCAGCACTGCGGCGGTTGTGGTTCTTAAAGCATCGCATGAGGCACTGCACCAGCAAAACAAAACTAGTTGCTTACACTACATTGGTACGCCCATTGTTGGAATATGCTGACGTTGTATGGGATCCGCACACACAAACTGAAATAAACTTACTAGAACGAGTCCAAAATAAATCCCTTCGGTTTATTTACCACGCGTATAGTAGACACTGTTCAGTCACTGAACTCCGTAATAGATCCGCCCTTCCCACATTGGAGTCGCGTAGAAAGCTACATCGCTTAAAATTCCTTTATAACATAGTCAACGGACACTCAGGACTCGCCTTTAACACTTACATGCAGTACAATACATCGCGGAAAACTCGGAACAAGCATGATAACACCATAGTGGTGCCACTTACAAAAACAAATTCTCGGCGATATTCCTTCTTTCCACGAACAATTTCCGACTGGAATGAACTACCTCATGACGTCACCAGCATCGCAGCGCCCGACGCATTCTTATCAGCTGCCACTGCCTGTCTGTAGTAAAAGCTGTCTGGTCGTATGTGCAGATTTCAATTCTTTTTATGATGTTTTTTCACTTCGTGTTAGGAACAAAATTTGGATTGTATTTTTGATACCGCTCTTGTGTTGCTCCTGTAACCCGAGTATTCATGTTCCACGCAAACCTGTTATGTGGTGATTTTATTTCTGCGCCGTGAAGAATAGTGTTATAAGTGACTGCAAGTATGAAAGTTTGTATCACTCCTGCCTTGGCCACCAAGAGGTGGCTGGCAGTATGCAATAAATAAAAATAAAAAAAAATATAATTGGTTAACGGGGTGTTAAAGTGCGACTTACTTGGGTCGATGGCTAAATTGGTTAACGTGGTTGTGAAATGGGATGTTAAATTGCGACTTACTTGGGTCGATGGCTAAATTGGTTAACGTGGTTGTAGGAGGGGGTGTTAAATGAGTGAACACGTACACACGTATGCGAAAGGGCGGCGCTGGTCGAAGGGACGTCGATCATTGTGTTTGTGGATTCGTTGGAATTCATTTCACCGCGACCTTGGACGTCGACGCGCCGTACAAACCAACCGACGAGCGGCAACTGAGCGAGCGAGCGCCGACCTTGAGTATATATACAGCACGACGGCGCATGCACTGTCAGCTGTTGAATGTTCTCGAAGCGCGACGCCACATGCGCGTCCACTGGAGAATCAGGAGAATTGTAGATGTCGAACGCGGTGTGTAGAGGAGGAAGGGTGCACAGATGGTGGAGGAGTGAAGCGCGCGCGGTGTGTAGAGGAGGAAGGGATGCACAGATGGTGGAAGAGTGCGCGACGGCGCGACGGCGCATGCGCGCGCGTCAGCTGTCGAATGTTCGAGAAGCGGTGCGGACGGCGCACTACAAGGCGCGAGTATAAGATGCTCCGCATCTAAAAGAGAAAAGTTCAGTGGAAACACAACATGCATATTCTGAACACAGAACGTTCTTAAGATACAAGTGTGTAAACAAGCTATTTCTGTTTCGAAGGAGCCTTTTCTCATACCCGAAAACAAACATTCCATGGGCGTCCGCATCAGTAAGCAAAAAGGTCAGTTTACACTGAAGTTCACTATTCCCTCTAAACAACAGTTCAATCTAAGTTCACTGCAAGTTCAGCGCCGAATAACTAACTCACTCTACGTTCAAGTGAACTTTGGTCGCTGAGAATAGTGAAAAATAGAGTAAGGCTAGATTGCATGGAGAACAACAGAGTGCTCTTCAATAAAGTACAGGCCACGCAAAAACTTACGATACAAGCATTTAAAACAAACAAGGAGCACCGAGGCACCTTTATGCACTTTCGTGAGTGACTTGCGCTTTTCACCCCCCACCCTTCTTCCACCTCAAGCCTGCAGCCCGTGTCTCTCTGCGAGTTGGGAGGCGCTCGTTGGGCTCTTTGTTGACATTCGCCCCAGAAAAGCGTGCACGGCGCGCGTGGATTATTTCTGGCAACAATCTTGCCTTGCAAGGCAACGCGCTCGCCTCTTCTCGGAGCCATCCGGCCAAAAGGGCAGCGGCTGCCTCGACCGTCGCAGGCACGGAGAACATTACTGGAGTTTCTACAAGAGATATTGTCTATGCGTCAGCCCAGGGAGATGTTTCCTTCTTTGACCTCGAGTGAACCGCGAACAATGACATTTCTGCGAGGATGGACGTGCGGTACGTGGAGTTTCGGAAGGATTGACATTAGAGCAATTGAGTATTTACTGGCAGGGTAGCCCGGAACAAAGCGAAAAACATGCCAGAATAAATAACAAAACAGTACCTCTCGGCTTCTTTGTTCTGGATTGCCGCTAGTTCCAGGAATGAACCTGACGAAATATGGCGCGACAAATGTAGATGGCGATCAAAACACAGCTTTTGCGACGTATTGCCGAAGCTCCTGCACTACTGGCGGCGCACAGAGTTAGCCTCCCAGACCTGTTTCAGCGCCGCCAAGGGGTGCGTGTTGTATTCCACAACGAGCGAGCTTAGCTTGTTCGCAGTGTGTTGTTATAATTGTGATTTCGAAAACAAAATTCTTGAAAGTTTAGGTGTGCAAGTAAAGTATTGCAAAAAGCCTGCAGGTAGTCTCCGAACCATAAGCACAAAGGCAGGACAAGTGCACGTTCATTCCCATAATGGACCGTTGCGACTACAACTCCCTCCATTTAGGAAACAGCGTAAGGGTGCATGGTCCACCGCTGGAGCCACACGCGTCGCTCTTTCGCTCCAGAAAGGGCCAGAACATCCATCGCATTCCGCGCGCACTCCGCGGGCATATCACCGCGTCTCATCGCTTCGTCACCGGCTTCATGGCCGGAAGTCCTCGCTCCCGCACTCATGAAGTAATGATCAACGGTGCCCCACACACCAGAGTGGTGTACATTCGGACCCGTAGGCGAACGACCATTATAGGTATGGTTTCGAGACAGAAAGAAGGATACAAGACAGGGAGGCGCGTTGTCTTTTATATGCAGGTGCGTCATCCGCTTCGCAACACTCGCACGCACGCACGCACGCACGCACACACACACACACACACACGCACACACACACACACACACACACACACACACAGAGAGAGAGAGAGAGAGAGAGAGAGAGACATTCCGTGTTAATACCCGGAAAATTACCCCATAGCGGACCTTTCAGATGTGTGCTTCCCCTCGGAGTGTTACTGCATACGAAAGCGGTGACGAGTGGATGGATGTTTCGATTACACACTCCGCATGCACGGTTTCCTACGGGCGCAATGCCTGCTGTCAATACGAGACACGCACGCCGCAACACAGGCGCCAGCGAACGTTTGCACGCTTTGCGTACGCGACCCGAGCGGCGAGGCTCGCTGTGCGTACAAGAGCGGCGTGATGGAAGGTAAATAAGGAGGCACCGTCACGCTCCCCGGTGAGTTTTCTCGTACACACAGCGCAGCACGTGTCCCGGCAAAAATCAAAGTTTCCGCAACGCGCGAGCTGTGCTCTGGGTTTTGCTTAGAAGCAGCGAATCGACTGCTACGTCGAGGCAGTTTGGCGGCACCGTTAATGCTGCAGGGACATGCTCTAGAGCCCTATTTTCTATGTAGATGTTCTGTCTTATTTATTTATTTATTTATTTATTTATTTATTTATTTATTTATTTATTTACGCTGTTAGACTATTCGGTTTGTTTGCAGTGTCGCAGCCATGCATGCCATGCTAGCTTTCGTGCCGTATTTTCGCGCTACCCTCTATCTCTTTCCTCCTCCCGTAGGCGTAACCAGTCGTTATGCCCCTACAGCCTGCTCTCTCCCTTTTTCACCTTCTCGCTAATCATTTACCTCTTTTTGTTTTCATTCTCTCGCCATAACGTAAATATCCGGGACAAGCTGATATCATGCTGATATTTATTTGTGGACCTATTTATTCACACGCAGTTCCTCAGCATGAAACTTCCTTGAAGAATACAAAGAAAAAAAATATTCGGTGAATCAGTATTTTTATGGTGTGAACAAATTTGTAATCATTGGGCGTTTTTATTGGTTGACTGATATGAATACTTCAAAATAATACCAAAAACATATTGAAAAATGAAGTCGTATAAAACAATAAAGAACAATGTTATCTCGTACATATTCATTACAACAATAATAATAATAATAATAATAATAATAATAATAATAATAATAATAATAATAATAATAATAATAATAATAATAATAATAATAATAATAATAATAATAATAAACTATGCATAGCAGATTCCAACAATCGTAAATATTACAAAAATACAAAAAAATCCCACTTTTTCAACCTTACTTTCTTTCTCTGCGTTTCCTAAACCCTTCTATGTGGTTTATCGAGAACGTTCACATATTCAGCCCGACATTTGACGTGAAAGAGTTCGCAAATAATTGGCACGACAGCGCCAAGCTAGACCCACAAAAAAAAAAGGCAAACTGACGAGCTTTCGCTTTTACACTATAGGGAGGTTATAACGAAAGAAAAACAAAAATCGGCCACGGGCACTCTATCCTGTCCTGAAGCGTAAATACTGCTAACGCGAGTGAGTGGCACAGCGGCAAGGAGTGATAGATTTTTTTTTCTTTGAAACCACTTAAGTTAGCGCGTCCCTCTTTTGCTATCGGTGTATATAGATGAAGAAGCTGAAACGAAGGCGTCCTAATCAATGCCACCTGTATACAGCACCCCACATATAAAGCTCAGCGCGCGATTTCACAGCGGCGAAATCAAAGAGAGATTTCTTGATTTCGTGCACGACTATTAAACTTCTCAGGGCGAGAACTTCCCGACAACTAACACAAGAGACGAGGACGAGCCCAGACTTTCAACTAATTTATTACTACTACTACGCACATATCAATGTTACAAAAAAAGTCTGCTCTCGTCCTCGTCTATTGTGTTCGCTGTCGGGAAGTTCTCGCGCTGAGATGTTTATTAATGGATTACCGACTAGCCCAATCCCGCACTTCGTGCACGAAGCGGTTATGATTTTTTCACCCGATGACAAAGTGATTTACTTACTATCATAGGACGGCTACACTGCGAGAGGTCTAGACACATTTATTATATCTCCAGTGGAGGAATGGCCACTGTTTCATCACCCACGAGTACACCACAACCACTTTTCAGAGCAAGATGAAAACGGGAGGAGCACTTGGTTTGTGTGCTTTCGCAATTTACGTTAAAACAAACGTTCATCAAATCACCCAGTTCACTAACCTATTGAAATACATGGTGTTTGGCCTCCCCCTACCCCGGACTTTCCGAAAATAATTTCTGTCTACAGCGCAACTACACTTCGTCCGTGGACGTGTGATTCGAAAATTAAGGAGCACGCGACGTGTAACCGACAACGCGGCTCAAAATCAAATTCAGCTTTGTGAGTGGCGAAACGTCGAGGTATACGCTGCAAGAAGCTTACCAAGTTTCGTGCGTAGCTAGCAGACTGCCACTTCATAAAAACACGATGGCCGGGGCTGAGCTCCTGCGAAGAGGAATAGAAAACACGTAAGGACCAAATTCGTGTAGCGCTTCGTAGTTGAGCAATACGTGGGCTCTCTGCGGAAGAGAAAACGTAGATAACGGGTAGTACACCGTTGAGTGAGTGAGGGGAAGTGCTGTTCAACAACCTCCCCAAGCCAAGGATATAAAATACTGTGGTAAAAGGAAAAAGAAGATACGGGGTGAAATGTTCAGGGTTTAGAAAGATTATCAGCCTGGTTGGTCTCTCAAAAAGTGGATAACGAAAATCGACAGAAATGCGGGAGGAAGCATCTCACAGCACAAGCCGCTGGAAAGAGTCACCTGATTAGGGCGTTTACCCCAATTACAAACAAGTAAGGACACCACAAAAACAGGAGCACACGAACTTTTTACACGATTACAAATTAGGGGAAGGGTATCGGGACACTCTCAATTAATTGGTTGGTAAAACTTTGTTGGTTGTGGGTTTAAGCCTAAGCGCTGCATCGTGGACTCTCTGAAGGGCTCACATCTGATACACGTCGTCGGGGTTTTTCAAGGCGGAGCACCATTAGGATTGGTTGGCTTGGTTCACCACGTAACGAGGGGCATCGCCAGGGATCTAAGTGTGTGTGTGTGTGTGTGTGTGTGTGTGTGTGTGTGTGTGTGTGTGTGTGTGCATGTGTGCGTGTGTGTGTGTGCGTGTGTGCGTGTGTGTGTGTGTGTGTGCGTGTGTGTGTGTGTGTGTGTGTGTGTGTGTGTGTGTGTGTGTGTGTGTGTGTGTGAGTGAGTGAGATAAAGCCAGGATTAGCTATGAATCCAGCTTTAACCCTCGACGATGGAATTATTTAAACACGTTTTAATTGGCTTGTACACGCCAGGCGATTTCATCACGGGCAGTCACGGCGTTGAACAAAGTGCTCGTACTACAGGCGGAAATGTCCTTCGCATCTTTTTTTTTTCTCCTTTCCCGTCTCGACACGTCGCTGCACGCCAGACTGTGCAGTCTGTCGCGACGAGCACCCGAAATAGGACCACACTGGCTCTGTATCACGGCGCCCTTTTTTTGTCACGCGCGGCGCCAGTCTAGACTTCACCGTTACTGCGGCTGACTTCCGCCGAGCAACCCCAGGCGCCGATGCGCGCAGTAAAATTGGTTGCCTGCACATAGCATGACTCATGCCTTTAGTTTCAGACAGAGGACGAGGATTCACTAGTGAAGGTATACAGTCAACCGAACACTCCCCTGATAGCGTAACAGATGCGATTCTGTTGGTTACGTGTTCATAATGACCCTTTTTATATACGTGCAGGGTATACCAGACATAGGTTCTGTTGCATCCCCTACCTTATTTCTCTAGCTCCTACTCTGCATTAAGAAGTATAGATATAACCTAAGCATATGCGCATGCCCTTGTTTATTGATAGGCAAAGTACAGCTAGTCTAAAACTGTGATGCGGAGTAGGACGCAAAGTTCAACAGTCATGCGATTATACCCCGAAGCTTAGATCTCATCCCCCCCCTCCCTCCCCCCCCCCCCACACTAGGCCTAATACCTTTTCACGACTTCGAGACCCCTCCAATGCACCAACTTGCACTCATATATCCGCGTCGCACGAGCGTTTTCCATAAGTCACCACATCGCTATCCCCCTTTTGCTCCCCGTTCTCCATAGCTCAGTTATATCCACGTCACCCGACAGATGAATCAGACATCACTTAATTACCACGGACCCTCGCACCGAGTTGCGTGGGGTTTCGGCGTGCCGCGTTCTTGCGCTCCGTTCCTTTTTGTCTCTCGCACCTCTTCCAACAACGCTGGGTTTACAGTCGTGGTGGTCCCTTCCCGGTGCGACGACGATTATTAACGTTCCAGAGTGCCGCCCGCGCCGAGCATTCCTCCCGAACGAGACAACTCTTCCTCTTCGTCTCTTCTTTCCACTTTCTGTTCGTGCACCTCACTCCCGACTTCGCCCACGCGGGCGCTCTTTACCGGAGCTTATACGCCCAGCTTCTTCTGCTGCTGCTTCCCAATCGCCAACGCATTCTTCGGGCGAAATGAATGGCTCCGCGTAGCGCCCGCGTTTCGCCGGACAACTCGCTCGCGAATCGAGTAAATTAGCGCAATTCCCTTACCGGCGAACGAAGAAGCGTCAACAAGGCACCGGTGCGTTGCCGCTAACGAAGTGCACGCCGGCCTAATGATGGCATTTTCGGGCAGCGCGCACCGGTGTATAGGCCTAATCCTTTCCCGTTCTCCGCGTCGAGCGGTGCGAACGCCGGGATGTGCGACACAAGAAACTTATTTTCGTTTCTCTCTCTCTCTTTCTCCGGCTCTCACGAAGTGATCGGGCTATTGCTGCATTGCTTAGCTTTGTCACCTACGCAGCGAACACATCGCTTCTCTCTCATCCTGATACTTATTTTTCGGGTCCCTTTCTGCCCGCGTCCCCGCTGCAAAGTGCCCCGTCTCTTTATTTGGTTTTCACTCAAACCTGAGCGCGAATGGGTTTCGAGAAACAACCGTAGGGAAATAACAAGAGTTATTCGTCCTGCGCCGGGCCCCCGCAGCTGTGTTTATATACGAAGGCGCAAATTGTTTCGCATGCTACCACAGCACCTGCCTTCCACCCGCCCTTGCTCCATGTATACGGTGCCCGTTCAGATCTGCTCCCCCCCCCCCCCCCCCCCCCTATTGTCGCAGCTTTTTTTTTTACTCCGTGCAGATTGACCCATGGGACGTTTCTGTGCATTTGCCGGCGACGCTAGGGCTAAGCTTCGCGCGAGTATGGAGCCCGCTTCCATGGCACCGGTTAGGATCCCTCAGGGAAAGGAATGGTTTGAACGCCGGGCTCCAGCTGTATAGCGGCACGTTGGCCTCCTGGATCTATCGCTTTTCTCTTTAAAGGTTTATCGCTATCCGGGCTCGCCCTTACCACTCAAAAGTTATACGACATGTATCAATGAATATCTCAATGTTGAGAAATGGTTACTGGACAACTAGTTCCATCTAACACGAAACATAACGCAATAGACAGCCCACATGGGAGTTTTCCGAGATGCGAAGCAGCTCTAAAACGCACATACTATAGGGTGTAAAAGGAAAAAAAAATCAAGCTCGGCAGTGCATTTCTTGGGAGGTCACGCATATTTACAACAAAAGTACCAAGCATCAAGGGGGCAGCTAGAAGGAGCCTTTATTGGAAAGTTTCATAAATGAGACAAGCTTGAGCGCGTCTATGTGTTCTGTGTCTATGTGTTCTGCGAAAGTCTCTTTTTCTATGATTTTTCCCTGGCGGCCGTAGTCGGCAATACTGGGGCGGTGAATGAGAGCTACGTCAAACCCGCTGGGGAGTGGTGGCTATTAACGGTGGATGAACTTGGACACTGAGACGAATACCGAAGAACGACCGCAGCTGAGAAGTATGCGAATGGATTTTATGATTTGTAGACGAAAAGTTAACAAAAGAATGGGAACACAGCTCTTCATCGGATATACATGGACAACGACTTGCAATGCGGCAAGTTTAAGGATTAGTCAGTGTTGAATGTTTTCACACTCACCGCAGGAAACCATGCATGGTAATCGGCGCTCATATATGGGAGTTCTATAGCACGTTGAAGATATGAAACGATGACACATCAAGATGACGTCAACATAGACATTAATTAGAAGAACGATTCAGCTGGTACGGGAGCGAGATCGACAAAGCGCGTTGCGTTAAGTTGCACATAGCCCGCCTTTATACTGTCACGTGGTCGTGACGTTGAAGGCAACATTCAGTGGGTTTAACACGCAAACTTTTATTCTTGTGAATCTGTGCCCGGAAAACGAAAAGTGAAACTGCAAGCAATAGACGCCGTACGTACACCGCGGCTAACAGAGCGTCGGCCGTCTACAATCTCATCCGCGGGGAGATCCGTCGACATTTGTACATGGGGGATCGAAAGAATTATCACTAGTGCTCGCGTAAACTTTCGAATAAACTTGATGATTCGCGTGCCGCGTGTAATCTTACACCAGAACAGTGTGTTCAAACAACAGCGGACCTTCTAAAACAATGGGGTGCGTTATTCGCCGAGTGTTGCTATAACAGCGTTTGCGGGTTACACCCGAACACATCCAAAATAAACACCCGTTTTAATATCGTTAATATAAGCTAAAAGACGTTTATGTCTTCAGTTGTCTCGAACAACGCAACCTTGAGCAAACGAGCACTGACGAACTGTTCCATCTACACGCACACAATGCATGTTTAATATTCTTTCAGCCATACAAAGTAGCTTCAAATACAGGCAGGACAATGGAGCCCTATAGAAAATGTAAAAAAACAATAAAAAGTAGGAAACCATACATGAAAGGGAGCTTTGCAAGAGGCGTTCCCAAAGGAGATCAGGGAGTGGGTGAGCGTCAAACCACGCTACCAAAGAATACGCGAGGTAAAGGTCAACACAACATTTCCCCATTTTTTGACAACGGTGCAGTCCTGCATTGTGTGTGACGTCAAGAGGCCTTTTGAGGTCCCAGGACCGAGGTTCCCTGCGTCTCCTCCGAGCCCGCATACCACAGTTTAGGCGTTCCTCCTAAAGGCTACGTTATAGACTTATCATTCCGGGGTGCCTTCAAACTAGATGACTCAACTCTGACAATCCTTCTTTTCGTAATTTTTTTTCGAAGACCACCCCGAAATATTGCTGTCATCCGACGATGGATTACAGAAGCGTACATAAAGTAGCAGTAGCGATAAAAGGCCGTGCGCCAAGTTTAGTAACTGCGGCATGAATGTCTTCGTACTTTTTCGACCACTTAAGGGCGCTGGCTTTACGACCCGTCAAGAAAGTTGGAAAAGCTGACGGTGATGTATGTTTTCGCACTTGGATGACTTAGTAGGACTCGTCATTGCAGGACGACGATATACAGCACTGTTCTCTTCGCGTCCGTCTCAGAGGTAGCGCGCGGCACCTGGTAAAAAGAAAACGCGTCATCTGATCTTCAGCTTTGTCGAAACATGGATGAGAAAACAACAACAAAAACAAAGTTTGCTATTCAGTCGTTATGCTAATACATTGCTCAATATCATTTCATCATTCACCACTATCATTTCCACTCCTTTCATTTATTCCCACTCTTAGCTCGTCCTAGCCACATCCCGTCTCTGTATACACGCAAGGCCAGCACGAGCTCTAGATTCTCAGCCTAGCATAAACGCACTGTGAATGCCGCACTGTTAATGTCGCAAAAACGCAACGTGATTGTCGCAGTGCCTCTTCGAAGAGGAATAAATCTAGGTTTCAGTAAAAAGAGTTACCCCCTTTTTTTTTTTTGCTCGAAAATCTGCTATCATGTCTCGCTCATCAAAAGGCAAGTAACATTCGCGAATTCACGGCGCAGCAACTCAAAAGCGAAATGGGCCCACGCGGAGTCTGAATTATACATCTTTTCACAGGAGTAAAAAAGACACCGCCATGATGGGCTGCGCGCGGGAGTATACAAAGGCCAAGGGCGCAGCCTTGTCAGAGCATTTTTGAGGGGTCACGCCAATTTGCGAAGCCCAAAAAAGACCATGGCGGCGCCCAGGGAGGCGTTTTTGAAAAGGTCCTTAAAACAACAGCAAAAAAAAGCAATGCACGTGATGCCATGTTTCAAGCCCACTCGATTTGTCGTCTCGAGAACTCGGTGCATTGAATAGTTCAAAGATTTTATCATTACCTGTGTGGGCGGGTGTACTGCTTAATGTGCTGTGTTTATCTCTCTTCCCTCTCTCCTCTCTATCTTTCATCTCCCCCATCCCCCTCCCATGCGTAGGGTAGCAAACCAGCTGCTCATAGACTGGTTAACCCCCCTGCCGTTCTTTTCCTTTTATTTTACTTCCTTCCCTAATTATTACCTGACGAAAAGTTCCATCTCATATTCAGTAAATGGGCTCAGCTTTGAACACGATCTATTGAATAGTTTTCGTTATGGCAATTGATGGTACAATAGTTTTATTTTCCATTGCCATGGTACTATTGTTTTATAGTCTATCGTGCGCTACTATTGTAACTGAATTTTGTGCAAGTATTAGGTAAGTTTAGCTGTTTAGGTATTTTCTGTTTCAAAGTAAGTGAGTGAGTGAACACAAGAATTCTTTATTGAGGCAGCAAAAGCGCTGGTCAAGGAGAGAAAACAATGCACAAAAACACCATAAATGAGTTCGCAAGATAAATAGCGAGCACAAGTGCTTGTTCTTGGGCCAGTTGGTACACCAAGAGCTAGTGAATGGGAGTTTACCAGCGAATGCACAGGACACGTGCACAGTCGTCGGGCACGGCCGAACTTTCAACGGTGCTTTATCGGAACGTACGTTGCCGAACAAAGCATCCCACGGCGACTCACCACGGTCGAAAAATATTCCGAAGCGGCGGCTTGTCACACGTCGGGGGCTCACTGTTCCGAGCCGGCATCTGACGTCAGGGGCCTCTTCTTGCCATGCGTGGATCCGGCGCGCCCCGACAAGAATGGAGTTCTCCACTGGGAAGGTAAAAATAGAAGTCTATCTTTCTCTCCATCGGCTGCTCGTCGGGCACAACAGGCCCACAAAAGTAAAAAGAGAGCGTCTCGAGAAACGCACAAAAGCAGCCGGCGGCGCCGAATGCGGCGGGCACTCGTTTTTCAAGGCAGTGATATGCGCACGTGCACCGTTATAGCGCCAAGCTATCAGCGTCTGCCCGGACTTCTCGTTAGCCGACTCGGGAGGCACAGGCGAAAAGTGCAAACGGCTCCTGGGTGAAATATGCGACGCTGTTTACGCGCTTCGGTCAAGTCCTTGTCTCCCGGAGTGCGAATCCCGGCACCTCCCGGACCCTGGGCTGCCGAGGTAACGACGCGTCCTCGCAATGAATTGGGCGAGCCAACCCCTTCCGGCGGTTGTCGTGGGCGAACAGGAAACGCACACTCCTATCCCGCTGGTGTGGACGAGATCGATGGCTCGTTCCCTGAACGGTTCGACCCGCCTGGAGAGCACCACGACGCGCCCGAGACAGTCGCTTCGTTTTTCCTTCTGTCCCCGTTTCGCATCTGCTCTGTCCCTTCTTTTGTTTTTTCTTTAGCGGCACTGTCCTTTTTCCAGAGTAAGACGCCCTTCTTTGGGCGTTTCTCCCGTTACTATTGCCTGCCCGCCCGTCGGTCTTCTTCCACACCCATTCGCTCATTCTCGCCCTTCTAGACCCCCCTCCTCGGGCCGATTCCGTGCCGAATGGGGCTCCCTCCGCCTGATCGCCGCCGACTAATGCGGTAATTGTTTTGCTGGAACGAGTCCCCAATTTCCGGTCGGAAATCCGACACGTCCGCTCATCGTCTTCAGACGGTTCCTCGGCGGCACAGTCGGTGAACTCTCCCCACTGCTTCCGAGATGCCCCTTATACCTCCCTTCCTTCTCACACTTGGGAGACGAATGCTGGGTCTTTTTGAGCACCCCCCTCCCCCCTTCTCCTTCTCGGTCGGTTCGGAAGACATTTGCGGGCCAGACCCGTCAGTTCGGCTCGCCTGCTACGACGCTCAAGCCCCTTTCACCTCCTATCCCTACCCGCAAAGCTCTGTCCACGCTTTGCACACGCCTGTCCCTCTCTCTCCCACTGTCTCAGTCTCCTCGTACTTTCTCGTTCAGTTTTGATAACGTGCGAGCAAGGGTGAGAGAGAACGCAGAGACTCGTGTCGGAACGGGAACCCGCACCCGTGTGTCGCGCGCATCTGCCATCGACAGCCGGCCACAACCCGGATGGCCGCACATGCCCGACGACAGCCCGTCATCGTCACTGGACCCGTCCGCGCGTGCAGAGCACGCGCCAGCTCGCGCCGGGATCCCCGATCGAGGATTCCTCAGCGCACCCTCTCCCACCTCGCACTTGTGCCCGCGGTCTCCATTCAGCGAGCCGCGCCAGCGAGGCACGCGCGTTCAATTCGAGCCTCCCTCCGTGCAACGGGGCGGCTAGTTAGACGAGTGTCTGGCGTTGAAAGGATGGAAGCGCCGCCATTCAACGGCCTTCTTCCCCTTTCTACGAGACCGCCGGCCACGATTACGATCTTTTCGTTCAGTTTTGGCAGCGGAACACGGTCCGAGCGTAGGCTCGCGTGTTTTCAATTTGCCCGTACACGTGGGCCAGGCTGCGAACCGGAAGCGAACTTCCTGTGCTGCGGAATGCAAAGAAAAAGGAAGAGGGTCCGACGGAGCGGCCGCCCTACCGCCGTCACCGTTACTAAACTTGAGTTGGGTGCCGTCGGCTCGTCTGTGGCGCACGCTCTCTACACCTCCCTTTCTTTTCCATTTCTCGTACGCTGCTCCGGACGCCTTCGTGCTCATTCTCCCCCTTCCCCTGCTTCGTCTGTCGGCGCGATCTCTTCTGGGCTCCAGCCGAGTAAAGGTGAACGCCTTTGCTCCGTTCGCCGAAAGGCCACAGCCACGCTTTGTTAGAGCGCCGTCAGCTAGCTGCCGTGGGTGCTCCTTTCCGAGAGAGCACAGCAATAACACTCGAGCTAACGTGGAGTGGCTCTCTATACAATGTTTTTGTTCCTAACAGGGGGAGCGGTATGATCAAGCAGCGCCCACTCAAACCTAACGTTATTGTTTGTTCAGCCTTATTATTGTTAAAAGAAAACTCGGTTTACGTCCGTTGCCTGCAGAAATTTGTTTGTTATTACTCTGTATATCTGGTGCGGTGGAGCGGGGAATGTTGCTCGGTCGTAAACGCTTCGACCAATATGAAGGGTTTGTAAACCACTCTGCGGTGGGTTTAAATAAGGTTGAGATTCCGGAAGGACTATATTTTCCACTTTCAGTAGTATGGAAACAGGAGCTCTTTTTCTTTCTTTTCGAAAAGAACTTAAACAATGATCTCAAAAAAGCTGCGCTATCATAATATTTTTAAGAAAGCAGCTAACTAAAACCTTAAAAGTCTGAAAGTTGTTTGGAGACTACAGCTTGTTAACACGAAGTCCCACGATAAAACAGAAAGAGACAATGACAAAAAAGTGACTTTTTGCTGTCTAGGACGGTCATAACTAGTAAATTTCGCTCATCAACGCGCAACTTTTTTTTTCACTCCGACACTTTTAAAACTCACTGACTTGGTATTGCTTAATGTTTATTTATCGTGAAGATACTAATGCCAAAAGTGTCACGTCTAAGACGGAGAGGTCACAATAATATGTCATCTATTGCGCGTCTCCACACAAGCACAAAACATAAGCCCACAAATCATGTCAAGCGAGTGACTTGAATGCATCCGCATGATGAATACACCTTCGCGCGTCACACATGGAGCGAACATAGATAGCACCGTTAGAGTACTACTGTACACTCATAAGGGTGTACCAAATTTCTATTCCTGCTTTTGACATAGCGACAAGCGCGAGTGCATATGGCTACAGAATAATACGCCATCTACTTCAAGTTTTTGTTCATACTAAACATGATTGCTGGTATACCCCGTTAGCCTACAAGGTGAACATTGTCAGACGGCTAAATGAATATTCATAACTCTTATATGCAAGGCTATATAACAAACAGGGCAGCACGAGCCGATGATTCGCAGAAATAGGAAAGTTGCGTCAGCCTTGGGCGCCGGCCAGTAAAGGAGACAGACATGAGCGGCGTTTGTTGTGTCTGCTGGCGCTGACGAACTTTGAACTACGCCATCCCGAACGGAGGGTCAGAGAGGAGAGTGTTTTTGCAAGTTGTGTTGATGGAAAGGGTGCACGTGGTGAATATACGCATGTTTCTAGACAGACCGCGAATACAGTGAGAGGGTCAGTGAGTAAATGGCTCTATTTATGATGCATTTGCCGTTGGGGGACCAAGAACCATTTCAGCGAGATTATATTTTTCTATTCCGGTCACGGCACCGTTGGTGTTTTGAAAGCCTACCCCACGTGATGGCATATGCACGGCTCTTGCACCACCTATTCAACGCTTTTACTTAAGAAGAAGAAAAAAAAAAAAGAGAGGAAAGAAGCGTTCTGTGGGAAAACCATTTCGAACCGAGAATGACAAGGTTTCCTCTTGCTTTCACCACGTGTCACTAATCCCTGTTATGAACGCGCTAGGCTTGCGCAGTGCTCTTCTTGCCCTTGCGGGCTTTCCTTTAAAAGACGCTACACGCCAGAGACCCTGCGTGGCACGTACCTCAGATGCTTCTTAACCAGCGGAGGTGAGCCCTCCTTTTCCTGGGCGTGTAAAAGGCCGGCGCAGCTAGCGTCGAGTTCCCACCTCGTCCACGCTTTGTAAATACGTTGTCAATTGCACGATTTTCTTTCCTCTGGATGCCTTGCCACTGCCTGGATGCGCTCTGCCCAGACCATGGATCTCGCGTCATGCTACCCAAGAGACCCTATAGCCTCTCCGTAACGTCCCCTAAGCATATGAAATTGAAATTTTGAGTAATAATATTTCTTTTCTGCCCAAATGGCGTCGTGCTTCTTCCTCATGAATGCACGGACGTGCTGAAAGCTCAATGAATGTCGATGCCTGGCGTCTTCTTGTGTCACGCCTAAACGCACAGCTGAGTTCAACCCCGGGTGCGCATCGGCGAGAGATATTAAAAATTATGCAAATTTTATCATCGAACCACTGCTTTTTATCCTGCAAAACTATAAAACCGAAACGACAAGCATAACCTCGAAAACGTCAATGTGATTCGAGGTAAAACGAGAGGCGGGGCAGGATGCGGCCCACGCTTGTGTGTCACGCGATGAAAGACTACTGCTGGTTCTCGTCTGTCAACATCCCGCGCAAATGACGAAGATGTTGAGTGGAGCATATGGGGGCCGAAAGCAGCGAACGGAAACAGATCACCGAGCATGGTCTTGCCTGTTCTAATTCCAGTTCTGCGCGTTTCAACGAATTTCGTTATTATTGTGTACATTCGCGCCCACGTCCCTTCATGCTATCGGGAAGCGCTCCACTACGCTGTCAGTACTCGTGTGCGTATTTTTGTGGGCGCCAGCATCCTTTCTTCCTTCCCGCCCGCAACAAAAAAGGGAAAAAAAAAAACGTGAGCATTGAGAGAACGTCGCCACACCATACGGCAGTGCTTGCAGTAAACTGAGAAGCTTCTCGGGTTGCGTCGTTGACGACGAGAATGGAAAGCTATAGTCGACACACCGTTGCCTTTTCTAAAGAAACATATTACAGCTTTAGAACGCAGCAGGAGACAATTTAGGCGCAACAACCGTTTTCTCAGAACGATTTTTGCACGTTCCTACACGCCCGCGCTGCCTAAGGCCCACAAAAGTCGAGCCACCGTGGTCGAGCGAAACGTTGCCCCAGGAACGCCGTTTCTAATGTTCTTGTTTACTTCTAGCGCCGCGCCACATGCGTTGTCATTCAGAAGCCTTACTCCCAGAGATTTTTCTACACTCTCCCCCCTCAACCCTCCGCCGTTACCACGTGTGGCGACCAGCTGCCATTCAGGAAGGGCTGGACCGTGGACTTCTCCCTCTGATGCTGGACGTTCGTTCGAGCAAGCTGGTTCCGCCGCAGGGCGAGTCGTGCTGCGGCGCAGCACCCACATTTACGGCAGGGGATTTGATGCATGCAGTTCTGCGTCGCGCTATTCGAACCGCGAAGACTCGGGGAAATTCTCGGGAAAGCGGATTCGAGATCGCTCGCGGAGACAAAAGGAGAGTGGTACGCGGTTGATGCTTGTTCGGTCGGTCGCCAGGGCCGAAGAGTGTCCTTGTTCTTCACCACATCTGCGCGTGTCGCCGCCGCGGAACGCTGGCGGCACTGCCGCTTGAAGTCGCCATTTCGTCGTCTAGCCCCGGACATGCTTTCGCCTTTGTTCCGCAGCTGCCTCTCATAAGCACCCCGCCTTGAGAGGGTCGGTGTTGACCGAGTCTATATTCGCACCGAGGTAGGGGACACTCAGGAAGAGGGGTGGGTACGGGTTGTCTCGAAGGGGCGCTCAAACAGTGCCCTATTGTACTCGGGGTCGGAACACCGGGGGAGGGAAGAGAGGCTTTACTCGAGCGTGCTACGTGTGCGCATGCGTTTGTCTGACTCGTTTTAGCGAGCACGTGCCCAGACCCCTCCCCCCCCCCTCTTGCACCAACATTCCACAGTATTTTTGTGCACCGTCATTCGCCTATACATACTCAGAAATGGGCCTTAGTAGGGCACATTGCACAGTGGCGTTTTTGTGATTCCAGGTTCCCGAAAATGACTTACAGACCACGACGCGGCTATCCTAAAGCAGTCAGACTGTTTTAACACATGCCTAAAATCTTTGTCCTCAGTAATGTGCCACCTTTTCATTATTGCTTTTTCATTCAACAAATACTATATTTTGCCCGAAAGAATATCGACGAACTGTGTAGTTATTGCACTTTTTTTGTGATGTTACATTTCTGTCACCTTGGGGCGAAGTTGAGGCGCGGCCGCAGAAATCGTCCGTCTAGGGCGAATCCTTTATCATGCTCAATGACTGGTTTGCACCATACGATCGAATGGTTAAAACTCCTTGGAAAACTAGTCACACCTAAGCGAAGATTCGTTAAAAAAAAACTACAAGTGATTAATCGTGTGAGATTATAGTACGTGCAACCGTAATAAAACCGAACTAAAGCTGCAACTGATAACATTTACCATGGAACAACAAAAAGAAGTTTTCAGCAGAGACCACAGCAACGCGAACTTCGCTGTTTTGTGAAGTAAGTATTTCACCTTAAAACCGAGGCGACTTAACCACAGGATATTGGAAGTCTACCAGTATTTGTCTGGCTATCTCCAGGAACCCGACTACCATACATTATTAAGCAGACGTCCATCCGGCGACTCGCACTTCCAGCTTCAAACTGCGCAAACTCTACTACCACGACAATCTCAGAAAAACTTTGTTCCGCCAGCGACGCATTCTCGTCACATCTCCGAAAGGCAAACACCCTCGCGTTTCTCCCAGAAAAGCCGGCTTACTCTGAGCCCCCCCGCCACGCGCTCATACGTACGGAATAGCCCTTGAATATGAACGCGTTTCGAGCTGGCATTGTTTTCCGCCCTGTTCTCCGGGGCGCTTTCTGTATGGGTGCGGCAGTTTGCGTGCTCCCCACGTCTGAGCTCGGCAATCCGTCTTGGCTGCCACTGGCATGGAAAAACGAGCGGAGGGTGATCGCTGATTGATCATTCGGGACCCGGGTGCGCAATAAACGTCGCCCGAATCTCTTCCAATTTTCGTATTGCCCTTTTTCTCGCTGCATACATCAGGCGTTGTCTCCGCTGTCACCTTGCGCATGGCATGCCGTCACACGTTGCTTTTTTTTTGGTGGGACTTCAATCTCCCTCCCGTTTCGGTACGGCCAAGCCGCAACATTATTGGGGCGCCTCCTCAGGAAAATCTTCTTTCCCTCTCCGTTTCCTCCTCTCCTAACATTATCTTATTTGATTCGCGCCACTTCCACATACGCGGACCAACACCTCACCCATTGCAATAATTGAAACAGAGAGTGGCTGCTACGCAACGTCACCGACACGGAGG
Organism: Rhipicephalus microplus; assembly: GCF_013339725.1. NCBI lineage: Eukaryota > Metazoa > Arthropoda > Arachnida > Ixodida > Ixodidae > Rhipicephalus > Rhipicephalus microplus. The sequence continues at coordinate 121,631,985 of NC_051170.1, read as the reverse complement.
AAGAAAGAAAGCTAGACTAAAAGCGGAGTAAGTTCAACGAAACAGGAAAAAAAGGGCCGGCCATCAGGTGAAAGCAAAAATACGTGGCATGAACGGCGCTGCAGTGTTTCCACGGTGTCACACACACCCACACACCTCGAAGCCTTCATCAACCTGATTGCTTTGGAATTATACTGGCTGTCGCGTTCCAAGTTTTTTCTTTTAATCCTGTTTTACTTCTCTAAATCCCTTTGTGCATTTGTAGCTGTCACCTACGTTTTTTACGCGTGCGTGCGTAAGGTGGACACAGATAGCGTCGCATTTTTAGATTGTCTGAAAAGAGCTGGAAGAAAAACTTGGCCCCTTAGCATCATGCGCAACGTAAATCTTTCTGAAATCGCAGACAGGTTGCGTAGAAGGCAAAAGCGACCGGTGTTACTAAAGACTGTAACTGCGAAAAGCCATTCTTTGGTGTATTATGTATAGGCGGTGAAAGAGACCGAAAACTCCTTATTATTGAAAAGCAGGACGCGTCATAATGAATATTTTACTATCTGCAGAGAATGTGAGAGGGGAAAGGGAAATGTTGGCAGTAGTACGTTTTAAAGACATTGAGGAATCGTAGCCTGTCCCTGTATGGTACACGCGCCCTAGTTTCATATAGATAACTTGCACATGACGTTATAGAACCACTACATGGCCACAACATGGCGGCTTAGATGACGTCAAGTAAGTATGATCACGGGGCCAATATCCTGATTTGTGCGATAACGACGTCGCTTGAACATTATTGGACCTCTGTGAATGCATGGCGAGAGAAACCAGCATGGAATGTACTGATAACACTAACGTGACGCAGCGAAGTTCATGCACGACAATGTTGGTGCTGCAACTTGGCCGTTTCAGCGACGTCCATGCAAGCCACCTCCATTGCATGCTTGTGAACTGCGGTAGGTGCGGTCGACATATTGGGGCGCTTGTAGCGACCTCGTGGCACGTAGGCTCGCCCAGCCCAAAGCGTGCCACTGCCGTCTTCGACCACGTGACAACAGGCACAACAGCTGCAAAGTTGCCACAGAGCACACGCGGAAGGCTCCTCCCCGACGCACTGTGCTCGGAGGCAGCTTTGCAGCTGCTGTGCCAGTTGTCACGTGATCGAAGAGGGCGGTGGCTAGTTTTGGGCTGGGCGGAGCCTACGTGCCACGAGGTCGCTACAAGCGCCCCAATATGTGGACGGCGCCTATCGCTGAAGATTAACACCAGAAGTGAAGTAAGTTAAGCTTTGTCAAGATATAATGTGTTCGCCTGCGCTCATCACCAGATGGCGTCACCATTCCCCGCTGGCCTAGAGTTCCTGTATATGCTAGGTAGCAGAGTTGCGCGTAAGTCTGTATCGCAACCGCAGTAGTTATGCGGCGACGCCACACTCTGCTTTTGCAGGCGATATGCCTACCGTGTCGCCGATCGAGATGTCTGACGTGTCAAAGACTAGTGATTAACTAGGCTGTGTCGATCCTGCTGCAACGGCTTCGTCAAGAAACAAAAAAAAAATGACTGAGCGCCCATTTTATCGCATTGCATTATTGCTAGCGACATTTGGACGGTGGACAGACTGTGCAACCTAAATTGTAGCATATACAGCAACTCTATGCCGTCCCTGACTACGTGCCCTGAGAACGTAATAGTAACAACAACAACAACAACAACAACAACAACAACAACAACAACAACAACAACAACAACAACAACAACAACAACAACAACAACAACAACAATAATAATAATATTATTATTATTATTATTATTATTATTATTATTAATAAAATGGAGTTTCAAGTGCCAAAATCGTCATATGATTATTAGGGACGTCATAGTGGAGGGCTGTGAAAATTTTAGCCATCTGGTTTTCCTTAACGTGCAATGGAATTACACGTTAAGAATCTGGTTAGGCATCTGGTTTTCCTGAACGTGCCCAGTAGACGGGCCTTTAGCATGGCGAAAGATATAGCGCGAGAACAGAACGATGACACAGAGACAAGAAGGACGCTTCTCGCGCTATAACTATCGTCATGCCACACCCACTAGCCGAAGGTGCCACACTTTTAAGGGCTTTTAGCGTTTCGTCTCCACCATAATGCAACCTCCGCGACCGGGAACGAACCCGCGACCTCCGGGTCAGCATTTAAGCACCAGAAACGCCAAAAAACGCCGTGGCGGATCCCTGTAAACCAGTGTTTCGCTAACACCTCTCCAAGCTTGCAGCTGAGCTAAAGCTCTCCAAGTTCACATACGAAACAGACATGAACACAGTACGGGTACACACAATAAATAAAAGTAAATAGCCGAAAGAATGAAAAACATACCCCAAGCCAATCGAGACTGGGCTGCAGCACACGGGGTCATTAAGAATGGATGCTGCCCGTCCTTAGAGAGGATTCACTATGAGCGCGACCCCTTGTACAGCATCGATCACGTGTCTGTGTGACCTCACCTTCCCATGATTCCTTGTGTCCTTCCCGACCCTTCAGACATTCCGCGTCTTTATTACTTTGTTGTACGTCGCCGTCTGTGCTGTTTTGACACAGAACGTCGTGATGCGACGACTGGGCTCCCACCGAACTTTCGATTTTTTCTTTTTCCACTTTTCGGAGCATGCACTCAGTGCGCAGCGGTACGATACATATTGTATAACAACGCCCGGAGATGACTTCAGTTGCAAGTGCAAGAACCCTGCGCAAAGTTGTATGAGACAGTTATGCACTCCGCTATGCGTGCATAGACGGCACGCTTTGCGAATGATTCCGTGACTGTGACGGAAACGTGATGGGGGCACTGCGCGTCCCGGCCTATGCATAAATCATGGCGGGTTAGTTCCTGTTGCAAAAGTTTAGGGGAAACGTCCCCACCTCACCTTTCTTTTTTTTCTTTCTTTCTTTCTTTCCTTCCTTCATTCTTTATTTATTTCCTTCTTTCTTTCTTTCTTTCTTTCTTCCTTTCTTTTCTTTCTCTTTCTCTCGCGTTTGGCAACAATGCGCGGTCAGTGCGCTAAGTCGCAGCATCGCAATAAGCGCTTATTTTTATTCACCGACAACTTCGGAAACGTAAAGCATACTATTGTTGTTATTAATAATATTCGATTGCGTATAACACGTAATGTAGCCCGTATAATAATGTACAAGTGCAATAAAAACGCCGTGAGTTTGCGGCGATAAGCTATCAATAAATTTCATTTAAAAACAAATGAATCGATCGGTATCATGTTTGAATGGTATTATGTTTGAAATGAATCTATCGGTATCATGTTTTGCACAGCTGTAATGGCTTCAGTTAAGTTCATTGGGTATATTGTTAGGAGATGTACATTCTTATCTGGGAGCCAAAACAAAGTGAGGCACCACTAGTAAAAAAAGTAGTTCAAAAAAGAAAATTACCAAACCCGCGACTTTGATGTGCATGCATCCTGTAATAGCAAGAACGAGTGGGAAACAGTAGGTGCTATTCCAGAGTACTTCGAGGGACTCCCAGGACGAGTTCCTGCCCGACTGCCGTTTTGTTCTACCCAATGGTGCAGACCACAATCGACTAATTTGCTTGCATCTGACACTATCGAGAACGGCACGGGCTTTGCAACGGCCAAGAGAATTACAACCTGCCCGACTGTTACGCACAAGGCAACGTCGTAGAAATGAAAAAAAAAAGGGTGAGGCGTCGTATACTTTCTATCTCTTTCTCACACACACTCTCACACGCAGGCACGCATACACGCACACATTAGGTACTTTTTGGAGGGAGTGCGGCACTGATACTATAGAACAGCACATCGTAGCACAAAGTGTCTACCTCATAATGTTCCGTTACGTTCAGTTTGGCAAGATAATGTTCTGGTAGGTAAGTCTTGGTAAGCAATTTTTCGTGGGGGTAGGTTTTTCTAAGGTTATAGTTCTTCCTCATTGATGGATGCACTCAAAGTGCTATGACTACCAAGTAGGCCATCCCGCGATTCGACCTCGGACAGAATGAAATATCTCACTAAAACAAACGCACGATGCGCGAGAATATATGAGTCGCGCACTGCACGATACCCTTCTCCCACGAGTACTCTCTATAGGCGCAACACGAACCGTGCATGCAGCTAGTTGCGTGCATAAGCAGAAAGAAAACGAAAAGGCCGGATCGACCACGACAGTAGAGCTCGGGCAACGAGAGAGACAATCAGCGAGTCACGACGAAACAAGCAGCGAGTGCGCAGTGAGCAAACAAAGCGGGGCCCGATAGGCGCGACACATCGACGCTGCACAACAAAGCATGCGGAAGAGGAGTTGAGGAAAGGAGGAGAGGGTGGATGCGCAACGAATGTACGAGAGTGAATGGGTGAGAGAGAGTGAGGGGGGGAGATAGATAAAACAAACGCTGATTCTCTCCGCGACGGAGGAAGAAAAACGTATTACTCGGCGGCGTTGGGAGAAAAAGGCGAGAGTCATTTGTCATATCGGCTCCATTATGCACACCCGCTCGTTTCCTTTATCTCCGACCACGCAGAGCGCTATTTGTCGTGAGGAAGATGCCCGAGAGGAACAGCGTGGAGGGTGATATGGGGAAGGGGGGGAGAGCTTTATTGACAAAAACGAAAGGAAGAAACGCGGAAATCTGCCGCGGAAGGAGACCCCACGCATAGGAGTATAACTTTGGGCGCACGCACGGGGACTCTATAGCAATAGACCTCTAGGATGAGGAGACTGGTGCAGATTGGGGAAAGCGTTGTTGTCCGCGCGCTACGACGGCGCTGGGGAAGCTGACAAACGCCGCATAGTGGGTACACTGAGCGTCTGATCGAGTAATAGACATCAAGGCTATAGAGTGGCCGCAGAAAGCCACGCGAGTCACTAGTAGACAGGGCCGTAAAGGAAGGGAAGAAATCAAAAGCGGTGGGGGAAGAGGCCGATAAGTGCGAGCAGTAAAAACAGCGCGCTACGCCTCGTGCCGCGGCGCGAGCCCGCGTTTGCCCTTTTCTCCTCCTCTTCCTTCCGAGCCCACAAAAACTCCCGCGCGAGGTGAGGTGCGGCAAAGCCTCCCCGCGTCGGGGGCGCATAAAAAGACCCCGAATCGCCCGAGATGAACACACAGCGAAACGGGAAGCGGCGAAAAGTATAGAAACGCGCGGAGGTGCGACGCGTAGGAAGTGGGGGAGTGGGAAATGGGAGAGAGGGGGGAAGTTTCGGTGGCGAAGGCAGGGCCTTATATTTTTCGTCCCGCGGCTTCTGTGCGTGATAAACGCCTGATTGCGGACGCTGTTCGCGTCGTTATCGCCCCGCGCGTTCACTATCTATGCAGCGGAGCTACCCTTCTCTTTGGACCATTTTTTTTGTTTGTTTTACGTTTCTCGCTTATTTTTCGTGTACCCACCACACCTCCATCCAGCGTTGCCGCTTCGGGACCCTGGGCCCGTAAATGAAGAGAGAAAGAAGTTGATGACCCGAGACGAGGTCATTATACGCTCCGGAAAGCTCGTAGATAGATTCTGCCGCAGTGCGTGCCTGCTATAGCGCGGGAGTTGCTTTTATAGGCAAGGTGCATACGGGAGAGAATGTCACGCGGCCACGGCGGAGGAGAGAGACTACACGAGTTGAAGCTCGGTGCGTACACAGCCATGCAGGACAGCATGCACCAATAGTGGGAACGCGAAGACAGCTTTCCGGATACAGGGGCAACCTCATCCCTCCCTCCTATGGAAAGATGAGAGCTGGGGCTGCATGCACGGAGCATCGGCTTGAGATACCAGTAGAAGAGAGACTCCGGCGGATGTAGGCGCTACGTGATAGACGAGCGGCATTAGGCCACACGACTTAGCGTAGTTCGTATTAAAGTGACGAAAACAAAGTTAGGAGAGAGAGGCAGCGCGCATACTGCTCGAAGGAACCGATAGTGACGCGAATGTCGTCGGCAAGAGAAAGCAGTTTCTAGTCTGTATTAGAAGAATAAAGTTGAAGTTGGATGTTGAGTCAGCGAAGCGTCGCGAAGGCTTCCAGAAAGACTAATGGCTCCGAGCAAAAAATAAATAAACAAAAGATACGCATCGAATGTCGATTTTCCCGTAAAGTCGTTATCACTGAGTTCATTTCAAAAGTTGACATATGTTTTCGTATGTCATGAGGATATATAGTTCAGTGGCGAGCCCTTTTGTAGAGTAGTCGCACAGATATATGGGTGCATCTTCCCTTTACTATTTCACCTTCCATTACTAGACTGCGCGATGCACGGTGGCAAAACGGAAGTTATGGTGTTTAGTACTACTATTAGTTATATGTGAAGTGGTTTCTGCAAGAGAGAGCGTGATTAGTAGACGGTGTTAGTGAGCGCCGTTTCTCGGCGTATTGATATATTGACTTGATATACATCCATGGTCAATGCTTCAAAGATGAAACAATAAATGTGTGAAGAAAAGAAGTCATTCACACAACCAAGCTAGTAATATGACGAAAATAAATAAAAGCTATCGTAAAGAGGTATTATCTACCACATTCACTGTTTTCACAATTTTTGCAGTTTTTTAAAATATTTATTTCTTGCCTGATAAAGTACATCTGTACAAACCATACTACAGAGCCATACTCATGTATATAGTAGGCATTAGTTCAACCGTGCAATACATTGGCAATAATTGCAGCATAAAGCTTCGCACGTCTACCACATAGAACGTGCGTACAGCCCAAAAATTGCGCGTGACGATGTTCAAGCGACTGTACAGACCGCTAAACTAGCACTTGTTGGAAACGAGTGCGGCGGTAGAAACCACAATTGCGAGCCATCGGGGGGGACTTTCTCACGGCACAAAGCCCAGACGTTTTGCGCGACGACTAACGCGCCTCACGTCACGACTAGAAGCAGAGACCGGGGCAGGTCGATCATCGCGAGGCCATAAAAAGCAGTGTACAGAGCAGACCTACACGTGATTGCAGTACACGCATCTTTGCTCGCGATCCGTCCAACTTCATTCCAAACGAGCAGCGTCACGTAGTTCGAAGCTTTTGCCACTTGCTGTTCGAGACTACTCAGTGCACGGCCTTTCATTTAGGTTTTTACGCTTCTCACACGCGCAAAAAAACACAGGTCGACCCAGCCGGTCTTCGTCGACAACAACAAAAAAGGAAGAAGAGCCGAAGCGACACGTTCGGATCGCGTATACGCAAGGAGTTTCCATGTCTTCATTGCGTGCGCTCAGCTCCAGCCTCAGGCATTCGCCGGAACCGCATGCGATCAACCAATCTTGTCCGCGAGCGGCTCCCTTAATTGCGCTAAATGCGCGGGCAACTCGCTCTGCTGCCAAGCGGCGACCGAGACACGACGCAGGAAATACACATACGAAAGAGAAACGTCAGAAGACAACAGCAAAGGCTCCCGGGTTTTAAGACTATAAGAAGAGAGACACCGCGGAGAGACGGGAACGATCGGGAGAAACGAATCCGCATTAACTCTAATGAGGCAAGAGCACGCAATAGGCTATTCAAACGCGGGTCCTCCTGGAATCGCGAAGGCTCGATTGCACCGGCGACCCGTCAGTTCGTTGTCCGCTTGCAGCGTAGTATTAGCGGTGGCGGCGGTACCCAACCTTGCCTTATAGCTTTCCGTGTAGCCTAAATTCGAAGCGTCCCAGGAACCTTCGCGAGACGTCGCCGACGTACCCCGTACGGCACTGGCGTGCCTCCTTCGGAGACTTGGGCGCACGCAATTTCCGGCACAGACCGCGGGCGACGCGAGGGGACGACAGCAGGAAGCTGGATTAGTCTGGACACCGCCGAACTGGCTGGGCACGCAGGGAAAACGCGAGTGCCTTGCGCACGCGAGGCGCGTATATGATACATCGTTGAGTCCCTTGCTCTCTCTCTCTCTCTCTTTAGTACTCGTGTGCATGTTTACGGAACGTACTCTGGACACTACAATTTATTTTCGCAAGAACATTGTTAGTAGATCTGGAGCTGCGGCTCTTCACAATCAACAACCATAAGAAAAGTGACACGGAACGCGAGTTTTTTTATTCTCTACGGCCCCACAGTGGTCGCGCGGAGTCTGAGTGAGAGCAAGATCACAAAAACGAAAAATTTTGCGAGATTAATAATAATGGCTTGTATGTATTTCTAGTCGGGAAACTGTCTTTGCGTCTACGAAGAATATTGCGTGTGTCAGCTATTCTTCATTCCAATATCGGGAAACGCGGTACGCCTGCCACAGAGGTAATGCAAAAAAAGGAAAAGAGGATCGTAGAGAGTGGGTAATATACGTTAGCAAAAGCTCTCAAGCGTCACATGCTGCTCTACAGATAAAGGCGGCCAGCATATATTTATGCGTATTCGAACAACTCGGCGATACCAGTCACACATGCGTATAGTTTCAAGTTTCGTACAACTGAGCCAAAGCTAAGAGCACGTGCCCGCACAGAATGTACACGTAATAATGTCAGCATAAGAACGAAAGAAACAAAAAATAAGATCCCATCGCTACACTTACCACTTGCAAGTCGAAGTGACAGCGGAGAAGAAAAAAGGAGCACGAAGACACTGTTGCCGTTGTCAGTTGGGAGTAAGCGAAGCGTACTGACGGACTCCTGTCGATGTTACCAGTGCCCGTTCAAGTGATTACTCTCCGTCAACACGAGAGCTACGAACAGGCGGCGGCCAATCGGCAGCCGAGCTTGGGACACTCGCAAAGCACGCCCATCTACTGGACACATCACGCACACAAACACTTTTCGGCGGACTTGTCCTTCGCACCATATGACCACCTCTCGGAACACGATAAAGATCAGCGCCACCTTTTCATCCCACTCTATCTACAACAAATTACGTTTCCGCCCCTTTATTAACACCAGCTGTGCTGCGCGACCTTTTCAACTGCTGGCACCGCGAGTCCTTTTATCTTCTTTGATGTTCCCCCCAGTTCGGGTCGTTTTCGACGGGGCTCGATTTATCTCCGCTGCATAGGAGCCAAAGCAAAAGTCACGTACCGGATTGGGGAAGGTCGTCGTTTACCACCTCGCGGTCGTGCCACCATCGTGTCAGCGGAGATAAGCGAGGCGCGTTAGTTTCGCGCTTCAAAGCGGCGCCGACACCTTTCCCGCTGATTGCACGGCCGTCATCGAGACCAGGCTCTGACGAATGCGCGGGAAAAAAAAAATGAATAGTGAAGACGCAGGAAATAACGGCGGCTTTCCCACGTTATCCTTCCACACCTTCCCGTTTTTAAATGCGAGGGCGTTCGATTTGCACATCCGCATCCATTTTCACCCTAGTCTACCTTGCTTAGTATCCCTGCCTTTCCCCATTGGTATATCTCTCTCTCTTTCTGCCTAGCTGCGCATCCTCCTTGATTTGATGATTGATATGTGGGGTTTAACGTCCCAAAACCAACATATGATTATGAGAGACGCAGTAGTAAAGGGCTCCGGAAACTTTTCACCACCTGGGGTTCTTTGACGTGCACCCAAATCTGAAGTACACGGGCCTACAACATTTCCGCCTCCATCGGAAATGTAGCCGCCGCAGCCGGGATTCGATCCCGCGACCTGCGGGTCAGCAGCCGAGTACCTTAGCCACTACACCGCGGCCATGAGCTGCGAATCCTTGACGATATAACCACGTATACTACAATCGGTGCCATACATCAGGTGCAACGCTATGGAAAATAGCGAGACTTCTTGCACTATAGTGCAATCGCAACGATGAATAGTTAAATAATTTTACTAGAACTGTGTGATGAGGGGCACTGCCAGACCGAAGAGGAATGGAGATCTGCGCTCAGGAGCTCAGAACTTGCACATGAACTCTGGGCTGTCCGGAGGGCCCACGATGCGGCGGCCCCCGCCGCGGTGGTCTAGTGGCTAAGGTACTCGTCTGCTGACCCGCAGGGCGCGGGTTCGAATCCCGGCTGCGGCGGCTGCATTTCCGATGGAGGCGGAAATGTTGTAGGCCCGTGTACTTCAGATTTGGGTGCACGTCAAAGAACCCCAGGTGGTCGAAATTTCCATGGCCCTCTACTAAGGCGTCTCTCATAATCATATGGTGGTTTTGGGACGTTAAACCCCACATATCAATCATCATATCAATCAACGATGCGGCGGTGAGGCTCGGCCTACCCGTTCCGACGTGGGAGCGGCCCGCTGCTCTAGCTCCTTGAGGTAGTGTTCCTCAGGGCCTCAATAAAGTTCTGTGTCTGTCTGTCTGTCGTACTGTTTCTCCTTTTCGTTTTTAGACTGAGTAATAAACGTGCACTCCTTGTGCCCGAGAAATAAACAAACCCCATTATTTATACGGCTCTCAACAGGTTGTTAGGATCACCGAGCGTCTTTACGCTTTCGTGTTGTGGCCTCCGCAATCAGTTCCGCCAGAGCGCAGGTATGAAACAGAGTACGCGTATAGCAGGCACTCGTCAAAATAACGCGCCTCATCGACAGCCCGGTGCCGTCATTTTGTGTTCACTCGAGATATTTATTGTTTCTGCATTACCAGGTTCTAAGCAGTTGTCACGAGTCATGGACCAACCCTGAGCGCCACGTTCACCGGTGGCCCCGCGTTACTTACGATTCAAAGTTTTGTGTGGGTACACTAACGGCAAAGAACGTACTAAACCGTAATTTGAGCGAGCGTTGATGACGTACCTTGCACGGCACGGAGAGAAAACGCACCGTTCGAATGACGTGTCACAAGCACGGCGTGCGCACGTCCTTTGTTCTACGGGTTGTTAACGTATAGGGACAGCCGGGGCTAAAATGGCCACCGTTTTTGTTAGGTACTCTCAGATAGATCGCGCATTACGACATTGTACACTGTACACGCTCGGTGACACTGAGCCCTGCGTTCCATCTTCCGCGATTGCGGCGGAGTAAAAAAAAAAAAACGGCGCAACTACCCCCCCCCCCCCCCCCCCCCCCCTCATCTCCGAGCCCCAAGAAATGTAGGATAACCTAAACATAAAGCCCCGTTGCGTAATCCGCGCTATAACGGTATTTATGTTTCTTACGTAGTGCTTGTTAGCAAGAGCGCAGTGTTGCGAACATTCTGAGGGTATAATGCAGCTGGGACTAAAAGTCCCGTAGCACTGCACGTAGCAGTAATATTCATTAGCGACATGCGCTCATTACAGGCGTTTCCTTTGTTTGTTACTTGGAACGCGATTGGCTGACGCGGCGGAAAGGGATTTAAAATGTTTGGCAACGCACTCGACGCTCTGGGCACTCTGTATATAATGTCTGAAATAACGAAGTTGACGTTTTCGGAAGATTACCTAAGCAACTTGTGCTAAGGCGGACTGCGAACACTTTGTTTTAAACAAAGAGAGAGAACGGTATTTAAAGACGTCTTTGATGCGCATTCTAAAAATGATTCGGTTTCGAGATACGCCACAGCTAGTGGTACGCGGTGTTGAAAGTAAGGAGCATGCGTTGTCCATCACCTCCGCCGAGCCACACGAAACGTAGGATTACCGAAACATCCAAGTCCGGTTGTGTGGCCCGCGCTATAACGGTCTTTCCATTTCGTGTATACGTAACGCTTGATAGCAAGAGCGCAGTGTTGCGAACATTCCGACGGTATAATGCAGCTGGGACAACTAAAGTCAATATATACCATCCTTGTTACCATCTTTGAAATCCTTTTCCTGCGCTTATGCGCGCAGGAAAAGGATTTCAAATGTTTGGTAACGCGCTCGACACTTTGGGGATTCTGTATAAGTCTAAAATAACGCAGTTGGCGTTTTCGGAAGAAAAGATTACCTATATAAGCAACTTATGCTAAAGCGCACTGCGAATACTTTGTTTAAAAAAGGACGGTATTTAAAAACGGCTTTGATGCACTTTCTAAAAATTATTCCATTTCGAGATACATCAGAGCTAGTGGTACGCTGTGTCGACAGTAAGCGCATCGGTTTTTAAAATCAGGGCTAGCCAACGCTGGCGTTGCGTTGCCCATTTAAAAAGTGCCCGAAGGCGGATAGTTCTGCTCGTGTGCCGAGAATCTCAAGCCGTACTGGTGTGTTTTAGGCACAACGTCACTCCTTACGCAATACATATTTGACTGTGCGGCGTAGTTGACGCGGTCCTTACATAAATATCCAAAATTCACAACAAAAATTAAAAATTGCCCAACGTTTCCCCTAACAGAAAGACTGCTACAATATGCTCTGCTTTCCCAGCCCTTAATAATTTATATTAGCTAATACTTAGATAAACTATTATGGTGTAGCTGTTTCTTGTTACTCGCACTCACGTGTATGTAATTTTCTTCAACCTGCACCTCTGAAGCTTGATGACCAAACGATAAATCGTATATCTTACCTGATCCTGGCAAATATTAGAAAAACTATGACGTTTCATGCAGTTACCTGTATTACAAGTTCGTAGTTCCCTTGTGATTACGCTCGCTGTAATGAATACTGTGCAAGTGTGCACAGCGCTGCCTTGTTTCAGCAATGAATTCTTTTGGTAATAATCGATTAGATTCGTATGTGTTCTTTCAGTATACAACGTGTAATGAACAAGTTATATTTGACTGGACCAATGTCTTACGTACTCCTATCTACGACTTTGGTATCTGACAAAATAATATATGTCGCTTTAATGTTATCAATGCTTCCCGATTTTTTATTTATCTTATCGATCTCTTTCTCCATTGTTTAACAATGATTTTCGATGCTGTCGCATATACGTTTTTTTGTCATTATTTCAAGCGTGGGGTAATGAATGACAATTTCTTATGGTGGCTGTTCCTAGTTCACAATTTTTATTTTTACATTTACCACTTATAGTAGTTGTCCCAGTATTTTCTGTTGTTACCTCCAAGATCGATCCACGTGCGATTGCGATCTCAGACGCCACGTTGTCATGATAAATTGCAAGGCGGCTGTACGACTTCCGGCACAACTTCCCTACATTAACCTTGCCCTTCTGATGCATCGGACCATCGCATTCAATCTTCTTTTAATATAATTTATGCCCGTTGAAGTTTGGCCGCAAGTCGATAACAAGCCCAAAGAGTTAAAGCTGTCGATCATGAATATATACACGCATGGCAGCCATCAATGTTTGCTAGAGACCCAATACAAAGGCTCATCATTTTTTCCTCTACGCATACATACACCACGAATAAAATCAGCGCTCGTCTGAAACTTGCACATGTACGCCAGCGTTTTCCTCGCGCACGCGCCAAATTCAAATATACAATGTCTAGAAATAACGGGTCGCCCTGTTTTCGTTCAAGCGTCGTCATGAAATGGAGCGTAAACGTGGGCTTAGCTACATTACCATGCCACGAGATGAACTTTTTCGAGGACCTAAAGCGTGCTTACTTATCATTACGTATTTTCTGTTCCTTCACACGCGGGATTTTCATCCTCTATAATTTGGTTCGATTATCTCTATTTTCTGCCCAGATTCAGTGACGTGGTCTAAAAGCCAGACACCACTGTACTGACGCAACACCGCTATCAGAAAAGAAAATCCTGGGACCGCTCACGCATGCAGAAGAGCACAAAAGTCCTATTGTGCTACTCGAAGACGACCGGACTTGATGAGCGCCTGTGAACAACCAGCACGAGCACGCGTTGTGTGTGTTTAAACTAACTGTTCATTCTTCTTTTTCTTACTCTAGTTCTTTTTTTATATAATTTATCTATAATTCACCGTCCCCCTCCCCCTCACGTGTCGGGTACCCAGAAGAGCCAAGCTTGATTGACCTCCCTGCCTATCCTCTTCGTTTTCATATTCCTTTTTTCCTTTGATTTTTTTCACTCTCATCCATCCAGTTTCCACGTGTAGGGTAGCAAAACGGTTGTTCCTTAGTTAAACTCCCCGCCTTTTTACTTGTCTATCATTCCTCGTCTTCTCAAAATGGCGTGCGGCATTTGGTTAAGCGTTCTTCACCAGAGGCGATTCGTATACTGCCGGAATGGTTCAGTTGCGCGCGCAGCGGGCATTAGTTTTGACTCGTTGGTCGCGCTAACCTCGACGACCGACTCGTTAACGTGCACGCGTTACTCCGAGCAAGGCCACCATTTTTTAACCCCACATGCGCGCCGTCGCGGATCTGACCATTTCGCGCGCCCGCTCGCGCACACACAAGTTGATTTGTTTAGTTTATGGCCCAACCACCTCGCTATGCAAACCGAAACCCTGTCTGTCACACTACGCTGTAGCTTTTTACATTCTCTCTCTCTCTCTCTCTCTCTCTCTCCGAGGCAGGAGTGGGTCATTACGAGTATGATCACAAATGCGAGAGAAATGGGATCGTGGTATACTGCGGCATCGCGATGCTATTTTTTGTGCTCCCTCCCCCACCCCCCTCAATTTATCTCTAAGGTGTTTTTTTTTCTCGTTTTTCGTTATTGCAACGCTATGCCGGCCGAATGGGCATTGGCGCCCAAGAGACCCGGTTCGGTCGGCGGACACACATGCCATCACCAATCCCGACCATAAATACGCCGCCGGTTCTTTCCCGTTTATATATTCCCTCTCCCTTGTCCCACACTTTCGTATTTTTTTTCTTCGTACAAAGAGAAGCGGTAATCGCTTACGTGAGATCACGTCGCCCACGTCGCGTCGGTCAGGTTTCGCGGCAGTCCATCACAAAAGCAGCGGCCAGTCCTCCACCGTCGCCTCCTCTCCCTCCTCCAAATGAACATACATCTCTATAGTACACCACTCCTTTCTCTCACCTGCCCCTAGCCTTTTCTCATCCATTCATATATACAGTACACGTACCGTTACTCCTTCCTTACCTCCCTCCCTCTCTCTTTTCTTTTACCACCAGCCCCGTTGCTCTATACGCCCAACGTCGGCCGCACCGGTGGAGCGTCGAATCAAATTTAATTACGGGAATCGTCTTTCGTTATGTATGAAGGCGCCTCATCCGCCGCCATTCATTCTTTCTCTTCCACTTTTCTGCCGCAAGGAAGGACAGGAAAAAAAAGTAGAAGAACCGAGAAGGAAAGGAAGAAAAGAAATGCCCTCTTATCTGAACTTGCTCACGTTTCGGCTATCGAAGGAAGCGAGATACGGCGACGCACGTCTCGCCAAAACGAAGCAACTCAGGCGCGGAGCGTCGATTTCGTTTGCTTTTCTCAAATGAGAGACTGCCCTTCATGGAGCCTCGAGACATTTCTTTCCTTGTTCCCCGAGCAAATAACGAGCAAGAACTCATGATTCATAAGGAAGACGGCGAAGACCGAATAAGTGAAGAAATAGCAGTCTAACATTTCTCGATGTTCATGTCGACTACATCAAAACTGAAGTAAGGCTTGCTCTGAGATTGATCAGCGCTGTATTTTTATTTCATTATTTCGAAGTATTTCCTCGTCTTTTATTACGATGCGGTATTCTTCGGTTAAATGCAGCAGTTTTGGTTTACCAACTACACTACGCGCTATCTGCTCGACGTGTCCACAACGTCAACAGCTAAGTCCTCGTCATTACGTCATACGTTCGTACGTACGTAATGATGTACGTACGTACGTACGTACGTATGTATGTATGTATGTACGTATGTATGTATGTATGTATGTATGTATGTATGTATGCATGTATGTATGTATGTATGTATGTATGTATGTATGTATGTATGTATGCATGTATGTATGCATGTATGTATGCATGTATGTATGTATGTACGTATGTATGTATGTATATGTATATGTATGTATGTATGTATGTATGTATGTATGTATGTATGTATGTATGTATGTATGTATGTATGTATGTATGTATGTATGTATGTATGTATGTATGTATGTATGTATCTATGTATGTATGTATGTCGAGAGTTCGACTCCGAATTCGCATTCAGACCGGCGTGACATGCGAAAACGTTCATGCACCGTGCTAAGAGTAGACTGCAAATTATGCCGAGTGATAAAAACCGAACCTGCCCCCTCTGCCGCATGTGATGATATCGAAGTCAAACCCGTCGTAATAGGCAATCTACGATCAATCCACATAAATAAATAGATAAATAAATAAATAAATAAATAAATAAATAAATAAATAAATAAATAAATAAATAAATAAATAAATAAATGAGCTGTCAAGAGAGAAGACATGCTCTTCATCAAGAAACACTTTGTAATTACGGAACTATGGTGTGGAAATTCTGCAGACAATTTTGTGAAGGCTTGTACGCTGCAGCATCCATCGGTAATAGACGAATAAGCTTTTCATTCTTTCCGTCTGATGGTATCTTCAATACATAACCCTACTTAGAAGCAAACGCATTTAAACCCTATTTAGAAGCAAATAAGTAGTTGGCGCCTTATTTGTGAACCAATATGTCCTTACGCGATGTCAATTTTGAAAACCAGTCAGTCAATTTCCTCCACGAAGTGAACATTGCGCAGCGCCCGGAGTACGAAGAACCTAACGGTTGATGGCACGACTGTATGCAGTTTATCTTTCACCCGTTTTCACCAAACACAATAGGTTTCAATTTGGGGTGTCGGACACACGCGGGCTCGCAACAGTTCGACGTATGGAAACGTAGACGAAAAAGAAAAGTACGACTCGTGCGTTGCGATACATAATCGATCTCATCAATCTAGGTAGACACGTACGTCGAGCGCTTCGCAACACGCACGAAAGCTGGGCGCCCTCTGTGCAATATTTGCCTGCGTCACTTTCAATTTTCAAATATATGTCTTCGTCCAAATAGACACGGACACGATGATGTACAGTCTCTGGAGAAAATATAAGGTGTTTTCGGTCGACTTTCTCACTGCTTTATTTATGTACCTTCAGATTTATTCCGAGCCGAATATCTATCAACCTGAATGTCTAGAGTTTTCACTGGAGCCGGAGGCTTGCTTTGAGGGAACGCCTCTAGCATTCGAGAAAGCGGCCGCGATTTTTCTTGTCAGCCGAAGTTGACGCGGTACTTTATTATGATTATTTTTTAAGTTTGCTGATGAAAACAGGCATTCGAACTGTAGTGCAATACACTTTTAGAAGAAAGCGGCGATTCTGCCTGAAAGGCGGATAAATATGAGCACGCACCAATAGGCGCGGACTCTACGGGTGACGTCACGAGCCGGATGGCCGAAGAGAGAAAAGCGATTTCGTTAGTCGCGCAGCAAATTAGCGACCACGCTTTTGCGATCTGGGTCGAGCCTTTCAGGATTCCTTGATTTGTGTTCGACTATGATTGAGACAGTCTAAAGTAGAACGCAGTCTCGTTCAGTCACGCTACGACACGGTAATCCCAAAATGAAGCATCTATGTCCACCACAAACCAGAACGTTGCGTATTTAGCAACACTGGCGTCGCCACTTTCTTGCCTTGACCATTCAGTGTTCGCTATAGAACACATTAAGAACCATCGCGGTGGTCTAGTGGCTAAGGTACCCGGCTGCTGACCCGCAGGTCACAGGATTGAATTCCGCTTGCAGCGACTGCATTTTATATGGAGGCGAAAATTATGTAGGCCTGTGTGCTTAGATTTGAGTGCACGTTAAAGAACCCCAGGAGGTCGAGATTTCCGGGTTCCTCCACAACGGCGTCTTTCATAATCAAATGGCGTTTTTGGGATGTTAAACCCCACATATAAATCATTCAATAGAACACATTATTCTCTACATTAAATTAGTGACTTCAAGGTCACACGTTAGATGAGCACACCGATACACGTGAGCGTGCAAAGAGGTGATCCATAACTTAATTAACAAGTTCAAACCAGCATTCTTACAAAGGTGATATGGTGGAGCTGCAGAGTACCTCAAAACATGAAGACCAAGAACACGCTGCCGCAAGTGCTAATCAGACGGGACAGATGTGCATGACTTACACGGGAACTGCTTTTCGTCAAGACATATGATATTATTACATTAACTTGACTTGTATTAGAGGTTGTTGATTAGTGTGGTAACGGGAAATGACAAAGTGGGCCCGATAAGCAGAGAAACAGAATGTCTGCTTGATAATAACATGAGATAGAAATAATTCAAATGAACAAGTTCAAGGGATAATTTGTACGTTTTTCTCAATTGTGCAAAGTACTTTCCAAAGTACGGGACCAAAAGAAAAAAAAAAATGTGATTCATCCCTCTTTTTGATAATCCGTATAACACGAAAGTGAAACATGCCTCCACAGAGCTAGTTCAGCGGTATCTGTGCATAGTTTCGCCACAAGGACGAAGAAATCAATGCCACAGCAAGAAATTGCAAAATCACGCAAAGAATGATAACAGCTCAAGACTTGCAGCGCACACCCCAAGCAGAAAGCACGCACTAAATGAACATACACAAGACGTGCGTGGACTAGCAACAGTCACAGTTCGACACTTAAAGCACGCTGTTTAAACAGAAAGACGCACGAAACAAGCGGCCAAGTATACACAAGACAAGCGCGAGCGACTGCTGTAATTGTTATTTTGTATGTGAGCAGCGTGATGCTCCCCTCACGCAGCCGCGGCAGCGAGCGAAGTGACCTGCGTGCTCTCCCGAATCACGAGTCTTATAAGCGCGCGCGCAGAAGAGATCACGCTCTGTGGATGCGGCACTGAACGAAACACGTGGATCGAAACTCCATAGGCGACAACAATAAGAGCGCGCCCAACGCGAGACCTTCGCGCCATCTGGCTACTGATGACAAAAACGCGCTGATGGTACGAAGTTCTGACTGCCCAACGGTATTTATATAAATGGCTTGCCGTTAGCACTCTTGCCAACGCACGCTCCGAGGCTTAGTGGTCAGCGCCGTGCGCTGTGGTTGATTAGGTGCTTGTTCGACGTCCCGCGACAGGCCCTTCATTTCTTGTTTTTTTTTTTCCTTCGAAGTCTGTTGAATTATATTTCACAACGTCACATCCTTGACGGAAATACGTCAGCGGAACTGTGGTAGACACCGGCATGAAAAACACTGTCGTGTTAAAAAGGAAAGTAAAGAAGCGCACAGACAGGAAAGCAAAACAAGCTCAATGTCAGTGCACGTTTGTTTGTTTGTTTGATTGTTGTTTGTGGCCTAAAAACCGCAGCGCACGTCGTCCTAGTGTTCCTTTCTTGTCTCAGTTTGTTTTATTTTTTTCATTTCCTAGCACCGCACAGCAGCACATTGAAGACACAAGTCGAAACAAAGTGAACGCCACGCCACGCATGATTTGACCAGAGTACTTATCGCCGGCACACGCCTGAAAGAAAGCTGAGCGCAAATCCCCCTTCGCCGATGATGTTCAGTCAGAGACACGGACGCTGAACACCGGGCAACAAATTCGGTTGCCCCGGGAGGGGATCGAATTGAGAATAGTGACCGACCGCAGAGTTTTCCGCCGGCTTTCACGCAAGAACGAATATGTGCGCGCGGGCTTAGCAACTCGTAAGCTCGTTCGACTGGCGACCCGGCCGGCTCGGCAGCAAATATAAAGAAAGAATCGGTTCGGTTCAACGAACGAAAGACGCGGTCAGGGCCCAAGTTCGCGCATGCTATCACAGGGGCCTCCGAGATTGCAAACGCCTGCACGCTTCGCTGCGTGTCATCTCGGAGGCCCTGTTGCTACATTACAGTTACTGACAAAAATGACCAATGGAAAATGCGGTGGTAATGCATGCGTGAGCCGTGAATATATATACGACGGTTGAGACCAAAATCCAGGTCGTCCATACATGTATATGTGGCTAAATTTCCTCCTCCTGGCTTTGTACGGCTTTGCGACTTCACGAACCAATAGACACTTTTCCGAATTGTAAAGTCAGCTTTCCCTCTGTGCAGTTTGAAGAAATAATGGCGGATAGTCAATTACTGCAAACAGACTGTTCAAGTGCGGTTTCGCTTACGCAATGACGAAGGAGAATGCAGAGCTTGGCTCTCTTGATATAGTCATAACAGACAAACCTCAGCAAGTTCAACAGGGACCGCGTCTCCGCTTGAAGCATGTCAGGTGCCTCCATTACTAGAAAAACATGCATGCAGAGAAGCGAACTCGCGAATTCTGAAAATGGTCCATGGTTTGCTGCAAAATGATTCGTCACAAATGCAACGATTAAAAGCGGTGATTGCAATCTTATTGCCGTACAGTGTTAGAAAAAAAAATTAAGGCAGTTTTGCACTAGGGGTGTCAAGCATGAAGGAACTGCGGAGCTTGGCGGCCCTTTTTTTTCTCTTCGGTTTTCTCGTTCTTCTCTCCTATAGTTCTCTTTTCCAGTATGTCTGCGCTCTCTCTCTCTATTATATCTTTCCATCCTATATTTGTTTCCTTTCGTTCTTCTCTCGCTTTCAATTTCTCGCCTGATCCCTCTTTCAATTTTCACATGCAGTCCACTGTCGTCGTACTTACCTAGTGGTATTTGCCGCGCCTCATATCATCATGAAAGCACTCGAAGAACAAGGGGATGGATATTTTTCTTTGGCACGAGCGCGCTCACGATTATTGTACAGGTAGCCACTGGTACATGTGGTTTTGCCTGCGCTACACCAAGCGACGACGACAGCAATAGGTAGTTCGATGTTTACCTAGGTAAAAAAAGCTTGCGCAGCGTGTATTGGTGTTTGACAGCTATAGCACTGCTCAATGCATTAAAGTTACCACTCAATCATAGAGCCCAGCCCCATCGCTACGAATATTGTCCATCATTAATGATTAAGCGAACACTTGTGGTCATAGATACTTGTTGTAGCTCTCGTAGTTAAGGGTGAGAGCGCAACCAGAGAAAACGATGTGATAACCGGAAGAGCGTGACTGATTGAACGTCAAACTTGGGCTAAGCTCGCCTATACTCGCGGCGTGTTGGAGATAAATAACATTGCCCGACTAGAGGGAAACACAACGTCTTCTCTTTGGCGAGCTGCGATTGTTCGCGGAGTAACTATGACGCAGTGGATAGTTGTCTGGCGTGTGCTGTCGCGGACACAGGGGTCATGGGTTCGAGTCCCATTGACGGAGCTTGTTGTTTTCCGATCGCGCGTATTTTTCGACGTCATTTCCGTGACAAAAATATGTCATTGAAATCTTAGTGGACCCTGGCCTAAAACATTTTCGCTTAAGAGATCAGAAAGACAAGAGAGTAATGAGTAACACCACTGAACGGGACACTGCGAAGTTTCGGTGAATTCACGTTCTACCCATAAATACCAATGCAGCCGGACTATCACCACGCCAGCGGTCAGAACATGAAAACTCAGACTAGCAATTTCTTTTAAGGAACTTAGTGGATGTATCGCATTGTACCTAAGCTATTCTTCCACACTGCTCGACCTGTATCCCTAATCAACCTTCACTGCTGCTTCTCGTCTCTCAATTCCGTGAGCAGATTAGCCAACCGGAAATTTGCGTGGTTAACCTCCCTGGACTTTCCGTTTCGTTCATTCCTTACTCTTCCGGTTAATTATCATCCTACGTTGCCTTGATTTTTCTCCCCCACTACACCTCTCGCACGAACTTCCAAGAAACCTGCGTGCTATAGCAGTATGCATGGGCGAGATGCTTGCCCCGACGGCAAATTGAAGTAGCGTACGGGCGAACACTTCAGTATTACGCCAATATATGGTCAGATGACGTGAACCTTTTTACGCGCCAGAGAACGGATACAATTTAACGTGCCGCTATACCTTAAGAGAAGTGAAAGTGATGGCCTTTAAGAGAAAGCCACGCAGTATAGAGAAGGCGGCCCACAGTCTGACAGCGCGTTACGCTCGCCTACAGCTTGCTACGAACACTCGCAGTAAAGAGCCCAACAAGTTATACCTTTATAGCGACCGTAAATTCCTGTCAACCTATAGAGGAGGAAAAAGTGAAGATGCGATAAAGATCTATGTGGGGGGACAATAAGGAACACTGAGAGATATCGATTGAAAAGAACTTCGAGCGCTTGATTATGCGAGCCACCCCGACAAGAAAAAGGCCATTTTTCTTTTTACTTTCTGCTTTCACACCCGGAAGAATAATGGTGAATCTGAAGAACGTTTCCTTTTGTGTTTGGTCGTTTTAGTTGGAACAGGGCCGTTTTATTGGTGCGTACTTTAGTTATAACGAATACGTTTCGGAGGCATATGAAGAACTAACCATTGGAGTTATTTGTGACCAACAAGAAACAACAGAAACAAATTTTCACTATCTATCTATCTATCTATCTATCTATCTATCTATCTATCTATCTATCTATCTATCTATCTATCTATCTATCTATCTATCTATCTATCTATCTATCTATCTATCTGTCTATCTATCAATAAATCAATCAATCAATCACACATGCACCACCTCTCACTCTCCCCTTAGCTTTCGTGTTAGTGCATGACGACAACTCTCTGTGCAAAAAAAAAGAAGAAAAAAACGTGCAACAAATCACCGTCTATACCGCAAGCCTACTGTATACATACTTGTTAGCTACTGACAAACAAACTCCTCACGAACAGCCTTGCGGTTACAGCTATATAGTTTTTTTTTTGTGCAAAATGAATACGTCGCAAAGAAGAATGATTCGCGTCTATTATTCATCATTTATGTTCTTCTTTAATTATTCATTTTGTAGCGTCATCCTATTGAAAGTGTACACTTTAGAAAACAACGTTTTAGCGCGATGAGGAAGAGACGGATAGGCCACGAAAACGACCACCTTCATCTTCAGCGTTGTAGGTTGACTGATGATGCCCTATACAATGGCTGCGCAAAAAACGTAGGCGCGAACAATATGCAATATGTGCCTACTCCCACATATGCAAATACGGTGCATCACGCGTGAACGAGGTGACAACACATTGCAACATCGAACACAACTCGGCACGCCGGCTTGACATTGTAACGAAGACCGATCGTGAAAGACCAGCCCATTTGTTGTGCCCTAAGGAAAGGAAGGATTCTCAAATAAGAATAGACTACGTTTGCACCTGTACCGAAATCCGGCGTAAAACTTAATACGATGCTACGCCGGTGACACATACTGGTTACAAATGTGCCTAAATATCCGTCGCTGAAATGCTCAGATGAATGCAGTAAGAGTTCGTGACTTGTGTTAGGAACTTATGATAGAGTGGCACTTCATACACGGCGTAAACATTTTCAAGCGACATGTGCACACGCTGCTAAAGGTATGGTGTTGACTGTCATGACGTGGATTAGAAGTTGCGTTGTACAGACAATAGTTAATATGTGACATATGTCAGTTTGTGGCCCCGCCACGGTGGTCTAGTGGCTAAGGTACTCGGCTGCTGATTCCACAGGTCGCGGGATCGAATCCCGGCTGCGGCGGCTGCGTTTCCGATGAAGGCGGAAATGTTGTAGGCCCGTGTGCTCAGATTTAGGTATACGTTAAAGAACCCCAGGTGGTCGGAATTCCCGGAGCCCTCCACTACGGTGTCTCTCATAATCATATGGTGGTTTTGAGACGCTAAATCCCAGAAATCAATCAATATGTTAGTTTGTGACATGCGGTCTGTAACGTGTGTTATTATCTGTAACGTGTGTTAATGTTGTATAGAGCACAGTCAGTACACGAAATGACGTCTTTCCATTACCACACGTTGTATGCTCACGGAATTATTCATTATTATTCAATAACTTTAGGGTGGATGAAAGAGAAATAGGGATCTTCCTGACTCATGGGAGCTGAATTCACGAAGGAATCTAAACCGTTCCCTCATGACCTCTTAGTAAGCAACTTTGTTTCGCTTTTGAAGTTTGCTATTGCCATTTACGATTCGCTCCTAAGCGCTACTTTGGCTCGTTTGCTTTTAGTTTTCTCCAACAACAGCCGGAATTAAAAAAAAACAATAAAAGGTAGCAAGTTTTGACCCATGTGATACTTTTCTCGAGAGAACCAGGCACACCAATACTCAGAAGCAAGCCCGGCTAAGTTATGTTTAGAGTTAAACGCGAAGCATCGTTCGTTGTCATGGAACTTAGCCAGGAAAGCGCAAAGACACCGGGGTTCGTTTCAAGTTAGCATTTTCTGTTATGAATATCCAGAATCTGTTCCATTAAAGAATCAAGAGCAGTGCGAAACTTCTACGTTAAAAAAAAAAAGAGCTCTAAGCTGTAGCGGAAGTTTTCCAGTAAGCATTGCGGAGACGTCAGACTCACGAGGTAAGCAGCGGAAAAAAGGAAGAAAAAGAAACTGAAGACACGTTTAGTTAGCGGTGTGATAAGGGAGGGATACAAATGGAAAAAAAAATCGAGAAAGTAAACAGGAATCTGCTGATTTACTACCCTGCAAGAGGATGAAAGTAAGAAGATGGGCAGAAGCAGCAGCGGAGACAATAAGTACATGTAACAGGTTCATATTAGAATACCAGCACACGGAACCTGCATATCAAAGCATGAATTCACAAACGTTTGTACGTAAACATTTCTTTTTCGCACTACTAAAGCGAACCGGAGAATGTACTACATGAAATACGCTGATCTAGTCTCATGGCACGCCTTTATCACTGATAGATATCAACTCACACACAGTACGTGCGCTCGTAAATTATACTATTTTGCAAACCATTCGGGCAATTTAACTCAGTTTTATGTTTCATAGTTTCTATTCCCACGTCCGTAAAATGTATTAAACGAAACTTTCAGTTTAGGTGGACAATAATATCCATCTCCTACCCATGAAAAAGTAAAAGAAAAAAAAAACAGACAGATAGACATCCGCTAGCTTTATCGAGGAGCGATAAATGACAGGTTTGGTCACCTTGTAACGACGAAATACAAAGGATACAACCATTAAATGCTCTACTGACCAAGAGAGAGAGAGAGAGAGAAATAAATGAAAGGAAGAGACAGGGAGGTTAACCTAAAGGAACTGGTTTGCTACCCTGTACAGGGGTGGAGAAATAAGGGTCGGAAAGAGGATAGAGAGATATAAAACTAAATTAGGAAAAAGTCACATGTACACACATTCAGGGCGTTCCGATCGCAGTCGCTTGCATAGGCCGGTTTGGACGGACCAAGGCTATCGAGAATGACAATACAAACAACGAGCCAAGTTTGTCTGTTTCTTTGTTTTTGCTTCAACACGTAAAAACTGCGAGATTTCTCAGCGCCAGACACTAACTGTCCTTGCTCTAGCCCAAACTGTTCAACCTTGGCGAAAAAAATAAACAAACGATAACACAGAAGTTTCCACAGTTCAACTCTTGGCGCACTCACCATTACTGATGACGCATCACGCGGTCTTGCCTGACGTCGGTCTCTCGAAAAAGTTGCTTCCCCCGCGAGAACGACCGGGGCAAGAACCCCGGGGAGTGAACGGCCAGAAGAAGCTCCTCGTTCTCTTCTCGATCTAGACGTCCAGTTTTCTTCTTACTTTTTGTTTTCACAATAATCCGAGAAAAAAAAAAGCACTGTCCGAATGAAGACGGTGTCGAAGAAGCTCCGAGGCAAAACACACACCGAGTCAAAGACGGCGACTACGTCCGGCGATGAGTCCTGACGACAACATTATCCGTCGCTGACCGTCGAAAACGCGCCGGGCCGGGGACAGGCGTCCACGTGCTCGGAGTAGGCTGTGCGCGACGACTTCGGAGCGGCTGGCAGAGGGTGTGCACGCTCCGACGGACGAGAGTTGAAGAGTCCGCCGAGAAGTCGGCACCCGCCACTCGAAGAAGAAAGAGGAGGGCGGTCCGTGACGGCGAGCAGCTGAGCGAGGTCTGCGCGGAGGCGCGGGAGCAACGGCGGTATGGCCGAAGTCGACGAAGACGACGACTCCCTCGGCCGCAAGCAGGCGCGCGCCCTCGCGAACTGGCGTGGCGGCTCGCTTTGCGGGCCCAGACGGCGGCGGCGCGTCTCCTCGCGGGTCACATGGCAGGCCGGCGGTGCCCTCCTCTACTTTCCTTCTCTCCCTCTATCTTCAGATCTGGCCCCCGTCAGAGAACGAAAGCAAAAGAGCGCGCGTACTCCCAAGAGCCACAACGGTGTTGCTCGTGTTTGCGGGGCTTGTTTCGTTCGAGGAATGTGTGGTGAGTGCGTGCGTGAGTGAGGGAGTGAAGAATTCTTAATTTTTTCTTTCATACACACCTTCTGCGATCACCATTCGGTGACTTTTGCAGGATGGTACATAAAGCTAATGTTGAACTAATGATAGGTAGTACATGAACCACTTATGCAATGTGCTCTTAATATGTGGGGTTTAATATCCGAAAACCACCATACGAATAAGAGACGCCGTAGTGGAGGGCTCCGGAAATTTCAACCACCTGGGGGTTCTTCTATGTGCACTCAAAACTGAGCACACGGGCCTACAGCAATGTGTTGGGCAGATAGGAACTCTCACTGGCAAAAAAAGAACCCACAATTAAGTAGATTACAATCGTACATCGTACGATTACAATCGTACAATCGTACAGCGGAACGCAATGCTAGTAAGCTGGTACCATACAATTTATGATGAGTTATGGTTATATGAGTTATTTATTGCGTACATTTCTAGCGATAATGAGACTGTGACATGGAAAGAGATACACAAAAATGGAAAACAGAGGAAATGCGAACAAATGACGGTGCTTGGTCGGTAACCCACAAGCAGAACAATTAAAATATCATAGATAAAAAATAATGAACTGACGGTGGTGCGAACAGACGCGCAGATCCAAATAATTGTTTCCTAAGGCGTTCGTACGGCGCAGTCGCCGTTTGCGATGATAGCAACTTTCATGGCCCATACTCTGTTTCACACATCAGGTGCAATACTGTGGAAGCTATGCAAGTAGTACAGTGAGCGAAATGTATAACTCCGCGCGTCTCGCGCGGAAATATACATGTAAACGAGACCTCCGCGATGGGCTCCAGCGGGGTGCTGCCGGAGCTTATCGCGGAGGCCACAACACGAAAACACGGAGACGCTCAGCTATCATGCACAACCTATTCACAACCGTATAAACAAAGGGGTTTGTTCATTTCCCAAGCACAAATAGTCTGCATTTATTACTCAGTCAAAAACAAAAAAAAATAAACACATCGGGGGTAGTAAAATTTTTGAGCTATGTCTTGGTGCGAGCGCATCTCGTGGAAGGAGTCTTGCTTCCGCAGCATTGCATCTGATGTATCCAACGGAGTATAGTGTATGCTAAGTTAGTTAGGCTTGACCTCTCTCCGAGGTAATCATCCTGAGACCGTGCGGAAAGAAACGATGACTGGGAAAAATATTATGTTCTCAAGCCTCACAAAGCTGGGTGAGGTTTAAAAAACAGTAAAGGGGAAAATACGTTTGGTAAAAAACACAAAACCAGATAGAGCTTTTTTGTTACCAAAATGAGTTTTTTATTTTAGGCTTAGGTATGCATAATATTAGCGTGTTTTGTAAAGTGGGTCTTCTGCTAAGAATTCTTAATCTGTCCCGAGAAAATGCGAAAGTTTACAGGGTGAAGTGTCAGCTCCATCTCATTAGAATATAGAAATGATGAAATTTTTCTGCTCCAAACTAGAACTCAGGGTTCTATTTCCAAAAGTCGCTCAGACGTTACGGCGTAAATGCGATATACGATAAGAATCACGGAAGAAAATGTTCACGTTTTATGAAAGTAATAAAGCCCACAGGGGTCCTTGTGCTTTGAACTAAGACATATAGAAAAGGCAGACTTCTTTTTTCTCTCAGTGAATGTATGAAGGAGCAGGGAATGAAAACCCGTACCACTGCCATGCGTGCCACTGCCATGTACCACTGTCATGCGCCATGCTATGTACCACTGCCATGCGCCGTCTTTGTTTTCTTCTCTTCAGGTCACGCACTCTCACGTTTTGTTCACCTTCCAAAAGAGAGGGCGCTACAACGGCATCATGTGGCGCTACGTCAACATGACGCCGCGCCAAAATTTGTGACGTCATGATGAGGTCTAAAAATTTTGCGATCTGTGGCGTGACATGGTGACTTCATCGCGTGGTGAATTTTCTTGCATCCTTCGTCCCCGACGCCGTGCGAAGATCGCTGCCAACGGTTAAATTTACCGTTTGCTGAGGCATCTAAGGTTATATTAATCTAAGGCATCGTAATACCTGAGGTCTTAGGTTCCCAGCTACGGTATTATTTTCCGTCACGCCATAGTTTAATATTCGTCATAATAGATTGTTGCACCGCAACGTTTCTTTGTCTTTTTTTGATAGCGGGGCACGCCCCAATTAATGCTTTTATTTACTCAGTGACCCAACGAAGGTGACGTAGAGAACGCTCACTTGAGAGCGATGTATAAGTCCTTTAACTTGGTTAGACGGTAAGTTTTCGACCAATTTCCCCTAGCATTCTTAGGCGTCATCGTAGATCGTGACCTAACCTGGAGCCCGCATGTCACATACCTGAAGAAAAAGCTCATTGGCATTGAGAATGTATTCAAGTTCGTCGCCGGAAAATCATGGGGCCCATCCGTGCACTCCATGTTGCAGCTTTATACAGCCCTCTTTTTCGGAACTCTCCGGTACAGCCTTCCGGTCCTGTCCAACACGTGCAAGACTAACATCCGTGCACTGCAAAGCGTACAAGCCCAAGCACTTCGGACATGCCTTGGCCTTCCAAGATGCTCATCGACAGTGTCAACTATTGTTATTGCACAAGAACAACCGGTCACAACGCACATCATTGTCGAGACGCTGAGAGCGCACATTCGGCATTTATCACGGCTACCGTCACATCATTTAGCGTGTTTGACAGCTCGGAGGCCCCATTCTTCGTACTGCGGTATCGTGACAAAACATCAGGACATACTACCGCCTGGCTTCAAACTTGCCATGCATCCAGCAACTGCGCCATGGAGTCTTCGTCAACCTGACGTGCGCTTATCAGTTCCTGGAATCTTTAAGAAGGCACGCATGTCAACGCTAGCCCTGAAGCAACTGACTTTGCGTCTGTTGGACGAAAGGTACTTCGACCGCATACATGTTTACACCGATGGCTCCACTAATTCCAACAGCTCCACAGGAGCAGTGGTTGTTCCATCTGAAAATGTGTTGCTTCAGTACAAGTTTTCTCACACCACGACGTCGACAGCAGCAGAGCTCGCAGCACTTCAAGGTGCAGTAAAGTACATTCTTCACCAGGAACCTAACCAATGGGCCATCTTTTGCGACTCCAGGTCAGCCTTACAGTCACTACGGTTTGTTCTGCAGCACGGGCTACATGAACAATCAGTATATCAGATAAGGCACGACTACCATGAAGCGCTTGCGGAAGGTCACGATATTGTATTTCAGTGGTTGCCGAGTCATTGCGGAATCGTTGGCAATGACCGCGCAGATGAAGCTGCTCGATCGGCTCATGACCAAGACCAGCGCACGCCCATACCACTCTTGAGAACGGACGCTGCAAGGCTACTACAATCACTTGCTCGCCGTATATCTCTCCTACAATGGAATACGCAGGGTTTCTCCAACACGCACCTGTATTCGATCGACCCAAACTTGCAACTTCGTTTGCCATCCGGGTTCCCACGATGCGCTGAAACTTTACTGTGTCGCATGAGGTTGGGCGTGGCATTTACGAATTCGTACTCTCGTCTCCTTGGAATGGCGAGCACTTCGGCATGCAACATCTGCGCCTGCGAGGAAACGCTTGAGCACATTCTATGTCATTGCCCAGCATACCAGACCGAACGACGTATTATGGAAGCCAAGCTCTGTCAGCTGGATTCACGGCCGCTTACAGAAGAGAAGATCCTGGGACCTTGGCCGACGGCTTCCCATACGCGCAAAGCCACGAAAGCCCTCTTGTACTTTTTAAGGAACACCAAACTTCACGACCGCTTGTGAAAGAACTGTGCGAGGCCGTGCTGTGTAGTTTCGAGCTGACTATTTATGCTTCTCTTTCTTACTCCTCTTCTTTTCTGTCTCTTTTCGTTCTATTATTCCCCTTTTCCTCCACCCCAAGTGTAGGGTAGCCAACCGAGCCAAGCTTGGTTAACCTCCCTGCCTTTCCTCTCTATTTATCTCTCTCTCTCTCTCTCTCCCCTAGCAATCCCACCGAATTCACTAGTAAATAGGAAGTGGGTTAATTAGTTGGCGGTTAATCTATTGAGAGAGTCAGGAATAACCCAATGTTACTTATTCACATTAACAACTATTGTTCGCCCGGCCAATTTTCGTCACGTAGTTATGGTCCCCAAGTTTTGCGTTGTTTCTCGTGTTTCATGACAGTTGCGTTTGAAGTGCGAGCAAGTGCCAATGACTCTTGCGTGGTAACCTTGTTATATAAAGGGCTGCAAGACGAACACACATAGCAATGAACCATGCTAATGTGCAGTTTGCTTGCAGACGTTCACACTGCAATAAAGCACGCGCGCACGCACGCACGCACGCACGCACAGACAGACAGACAGACAGACAGACAGACAGACACACACACACACACACACACACACACACACACACACACACACACACACACACACACACTTCTGTTCTGCACACACTCTATGAACTAACACGTCATTTCCTGTATAAGAACAAATAGCTGTATGTCACAAGTGCTTTTTCAGTCCGGTGTCCACTAGTAACATTGATCGCATTAGAGAGACACCACCCATTTTCCATGCGTTATTTATCAACGAAACAGTCCAGCAACAAGTAAGTATGCAAATTCAGGATCGGGGAGCATAGCAGTGTATGACTTGAAACAACCCGTGTGGTAACTTTTCCTTACCCGTGCCGTTAGAGTAAGGTAGTTTGTAAAGTTGCAACAAGCAGACAAACGATAATATCTTGACGAGTTTAGTATGATGATGACAGATAGTGTTGTATGAAGAATACAAATACTGTTTTGTTTGGTGATCGTTCAGGCCGAGCGTAGCAACAAACAAAAAAAGAAAGAAAAAAACTGATCAGGGGCGAGTGGAACCAATTTGCATACTCCTCGATGAGCTTAGTCCTCCTTGACTATGACATTTAACATTCAGAGAGACAAAGAGAGAGATAAAACGAAACTGTTGTGGAGTGTAACTTCACATTCCTTATCGCTTATTCGGGTCCGTTCATTCTCTTCTTTCTTCTGACACGAACCGTTAAACTGGCCAGGAAAATTCTTTCATCATACACGAACTTTTTAAGCTAGCCAAAGAAAGTTTCCGCCGAATTTCGCGAGACTAATTACACATCTGCATCGTCCCTTTGTTTTATTTTCGATCTGTTCTTGCCCTGAGTTAGTTTGCAAAGACAAACCGTGCGACTCCCCCCCCCCCCCTGTTTTTTTTTTCAGATAGATACTCAGACAGCCACTTCCACGAAGGGAACGAGAGCACAAGAGTTGCGACAGTTAGCAACAATGATTATCATAAAGAAAATTAAACCGAGGCCGTCGCCGCGGTATCAAGCGATGACATTTGGAAGCACGGGTTGTAACGCGAGCGGGGGGGGGGGGGGGGGGGCATGGGCTGTCGTGGCCAAGCGGGTTAAAGAGGAAGAGATCAGTGCTACTTCCGGTGCTGCGGGCAACGCGGCGAAAACGGAAGCGTCGGACGTCGGGACAGCGCGAGCTTCAACTTGCTTACGAAAAATAGCTTTCTTTCTTTGTTAATCTGTATTCCTCATGTCTGCAGTTTTTCAGGCTCCGCTTGTTTTCCGGTCTTCCCAAGGCTGCGCTTCGTTTCGACTCGCATTGCGCAAGCATTTGCCTTTCTCAGAATTAATATCTCGCTTTCAGTTTGCGAGCTTCTCGTCCTCTTATTAGCATGTGAATCGCAAATTGCGAAAGTTAAGCTGTGGCTATGAGGGTTAGGCTTGTTTTAAAAAGAATAATTAAATTTTAGTACACGCAGTCGAAAAAATAAGGTTGCTCCTTTTTCATCATCATCGCCGCCCCCATCATCTCCTTTTTGTTGTGACAAAAGTGATACCTTCTACGATTGCTAAAATAGGTTAATGCTGACTAATTTGTATCAAATCAGCCTAGTATGTTTTATACAGATCGCAGTGGTTGTGTGCTTTCTAGTGCGTATATTGTCTATTTCTCATCTTGTTTATCATTTTTCGCATGGGTCGATTATGTTTGAACTCATCAGCCCCATCGCCCATCGCGTACAGCCTTTACGCTTACAAGGAACTGATAAATTACACCATGACTTACATCTAGCAATAGCAGATTATTCATCGTGCCAACAGAAACGCTCACTGTAAGCGAGGGGTCAAGTTCCTTGCTTTTAAACGAGAATTTCGATGCACCGAAGTCAGCGCGGCCAGAGGCGCCACTCACTGGCCAACGAAACGCTGACACGTCGAGCGGCTTCACGACAGACACAGATTCCAGATGACGACTCGAACCCGCATCTCCTCAGTACACTCTACACTTTTTACCAGTACCGACCACAGAGTTTGCGTGCACAAACGTGCAGCGAGAACGGGGTCGCGCTCATCAGACTCATCAGCGGCGACGCCAAGCAAGATCGCGAAACTGCAGCGTTGCCTCACTTCAACGACGTCAATTGTTCCTTTCTTTACTGCGACTGGAACGGAGTGCAGCCATGACCCATATTTAACCGAGACATTGATCGAGGCTGGCATCCCATAAAGGTGCGCGGCTCTTCCGTTCGTGCAACCCGTAAAATTAGGGCGAGTGTCAAATGAATGACAAGCTTCGCTTCGGCGATTCACCTGGACAGGTGTGCGACTATGCGGCTAAACGCGGTGCTGCTTTTGTTCAAGATTTGTGACGCTCCCAAAGTGTACCCGGTCAATACTGTTTCACGCTGGACAAAGCGTTATTCTGCTTCAGCTTTTTTGTTTTTATTGTGTGCATGTTTTTCGCGTTCTGTTGTAATTCGGTATTCATGAGAGAAAGACGACCAAAGAAGGACCTGGCTATGTCATTGTTTTAACGCGATAGCGTTAAAAAGCTCGTGTCGCAGAAAACCTGCCGCCCGCGTCGGCCCCGCTGGTTGTGAGCGAAAAATTGTCTGTGCATGTGTGACCGAAAAATCAAGTTACCGAGATAGCCGCGGGAGGCCGCTACTTGTTCACGCGTGCGCGCGCGATCACACTGAGAAATCCGCGCATTCGAAGAAAAAAAATGTGCTCGAGGTCACGAGGCGCGTATGTTTCTTTGCCCTGCCACCCCTCCCTGCTTCAATTCCAGCGCTTTCGTCGGGACGATATAAGAGATAATGCAACTGCAGCATGCGACAAACCATTGTAACTTTACTCGCACTGGACCATATCTTAAAAATTTTGCGGCGTTGAATTCGTGAGGCAATAAGCTCTTCTAGTGAATTAGT
Source organism: Rhipicephalus microplus (assembly GCF_013339725.1). Taxonomy (NCBI): domain Eukaryota; kingdom Metazoa; phylum Arthropoda; class Arachnida; order Ixodida; family Ixodidae; genus Rhipicephalus; species Rhipicephalus microplus. The sequence continues at coordinate 121,598,875 of NC_051170.1, read as the reverse complement.
TCCGTGATTACTTGAAAAAGTGTTTCAGGGCCCCTTTAATGCATTTTTTCCGACAGGTGTCACGAAGAAAACGAGCCCATTCGGCGACAATAGCGCGCGCTGGTCCGATCTACTGTGTGCGTGTTTGTGTGCGTGCGTGCGTATGTAACAAAACATATGAATCAGTATGCACTTAGAGGTTGAAGGGTGCACTATGGGCCGGATTTCACTACCGCGTTCAACTCTTAAAGGCGAAGCTTAAGGGTCACCCAATTTTGTTTTTTGAAATAAAAGCGGTACAATAGAAGAATGACTACCAAACGTGATAATGAGTAGAATACACATTAATAGAACAACGAATGTCTCCCTTCATAAAGCCCTCCTACCACTACGCTGATAAAAACAGAAGCGGTCTTTGAAATCTTTGCTCGAGTAACTCATAGGCGTATCACAGGCAAGAACAGAAATCGGTTTGCAGAGCTCGAAACGACACAGATTGCCTCCACTTTGGTGTACAGCACAGCCTTCAACGAACAAATGCTACTGTAAAACCTGTACGAACTGAAATGCCATTGAAGATTACAGAATGGTTTGGAGAAAAAAATAAACAAACAAACAAAACTCCAAAAGGCACTCGTAGTAAACAACACGAGAGTTAGGAAATTTAAGCATCCGTACCTCAACCTTGTATGACGTTTTTTTTTTTTGTTGTTGTATATAGCGGCGCAGTCCTTGCACCTTCATTTCATCTGCGCATTGCCGTCCTTTTTTTTCTGTCGCTGAGTCTCTGTAGCTGTTTTAAAGCGATTTTGCCTGGCTTTTCTTTTTTTTTTTTTGCATTTCGGAGTGCTCTCGTTTCTTTTATTACGGTGTCTACGACATTTATTCTTGTCTGGAGAAATGCGCTACACGGTGCATGAATTGAAACGCAAAGCAAATGTGACACGCAGACATGAGTAGGGTTAAACGAAGAGGAGACGGTTTTATCGCATTAGACGAGCAGTGGAATAAATGGTGGCCCATAAACGTGTGTCGCTAAGGCTGATGTTATAGCGGTATAGCGGGAATCGCGGTCGCGTCACCGTTTCTTTCTTTCTTTCTTTCTTTCTTTTTTCTTTCTTTCTTTTTCTCGTTTTTTCTTCATTCCTTTCCTTTTTCTTTCTTTCTTTTTTTTCGTTCGTTCTTTTCTTTTCTTTAATTACGTATGGGTGCTTTATGTTCTCTACACTATGTAACATTATTCCCCTCCATAGTCAGAAAAAAAAATCAATACTACTCAACGACGACAACTGTCTGCTGCGTGCGTGATTGCGAGGTATTTCGTAAAGATAAAGCTCGCCTATCACATTTACATTACACTCTTATTACGAATTTCCGAATTTCAATCTCCTCAATGAGGAAATAATTTGCTGGGAGCTAGAGTAAGTGAGATGGCACTGGTAGCGCAAGTGAGCTCGTCGAATCGGTTATTTGAACGAGTGCAGCTTACCACAAGCAACGCGCTGGATTGGTCGATAAGGCTTACTGTATGAAAGCAACGCCCAGCCTAGAAGGTAATTCGTAATTAATGTGTTTTGGCCCAACTTAAGACGATAAAACAAATCGCGGTATGCAGTACGCTCATCGAAACAGCGAATCAAATAGTAGCGGAATGCCGTGGACAACGCGGCACGTCTTATCCATGCAAAACGAGAGAAGCCAGAACACCTATGAGTTGGTCACACAGAAATGCAATAACATATTTCATGTAGCCATTACTCAGGATGGCCTCAAGGGCTGATGACCAGCACTTTTTTCGCTAAGCAGAGGTTCAGGGCCGTAACAATATCGTAAATTAAGCGAGTAGGTGCGTGAGCACTCTCTGAAAACAAGCACACAAAAACAAAAACAAAAAAGATTCGGGGGAGGGAAGACACACCGCATCGCTTTGTGTTGTCTCTATTGTCTTTTTTATTTTTTCCTTATATCGGTACACGGTCGAACGCAGATAGAACTGCGCCAGCAACGAATTTCTGAAGTCAGCTGTAGCTTTCTTATCTCACGAAGTGTTCGATTCACTGATCTGTTTCCGAACGTTTCGTTCAAGGATGACCTTGCGATTAGAAATATGAATATTAAAAAAATGAAAGAATTCCATATAGACACAAAATAATCCCGTTCATCGCCGCTAATAAGCACCTTAATCATCCAACTCAAAATGGCGTAAAGTACCAATCATCACTGCAGACACAGCACAAATATCAAAAAAAGAACATCCCTATGGTATGGTAAATATCCTGCGCATGCAGCTATGCTCGAAACGTGGAGTATTTCTATTTCTATTAACTTTCTCGACGACCTGTTTCGCCCGTTATCGCGTGCCACAAGACGCCCATCGGAAACTCGTTCGCGGGGATCGAGGTTGCCATAGGAACCATGCACGCTCGTAGCCAAGAAGTCGCATTGCGTCGTTAGACGCTCGAAAAAAAAAATTTATCTCCTCTTGCGCGCGTAGCATTTACACGCGCTAACATCTCACGGCTCCCGCGCCGCGCAGTAGCCGCCTTCTGAAACATATTCAAAGAAATGAGCCCATACATTATACTAACTCCTAGCTTCCGGACTTGGGTTGCCGGGGCGCGCTCGTGGGTGGATGGGTCTAAGAGAAACGAGGCGGGAAGGGGGGGGGGGGCGAGGGCAACAGGCAGATATTACATTTCGCCCTGTTTCGCCTTAAGTACCGGCGCATACTCCTACGGCCCTTCGTTCGTGTTATAACATCTGTTAGCTTCCGTAGCTTACTCTTTTATTCGCGTTTGCTTTTTTTCTTTGCATTTCGACCCCTTCAGGCAAAGGAGGCACGCCACGATTGAATTAGCATACTTTTGCATTCCAGCTTCTCGCGCTCCCTCCGGTCTCCTGCACCCCACACTTCCCCGCCGAACAAGGAGGAGCACGCCTGGCTGAGAAGTGCGACGAACGAGCATTATGTCCATAGCGCGCAGGTCGCTTATGCGCGCTTGCGCGCCCGCGTTCGTGCAGTGGTGACGTTGTTTGTTCCATCGTTTGTACGTGCGTGCGCGAGTGTGCATAACAGAAGCAGGAGCTCCAAGATGAGCGTGCGTTGAATCGCGGCTCTCTAAGTACTCGCTTTGAGGCTCCCCCTCTAGCCGCTGTTGCTCGGTTTTCTATCGCGACCCCGCGTATCTGAGAGGAAATTCATGAGTGAAGTTGTCGACGCTCCTTCCTGATTGAGACGGAAATCAAGGCGGAGCGCGTCGGGACAGAATGCGAAAGCGTACGAGGAAAACGACAAAACAAGACAAGAAATACTCAAACAGGACGAGCTAACACGTGTTACGTTCAACGAGCGCGCAGTCACTTTTTTATTTTATTTTTTTTTTTTTGCAAGCTGCGCCCGCATAAACAATCACCTCGGCTTCGACTGAGAACCAACTTTGCCGCACTCGACAAAAACACGCCACAGACGCGGCGCGCGTTTCGTTAATGTGCATCCGTCGCCTAAGCTAGGCCTTGCGTCTATCGAGGCGGTAGCATCGCCAACCGTTAAGGCATCCAACGTGAGAGACCAAAACGTGCGTTTAATACTCGGGGGCGGCTGCTCGCGGATGAGAGTTCACCGTAGATAATGGGAGAAAAACCGCAGCGGCCGGTGAAGAACTTGCCAGAATTTGAAGAGGAAGGGCCGCATAACAGTGCTTTATCACAGCAGTAGACGCTTACCCTGCGACAGTCTGCGCTGTTATTTGTGAGGGAGTGTGAAGCATACATACATACATACATACATACATACATACATACATACATACATACATACATACATACATACATACATACATACATACATACATACATACATACATACATACATACATACATACATACATACATACATACCAACTGCAATAGGCTTCTTCCTGTCGTAAGTGTGCGTATGCGTAATACGATGTTTAGTATTTAAAAAAACACAGTTTACTAAATTGAGAAGGTGAGTTTTCATAACATGGCATTGGATGGAGGAGAACTAGCACTGTGCCTGAGCCATCACGGAGGGGCTGCATTCTGTCATTGCTTTTGAAAGCGCATAAAAACGTGCGATAACGCGAAAAAAAAAAAGCGGGACTTTCGTAGAATCAGCTTAAGGGCCGAAGCTCCTCTTAGTCTAACCTTGTCCTGCGTCAGGCGTAACCGGCAGTATCTCCCGAACAGTGTAATAGATGGCGCTGTCTCATCACCACTTATCGTCTCATTTTCTAGATGGCGTTAGTCTAATAAGAGCCTGTGCAATAGGACGGACATACGCACGGGCGAATGGACGGAAACATGGACGGACGGACGCACGGACGGCTGCAAGGACGGTTGGGTGGAAGCATAGACGAACTGACGGAAGGATGGACGACGGACAGGCAAACGCACGCACACACGCACGCATGCACGCACGGACGGACGGATGGACGGACGGATGGACGGACGGATGGACGGACGCTTCGCGCCACTCATCATCATTCAATCCGTCAATATGCTGCGATATTTTTCTGCCCCTCAGAAGCTACGCATCAGTACCAACTAGCCCAATTTCAGTGGTCGCTGCGTTTTTGCCAGTTACAATGAGCCCCCGTTTGCCACCAACGCTTTCGAAACAGCGAAAGTATTATACGACTCTCAGAGAAGCAAAACAAATCTTGACGAGGTAAACGTTGAAATAGAACCAATACGGATCAAAGGCCGCCACATGTTGCCATTGTTCAGAATGGGCTGAGTGCGGGAATCAGGGAGCCAGCAAGCGATGATACTTTTGCGTTCGAACACATATTTGCTCCTATTTCATATGAGCAGTTCTGTCTACCCTTCAATTCACAAAATAAAAACAAACGCAAAAACGATAATCTAGAATGCTAGAAAAAAATAAGAACGTCCGCACAGTCTTTAAAGGTATAACTGCGAGGCATCAAAAATAAACTCACGGTTGTAAGGTTAATTTCGTTGCGAGACACTGTCGAATGGAGTGTTGCCCGTGGTGACAGACCCATCAAAAGCATTACCCTGACCTTTTCGAGAAAGCGTGCCTTTCGTTCGCTTCTATTACCTTTTCATGGTCAAATAATATAAATAGCTACCTTCATCTTCAAAAATGCTAGCCTCCGGCACTCTTCAGCGACCTGAATCAAATAGCCCGGAGCTAGAGAAGCAAACGTCGCACTCGGTTTCGCCACTCGAAAAACTACTCGGATTTTGAACTTTTGTTAAGCGTTTGCGCGCGTTCTTTCATTTCGTCTTTGTTGTGTTATATTCTGGTTATCGTTTGAAAAGTGGTAAGCCGCCCTGCCAACTTTTAGAGAAGTAAGAGTAAGAAAGAGACAGAGAAAATTTAGACAAAGATAGCGAACAAACAGATCAGACGGGCTAACAACAAAACACCTCAATTCATTTTTGGCCAGTCGAGTTTCCGACGTCAATCTTTAGTTATCACCCCCGTCTCACCCACGCAATTTTCTTTCGTGACTTGTTCCTTTGTTCGTTTGTTTTTTCACAGTGTGCCGGCCCATCCACAAAGCCACGCGCGCGAGTGTGTTCGTGGAATTGCACAGTATATACAAGGTAGAAGATTTTACAGAACGGCCATGGCAGCACACTCCTCCACTAAAGAGCTACATAACTATCCATCGGCAGTTAATTGTGGTACTGGCATCGCACATCTTACCAAAGCGAGGCAAACTTGTCACCCAGCCTGTTTACTTGTCAGTGCTGTATTGCGCTATATGTTACGGTATGACTATGAAGTTTGTTGAGCAGTGCATACTTGAACATGCATGGTGCCGTGACCTTTCAAACTGCTTGCAGAATTTCGGTTCGCGGATTTCTGGATTCATTGGCTTTGTACTTAAGATGCACGTTCGTTAATTAAAATGCCAATATTTAGATTCAGAAACAGGGAATTCAGATTGGTTCTGTTACTGCGTCTGTACTCGGTGAAATTTTCATGGCACAGTTAAATCGTATACTACATGAAAAGTTGTTGGGACGAAGTTATGAAAATCTTCAGATTTTGTGCACGATTATCTCGCTGTTTTGAAATGTCACTCAAACGAGCTTCAGGGTTGCACAAATTTTGTCCTCGAAGTAGTCGAAACGGTTTGTCAGCCTTTAGGACTGATACACGAAATGCCACAAGTATTCTAACTTCCTTGATCTAACAATAACGCTTTTGGATAACCATGCCTGTTGGTTCTATAAGCCCAGGAGTATAGGACCACCTGGTGTTCATTAACGTGCACTAACATCGCACAATACACGGACCTATACCATTTCGCCTCAACTGAAACGCGACCACCGCGGCTGGAATTGAACCCGCGACCTTTGGGCCAGCTGCCGAGCACCGTAACTCCAACACCCCGGAGGTGGACGGAAAGAGGGTAATCAACCAATTCTCATTCGCAGGCGTAATGCATCGCTAAGAGCTCGGCTGACAATATTCATCCGGACTATTTCAACAAACGAACCTTATTAAAACGTGAGAACGAAGCAGATACCACATAAACAGAAACACGTGCAAGGAAAGAAAGACGCGAACTTGATTTTGCATCTTCTTTCAATCGCAATAGTACGTACAAAGCATAATATTTCTCACTGTCCCTCCTTATCGTTCTTCTTCAACGTGTGCATGCTAATAATTTCACTAGTCTCTTCCTTACATCTGGCTTCCTCTTCCTCGATCATCTCGAACGATGTATTGCGCAACGTTTATGCATTTCTACATGGCCCGGCCTCTGCGCGTTGCTCCCCGTGAACACCGGCAGTGATTTCATACCATATTGAGAAATTGCTGAGTTATTGAGCAACGCCTAATATCCTTACCATTACCCGGAAGTAAGGGCCGCTTCTACCTAGAACGCCTCCACCCTCAAAATTTCGGCATCCACTTCGATTGACATTTACCTCATCTGAGAAGCGTCATACCGGTTTCCTTATAACCGTGGAAAGCTCAAATTTTTCAGCGATAAAAAAAAAACAGTTTTCTAATATTTTTACCTGTATCTGCTTCTCCTCCATTTTATTTTACATCAAGGTCTACAAAAGCAAAAAGGAATAAAAAGTAATACCGCCTTTCCGAGAAACGCAGACACTCCGTATATATGCGTTCTTAAAGTAACGTTTCGGTCTCAGCGGTAGCTGTAGAACTGCAGTTCCTACTTGCTTGTCATTAATCATTACTTGCCAGGCAGCGAAGTTTCAGGCCATTACGGGCTCCTATAGCCACTATTTCTTCGTGGCTGATCTTCAATTCACTATATCCAGAGCCCATACGCTTTATCAACCTAACCTCTCGACGCTGATTGCGACCAATGTTGCAGTGACAGTCACATAATGACATCCACAAACGTATACAGGGCTCAAGAACGGTGCGACACTCTGACGTAAAAATAAAACCTCTCAAGATGTTTCGTCTGCGAGCGACTTGTAGAGATATGGAAGGTGAATACGGAATCAGTCGGGTAACTTGCTGTCTGACCCACTCGAGGTAACGGGCGATGCGAACTAAGCCTTTACAAGGGCCGCAGCGCGCGCCGATCCAGGCAGCCGTGTCTTTACTATATCATGTCTTCGTGAGAGCGATGGAGGTTCTCCATATTCAATGCGAAAAAGGTACACAGAAACGCCGGCATAATTTCACCTTCGTAACTGTGCAAGACGACTGACAGAACTGCGTCTTTATATAGATGCACGGGACGTGAATCATGAAACGATCGCCCGATAGCGCAACCTGTAGTATTGATTTCAAACTGATTGAGTTCTCAAGTTATATGTATCGTCAAGACTGGCGACATGCCCGCTTCTGTTCTGTTATTTGCCGTGATGGCTATACGGTGCTCGGTTGTGGACTAGAACATCGTGGGTTCAATAACAATCAATAGGATGGCGGCAAAGTGCTAAACGTCCATGTAGTCTGATTTAGGCGCACGTAAATGAACTCCAGGTGGTGGAAATTTTCGGAAACATACACTACGGCGTGTCGCCAGATCATATTTTGGTTTTGGGACGCAGAAAGCCGTGTATCATTGTAGGTATTTTCGTTTATACCTTATTTGCGTGGAGCGATGGAAGCGTACAGCAGCTATATGCTATTAATTTTTCCCCCTGTGCTCTACATGATCATGATTTATATCAAATAAAAAACACACAAAAAGATAAGAATTAAAATAAGAAGACAACAACAGTCGAAATTGACGCATGTTTCACTTGCAACTGTTCACTTTACACGAGAGCGTTCACAAGCACAAAGCTACACGGCATAGCACGTCCCCTCACGAAAAATTGCCGAGGCTTTTCATAGCAAACATTTTTCTACTTAATTATATCCCCTAAGACGTACCTACAGGTAAAGAAAAAAAGCTTGTTTCTCTGTCGCGTACAAAGAGTGTTCCCATGTACTCATTTTGCGTGGCAAAATCTGCGGTGAATAGAACAAACTGAAATATTGACCTCCTAAAAAACTTCGGTGGTTGCTTCACGCTCTTTAGCACACGGTGGAAACATTCGGGTTTATTTAACGGACGAATTGGAAGCGCGACTGACAAAAAAGGCACACGTTAATTAGGCAGTGCAGCGCCCCGAAGTAGCGCGATTGCGTGACAACCAAATTGAGAGGAGGAAAAAAAAAAAGAACACGCGACCACTCAGAGCTGCTTGACGGCTTCGCTACAACTTTTTACGAAGTACGAACACTGGCCGAGTTGTGAAATAAACTTGCCAACCCTGATAGTGCGATAGGCTGCCGCTCGCTCGATCTTTGCGCCTCAAGTTATGGTGCCCAGATAACCAGGCCAGCCCTCCGTCACGGTTCAGGCCTTTGCCAGACTTGTCTCAGTGGTCAGCCGTCCAGCACTTTTTCTTTCTGTCTTTTTTTCTTGTTGTTGCAAGAATGGTCTATTTCACTAAAAATTTCGCGCAGTGTTCGAATTCAGTTTGACCTCGTTTGGGTCAAGTGAGTGAACTCGGAAGTATTAACTTAAAACAGGGTATGAAAAAAAAGGAAAGAAAGAAAGAAAGAAAGGAAAGAAAGAAAGAAAGAAAAAAAAAAAAGAAAGAAAATGCGAAGCGATAGTTTGAAGTGGTAGACGGCAAAACAAGCAGAGATGCCCGAAATAAGCGTCCCCAAGACCACCGGTCAATCTCCTCCATGTATATTTTCTTCATTTCTGTGTGTGTGTGTTTTTTTTCTTTGCACATCTCGGTGCGGTGATCCTCTTGGAAGGACACGTCGATTAAGCAGTTTCTTCACTGGCAGTCCGATCCGGATCGGTGGAAATTCACCTGCTACACAGAGACACGCTATCGTCCTCTCCTCTGTTCCCCGCTGAACTGTCCCCCCGAGGAGCGGAAATCGGCGGTAGTACGCTGGCTGCTTCGTTGTTACCGACGTCGTGCGAAGACACCCTCGAAACCATGCGCTACTGTCTTTTCCTCCCCTCCCACATGCTCTTTATTTTACCGTCCCGTATTATTTTACGCCTTGTCTCCTCCTCAGGCTGCGTAATGACGCTCATTGTATCCCTTCTCGGACCGTGCTAGCCTTGCTGTTTTTGCCATACCGAATTTTCGCTTTGCAGGCTTATTCTTTTATACACGTCTTCACGCAGAGGCTGTCTTTGCTGAGACTCTTATTATTCTTTGTGCTTATACACCTTGCACGGGAGACGTCTAACTTGTTCTCTTTAGTAACAGAAATGTTGTTCGTGGTCTTTTCGTGAAAGGGAACTGATAAGTGTCAATGAGTTTTGGATCCGTATTGGTCAGCGCCTTGACACGGGCCGCCCATATATTTGCTTCTCGCGAAGAAGGGGTGTAGTAAACGTTAAACAAACACGTTAAAACGTGAAGCTGCGAACTGTTCATTGTTGCTGTTTGCCAAATGCAATTGGCGATGATAATGACATGGTCAGCTGATAACAGTGGGTTGGTTTGCAGATAGAATTAACAAAACACTAGTTTAGTCGGTACGGTTTGTTATCTAAACCATGAGAAGGGGGATTGTGAGCAGAATATAAAAAACAAGTCTGACGTGAGAACGTCATTTTCTCCTTTGTTACCTGGGCCAATTTCTCTAATAAAATTTTTGTGTAAAACCTTTCTGAGTGATGAGGACCAACGCACAGCTGAAACAAGACTTAAGTGAAACACTGATCAAGCATGCCTCATGCGAGGATTTCAGACGGGTGGTCTGTAGGCGCTCTCTGTACATTTGTTTCTCGTACAATGTTTACTTTATCGGTATAAATAACAATTATAATGACATTTGTGGCTAAGGAAGAAAAAATAAAAACAGAGAAATAAAACATGCTACCAGAACGAAAGCGAATGGACAGCGTGGCATGTGCTAGAATCGAATAGTCTTTACCTACGCACACCATGGCCCAACGCTGGACCAAGCAAATCAGGAGTCGAGTTCGTGCACGCCATCATGGCTCCCGGTAGGGTCTCAACACAGGCGCAGTAAATGTCTCTTCGACAGCGGCTGATTCAGTCCAGGACGCTTGTGAAAAGGATATACACGTCATGCCGGCCGGCCGGCAGAGAAGTAATCGGAGAAAAGCGGCACCGTGCGCGGCAGGGAAGGAACTGCGCTGTGCTGCCTCGCGGTGCCCTCCGAGCGCTAACCTTCTCTTCGATGCGGCTAAGCCTTTTTTTCCCGCAGACAAATCGGATTCGGAAGCGCTGGAGCGTGCCGCCGACACGAGCGCTGGGGAATTCCGCCAGGCGTTTTTAAGGCAAACAGCCGGGCCACCGCGAGACCCGACCGGCCAGAGCGGCCCACTGGCGCTGCTTGGGTGACGTTCGTTGTGAACCGCACCGCCCCGAAGTGGGGAAGGCAATGCGCACCGGCGAACGAGGGAAAGAGAAATGCGAGGAGACGATGCTTGACGGAGAGCGAGAAGCGAAATTACGAGCACTTGCACCAGTATACAGGTATCGAGAGCGAATTGAGTTGTAAGACAATGACGCTGCTAAGTGACTAAGCTAAATGAACCCATAATACTAGCGAATGCACAGTATAGATTACACAACATAGCAAAAGATTATCACTTACTCATTCCTGGAGTGGTTCTAAGAGAGGAAAAAAGAGAAAAGTGAACCCCGTAACTGTCTGCATCACGGTGCGACACCTCAACAGTAGCTCACAGGGAATGGGCTGTTTCGTTCTGTATTACGTGTTCAATAGTATTATGGAATTGATTATGCAACAACACGCCCAGCCTAACGAACTAACGTCTAAACTAAAGATAAAAAAAAACATTTTATTTGGGATTGGGCTGGTTTATCAACTTACGTTAAACGGTTGGCATTCCGGGCATATACATTTGCCTGCCTGAATCATGTCTAACAGAACCGAATCTCTTTGAATGCAGCTGATTGATAAGTCCGTAAGAAGCACGAGCGAATACAGCAAACGTTATACAGGAAACTTTCGCCGCCTTTATCTTTATCATCACATCTAGATCATCATCCTCACTTACAGCGTGTTCCATGTCCACTGAAAAAGAAGGTCGTTTCAATTCACCTTATTTGTGAGAGTATATTCCATTTTTTTCCCCTCCATCTAACCCTTTCACCATCATCAGTTACGTTTCTCACCAGTTATGCGCGAGCATAGGTTTATGGCCCTTGAATCAGCCTCACAAGTGAAACACGGCCGCGAGAACCATATCTTTACATCTATTTGATTCCGTCCACAGAATGTCTCGGCGTTTCTGTGTGACCCCGTCGATACTCTCTTTAATTAACAATGTTTCGCTTTTATTAACAGCCTAACTAAGCGCTAAGTGAATTACAGATGTAACTAACTGAAAAAGCCGTTCACAGTCTCTCCGCCGGCTGTACATCTATACCGAGTGGCGAGGCGGAAAACGAGCAGTACGCTCCCACACGGCGCGGACAGGTGAAGAGGGTTCTCGAAGCGGCTCGTCCGAGGAAGAAGACGACGACGATCAAAAGCCGCGTGTCTCGTACAGGGACACGCGAAGGACCTCAACAAGTGCGCTGTCCACGACAGCAGGAGCTGCAGTGACCGTGTGTGCGTGACCCCTTTCAGTCTGTTCGCTTCGCCATTCACTTCCATCTACGCCAGGAGAGCGCCCTTCTTGGCCGAGTCTTTAGCGGCAATTTAATTTGCGCGGCGGGAATTGAAGGCCCTGAGCGTAATTACCTGTCCGGACTCCCACTCTAGCCCCCCCCTGCCCTTCAAAAGAAGAGCTCCAGAAAAGACCCCGGGGGCTTCGAGTGTTTCCGCCCGGCTGTCTGCTCCTTTCGACCCGGCGTCCAGTTTTCCGCTCTCGATGAGACCGAGCGGGAAACGAGGTCTTCGCAGACGAAACGCGGTTTTCTATGTTTTTCGATCACTTTTTTTCTTTCTTTAACATATTTTTCGGGAACGCGAAACAAGGTACAGGTAACTCTATAGATTGCTTCTGTACGCGCTCAATGGGACCTGCAACGCAGCGACTTGGGTTTCACAACAACGCGGTAGAACGAGGGAACAGGAAGAAGATGAGCATTCTTTGCGGCGTCTAGCATGTCGTAGAATGCACGGTTACGCTGTCACACTGCCGAGAAAGCAGTAAGTCGGGATTTCACGTCTATTCATGGTTTGTATGGACAACGAGTGTTTGCATGAAGCGCTAGCCCGCTGTACGTACGCTAGAGCACATTCCTAATACACAGTTTGACAACATGTAGCGGCCTGCAATTTGCCCACGGATGTCGCGTGATGTGCTTTGTAGCGTACAAAGCAGTAAGAAAGGTTAGCGAGACACGCCGCTGCTTGAGAAATACAATAATAAGCGAATACACGTGCGGTGGGAACTATATGAAGTGAATGAGAGAGGAGGTGTACACAGGTATATAAGCTCTCGCATCAACCTGTAAAGCTCCAAATATTAGCTGACGCTATCCCAATTTTTGTTTTAGTTTTACTTTTCTCTATCTTAATCTCCACCTAGTACAGCGCACCACCGGACCTATGATCATTAAGGGAGGCTGCTGTGGAGTTGTAAACAGACCCAGAACGCAATGTAAACGTAATGCACAATATGCCTACTCGGTATGCAAAGTGAAACGTCCGCTTTCAGCGAGTATAAATATTACACAGCAATATCCACCAGCAGTTCCTGCACAGACCCACAAGTGACCTCAACATGCAAGCACGTCGAGATGAACACTTTCCTAGTTCAACTTCACGTGGAAGCGACAGCATACTTTTAATAAACACACGTTCATTTCGCACCTGTGTTGTGCTCCCAATCACGACATTTTACCCATCCTTTGCCATATCTCTACCATTATTGCCCTTCTTGCTCGGCCTAGGAAACCTAATATTGCCATCTCATCACTGACCTGCAAAAATAGCCCCGCTTCGAAATCTTCGGTAAGTTATAACAGCCATAAGGCAAAGATATTGCGCTGAATCTGTCAAAACAAAGGCCGGGTCACGGTACAGCGATAAAACCATCGCTCCCTTTACGTTGAGCATTTAGCCATTATATACCCAGGCAGCGAACACGTTTCGCAAAGCTGAGGCATTTGTTACAATAGCTGAGAAAGCAGCAAATAAAATTGCAAGAAAAGTTACGCCAGTCAAACTGTGCCTCGCTGCCGTAAAATCATGTGGGTTATCAGGCAGGCGATCATAGGAACATACATATACGCATACTCTTATGTCATATTGTTGGCATTCGCGGCAAGCATGTGGGTTTTTATGCGGTGTTTACGCGCCACCATTTATAGCGACAGAAAATAAGGAAATAGATGGTATCTCAACGATATGCAGAGCGAGCCTGCAAAGGGTGTATGACCGCGTGATAGAATTGGAGGATTTTGTCAAAAAATATAGCGTAACTGCAGTTAACTCTATTGTCATTGACGAAAAAGCGGCTCGTAAACCCCAGCGCTTTCTCGTCACAACAAAAGGCTATTCGCGTATTACACGCAAAGAAATGAGTGTGTTTACGATGACCGAATCGAATGCCGTGGTGACCAATTAGACAAATACTAACGTGGATATGTCATATCCGCGGTATTTAGGAAGTGGCGGCATCCCAATTTCGCACAGCCACACACATCCTACAGGTGTTTAGAAAAGTGGGTGTAACAATTTAGAGCACTTGGTGCTCTACTAAGGGAGAGCATAAAGCCGTCCCGTGAGGAGCAGAAATACAACGAAATTTAGCGATATAGTAGAGAGACTCCCGAATAATGATAACGGGTTTACATTGCCAGTTTCGAGCCGCCACAACAAGCGCTTTAAATCTCTCTGTGAGCGCACGTTATTCCCTGTTTAAAAGAAGGAAGCAGTTCATCGCGTTATACGTACAAGTTTATTTTATTACAACCTAAAAACTAATCCGCCAGGGTCCATTTTACTGCTAATTAGCAAGCTCGCGAAAAACAAGCCTTCTTCTTTTCCTCGTAACGAGACTCTGCCGAAGCTATAATTAAGGTTCCGCGGAACAAAGAAAACGAATACGAGGCATGCGAAAGAAAAAAGAAAAGTAAGAGCTAAGACAGTAAGCGTCACAAGGGGAGGGCTGTGTGTTTGGATACGCCTATTGGCTCGTGCAGCTGGGGAGAAGAGGGAAAGGGAGGCGAAGTAGGGACGTCTGTGTGGAGGAGAGAAGCTTTAGGAAACAAATGTTTCCAAGAGACGCCTCCTTCTCTCCTCCCTCGTTCAGCCGTTACTCGGACGATAAACGCCTGTGCGAGACGGGTCCTAGGGTGAACAGGGAGTGAGGGAAAGGGATAGATACCCTTGTTTACGCATTCGATCTCGCGCTGTAAAAGACTGGGACGGCGAGACGGCGACGACGAACGACTGAGCGCGGGGTTTCTTCACGACTTGCGGTGGGGTGTGTGCTAGATACAGCGTGGGAAGCCAACCAGATGCGGTCGTACGGCGAGACTAGGCTCTTCATTCACTCCCCCTCTCTCTCTCTCTCTATCTCTCAACAACGCTGTTATCCTAGCCACGCTTCTCCTATACTCTCTTTGCACTCTTTATCCCTCTCCTCAAAAAGCATGCCAGCAGCCTCGACGACTGCAGCGGCGCCTACAGGAAACCGCGGAAGAGCTTTTCCTCTCTTGCCCAGTTGCCGGGAACGCGCACTGCGGAGGCGTTAGACCATGCTCTGAACTGGAATCCCTCCGTACACGCACACATGTCAAGTTTGAACACGACGATCTTAGTCTGGTTGACATGCTTACGGGGGGCGCCATGCGAAAGCTTCGAGGAGACCAGCCAGGCGGATCACTTTTCGTTAACTTTGCGAACTTCAACTTACTATTCATCACCCCTAATCGATTTCGCAAGCGATTAAAAAAACTAAGTAAATGAGTATGTGGCTAATCAATGACGTCACCATGATTAACATAAGGTAGTTTATTTAATAAAGCTGTTAAGCTAGTCTTTGACTGAAAAGTGAAACTATCGGCAACGAATGTTTTGCCATCTTCTTTGCAAAAAAAAAATATCCATCGATCAAAGAATGAGAACATGAAATATGGTATTGCATGGTATGGAAAGACGTTATTTAGGTCCATCGGGGCGTCAACTGGAACGACGCGGGCCAGATAGACCTAGCCTCTCCGCCACGTCATGGGTGACACATGAAATAAAAGAATACTACTCAGCAACAAGGCACACTTTGTCTTCAAGTTGCCGATGATGACGCCACTGACTTATGTTACTGTTTCTCCGCATGAAAGCGAAGCCTTTGGTGCACGACACGGAATTCTAACAGTGAAGCAACCCTTCTCGTGTTTCTGGTTGGATTCGGCAAATGGTGTATTTCGGTCCGGAATGGCCAGGTCCCGAGGCACCGAGGAATACGCAGATATATATATATATATATATATATATATATATATATATATATATATATATATATATGAGATCTAACAGACGGTAATGCCAAGGAATGTACAGGGGAAGTTACTAGAACCAATGGAATGTAAATCAGAAGAAAGAAAAGTGGATGAAAAAATTACTAGCCGTGAGCAGGGCTGCTCACGGCTGGTAATTTTTTCATCCACTTTTCTCACTTTTCTTTCTTCTTATATACATTCCATTGGTTCTAGTAACTTCCCCTGTACATTCGTTGGCATTACTGTCTGTTAGATCTCATTAATATTGTGTTAAAATACGGAAAAACGAGCCCTTAGGTATACACTTCTTTTCCCGTATATATATATATATATATATATATATATATTGTTGCGTAGCGCCGGGCCTATCCCGCCGCTGACCTCCACTGTTGCGAACGATGGCCCGATCCCGCCGAAGCCACCACTGTTGCGAAAGACGGCGACGCCAACACGGCCCCGGAGGCGCCACTGCTTTCAACTCCGCCGGGAAGGTCACCAGCCGTTTGGTAGCGTATGTTTATCAGCTCGCGACTGCTTCTGCGCAGAGCTGATAAGACGAGCGGACGAGACGACGGTGAGTTAAACAAGGTTTATGTACAGCATATATACAGAGGCGTTACAATTTCGGCACTGGGGCCGGCAGAGACTCGAAGAGCCGAGCTCCTCTCTCTAACACATAGGTCAGCCTTTCGCCTAAAACCGCTGACTCACACACATGTCGGCACTCCGACACGGGGACGCCTCTCACATAGGACCGCCGATCGCGACGCGCCGCAGGGCTTCTTTTATTTACACCGGGCCCAACTAAAATGTCCAATCAGAAGCGCCGCTGGTCTTCAGAGCAGGCTCCTCCAATGGGGTTCGCCGCGCGATGCGTCAGGCCACCAGACATGAGGACGCCGGCTCGCTGTCACGTGCGACGCTGACTCAATGCACGTGGGCCACAGATGCGCCGCGCGTGTTCACGCCGTGGAGTTGTTCGCGCCCGGCGGGCTGCGGCTGGCCTTGACCCAGATTGCCTGTTTCAGAGGCATGGACGTTTGACGAGGACTCGCTGGCATAACAGCACCCCCGCCGCCAGACAATGCACCGGAAAGACGAGCTGCTTCCACGGGGCTCGGATGTCAGGTGCGCTCGTTCGCCAGGTCCCTCCAGGTTCGCCTCCAGGGCCATGGGGAGACTACAGCTCCAGACTGTTCCGGGAACACATCCCATTTTGACGACGGATCCCAGCTCCACGGGCTTGTCGCCACAACTTGCTGGCCAACTTCGCTCGTCTCTTCCGACCATCTTCGGTTTCAGCACTTGTCGATGGTTCTGCAACTTGCTAAGAACGGTTCGACAACAGACAACACACGACACAAGCAAGTGCCCTCGGTCACCCAACAGAACACCAGACAAAGTATAGAACAACATATACCTATCTACGTGTTTATCAGAATTTTGTTCCCTCTACATCAAGAGGCACATGTGGGACAAAAGACCCTTAAAATGACAACTCAATTTTTTCCCCACGTACAACAACGTAACGGATTAGAATACCACATAAAGTTGGCCCCTTGAGATCACTCTGAACGAGAGCGCTCAGCCCAGGTCGTGATGAGGTCAAAATTTTGCCCCGAATCGCCAGCCAGAAACCGAAGGGTTGAGAAGTTACTAGCTGGAACGCACTGCTCAATGCACCTGCATTAGCGTTTACCTTTTCTTTTTTTTTTTCTTTAGCGAACGTCAAAGTTGCGCTGTGGAGCAACATGCCCCACTTCAGTAACTGGCCACTTTTAGGCGACGATACCTATGCGGCACCAAGAGCGGCTCACACTTTCGACGTTGCACAGGGGAACAACGATACGGCTTGCTACTGATTGACTCCTCACCGCTTAGCTCGATATCGTGTTCGATCACCGTCGTGTCTCCGGGACGGTCCGACAACACATACCCAAACTCGGAAACAATCTTTCTCAGGTCCTCTTTCTCAGGTCCTCCTTCACTTACGCTAGGCTCTACGTTTATCTGCTCCCGGATTACTTTCGATCCCCCTTCAATTACCTCACTAGAAGTCAAAATTTCTGCTTCCTCTTCCTCTGAAGCCTTCAACAGCTGATTTACGACCGCTTGATGTTGAACATTGGGTTTCATCAAGTTGTAAATTTTGTTCTGCCGCCTTCCTACTTGCACCTCACAAGTTGTATCGCAAGGCTTCGATAATACTGTGGCGGGCCCTTCCCAATCAACCTCAAGCTTGTTCCTTTTGGGTGGCTGCAGCCGCATTACCTGATTATCAACTTCAAAAGCGCGCTTCTTCCCCGATTTCTCGTAGTGCTCCTTCGACAGCACTTTTGCCGCGTTTTTCTGGCTTTCCACTCGCGCTTCAATTTGGCTTTCCACTAGCGCTTCAATCGAGAGATCCTCACGCTGCCCTCGAATGAGCGTCTCTCGATCAACTCTCGGCAGCTCGTTCCCACTTTCCGCTACAGGCGAGAGCGTTGCAACCCTCTCGCTCTGACTCAATGGCGCCACGTCGTCTCCCCCAGCGCATACCGCGCCGGCCGCTCCCGCGACGGGCCGCTCGCGTGACTGCTCACATGACTCATGCGGAAAATTTCCTTTCTGGGGTTCCGTCGACCCGCCGACAAGGTCACTTGAGAGTTCACTGCATTGAACCAGATCAAGCTGCCGCGATAACTTCCGCGCTTGCGATCGCGTGAGGGCCATGCACGCAAAGTTGGGGAAGAACGATTTGCCCTGCTCTTTGAGAAGCTGCTCCGAGTTGTTGGAGAAAAGATAAGAAAAACGACCATTCAGCGCGGCAGACACAGCTGCTTCGGTGCAAAGCTTACCGAACGGGCCTTCAATGACAACGGTGGCGATTGGTAAGCGAACACTCTGCTCTTCGGCGACTTGCCTGATCCACGCGCATTCTCCTGTAAAGTCATCCGGAGACACCAATGAAGGATGGACAACGTCCATGGTTGCCGCTGAGTCTCTAAGTGCTCGGCACGTTTTCTCATTCACCCTAATTTCTTGGAGATACGGCTCCAACAACCGCATGTTTTTCTCTGATTCTCGGATCGTTGCGAAGGCAAACTTTTCCTGACAGTTTCTCGCGATGTGCCCTTCCTTTTTACAGTTGTAGCAGATTAGCGGCTTCCGTTTGTTTTCCGGTTCTAATGCCTGTGTGGTAGAAACCTCACTCGATTTCTCCGCTTCTGCTTGCCCTTCCCCTACACTGTCCTTAGTAAGAGATGGGTCCTTTTTGAAATTACGGTGCGGAACGGGTTTCCGTTGATCAGGTTTCCTTGAAAAGCCCTCTTTTCTCTCATCTTTTTCAACGCGCACTGCCCTGCTGTGCAACTTTCGGCGAGTATAATACTCCTCAGCTAACTCTGCTGCCTTGTTTAGCTGTACTTCACTAAGTCTGTCCTGCAGCCAAAGTCTGACATTATCCTCGATGCAGCGGTAGAACTGCTCCAGTGCAACGCATTCCACCACTTTATCGCGATCATCATAAACACCTTCGCCCTTGAGCCATTCAATTAAATCGGCTTTAAGACGAAACGCGAAGTCAACGTGTGACTCATTCCCCTTTTCAGCATACCGGAACCTTTGCCTGAAAGCCTCGGGTGACAACTTATAACGTCTCAAGAGCACTTCCTTAACCTCGTCATAGCTCTCAAACGCTTCCCTAGACAAGCAAGTTAATGCGTCGGACACTTCGCCGGGAAGAAGAGCTAACAGGTTCTGCGCCCAAAGAGACCGCTCCAAAGCGTTTCGCTCACAGACGTGTTCAAACTTGACGAGATACTTCGCCATGTCCTCGCCTACTACGAACGGTGGCAGTTGGTCCCGAATTCTAAAACCGCTGACCTGAATCGTCGGAGAAGCTACGCTAGGCGCCTGCGAACACTGTAGGATTGCCAATTCTAGTCGTTTCAACTCTAGGCGCTCTTGTCTCTCGGCCTCCTCGCGACGTTCGCGCCTTTCAGCTTCTTCACGTTCGCGAGCTTCGCGCCTTTCAGCCTCTTCGCGAGCTTCGCGCCTTTCAGCCTCCTCACGTTCGCGAGCTTCTCGCCTTTCTTCACGTTCGCGAGCTTCTCGCCTTTCTTCACGTTCGCGAGCTTCTCGCCTTTCTTCACGTTCGCGAGCTTCTCGCCTTTCAGCTTCTTCACGTTCGCGAGCTTCTACTTCTCGCCTTTCAGCCTCCTCACGGCGTGCTTTAATATCCACCCAGGCCTCATCGACTTCCTCAGCCGACACTCCCTCATCCTTCATGATCTCAAGGATCGCTTGCTTTCGTTTCGCACGGCCCAAAGTAATGCCGAGTTCCTCACAAATTTCGATGAGTTCCTTCACTTTAAGGTTCTCCATCGTTCACACTAGCCTCTTGCTGTTTGCCCCTGTTAAGAATCTACTTGCCGTACCCACTATAAGCCTACTAGCAAGACGCGCAAGCAATTTTTCACTCTCCCGTGTTTACCACCTCCGCATTAACTTTGGTTTCAAAGCACTTCAACTAGGCTTGAAACGATCAAAGCTCACTCGAATGCTTCACACAGCCCTTCTCTAAACTACTACAACCTGAGCTAGAGTAGTCTGGTGAACTGAGGGGAAAACATCAGGCACTCACCGCATCGATGTCGCTGACGCCGGCCGATCCCGCAGCTGCCAACCACTGTTGCGTAGCGCCGGGCCTATCCCGCCGCTGACCTCCACTGTTGCGAACGATGGCCCGATCCCGCCGAAGCCACCACTGTTGCGAAAGACGGCGACGCCAACACGGCCCCGGAGGCGCCACTGCTTTCAACTCCGCCGGGAAGGTCACCAGCCGTTTGGTAGCGTATGTTTATCAGCTCGCGACTGCTTCTGCGCAGAGCTGATAAGACGAGCGGACGAGACGACGGTGAGTTAAACAAGGTTTATGTACAGCATATATACAGAGGCGTTACAATTTCGGCACTGGGGCCGGCAGAGACTCGAAGAGCCGAGCTCCTCTCTCTAACACATAGGTCAGCCTTTCGCCTAAAACCGCTGACTCACACACATGTCGGCACTCCGACACGGGGACGCCTCTCACATAGGACCGCCGATCGCGACGCGCCGCAGGGCTTCTTTTATTTACACCGGGCCCAACTAAAATGTCCAATCAGAAGCGCCGCTGGTCTTCAGAGCAGGCTCCTCCAATGGGGTTCGCCGCGCGATGCGTCAGGCCACCAGACATGAGGACGCCGGCTCGCTGTCACGTGCGACGCTGACTCAATGCACGTGGGCCACAGATGCGCCGCGCGTGTTCACGCCGTGGAGTTGTTCGCGCCCGGCGGGCTGCGGCTGGCCTTGACCCAGATTGCCTGTTTCAGAGGCATGGACGTTTGACGAGGACTCGCTGGCATAACAATATATATATATATATATATATATATATATATATATATATATATATATATATATATATATTCTTGTTCCTTCTCCTCCTATGTCACTTGGCGTATTGAGACCTCAACTGCTACATGTAAGCTTTCGAAACTTCAACTGACAACATTGTTACCAACAAACATAGCAAAGTACTGCCCTTTCACAGCAAGACAAGCGCAGACGAAAGTAAGCTGGCTCACAATCGGAAAAAGAGGCTGCGTCGGGAACATGGTAACGAGTCACTGTTCGTTACGTTGCAGGAATTGCACACCAGAGCGCGAATCAGCGCCCGGCCGACCGGCAACACGGAATTATAAAAGGACTGCTACTTACGAGATGACCAGAAGGCGCCACTGCTGCGCTGATATTCCTCCTGAAATACAGAAAAAGAAATAGCAAGCCAATTAGGACGTATAAAAACATATGTAGCTCATGTGCATTTTCACGTAGCGTCACGATAATGTCAATTCCCTTAAGCTAGGCGCTCTTAAAATAGGGAAACGATTGATCTGGAGATTGTTTTTAGACTCGAGGTTAACTTTTAGGGGCGAAGCTACTTAAGGGTGGGTCTGTACATCCTCCGATGTTGTACGTAGCCACCAATGGTACATACCCGCTCTAGAGCGGGTATGTGCCACAGGGGATGCGAGTGTTCACTAGATGAACGCACGGACGGACGCATGGACAGGTGGACGCACGGACAGACTAGCAGACGGACAGACGGACAGATATACGCACGGAGCGGATATGCGCCACAGGGATGCGAGAGAGAGAACATAAGGAGAAAGGCAGGGAGGTTAACCAGGGATAAGCCCCGGTAGGCTACCCTGAACTGGGGAAGGGGAGAGGGGAAAGGAAAGTTATTGAGGAGGAAAAAAAGGTCACTGACTCGGCCGACGCGTAAAGGGGATGCGAGATGCGAGATGACGGTACTTGGAGTGTCCACTAGACGGACAGATGGACAGTCGCGCGGACGTACGGACGGATGGACGGACAAACTGCCGGACAGACAGATAGACGCATGCATGGACGCACGGATGGTCGGACGGACGGACGGAAGCACAGACGGTATGACGGACGCTTCGCCCCACTCATTATCATTCATTCCGTGAATATGCTGTGATCTTTTTTCATAATTTTTCACGATGCGAAAGGTAATCACCGCGCTTCGCTATGGGCCAAATTCGCTAGCTCCTAATAGTAAATGATCACGAAAACTTTAAACGTTGAGAGCGTAAATAAGGAAGGGGAACGGGGCGATAAAGGTGGCCAAAAAGTTGCGGCAACGCCGTAACTGAAATAATCTATGATAGAATTCATAGCGTCGAAATCCGTCAAGTTAAGCGGTGGTGAGCATTTTTTAGGCCACTTACAAGGACCCTATGGAACTTTTTTTTTCACACACGATTTAAAATCTTTTTTTTACAGCGGGTTTTTACACTTTCTATATTGCATATCACACGTAGATAGGCATTCGCGCAACTTGGCGAAGTGACGTGGCTGCATTAAAAGTCCAGCAGAGAATCCAAATCCAAAGTCACTGAATTCTGCGAGAGACAGCCCGAATGTCCCAGAAACAGCAAGCGTATAAGAGAGTGAAGTCAGTTTCGGTGGTGACTGAAATTATAATGTGAGAACGGGAAAGAAAATATTCCACGAACGTGTAGGCGTGGGGGGGACAATTCATTTTTCCAAGAAAAGAGAAGTAAGCGAAAAAGAAAAATTCCGGAAAATAAAGGAGCCGGGAAAGTGCGCGAACGGAATCGCCCGGAGGGAGAGGCCTCGGCCAGCCAGAGCCGCGACCGAGCCTTTAAAGGCAGATCCGGCGTGGGTGCCGAAGGCGAGCCCACCCTCGCCGACGTTCTTGATGTGACACCATTCGTCAAGAGGCCGTCCCTTATCTGCCTTATGGGCGCACCACGCTCGGCTGCCGGGCCGTTTAAATTGTCAGTGCGGCAGTAAAGATGTTGCGCCGGACAGCCGTACGTGGTCTGCGGTTTTTCGCCGGAACGCCCGGCCGAGCGCCGCTCCACGCACACAGCCGCCTCGGGGGACACATCTTGGCGTTGCCGGCGCAGTGGCGCGGAATCATCGCTCTAACCATATCTCTCACTCTCTCTCTTCTGATTTCCCTCTCCTACATTACTCTACTCTCTCTCTCTCGTAGGCACCCGCACGCGTGTTTACGCTTTCTTTGTCCTCGTTTCTCTCTCTCTCTCTCTCTCTTTTTCACTGCACTGTCGCTCAAGCTTTGGACGAAAGCCCAAAACCGAGTCACCTGAGCTCTTCGCTTAAGGCGACTCGCCTAAGATAAGGAAAGTAAAAAGTAGTGTGCGTGTGTGTTTGCGCGCATGTGTGCGTGTTTGTGAGTGCGAGAGCGCGCGACGGTTAGGTATAGGGGAAGGGAAGGATCTACGCACGTCTGCGGGAGCTATACGCGAAAGCAGGAAAACAAATATAAAGGGAGTTGATTTATGCGACGAGTTCAGTGGGAATGAGACGAGAGAAAAATGAATTGAACTGCCGATCACGTGTGTCATAATGTTCGCCGGCCGTTTCGAGATAAGCGCCGGAACGAGCAAGAGCTTGCGGAGGGGTCGCCGAGAGCTGATCAATGTCCACTCGCAGTCGACGACGCGAGGCCAAATCGATGCAAGGCTGCGCCGCCGCGGTTATTGGTCTCAAAGCGTGATGGCCACGCCAAACGCCTCGGTAGTTCGCGCGTTATTATTGCAATTTTGATTTTGTTGTCTGTATGCACGAAATGGGACATAAAACAGCTCGTACGTGCTCCATGGGACGTGCGCGTAAACACTCGGAAGTATACAGGCAGCAGAGAACGCACCTTTGACCAAGGATTTGCTTTCTCTCGATATGCGAATTCGAATTCGGCGCTGTATGGAGTAGCAGCTAGTTGTCCTGTCGCACATTAACGCTTCACTGAGCAGTCTGTGCGGCTAGACCGCGCTACGGACCCTTCGGGCGGTTTAAGTACTTTCATTGCACCTACACTTACGTTCGATCTATAATAATAATAATAATAATAATAATAATAATAATAATAATAATAATAATAATAATAATAATAATAATAATAATAATAGTTTTACGTACCAAAGTCGCTATATGGTTTTGAGCAATGCCGTAGTGGAGAGGCCGGAAATTTTGACCATCTGGTGTTTGTTAGCCTGCACTGACATCGCACAGTTTACGGGCTTCTACCATTGCGCCTCCATCAAAATGCGACCGCCACCACTGGGACCGAATCCACGACCTTCGAGTCTGCAGCCGAGCACCATGGCCACTTATCCACCACGGCGGACTTTCGCGCTGTATAAGCAAGCTGCGCAGCCATGTTGAACTAGTCGTCAGCTAAATATGCATAGTACCTGCGCGTCGAAACACGTTGGCAGAACATACACCCTGATAGGCTCTAATGACCAAGCGACCATCGCTGAAGGGAGTTGGTTCCTGGCCAGTTCGAGCCACAGACTACGGGGCGAACTTTCCTTTCGCTGCGACGTTTACATTGAGGTACTAGTTTTCTATACGCATCTTTGCCATGTTCGGATGCATGCGTCTTATTTACTTTTCACAAAACTCCGTTCACCTTTCGAATTTTCGCAGCCAAACTCACTTTAAATTTCACAAAAGGATGTTGTCATCGTGACCCAAGATCGAATCTATACATTGCATTTCACGGAATATCGTACGGTCACCGGTAAGCCATAACGAACACATGCTGATGACGTCCTGTCGTTGGAAATCATTGCAAAAAGAAATAGAAATGAAATTTGAAACACTTCGATTCCAGTTCTATACAAACAGTACAGTCGCTTTGACATCACTCAGTCCAATGTTTGACAGCTGAATTTCAATACTAACGCATTGATGCGGGCACACCAAGAGGTAGACCTTCAAACTTGTTGATCACGCATATTATTCAAGATAAGCGTAGAAAGAGCACAAGCGATATCTTTTTGTGGGAAGCTACAGCGCAGCCGTGGCAGTGTCTCTCTTATTGTTCGTCGTCACGCTGCTTCTGCGTTCGCAACGCGTCACTTCAATTAGTCACGTGTGGCAAGCTCAAGCGAGCCACCACACACACCGACTCCTCCATCTCAGCCAATCCAAATTAAGCTAAAAAGCTTGTTTATCCTATGTGCCACAGAGCTTTGCCACCAAGCGAAGAGAACTCGTTTAAAAGAGACGACTGGGCTGATTTAGCGAGCCTTGTTAGCGAACTAACGAAACGAAACACATGTTTTCGAGAAGAACGCCACGATTTAGTCCCTGTGAAACGCTAGAAAAAGAGAAAAAGAAAAGAAACACACACAAAACACAAACAGTACTACCTGTTTTGTCTGTGTGTGTCTGTGATGAAATAGGAGCTTGGGCGTACAACGGTGCGTGGGTTGAAGGTGGGCGTCGAAATCTAATCACGGAGGCGACAGGAGACTCGTTCGGCCACCCCTCCCTCGCCCTCAATGTCACCCTCTCTGTTGATGCGAGGTCGAAATCGCCGCGCTAACGGGTAAATTAGCAAACCGCACAGTAACACCGAAGCACGCGAGAGCGGTCACAAAAGAGGCCGCCGCTCATTAGCGAAAACAATGAGTTCCTAAAGAACATTTTAACCGAGCCTAGGAAGCCTGCGTGCCGCTCGGCTGACCCAACAAGTTTATGCTCCACCTGTCTCGTGAGTTATACCAGCGCCACGGACCGAGCCAAGAAATTCATTTTAGGAGAGATTAAAACGGAGATCAGGTTTCTTTACAATATCGAGGAAAATGACACTAGGTATCTAAAAAAGGATCACTTTTCAGCACAGCTTACACTCTCCCGCGTGGGGCATTTAGGTTATCGTTATGGTGTAAACAGAATTTTTTGTTGTTAGCACCAAACGGGACATCAAACCTCGAAGTTTTTTAGAACTACGTTGCAGTAAACATGATTCCGTTGCCTGACGTAGTCGACCATAAGATGTGAAGCCGGAAGCAGAGAGCAAAAGTTCCGTTAACTTCGATCAAGATTCCAGCTGATTCGCAGTGCCAAGTCATGTCCTGACAAATGATTAGTTTAGACTGTGAGGCATCGAATTAGTGAAGGTATCTTGGCGCTTGAGCATTTTGCATTAAAAATACAGTAGCGCTTGTCAACTTTGTTTGGCCGCTGTGACCTTTCAAAGGTAATTTAAACATTTCCCCTCACCTTGCCATCGACTGCCCGTGTAGTCGAACGTGTAATTTGCAGACACGGGTTCAATTTCCGTGCAACTGCAGCACGTCAATTTCTTGAATACTCCAGATTAATTTCGGTTCGCTTTAAGATTTCTGTGTCACGCAATCTAATAGTGAGAGTAATTTACCAAATTCCTATGCGTTTCACTTGAACGGTGGGTATTAACAAGAATGCGACAAGTATTTCCAAAGCCTGTCAGTTCCACGTTTGCTCTTCATCGGACTTAAACTCACCACCGAGGTCTAATAGTTCTGGCACTCGACTGCGAATGAAAGGTCGCGGCATCGAATGCAGGCTACGGCGGCCGCATTTGCGACGGAGGTGGAAATACTTAATGTGCGTGTATACTTATATATAGATGCGCCTTAAAGATTACAAAGTAGTCGAAGTTTCCGCAGCCTCCGCGACAGTGTCGCTCACAACCATATCGTGGTATTAGCACGTTAAAGCACCACAGTTACTATAGTTTAGACTTAGTAATGATAGTATTACTTAGTGAAATACCTATATACAACGTGAGTAAAGCTATGACGTTTCTTATTTTCTTAAGGAATGGCAGTTATTGTGAGAATAGACTTATCAGTTACATTATTATTATTATTATTATTATTATTATTATTATTATTATTATTATTATTATTATTATAGTTGTTGTAGCCGTTGTAGTAGTAGTAGTAGTAGTAGTAGTAGTAGTTGTTGTTGTTGTTTGCATCGAAAGGAAGCAGTTTAATATTGTAGGCTTAGAAAACACTTCCTTTTTTAGAACAAACACGTGGGATAATTTCCAGACAGTACTCTTCAACGATGGCGGTTTCTGCGGAACGTAACGGTGCATACGTAAAAGAAGCGCCACTCATATCCCTCAAACACGTGCCTAAGAATAATTAAAAGAGTGCACGCCGATTTTTTGTTTTTTTAGAAAGTGTATTACATCATCAGAGCTACACAAATCCGTCGGTATTAATCCCAGCGATGTGAAAGACCGAGGTGTCCACAGCAAGGGCGCCTCGTAGCTTAAAGCCCTATACTTTGCAAAGCCTTTCTTGCAGCTAAGTTATTCACCACTACGAAACAAATCTTCAAGCTTTACAGTTTGGAGCCCTTCTGTGAAAGCAACCTCTTCACACATTTTCGTGGGTGCTACGCCGCGTCACTTACAAAGCCATCGCACGTGGAAGACCTTCATCTCTAAATCCCTAACTTGACCTTTCGAGATATCACCGGAGAAGTTAGTACAGATGAAGTCTGTGCTCGGCATAAAGCTTAGTATGGCGCGCGAAACAGTTTGGGTGTGCATTTTATGCATTGTGCATGAGCTGCGCGAATACTGCGTCCCCAACCATAAAATGACAATAACAGTATTCGTTTCGCCATCTAACCATGCTGCTGAGCAGTTATAGGATTAGGCGTGATAAATTCGAGCGTACAATAGGTGTTCTCGTTTTTATCCCGACTCGTACGGCCGCATTTTCAACCACTGATTTCAATACCAACTTGATCCCACATCTCTTGTTATAGGCTGCAGGAGTAACTCGTAAACAGAAGCATGGGAGCAGCAGCCTCCCGCAAGTTCTTTTGTAATGATAACACGACAAACAGATTTGCTTTCGCAGATACGTCTGTGGAGATGGTCAAGGTCGCGAAATTTCTGGGTTCACGAATTTTCGTCCTGAAAATGCTACTTTTCTCAACAACCCAAGTATCAGAACCACTGCCGTGAATGAAGTAACAAAATTAAATACACAAGGACACAGGGAAGGAAAAGAGCACGCCCTTAAATAGGCTCTGACTGAGCACGACGATTCCTTAGCTCTTCCATGTGCCTGTACTTGTTCACCGAGGCCGATCCTCTGAAGAAGTTTTCTGCCGCGGTTGGCGTCTGTAGCAGGTGGTTAATCTGGGTGGTTACATGCACTTCAGCCAACTCATCAAATGTATTGTGAAGTCCGAGCACTAATAGCTTCGCAGTTGAAGTGCTTTGTGGTAGTCGCAGAGCCGCTTTATACGCCATCCTTATTATTTTGCCGGCTTTTTCTTTCTCCTCTCTATTCATGTTGTGGTAGGGTAGCGAGTATGTTAGTCTGCTGATGACTAAGATCTTTACCAAACGAAGCAAGTCTTGTTCTTTAAGTCCAGCACGATTGTTCGTTATTCAAACTATCATACGAACAATTTGTTGAGCTGTTCGTTTAAGCTTATTCAGTGTGTGGAGACATCGCTGATTGGACTGTAACCACATCCCTAAGATTCGAACGGTCGTTTTCTCTGGAGTAATATTGCCGTCTATAGCTTGACCTCAAGGCGGACGCTTGGGTCTGTCCTTTTTTTTTTTTTTTTTACTCTTGGAGAACCGAATGAGTTCCGATTTGTCTGCTGAGCACTGGAGTCCCCTTTCTTTACTGTACTTTTCGATGGTTTTAGCTGCCAGTTGAAGCCGCTCTTCTTTTTCTGCCAAGCTACCACTGGTTGTCCATATAGTGATGTCATCCGCATAAAAGAAGTGTTGGATGTCGGAAATATCTTCGAGTTTTTTGGCTAGACCAATCATGGCTATGTTGAAAAGCGTAGGCGAGATCACAGCGCCTTGTGGTGTGCCTTTGCTCGGTGCCATGGGTGGAAGACCTTGGACTCGTCTTCTCCTAATATGATAACAGCGGTTCTTTTAATACGGAAGTTCTGTACATATTTGTACGTCCTTTGACCACAGTTTGTCGCTGCTAGCCCATCTAATATGGCCTTATGGCTTACGTTGTCGAAAGCGCCTTTTATGTCGATGGCCATGACAATGCTTTCTCCTGCTTTTGGAACATCTGTTAGTACTTTCTCCTTTAAAAGATGAAGGATGTCCTGTGTCGAAAGGTTCGAGCGGAAACCAAACACGGTGTTTGGCAACAAGTTATTTTGTTCAAGGTGCCGTTGAAATCTGGTATTTATTAATCTCTCAAACACTTTGCCTAAGCACGAGGTAAAGAGATTGGCCTGATGTTTTCTATTGCACATTTCTTTCCTGGTTTGGGTATCATAATTATTACAGCATGCTTCCATTGCTGAGGTATAGTGCCATTCACCCAATGCTTGTTAATGAAGTTTAAAAGCGCTGTTATGGCTACGTCATTCATGTTGCGAATCATGGAATTGGTGATTTTATCCGCCCCAGGCGCTGTGTTGCGTTTCATGCTGACGATTGCCGCTCTGACCTCGGCATGCGTGAAAGGTGCATCCAGTTCTGAGTTTGGGAGCCCAGTGTATTTAGCCTGGTAAGGGGCTGTGATGGCTCGGGCGCCGAAACACTTAATATAGATGTCTTGAAGGAGGTCATCTCGTGTGCCTGGATATGTGTGCAATAATCTTTCTAGAGATTTTTGTCGATAACTGAAAAAAAGTCGTTAAAACATCGTAATTTCCTCATATAGTGAATACGAAGAAACAACGGCGATAGAGAGTCGAGCGCAACCGCTGTTCACGTTACCTCGGCGTGACACCGTTTGCTGCGGCCACAACCTGAAGCCACGACGAAATCATTCCCATTAGGCCTATTACTGCTCGCAATACAAATAACACTACACCCGTTCCGCGCATACCGCGGGAGACGGAGGTCATCAAATGCGGCTCATCAGTGCAGAAGCGGCGACCTACTTCAAACGCAGAGACGCATCGGGACGAAGAAGGGAAGAAACAGTGATAGAGAGAGGTCGGCGAGCACGCAAACCCAACCGAACTTCCTCGCGCGCAGGGCTTCCGCTTCTGCTGCCCGCTTGATACAACTTCCTCGTTTTTGCCTTCGTCTCGGATACGCCACCACCGAGCAAAGCGACGCGGAAGCAACGTTCTTCGCGCGAGTGCCAACGCCGGAGAGCCGCGCGGGCGAGCGATCCGAGCGAGCCATGACGCCACGAAGCGAGCCCGCGTCGAGTTGGAGTTCGATACTTGGCGGTGCTAACGTACCGGGCTAGTCAGCCACTCTGTATGCCAGCGCCGAGCTCAGATGGAGACGGGCGGCCACAAAGAACGAGCTGAGGGGAGAGAGAGAGAAGAGAGGAAGGACCAGGAGAACGCGGCATCGAATGGCCGCGCCAAGGGCTACAATGAAAAGCCAGGCCGTATACTGCGACGACAAAAACAAAAAAAAAAAAGGAAAGCATTAATCACGCGCAGCCATAGAATCACTCAGCCCTACACGCAGGTTGCCAACAGAAGTTCAGATATAGCGGATAGACTGTCAGGCTGATAAAAGAAAGCTAGAATAGAAGAATGAAAGAAGCAAGCGAGGAGAGACCCACAAAAGAAAAAAAAGGGCAGCTCGGTGAAAGCGTACCCCCGCCGCTCGGCAACGGTCCATCTAATGCACTCCGTGTCCGAAAACTTTTTGCCTAATGCATCGGTCGGGGTGGCCTCCTGGACACAGACAACAGAGAAGATGCGAAAGGGGAGGAGGGAAAGAAGGAAGGGATAGAAGGAAAAGCACCGCTCTCTACAAGTGCCCAGTGGACACATGGTCCGAGCGAGCTAGCTAGCTTCGCGAGCTTGCAGTAGGAGCGCCACTTCCTTTGTGGGATAAGGGTGACCAGGCCACCTCGGCCTCGCGACCCGCGCAGGCAACGCCGCCCTCTCCTATCGGAAATGCGCGAACGCGGAAGGCTAAGGCGACCTCGCACAAAAGATTCATCCAGGTGAAATGGGCCGGAAAACGAGCTCCGGCATGCCACGCGGCTGCACTTGTCCGTCGCGATCCACGCCTTGTCCAGCTGGTGCTTTTCTTTCCTCATTTAGCGCACCAGCAAAAAAAGTAAAGGAGAGCGTCGTTGGGCACCATTAGCCGACCGACCTAGTTCCTTTAGTTCCACGACCCGTACACGTTAGGCTTAAGCTCTCAATGAGCAAGCCGTTTTTTTTTTTCAGCTAGTTTTTCTTTTCGATGACGCGCTCACTAAAGAGACAGAGCCAACTTGCGAGACAACTTCAGTGCGTTCGGGAAATTATTTGACCAGCGGAAACACCTTGGCCCTGCGATCGGACGAAAGCTCATGCTTGAAATTTTTAAAAGAAAAAAAAATGCGTGCGCTGAAAGCTTCAATTGGATTTTTAGTGAGCTTTCGCTATACAACAGATTCAAAAATAAAAAAAAATAAGTATGAATAAATAAACGCGTAGTTGCGTTACCACTGCAAACAACTCTTGCCAGCCTGGGAAAGATATATATAGTCGACACATTGTTTTTTTTTTTGTTTCAACAGCGTCACCTAAAGTTGAATATCTTGTTCTATCCCGGCTGCGGCGGTACAACATGTCGA
The DNA here is from genome assembly GCF_013339725.1 of Rhipicephalus microplus. NCBI lineage: Eukaryota > Metazoa > Arthropoda > Arachnida > Ixodida > Ixodidae > Rhipicephalus > Rhipicephalus microplus. The sequence continues at coordinate 121,567,046 of NC_051170.1, read as the reverse complement.
TGTAGGTGAAATGGTAGAGGCGTGTGTCTTGTGCGACGTCTGTGCATGTTAAACAACACCAGATGATCAAAATTTCTGGAGCCCTCCACTACGCGTCCCTCATAATCACATCGTGGTTTCGAGACGTAAAACTACAGATCATTTATTACGAGAGTTCAATATTCATCACTTAGTGAACAACTGTCTGTTGCTGTTTCATTTTTTTTTTTTGAAATTTTCCGCTTCATCAAGCCATCTATAGATGGCCAAACTTACCGGAGCCCTCCACTACGGCGTCACTCATAACCATAGCACATATTTGGAACTTAAAACCCCAGATATTATATTACTATGCCTTAGGAGTTCCTTACCCCCCTCCCTAGTGAGCTACTGTTGAGGTGTCGCACGCTAGAGCAGAGAGTTACGGGGCTCATTTTTCTCTTCTTTTCCTTTTAAGAACCACATAAGGGCGTACGTTCATACACGTACTTATGTCGAGCAACATTTCAATGAATATAAAACGCAAGTGAAATAAGCAGGTGACATTCCAAACATAACAAACTAATTTACTTTTTTTAACGAGATCATTTTTTTCTTTTTTTCTTTTCCGTATTGTTAATTTTTGGGTACCGTTCTGTATTATTATTTTATTTTTCGCTGCAGAACTTTGTGATATGGAGTAGCCGAGGCAATAGGCACCTCAACCTCTCCACAGCAAAACAGTTAAAACAGAACAGAACAGAACAGAGATCATTTTGAATGGCACAAAGGCGCATGTATGCGTCGCGCGTAATTAAGCGTGGCGCAGTGGCGTGAAGTTCCGTCCACGTAAGCATAGGTTTATAAATATACAGAGGCTGTAACGCCACTGTAGCGATCAAGCTATGCCTTGACCCAGCGGGTCATTCGCCACGCCGGATTAGTGCCAAAAGGACAGTCTCGCCACGGCTGGACGGAGGAAGCAACAGGGGCCGACTACACGAGACGGCGCCCACTGATTGACAGCGGCGCCAACTGTGAGGAATGTTGCCAAAGAGGGTTATGGAGCCACCGCTTCATCTCCCGCCTGGGCCACGCATCGTTAGCGCGTTAACCAACAGACGACGACGGCGCTGGTCAAAGGGCTCTCCCCAGAGGATTCCACGATCCTGGCACCTCTCGAAAGGGCGCGCTAAGATCTTCCCGTGGGTACGCAGAGCGAGGCTGGCACCAAAGGGGTCGAGGCGCTCGTGCGTCTTCCGCTCTCCCCCTCCCTGTTCTACGGCAGTGCTGCGACTAGTGGCAAAGGTGTGTGTGTGTGTATGTGCAAGCCAGTGTGGTGCCTCTATGAACATACATGATGGGCGGTACTTCATTAAGAGGAACTGCCACTTCACTATTGGTCCGCATTGTTTTGTGTAGTGATCCCCAACCTAAGGACCTAGGGAACGGGGGTCAACAAGAAGGGCGTGCAGTGCCTCGCCCAACGCTCTTCTCTTCTCTTCTGTCATCTCGACAACTCACTGTAAAGATGTAAATAAATCCGTTAAGTTTGCTCAAAGCTCTCCCCTAGTCCTTGGCTCGACGGAGCGACGGCGACCAGCCCCGCTACCCGCAGACTGCGGTCGCCACGACGCGCAACACCACTCAGACATGCGCGCACAAGTACGCCTCTTTTCCGTTTTGTTTATTTATTTCTCGTAGTGGTTTAGACATGCAGTTCGTTTGCGTAGGTTGAAGCGAACTCACGTCGTTTATCACCAAAGCGCGTAGGAATGCTAAACCTGAACGGAGGAAACGTAAGATGACCAGTCAGTACAAGCAAGGTTCGCTAAAACAAGCTAAAAAAAGAGAGAAAAAAGAATCGAATAAAGGTTAACCGACGGAAGGCATTGATTTGTCTCCAACAAGACCAATAAGACGTTCTGCCCGAAATAACGGCGGAACTCTTGCTGTCAAGCTGAAAGACTCAACAGGAAAACGAAAATGAAGAAGGAAAAGGGGCGGATGATTAAAGTTCGTCTCTTCCTACAGCGATGCCAACTGCCGCGCGCTCTGAATTCGGCGACAGCAGTGAAGAGAGCGGAGCAAGCTTTCTTTGAACATCGGTGCCTTTCGAGCGGTCGACGACATTCAAAAGATTGAGGGAGGGGTCGGGGTGGAGAATGAATGTCTCCGGAACATGGTAATGAGCGTGCACTGCGGCGAAATCATTCTATAGGACTGACAGTATACGACGTCTTCGAACGACATTCAATAGAGGACACCATTCATGACGAGAAAGGAAGATAAAGAAGAGAAAGTTAACGAAAGAAAGAGGCGCTACACGAAAGGCAAAGTCGTCCTGGGATCGGCGACATATACGTAGAAAGCGCTCGCCGCTGTATACCGTGTCGGCAAATAAATGTCGAGGGAGTAATTCGCGTGTATACGTGAATGTTCTCTATTCGTGACAGATGGTAAAGCGATATAGCCTGTTCGCGGCCTGTATTTGTAACCTGTAGTATTGACTCAACGCACGCGAAATTGGGGGCGGAGGTTGCCCGGCCTTTTGATTTAGGACACGTGCCATTGAACTGAAGAAATAGTTAGGCACTGCAGCGTAACTTAACTGCATAAAAAAAACATTGAATCATAACGGCCTGCTCATTGAATACGAATGCATGCTCATTTTTATAGAGCCGCATGTAGCGAAATGCAGGTTACTCGAAGGCTGTGAATTGAACGAACGGAACTAATGAGCCAAATGGAGATTACAAAAGATAATAAAATTAGTGCAACTAAACAGTTTGTGAATGCTGAGATTACAGGAGATAAAAATCATGCAGCGCATTGCATTCAACAGTACATAAAAATTAGGGCGCCTGTACAAAGAAAAATTAATGAAAAAGATTATATATATATATATATATATATATATATATATATATATATATATATATATATATATATATATATATATATATATATATATATATATATATATATATATATATATATATATATATATATATATAATTGCGCGGGTAGACAAAATTTACTTATGACAAAACTGAGATCAAAGCGAGTTGACCCATAGGCCCAGACCATAAAAATGTCTCGACTAATGATGAACTTTGCATTTTCGACATGGACTTTACGAAGGCACTTCACGTGCGGTGCGACGCAGATGTCGAGACAGCTGACTAATGACGGCGTCTAGCCTCTCTGTCTGTAGGCGAATAACGAAGAACAGACTGAAAGGAAAGGGCCGCATAGTGAACACTCAGTGATTGCGAGATAGCGTCCACAAACATTTAGGGTATATGTGGCGGGCTCGAAGCTCTGCGGAAAGGAATAACAGCGAGAAAAAAAAAAAAAAGTGGGCATTCACTCGTTTCGGCAGTCGGCAGCAAGAGACTCACTCGGAGGGTGGGCCCCAGCTGTAACGCTACAGAGGGAAACCCACGCTTACGGTCCTGCTCCTAAGTATACCACTACACCGCACTATACCCGCATCAACTTCCCCGCACACTCGGTGAACGCGCTCGCCTTCAGCGCCGTGACTGTCACCTTCGCGCTGCGACGGCGTCTGCGTGCGTGGTAGAGTGCTGGGCACACAAAACGAGCCGTCGATGGAAACTGTCCTCCCGTTCGGATCGAGCTACGAAGCAGCGGGAACGTGAACGCGTGCTCGGGAGGAAGGAAACCTGCGGGGAATGTCACCGACGCCTTCGCGTTTTTCGCAGCCGGGAGCGCGAACTCACACCAGCATCACGCGTGGCTTCTTTGTCAATCGTTGCCTCGTCTCTATTTATCGTACGGCGCCCACTCGACGCTGTCCCCGTCGAGCCCCCTGGAAGAATGCGCGCAATAAAAAAAAAGGGACGGCGCCCTGTAAAGAGAGCTGGACCAACAACGCCAGGAAGTGGCGGCTCGCCGGAGAATCCCAACATCCCATTCGGAAGCGGCGCCGTATCGGGGTTGTGGCCGCACATACCTTTTTTCTTCTCCGCGGGGTTTCGAAGCGGAGACGAATTGGGTGGGCACGCAGCTTCGATTTTCGTCCCCGAAAACGGGGTGCTGATTTCATTTAGGAACAAGGGGTTTCAGAGAGGTGGGGCAAGGGTCCGAGTTTAGTACACGGGACTCGACCAAAATAAAAAAACACAAAAACAAAAACCAAAGAGGCGGTGCGCAAAGCGAACCGGAAAGTCGGTTCTTATCGAAAGCTCCCCTCCACTTCTTTTCTCCTTCTTCTACCTTTGCATCAGTTAACGGAGGTGGCGTGCGAGAAATTACGAGAGAATCTCGACTGTTGGGACGTTTCTGGACTATGACGCACTCTCCCGACCATCCGTCACAAACAAGCCGAGATGTTAAGGCGAACCCTGTCCATATATGCCTCGGAATATCGCTATCAAGCTTATATAGATGTTGAAGCTTAAAGAACAAACACAACTTAAGAAAAGACTCGAACCCGACAAAATTAGGTTCCGCCATTGTGATGATGTTCCTCTCCTACACGTGACTTGTATTATACACAGTGCGCCACAGGAAATGCTACCTCGGTTCACGTGGTTCAGTGACCGCGACACCAGATGTAACATTACACTACTCGATCCCGAACCCGAGCGGAAATGCAGAGTTTTGCCATTACTGAAAGTGAGACAATGTTTATTTACAGGGTCATACTGCTTTTAGGATATCTAGCGAAAAAAAAAAAGATCAGGTGCACGGGGAAGAAGGAAATGCAACCGCTTCTCCAATACACAAGTCGAAGCAGCACTTACAAGTTCTTGTATATAACTTATTCTAAGAAGAACGAGTACATTGAAAGTCGCGGTGAGAAGCTCTGTTTAAACTGCTGCGTTCTGCAGAGCCTGGCTAAGCGGCGCAGCAAAAAAAATAAATAACCACAATCAGGCTTCAAACAAGGGCTTGCGCACTTTCGCAAGAGCACAACAGGAGGCACTCTGTAAACTTAACCAACAATAGCCCATCGAAGATCACTTAAACTACCAGCGCCTGCGGACACCTATTTAATAATGTATTAAGAACGAGAGCACACATGGTCCTGTACACCGACATACAGCTGTCCGAAGCTGCCATAGAAGACTAGCTTTTACAGATACCGGCGGTACAAGTTCAATACTTCTAACGTGACCGTGCACCAGGTTATGCATCAGCTATGAGAAGTTGTTTGTCAATGATATCGATTTGTGTGGTAAAGATTAGGTTTAGTCATGGATCGGCACACTTGATAACGAGTCGTAGTCAAAGTGAGCGCAGAAGACGACGTTAAGTAGAATCGCTTATGGGCTAGCCGACAAGCTACAGCCCGATACGAGCGCTCCTGCCGAGCATATGTATACATTTATATTTCAAGACGTGCAGTATGTCTCATGTGACCCACAGTTTACCGTCACGTATACACTGCTTCGCGTTTAGTCGGTGAGCTTTGATTTTTAAGAGAGATAGATATTGTTGTTGGCGCAAGGCGTGCAGTTGAAATTTAGAGTATGTCAGTCTTTTAATCAGAATGCGCATAATAGAAAATACCGTTTTACGTTCTCGAATTCAAGCGAGCAGCACCCATTACTCAGAACTGATAAATTCGTATACTAACATGTAAAGGGAGGGCGGTGTTGACATTCTTAACACTCGACACTTGAATTGCCGTTATCTGAGTGCGCTTCACCTTTTTTTTTTTGATAGAACAACGCACCGCGCATATTAAGCGCAAGAACGGTGAACACATATATCCTTAATTCACACGATTCACATTGTTTGCTTCCTTGTCGTGATGACGCCATAATGTGACTCCTTCTTGCATCACTGACAGCTCCGTATACGCTCTACATCTCTGGTTTTTCTTCATCTCCCTGCACCCTCTTTCTTTTTTCTTTTTTTTTCTCTTAAAACCAAAGGTATGTAATGCTGGGCTGCGACAGATGGCGTCTGCAGACGAAATGACGCATAGAACGACAATTTTCGGTGCTGATCATCACCCCAAGCAACGCCGATGCCTCTCTCAGAGGCCTTGCGATACATCGGTGGCGGCACTTACAGCCAATCGTTGTGCCCCTTTGCATTGTAATGTAGAGATCGCCGCTGGCACTGGTTAGAGTTACTGTGTATGCTACCTTTAGACAGCAGAGTTGCACCAAGGTACGCCATCTCGGGTTCAAATGTCTTGCGGGAAAGCCACTCACCACCCGCGATAGGAGAAGCGCTCGGGCTTCAGAGTATATACTAGCGTTGCTTTATTTATGTTTTAGCTTCTCTTCTACTTTTTGCAGGTTTGTACCAAAACTCGGTTGCTCCGGTCACGCGTATAGAAGCCTTGATTTTATGCTTACGTTGTTGGCAGGTAATAATAAAACAAAGTGCATCAGCTCGTCGAACCAGTGAGACATATATTTGTAGTTGGTCACACATTAGCTTCGTCTCCTTTACGCTGTTTTTCCCATTTGCAGATATGAAAGTATTTTCGCACTTTTGATCGCGATCGAGCCAGTTATGGACGGAACTTCTTCGCCACGTTGGACCTAATCCGTTGACTGTGTGAGGAAGCTATAGTTAATGTTTTATCGTATTCAACTGAATAGAGCTGGATAGCGATCGAGAGTGACCGTGCATGCCACACCATGTGAACGCGCTGCTCTCGTATACGCTCGTAGTATAATCGCGGCTCACGACAGCTGATGTGAATCGTTGTTCAACAACCCTGTCGCGTCCAACGTTCCTTTCACGTAAGGTTTGAAAGCTGCATTGATTCCACGCGCTGGCTGAAACACCCTGCCGATTCGAAAAATCCTATAGTTTAACTTATTTTCTCTTCATTCTTAGCGTATTACCCGCCAGACCAATTTGAACGTATGCAGCCGACACACGCTGACCAACTCTGCACTTGTAACGTATACAATGCATCTGTGGGTAATATAAATAGAGCAAGTTTTTGCAGTGGCGTGGATAAATAAAAAGAAGCGAAGCATTTATTCCTTTCCCACTGAACACTAATCTTGCTCTGGCTCCGCCCGCTGCACCCGCGTCTAATCACATGGGCTGTACGTAGTACAATTCAACATGGAAGGCCCTTGCTACCATATTTTTCGCGACCAGCAGACAACATGGCTACAGTACCGAAGAAGTGGGGCGAAAATAACAACAGCCCATGTCAACCACGCTTGATCTGTCGGGAATCTGCGAAGCATCGACGGACATCTGCGTAGTGTTGGCTTTTCCGCAGTGCAAATGAACCACTTAAGATCACGTGATGGCGCTCGGCGAATAGGGGCGCTGAACTCCTGCACGCGGAGCGAGCGGCTCCCGTAAAATAGTGGCGCAACTCTGCTACCTAAAGGTAGCATGTACAGCAACAGTTGGTATTCGGACACGCTATGGAATTGACGCGTGTCATTGTCTCGTAGGAAAAAAACAGCGGCAATCGAAGGAGCGCTAACCAGCACAGCAACGTCAATACACGCGAAAATTACGCAAAGCAGCTGCCGCATAGCGTCAACGCATAGGCTTCACTAGCTCCCATCTTCACAGGCTCCGATGCCTCTTTCTTCAGAGTAGATAGCTTTGATTACGGCACTGCATGCGAACAATGCCACTTTCTCAGAGACGGGGAAGCCCCAAAAACGAAAAACCAGGAGAGAGGACTTCGAGAAGGCGACCAAAAAGAAACCTTCAGCCTAAGGGCGCGGCATGTGAGCGATTGTCAAGCCGTGTGCTGTGGCAGCTGCTATGGATGAAGACGAATGTGCGACGTGGAACTGAGCTCCAGCTCGAGAGGATGGTAGTCACGTGACCAGAAAAAGCTTTGTCTGCGACGCCGAGGGGGCGGGGACTTAAGTATATAGAGGGAAACCGCGCGACGCCCCGCGCATTCAGGAGCACGCGCTGGTACGTCATCGGTATACCCTAGGCAGGCAGTGAGGTACGTATATAGATATCCATTTGCCTCACACCTAAGGGTGCAAATGAAGATGCGTGGTTATGGCATGCGAGGGGATCGCGCTTATATCTCTCTGTCACCTAACACCTCGAGCGTTGATTTCGAGTCGTGGAGTTCTTTTATATATACACATACTTTTACTGAACGCGAAAGGTGCGTATAACTTCCACTGCTTTGTTATCACGGTAGGACTTATGTCAAGAAGGATTGCATTTTCGTGCCAGGTACAGGATAGGCAGAGCCCACGGTACGAGTAAAGTGAAAGTTGTTCCCCCCCCCCCCCCCCAAAAAAAAAATTGCTGTTATCATTTATTTATTTTCCTTTCTTTTTTATAGTTAAAAGTGCGTTCTGGTTACCACAAGGCAAATGTAGCGCTGTAACCGTGCCAACGCAGCTAAACCTTCGTCTAAAGGCAGTCACGAGAACAATAAATCGGAGAGACTTCTTAAAATGACGAGATCTGTCTGATTGACGAGATCTGTCTGATCAAGCTCGGGCAGATCTCGTCTCGGGCAGATCAGAAGCGAAGCAAGCAGCGCAGCCCACGAAAGAAAGCAGTGAGTACATCTGAAGAGCGAGAGTGGAATCACGAAAACTATCATTTCTTAAAGTAAAAGAAAGTTTAAAGGTCCCGTGGAGTACCTCTAGCGAAAGAAAAAAAAAGAAGAAAGAAGGATACACAAATATCATTGAGACATCTGATTTCGTTAAAGGTTGTATGGACATCAGGCCTTCAGAGGGAGACCAATATTTTTATTGAAAGTAGAATGCTTCACAAGCTTTTATTCGCCTACTTGCTATTCTATTGGGAGAGGAGATCATGTCGAAAAATGTACGTAGTTTCTGTAACGTAGATGTAATGACATTCACTGAGCTTACGACGTCATGCATGGGCCGACGTTCACCCCACGTGACGAAAAAAAAAAAAGAAAAGCAGGCTGTAAACGCGTTGAAACATCCTAAATCCGTTAATAACGCTTTAGCGTTAACGCTGTATTCAGCTGGTCTACGCGGCATAGCGAAACGAGGCCAAGAGCGGTAAAAGCCATCCATCGCCGAGGTCGTACAATGTTGCGCGTCGACGGCTCTCGCGTTCGAGCGAGCGCCGTGTGGCTGATTTAGAGGCGCACGCTGGCGTCGACTACGGCGCTGCGCCGAGGTCGCTTGGTCCTCGCCAAGCAACCAAAAAGTCAACAACCGCGGACGCCTTCGAGAGTACTTCACGGCTGTCAGCGAGGAATGATATTGAGCTCGTGAACAAAGAAAAAAAAACGCGAAAAAAAGAAACACCGTAACTTTTACGTGAAAGTTATATGGTCGAGACACGGGAGAGCGGCGCGCGCGAGAGAGAGAGATGAGAGAGAGAGACTAGGCAAGGCTGTAGTCTCGTATAAAAAGAGCGATGGAGAAGGGGGCGTGTTGTGTGTACACGGGACACGCTTCTAAAACTAGCTGTGGACCAGAAAAAAAAAAATCACAGAGAGGGGAAAGGAAAAAGATGTAAGGGAAACGGTATAACGAGAGGCGTTAAAGAAGGAAAGCGAGAAAGGGCGTGAACTCGGGCAGGAAAGAGAGAGAGAGACGCACAACCTCCTCCGCTACAACGCGGGCGGCCGACGAAGGAACTCGCTGTCGCGGCTCGAAGAACGAGAAACACGTCACGACTCGGGGTTTCTGTTGACAGTTCGACCGCTGGAGCGCGCGCCCCGCGTACGCACCTCAATCGCAATCTGGACGTCGCTAAGAGAGCGGGAGCCGTCGGCGGCGACAAAGCTGGACGGGACACGCAGCGGCTCTACGATGAATAATACATGGCGCTTGCAAGCAACGACCTCGATGTGAGGAAAGAAGGAAAAGGGGGAGGGGAAAGGAACTGTGACAACACCGCAGACGGCAGCAGTAGTGGTGAAGGTGAGGGTCGAAGAAAGAAAACAAACCGAAAAACACGGCATCTTTGAATCCGCGGACGGAGAGAGCGTCTATGCAAACTTTCGCATCAACTCCCTTTTTTCTCATCTTGTCACCGTACTCAGCGGGGAAGGAGGTAAACAAATATAACAACACTTCACCTGCGGTGTGCCTTCGCGGGTCGCGTCGCGGTCTGAGACGGCGCGCAAACGGAGACGCAAGGGCGAGTCCACATCTTCTAGACGGTCGCTGGTCCCTTCTTCGGCACTCGCTCTTCTACGAGCACCTCCAAAAAGGGAAACAAGATGTGAGTACAACATTAAGACGATGTGCCCAGGGAAAACGTGCGTTCGTCCGCTGAGGGGCCCTCAGTTATTCATGCCTTTTTCCCTCCTTTCCAAACGACCCGTCCGTTGCGGCACGAAGGTAAAGAAACAGGGCGCCGTGAAAGGCCTTGCTGGAGCTGCCTTACAGTGAGTGCGTGCGTGTGTGTACTGTATTCCCTCAGGGAATCAATGAGATTTGAATATTGACTTCTTCCGTTCTCGTCGCTTTCTTTTCCTCACTTTTTACACTCTATCTTTCTTTTCTTGTTTCCGGTATCTCCTTTGTGGTTTCGCTTGAATTCCGCGCCTGTACTTTCCGCTTGGACGGAGATCGCGGATATGCTTCCTAATCAACGCGAGAGGAGAACGCGTGTTCTCTCTCTCTCTCCCACTCTCAAGTACTCCAAACAGCTTCTCTCTCGGCCTTCTCGAGGTGAGGGAAAGAGTGAGGAGGAGGAGGCCGGGCGCGAAGCGATGGCGTAAATTAGCACGCTCGATAACGCCGTCAGGAATAACAATGAAAGAGCCTAAGTTTCGTGAACTGGAGAGAACTTGTCGGTTGTAACGAAAGAAGGAGAACACCGAAGACAGAAAAAAAATGCGAAGAGCAATGTGTAAGTAAAGCAGGGCAGTTGTAATAAACTTAGGCACTTGAGGAAACGCAAAAAACAGCGTGTTTAACATACGGTAGACGGAGGAGGAACGGGCGAATCTTGAGCGTGTACGTGGACGGTGTTCAGATCGAAGCGGGCAACATTGTTCAGCGCAATCTCATTCACTGGTCACTAAGGTATTACATTTTAAGGAAGTCGTCAAAAAGTGACACAAATCGCCATGAGGCAAGGTACTCCCAGATCGCCGGCCGGATTTAGACTTTGCATAAATTCGACTAAAGAGCATATGTAAGTGTAGACAGAAGAAAGGGCGAATCGGAAGAAGCGCGCTTCGGATGGGTGTGAAATTGACACATTAGGCAACCTTTCAAGCAAAAGAAATAGGCATCCCAAAACGCAATCTCGTTGTGCACATTGTTTCTTCACCTGCGAGTAAGTGCCATGCGTTTTGCTGCGATTCCGGTCCATTGCCCAGTGATGGGGAGGAGGCGGCGAACAAACGAACAAAAAAGCGAGAGAAAGAGCGTTAGCGTGCCCTCCCTTCCCCCTCGCGTTGTGAGCTTCAGTATGCGCAAGCCGGAAACAACGAAAAAAAAAAGAAATAAATGAAGAAACAAAATCGTCGAGGCTTTGTCCACGCTGTCAGCCAAGCACCCATCGAACGTCGATAGCTACAAGCGGGAATTAACCGAACGGGAACGCGCTCCCGAAGTGCCGTTTTGGGTTGGGGGAATGAGCGAAGTGTGAGGATGGAGAGAGAGAGAGAGAGCGTTGGACGGAAGACGCAGCGGCGCGCACTCGAGCCAAACGAACCGAAAACACCGTTTGTGCGCACAATGTCGTCCCCCTGTCCGACTGCCTCGGCAAGCGGGAGTTGTGCGCGACTAGTTTAACCTCCTCTCTCTCGCTAGCACGGCAAAGGCATCTGACTGCCGGCAAAGGAGAGCACGCTATACATGAAAAGATAGACAGAAAAGAGGGGCAGGAGAGAGAGACTGTATCCACGCTGCTTGAAAGTGCTCCAAGAGCTTGCAGAGGGTGAAGGAACGAGCGAGGCGGCTCATCAAGCACGCGAGAGCGCATTTCGACGGGCAATAAAAGCGCATTCTCCCGCAGATAGCGGAACCGAACGCAGCGGGGTCGAAGGTGTTCGGGGGAGGAGGACGGCGGTGTTACGCCGGGCGGCAAGCCCCGGCTCGCGGGGGTCAATCGGGAAAACCCGTTCGGCCGACAGTAGCTTGTGTGGCAGCCAGTTGAGGGGAGGTTTTCTCGTATTATAGGCCCAGCTCATCTGCCTCGAACGGCTGTAAATCTTCGCGCCCCACTTGAACTGCCGACGGGGAGCCACAACTGAGGCCTCGCCGTGCTCGGTGTGTTTGAGAGAGAAAGCAAAACCGCGTTTCTTCTATCTCCGGAGAGGTTTTCCCTGGCGGGAGTGGTTCCCTCCTCGCGCTCACTCTTATCTGAGTAGGCGCCTACTCTTGGTACCGCGGCTCGGTGCTCCCCTGTATATAGCGGCGTTTATGGAAAAACCGATTGCGTAGAGGAAAACATCAAGAACGGGGATCGGTTCATTCTCGGCACGGAACGGAAGCCTTGTGGAGCTCACGGATGTATAGACGCAGTGTCCTGGAGTTTTCTGTTCGATGCCGAAGGGCTACTTGCCGAGGCACACGGTGTACCTTGTAGTCGTGCACGGAATTAAGAAGCTACCTTCGAGGATTACAAAAGATAACGAGTGCATTCGCGGCCTGTTAGCAATAGGCATAGCTATCACATACATTGAAGATTAGAAGGGAAGTTGCGGTAATGGAGGGGTGCACGGAGCCCTCTCTCAGGGGGGGGGGGGGGGGCGGAGGAGAGAGTATAGCCTCCCCTTGAGCTTCATACAGTTCTTATGTAAAACATAAACACACAAACCAAAGTAAAGAAAATGGGGTGAGATTCCATCCCGACCTCGCAATGAAGCCTTGGCTATACTCCCGTTGTTTAGTCACTTAATGAGTCAGCGAAGAAGTAACCTAATGAGTCCGCAAAATTTCACTCCCGGAACTGTTTGAACGTCGCGAACAACGGCTAACACTACGTCCGAAAAAAGGGTACCTCGTGAAGGGTTTTAACTATCATCTAACATTAAAAGTAAAAGCCGGCGCCCCCACACGGTTCTCAAGTCTTCCTTTTTGATTACTGATATTAACAAAATTACCGGCATAATGGTTTTAGTGATCTAAAAAGGTTCTAGCGAAAAAAAATGAATAATAGGCAGGTCAAAAAGAGAAAAGGAAGTAGAATGCGCGTAAATGTCTGAAGGCGTACTGCTTTCGCTACAACTTCATGAAACTGATATATTGGTACTACCGAAGAACGAGACTTATAAGAGCCGTTGCGCCTTCCTATATTCCACATGATTTGTCGCCGAGTGCCGGTGTTTCGTCAGTTATACGAAACCACCTCCAACAAACCGTTCCGCTTTCGGCACCGACTGCGAGCGACAGCAACGGAACGCGCTCGCATTTCGAGGAATCACGCGTACGAAAATATATGTCGCAAAATACTAAAAAGAAAGCGCTGTGTTGGTCGCTGTATATAGCAGAGCTCGATAGCGATTTCAGTTTCGTCGCTCTCCACATACCGCAAGTTTTTTTTTTGCTTTTTTTTTTCCGGAAGTGCCGGCCAGGATCGGTTCTTTTCGTGCCGCCAGGCTGGCTATATATGAGCTCACGCAAGCATAAACGAAAACACACGGAAGCCATCGCGTTTCCATATTTTGCGGCAGTGATCGAGATAGAGGGCTTACACAAAGAGAGAGAGCTGAGCGCTCGGCATTGCGTTTCCACGGGGATGCCAATATCGTTCCACTATGCCAGAAGCCTGCCCGAATTCTTCAGTCAGCGAGGAACGCGAGCTCCCTCCCAACGTCAGAGGACCGCTGCGGCGACAGAAGCGATCATACGCGGGGAGTACGGAAGCGAAGGGGCACGGAGGTGGGGGTTGGACAGGAGGTTGGTGCAGGTTTCGGCGGCGGGCAACGGGGTTGTGCCAATGCTGAGCCCGTAGCTACCACGATGTCCGACCACACCGCAACAAAGAACAAGCGATCAAGAACACTGCGCTCTCAGAAAGAATAGAGGGAGTGTGAGGGAGGGGGGGAAGGAACCAGCTAGCGCAGTGCATAACGTATGGACAGCCCTCTGGCGGAGGCTGCTGTCTTGTGTGAGACGACGACAAGGGCGTGCATGCGGCTCTATCGGAGTGTGCTGCGCCTCGTTGCTACTGGCAGTCGCAGTTGATGCGGTGAGAAGGAGGGAGGGGGAGAGGTCTTGCTTCGAGTACGGGCTTTATTGGCCGCTTGCCAGGAGCTCTCGCTGGACGCTCGCAGCGGAGACAACGTAGTGCGATGCGTCGCAGTGAAAAGGGGGACGCCTTGACCCAGTAGAGAACTTCATTACGGAGATGAGAAACTATCTGTGCGCAGCGTGGGACAATAACGGCAATGGTGGGAGTCGCGGGGCGAACATAAGGAACGGGAAAAGATGACACTCGACCGCCAGGGAACAGCAAGTACACCCGCGTTTGCCTTCGTCGCGCTCGCATAACAATCTGTGAAGCGGCCACAGCGTTTAAGATCGCGCGATGGAAAAGAAGGAACAATGCCGACATTATTTTGTTCCTTCTTCCACGAACAAAAACTGAAAAAAGTAAGCGCCATTAATTTTGCTAAAAGCTGCGCTCGATCTTTAGATTTATACTTTCGAAACCTTGGTTTTGTTTGCACTCAGCCAACGAACGCAGATTGTTCGCAGTTTTATCGTCAGAACGTCCAACAATAGCGCATAGTAGCAGAGAAACTGCGGAATTTACCAGTAGTAAACGTTAACGGAGTGAGACATAACCACACAATTGAAAAAAAAAAAAAAAGTTGGAGCGTACAAGTGACGCAGTCTACAGCGGAAACAGTACGCTATATCTCTGTGCAAAAGCGGCGCAGGGAACAGTGAACAAACATCTCCTTTATTGAATAGTGCCATTAGGCGAACTGAGGGGGACCGACAGCGGGAACAAAAAATATCACGCCTGCAGTCAGTAAAAATAAGGCTTTTTAATTCAGATGTCTTAAGGACAAAGTTTAGAAGTATGACTATTAACCTTGAGGTTCTTTCTTGGGGCGTACAGTATAATCCTCCTTAATGACCGCTTAGGAAAGTTCATCCGCACATTACAACATAAACTGGAAACCATAATAAAAAATTACGCTAGAAGCATTCACAAAAGAATGTTTTTTAGCTAATTATTTTACTAGACGGATACCTATTGGATATATAACAGCGTAAGACCATGCTGTGTAGTCTCGAGCTGACTATTCATTTATCTCTTTCTTACTCCTCTTCTTTTCTGTCTATTTCTGTTATTCCTCCTTTACCCCACCTCAAGTGTAGTGTAGCCAACGGAGTCCAGCTTGCTTAACCTACTTGCCTTTCCTCTTCATTTCTTTCTCACTCTTGGCACATGGCGAAAATCCCTAACGAAGGCAATTTTTCGGGAGTTCCGCCCGGGAATCGTCATCGCTTGCAGAAGGCAGCCGTATTTCGTGCGCGGGGCTGTAAGTCACGTGGAATCAATGATATTGACAGTATCCAGCACGTGTTTATCGATTGCTTGCCGCCAGTAATCTCTCATCAAAAGCTGCTACACTATCAAAACCACCGTCACGGTGTTTACCCCTCCGATGATAACAGGGGTCAAGATTAGGTGTGCTTGCTCTAAACGTGATTTCCGTAGTAAAAGAATCTTGCTTCAAACTCACATTTTTTTTTTTCTTCTGAAGGGCCCATTTCTAAGGCCCAGATGGTTTCATCGACAAAGTGACCAACAATAATATTGACAAAATTTTTTTTTCGTTTTGAACAATTCTTGGGTTATGTCGCTTGTGTGAATATAGGCCCAGGTTTATACAAACACCACGTGAAGCAAATAACTACACGGAGCTTTTAAAGTGTTTTTCACGAGTAAACACCACACCGTTGGTTTCTGCACGAAATCTTGTTATGAAGAAATAAATAAATATACACATATACACAGAGAAGGAGGAGCAGAGAGAGAAAATCTTTCGGGAGTAGATATATGCATATATTTACATAAATACTCCCTTATTGATTGAAACAGATGTGCGTCGCTAAATTGCGCGTCACTAAATGAAGGCGCTTTATTAGGCAACATTTTGACGGCGACACTTTGCTAAACTGTTGCCAGGGCGCCTGTGGCGGATGCGATGAGGGCGAGAAAAAAAGAAGAAGAGGAGAAAGGGAGAGAAACCACCTAAGCGACATTCGGTGTTAGTGCAACCTAATCTGGCGGGCCTCTACAGACGCTTCTGTAATTGGCGATCATGCTCAGATATACAAGGGTTTTCACAAGAATGAAGGTTGCTGTGGCTCCGAGTAAGTGTAAAATAACGTACGCGCCAAGTGTGGGACACGTGAACGAGCGGAGCGATCGTTAAAGCACAGCGCGTTCACGGGGCCAGTCTGCGTGGTCTGATAACTGATCTTGCCTCACTGAGGTGAGAGTTGAGTGCGACTCTACGGGCAGCGCAGTACTGATCCCCCAGAACGGCCTGACAAGCCGGCGTTTCGACCCGCTGACTGGCTTCAGTCAGTGAAGCAATGGCAAGGTGGCTTGCCTTCTTATACATGCGTCACATTACGTCACCGCAATACGTCACTCTCGTGGGATACGTGAAGAGTGGAAGTTTACACTAATCAAGAAAAATGAGTGATGCGTGGACGTAAGTGTTTGATGACGTTGCACTAATTAGATGATGACTAAGCGAGCAGAGGTAGCCATCGCCGAGTAATGGATTCAACATTATTTAGTAATGCTTCAATAATATAAGAAAAGGAGAAGCTTACAGTCCGGCGTAGGCCTCGTCTCGTATAGAAGCACGACCCTGGAAACGTTCATGGATAAAGATAGAGGGTGAAACGAACCAAGGAAGCCGCTATATTTGCGTAGAGTACATCACGGACGATAACGTATCAGTATGCGCAAATGCTACGATAGCCCACTGATGGGGCATCGATTGAAGTTAATTTATTGACGACCTCAAAACAACAAAAAATAAAACAATACTGTTGTGTGGTTATAAGAAGCTAAATGAAGCACAGAGCGACTTTTGTGTCCGTGTGATATCATTCACTCGGCTACTTTCTCTCGCGCGAGTGAATCACGTCAAAGACAATGCTAATATTTGTTTGAAACCATATTGTGACATCCAGTAAATGTGTAAGTATAAAAGCGCCTCTACCCGGCACCTCTGTATCAGCTCCAATTTTCGTCTTTCCCGTAATATCTGTCTCTATTAGAACATCCGTGCACATAAAAACAACAACAAGAAACAAAAGATGAATAAGTGATGCGCGCCAACTACTCTTTCCGCGACATTTGCGCGATATCCAGGGAAATCACAAATCGCATTACGGCGGCTTTCGGACTCATCAGAAAACGACCGTTTTCTTTGTTCGTCGCTACATTCCGAGTGATACGCACGACGCGTCCGATGAGCCGTGCCGGGGCGCGAAGGCTAAAAGAGATAATCACTGCCGCCTCGGGCGATAGACTAATCTTTTTTCTTCTTCACCATCTTCTTCTCACTGCTAAAATAAGTTGCGGCACCCATCGGGACTGCCGGCTCATCTTATCTCTCGCAAAGAGGAATTCGAGCAGCCGAGACGTGCTCCTCAACACCCGGCGGCTCGCTAAAGCCCGAAAACGTCCACAAACACGACACGAGGCGCAGCCAAAACAACAACACGAGCAAACAAAAACAGAGCGGGAGAGAGAGAGAGAAATGGTGCAACGGGGTGCAAATTGCAGGCACGCCAAGTGGAGCGTCTCCCAACAAGAACGCCCGGCCGTACGAAACACGTACATAAATAAAGAACAAAATAAGAAAAAAAAGTAAAGAGACGTATTACGAAAAGGAGCGCCTAAAGCCGGGGACTCATTGGATCCGAAGAAATCCAAGCGCGACCAGTACCAATCGTCATCCGTTCTTATTGGCGAAGGAAGAAGCGTGAGCCTCGTGGCCTGGTATACTCGCGCACCGTTTCTTTCTTTTTTTTTTCTCGCTTTCCCCTCGGTCGCGCCCCTAGCAACGCTCACGCGTACACTGCATTTCTCATCAGAGCCTACGCCAATGCCGGTTGGTAGCGATACTGGAACTTCCGCCTTTTCCCTTTCAGAAACAACAGCGACAGAAGAAAAAAAAAAGAACAAAAAAAAAAGAGTTCGGAGGGCGGACCATCGACGAGTATATCAGACGCTGCGGAGCTCCCTTCGAGTCGGTCATTGCCCACGAAAACAAACTCAAATGTAGCAGCGAAGCCCATGCCTGAGGGAGGCTTAGTAAAGGAACGATCGTAGTTTGCGATCGTTGTCTGCTATTCCCTCTTCGTTTGCGTCTAGTTTAGTATCGCTTTTCGTTTCATTCAGTGGCTGGATCAAACCATGAGCGAAGTTAGAAAATAGAACGAGAAGCTCTTTCTTTCTTTTTTTTCGCAAGCCATGTGAATTCCGAGGAACTGTACAGCAGGTCAACAGCGGTGACCCGTCGAACACGACACGTCGCATATACGCGGGAACGAGGAGGAATAGGAGATAGAAGGAGACCGAACTCCAATGCAGGCAAGGCCGCCGCATGAAAGCGTAGCTGCAAAAAGTGAGAATGGCAGAACGTGGGCGACAAAAAGAAAGCGCGTGTAGCAACACTGTTCCAAACAACGCGGCATCGCCGATGGAAACTGACAGCGAGTTCTGAGCAAGAAAGAAAGAGCCGGCGAGCCACAGAGAAATCGCAGGGCGCGGGCTTCAATCACTCGTAGTGCATCGTTGTTGCCTGCGGTCCGGCGTGTCCATGCCTCGAGACTCCGTTTTTCCTGAGCGTAACGCTATGCCTCCCGGTGCTGCGTTTTCCCCGCCAGCAGCCGCGGCAGTCATCGGTTGAGGAAAGCCGCGGGTCAATGAGGCCAAGTTCTCTGCCAGACCGGCGAGGGCCGTGCACACACTGGGCCTCGCGAAGGAGGAAGAGGTGGAGAGCGTGGCGACGTTTCTTCGATAATGTCGGTGCCTGGCCTCCCAGATGCGGAACCTCGGTTGCGCCTTCCTGCACCCCTCCCGGCTGCACCTTCCCCGGGTCGCAACAGCCGAATATGCGCTCTGAGGTTTCAAGAAGGAACACCGCTGGTGTACCCGCCAATTTGTCCCTGCTGTTGGCGTTGGATGGTGTCTTTCGTCGCACCCTTCGTGCACTAGCTTCGATCGCCTCCGGTCTAAGCATCCAGTGATCGTTCATAATCAGTGGTAAATAAATGCAGTTTTTTTGTTTATTAACAGCAAAGAAAATGCGTCCAAATTACTTCCTGTTATCTCTAATTACATTCAGTAACCATGCTATCAGCTAACCCTAATAATGTGCAAAATGTGCGGCAGGCTTCAAAAAGCAAGCATTAGGAATAAAACGATACAATGTTTTTGTCCAATTTTGCCCACTCTAAGTTCATGCAATTAAAAGTAATAACTAACCAATTAATGCATCTAGCTGGGGTATTTAGAACTTACTTAACGGATCCATAATGATCTACGCAGTAACAAACAGGACGACCCCTAATAGAGGTTGCACTATCTCGTTCTGTGATGTCCACAGTGTATGTTCACTAGCACTACGAAGGCATTAAGGCTTCATGACTTCTTTTTGGGTGATTTTCCAAGAGTTACAATAGGCGTGGTGCTATATAGTGGGAAGAAGCAGTCAAGGTAAAAAGATGGTGCAATCGCGAAAGGATAGCTTTAAAAACTTTCAAATGCGACTTAGAAGTGTGGCAGCTTGGGCTATGGCATGACGATCCGTTATAACTTATAATTATCTCCGAACAATGTCAGTGTGACTTAAGTCGATGTGTACGTGACGCCCTATGTGGAAGTCTAGTGGTCACGATGCTCGACTGCTGATCAAAGGCCGTGGGCTCGAATCCAGTCCACGGCGGCCACCTTCGGATAGAGTCAAATGTTAGATGCCTGTGTGCCTTAAGTTAGGAGGACTTTGAAGATTCCCGGGTGGTCAAAGCTTTTGGAGTCGTTCCCTACGACGTCGCCCATGATCTTATTGTGCTACTGAGACGTAAAACCACTACATGTATATTACAAGGCATCCTATGCGAGTCGTGAGCACATTAACTTAAGTTTAAGGTCCATGAGTGCAGCGCTATAGACAAGCATGTTTCCGTAATCTATGAAGAAATGACAAAAGAGAGAGAGGGGGGAACCTATGCACATGTGTCGCACACGAGCTGTCAAAAACGACATCTGTCAAACGTCTCGAGCCGGCACATGTTTTTCCTGGTTCGACTGCGCCACATCACAAACAGGAAGAGGAAAGTGAAAAGCTATGTAGTAAACCGAATGGAACAGCAGGGCCGGCCGGCCACATCAAAGGGATTTGACGGGCTGGTGATCAGACGTGCATCAGTCAAACCTTGAAGGGGTGGTCGTCGAAAATAGGACCAATCAGGCATACAGAAAAGCCGAAGCAGACACCCTTGTCTCAAAAGCGCGCGCGTACACTCACGGCAAGGCCGTAAGCCGTAATACTCGCTATTTTCGGAATGAAGCTCCGCAGAACTGGGGTGACATTAGGGTCGTTCCAGACAGCTGCGGGCTGCGGCGGCTGAACTCGTCCAATTAACCCGAAAAACAGGCCCAGAGGAGCACCAAAATAAGGAAGGGACGTCCCTGCCTTGCACTGATGACTTCTGGGGACATGACCTGGCGGTTTTACTGTTCCGTGGGTTCCTGGACAGACGCCCCAGCATGGGACACGTGTCACGTTTTCCGGCCGTACAGGCCACGTGATCACGTGAGGATGTAGAAGTGTGTTCCAGAAGAGGTTGCCGAAGTGGATAGTCCGCACTCGTACTGTGTGTTTCTTCGTTCACCTCATTTATATTGCGCTGTTTTTACCTTTTACACATGAAGTTAGCTCCGTTCCAATGGCCAGCATATGTACTAAACAAGGAGGACGGGGTGCTCATACAATGAAGGCTGACACAGGCACTGTGAAAGCTGAGGACATTTGCTTATCTAAAATGTGACGGACTAGTCAACTGCATCACTTTACGGTTTGGCTGCTGTTTGCCATCCTTCGCATGGCGTAGAGATTAGCAAGCAAGGACAGTTTGCACACGTTTGCCAGTATCGCCCATTTGAAACCTTTAGGCCATGATCCAGCCGTAGATATAACAGTTTCATCCCCATTAATTGGTTAAGGTACAATCCCGAACCCGTCACAACATTCAAGAGCAATTGAGGCCGAAGGCACAGTTCATATATAGTAAAGGAGACATTAAATTGTCGAGGCCCACCGTTTCCAAGCCACACCCATAAAAGGTCATTTCTATATAGACCTCAGTGACTAACTACGTTCGCCGCGACTCCGTGACATGCCTGTATTTCCTTTCTTCTCTCACTCTCTTTCTGAATCCCTAATGTATGACCTTGTCTATGATCTGGTATCGATTTTCTTGACCTTCAGGAAGTCTTGAGCCAAAGACTCGGTGGGAGACAGACAACACTGACTTTCGCCACAGAGCGTACAGCACGATGTGCCCTCAAGGCCTACTTATACGGTGTTCTGACTATTAAGATGCCCGCGTTATCACAACCGCCGTGACAGCTGTTGCTTCCATCATGTTGCGTTAGGTTATCAGGCGTCCTTGAATACAAAACAGCGTTGTTTCTCGGACAGCTCGCTGCTTTGGTTCTTTCTTGTTGCGAAGTAGAAGTTAGGTTAATGCTATTTCTATCTGTAAAAGGTACTGACGAGCTCAGTACATCTTCACTCGAATACGTTCTAGCTAGAAGCAGGTACCCAGCTGTGCTTCTATTGCCGCCATATCCGCCATATGCCGCCATATCCACGAAGTGAATGATGATGAGTGGGCGAAGCTCCGGAGGTAAACCTGGTAAATCATGGATCCTCCGTACACTTTGCCCACTCGATTTTATTGCAACGCTCCCCCTAGCGTACGTCGCCGCACTATATCGAACGATGACACGCGCCATATGTGGCATCATTCCTATTTTATAACACCTCGCATCTTTCATAATCAACTACACGTACCGCCGTCTAGTTTATAACATCTTGCATCTTTTGGACGGACGGACGGACGGACGGACGGACGGACGGATGGACGAAAGGACGGACGGAGGACGGATGGATGGACGGACGGACGGACGGACGGACGGACGGACGGATGGATGGATGGATGGATGGATGGATGGATGGATGGATGGACGGACGGATGGACGGATTGATATGGCTGTACCCTTTAGATCGGGCGGTGGCTAGCGTAATACTTAGAACTGAACGAGAGGTGGCTACATACAGGGGACGCTCAGCCCACGCCTTAAGGAGCTTCGCTCCTAAAAAAAATAATTGGAACTAAACTATTATGATGATGACGATGATGATGAATTTCGGCCCAAAAATGCAGGGGATAGAAATTCTCCCTTTCATTATTTCAATCGCACAGACTCCCGCGCTTGCAGTTTCAGGTCTAACAGTTTTCACAGGGTGATGGCAAAATTTTTCTCCCGCTTCAAATCTTACGCGGCAAGGGCATGCTAACAGCGAAAGGGTGCGGTAATGCGGTTCGGAGAGCGACCTTACGACCTGCGCGCGGACTGATTCCTTTTAGCCTTGGAACGACTCAACGGCGGGAGCCTCGTGACGTTTGCGAGAGCGCGGTTTTTAAATATAGAAAGCCGCGTACTCCACATCCCGGAGCACGCGCGACCTGCTCGTAAACGTCGAGGAGGATGCGACCCTGACGTGACAAGCCGCGGTCTTGTTTTTGGTGGAGACGAAACGCCGCAGATGCCTGCCGAATAAGGCAGCCACACTGACAGCACGCATCTCTGTTTCGTCGCAGAAAAAGGCGTACATCTCGTGGATGTGTGCGCGCGTACAGCGCATGTCCTTACTGGGAGGTATATATACTGTCGAAAGGCAGCGCCAACACTTCTGTATCAATAGAAAATAAATAAATAAGTAAATAAATAAAGATAGAAGAAAGAAAGAAAGAAAGAAAGAAAGAAAGAAAGAAAGAAAGAAAGAAAGAAAGAAAGAAAGAGAGAAAGATTTTGTGATGCTGTAGAGCACACTTGGAGCCCTTGCTCTCTTTGTTCGAGTGTGTTCGATGCAGCAGGAACTTACGGTTCGAACGAGGAACTATTGGACTCGGCACACCATCATGCACAGACGACGAGAGATTTTTAATAGTGAAGAGACCTCTTTATTCGCTCGCTGCGTCATCCTCGATTTAGTTTGGACCCTCTTCGTAAGCTTCTAGGTTTCTGCTCCGTAAGTAAGTAGCGGCAAGATGCAGCTTAGATTTACGGACACGTCAAAGCACCCCAGGTGGTCTCAATTTCTGGAGCCATTCAGTACAGCGTCTATTATAATAACATCGTGATCTTAGGACGTTAAACTTTAATATTTATTATTAGCTCTGTATCTGCCTTCGATTGATTGATTGATATGTGGGGTTTAACGTCCCAAAATGTATCTGCCTTCGTAGCATCTTTAGAGTTTCGCTTCTTGCTGAGCAAGCTCGATTTTCAGCCGCTGCGGTGGCATTCAACACAAGGCCCACACAACACGAAAATCAACACTCAAGCAAAGAAACTACAGCATATTAATTAACTACATGGGTAACTAAAATTTTGCTGGATTCATGCGACACTTATAGGCATGCGCGGAAAGCAGTTTGCTCTCTTTTTCTCTTCAGAAGAAAAGAAACGAAAATGAGATTCTATAGAGCTGCATTTGTTCTTGTGGTAAGCCAGCATGACTCTTGCCGTGGAAGCAGAATAAAAGTTGAAATCAAGGAACACGTATAAGCTGGCCCACGAAGCCCAGACGTCGCTTCGATAGGCGGAGGCCTGTACTCTGCGAGTATATATATCGTAATATCGAAAAGGAACGACGACGCGGAGATGACGTCAAACACGCGCGCTCCTCAAAGAACCATGGAAGACGACGAAACCCTCTCTCCGCGATTCCTGCTCGCGTCTGGTTATTGCGACCTTCGGCTTTTTACCGTCATACCGCAGAGGAGTGCCTACCAGTCCAGTCTGCATCGAAAAGACAAAAACAAAACGGAATAAAGGATCTACTCCTCGAACTGCACCGCTATTCCGAGTCCATTGTTTCGAAGTAACGCTGGCGGCAGCGGATATTGCACTCACCTGGCGCAGCGTGCCGTTCCGTAGGCGTGTCCTGAAGACACCGTAGTTTTAGCGAGAGAAGAGGCCCTATGCCGAAAAAAGAGAAGGCGAGCAGCGTAGAATGTACTTGGTGCTTAGAATAGCTGCTTAGACTAAGAACAGTAAAGTCACGTCGCAGCGGGAAGTGCTTAGTCGTCTCGGGTTATGGCAGGTTTTGCGAAAAGTTATTGGAATCGCGCCACGCACATATATGTGCGACTCTTGCGCCCTTGACGAGGGTATTCCGCAGTGGGTTGCGTTCTTTTTTTAATCGTTATTGGATGGTTAGTGGAGTTTGACGACGTCATGATTACACGCACACGCTCCGAGAGACGATGTCAACTTGTTTTAATGTTTGGCCAGCTGGGTCTTTCCACAGAATACGTATGGTACAGGAGCGTTCGCTATATGCTTTCTGTACTCTTATCTCAGGTTGAAGGTGCGCACACGGGAAGATGACGAAGAAAAAGGAGCACAAAATAGGCGCTGACTAGCAACTAAGCTTTATTGGGAGACAACAAGTACATAAATAAGCGATGCATATCGTAGCTACGTTTGGCAAACGTTGCGTGTTACACTGCAGTTGCGCGTAAGCCTATGTTCTTAGATTTAGGTGAGTGCGTTAAAGAACGCCGGGTGGTCGAAATTTCAGGACCCCCCCCCCCCCCACACACACACACACTACACGTCTCTCGCGATCCCATCGTAGATTTGTGAATGCTGCTCCCTCTTCGCCCTTCCCACGTGCGCGCTGTTTCAACCGAAGATGAACGCCCACCAACTCACCCTGGTTTCTATTCTTATGCTGTTTATTTCTATACCATTTTCCATAGTTTATAACGTAATATGTAAAAGGATTTCACTGTCTTGTCGAAGTGCGGCCCTGATAGCCGTGGATCGAGTCCACAAGTTCTTGCTTAGAAGCAAAAGTCGAGAGCCATCGAGCGGCGCAATAGCTCTCGACGGGATTGTCGGCCTTGTTAGCGTAACATGTTCAATAAAGTCAAGCGCAACAATGAGGTGGATAGTGACGCGACAGGGAGAACACACGTTCGCGCAAACCTTGAACAGTGCCCCGCCGTGGTGGTCTAGTGGCTAAGGTACTCGGCTGCTGACCCGCAGGTCGTGGGATCGAATCCCGGCTGCGGCGGCTGCGTTTCCGATGGAGGCGGTAATGTTGTAGGCCCGTGTGCTCACATTTGGGTGCACGTTAGAGAACACCAGGTGGTCGAAATTTCCGGAGCCCTCCACTAGGGCGTCTCTGATAATCATATAGTGGTTTTAAGACGTTAAAGCCCACATATCAATCAATCAACCTTGAACAGTGATTTATTAGAAGTCGGATCCCTGACTATATACGTGAAAATGGCAGACACTTAGACATGCGCAGATGTGGTGGAATTAAAGAAAAAGAATGCTTTGTCTGCCTAACGACAACAATGCTGCCACATATTTATTATCATTATCCAAAAAGGAAAATGTCATTTTTTTATGTCACCACGTCGCGCCGTTTTCACGTGTATACTCAGTGATCCGGGTTACAATAAATCATTGTTAAAAGTTATCATTCGTAGGTGTTCTCCCTGTCCCGTCACCGCCCATTTCATTGTCGCGCTTGACTTCATTGAACACGAAAAATATACTTTGATTCGTGAAGATGAGTATGTCTTGAACAACATAGAAATGCAATTTTAGGTAAATGTTCAAGATAAGACCTCTTCTTTCCGCTCTCTTTGTCGTGTAAACGCAATGAAAGAGAGTCAAAGGGCCCAACAAAACTCGTTGCAGGGCTAGTCGTTACATAATCTTAAATACTTGATAACGCGGATTCAATACGAGAATGAGGAAGTGGATCAGTGTTCCTCTTCTGTACACTGTGTTGTATCTCAGCGATCCAGTATCTAGGATAATCAGCGTTTTTTGTTTGCTATTTTGCAACGGTTAAACGTTTGTGCGCTGTCAACTATAGCCAAGCAGCGCAATGCTATATTTAAGGCTTTCGCGGAGAAAACTCTGTGCGAGAGGGACACATTTCTTCTCTACATGGTGGTCTAACACGCTGGGCTGCTGACCCACATGGCAGATCGAGAGGTCGAATCCCGGCCACGGCGGCCACATTTTCGAAGGGGGCGAAAACGCCTGAAGCCCATGTTCTTAGATTTAGGTGAGCCTTAAAGAACGCCGGGTGGCCGAAAATTTCCGAAACTCTCCACTACACGTCTCTCGTGATCCCATCGTAGTTTTGTGAATGTAAACCCCAGTGTTTATTACTGTTATCATTCTTCGCTGTGTTCATAGTCTACACTCCTCGAGAACCAAATTTGAAGAACACTTTCGAAAAACGCGCGTCTCAAAAAACAATAAAAAGAGGGTCGGGAAAAATAGGTGGCATGCATACGCACTTCCACCCACGTGACCACCACTGTTCACGAAACGTGTACTACCAGCACAGTCAATCAAATTAGATGTTTTCACGCATTTAGCGCTCCGACATCGTTTATGGTCGGCTGTACCCCTACATATACTCCAGCAGCGATCACATAAACGCGTGCTAACGGTCTATAACGCGCCTGCGCTTGCGCAACCACGGTCCGGCCACCGTTAGAGTGATGATGCACGCCAGAACCCGCCGCGCAGATGATATAACGACCGAGCAACGACAAAACGGCGTTGTTCGTAAATGCTTGATGACAACATCGGTCCTGCGCGGCCGCGCGTATATACGACGTCGTCTCGCCGTGACGTGTAATATCTGCGTTACGCAACGGGAGGCCCATACGCGTCGAGCACATTCGTTGAGCGCTGTTGTAGTTCGTGATGGACCCCTTCTTGAACCACTTTCCCGAAAGAAAGCACCAAAAAAAGATGGGGGAGGATAAAAAGGGGTAAAAGAGGAATTCGAAAGGCGTTAACAAAGACCCCCGGGTTACGTACATAAGAGTTTCTTCTGAACCACCTTTGCTTTCTCTCTTGTAATCATCGCTTTTGCACTAGTTTAAAAAAAAACAGCATCTTCCTCTTTCTACGAATCATTCATTGAGGCTACCTGTGGCAGCTTATGGCAGGAGGCAAATACTTATGGGCAGTGATGAGATGGATGCATCAGTGATGAGACGAAGTGGTGTTAAGCATTAGAATGGAGGTAACACCATTGCAACACAGACGTATTTAACGTGCAACCTAAAAGCCATGCCTCTCCCGTAGAACTGTTACGTACAGCCACTGCATGTTCTGGGTACCTTATCTACCGAAAGGTTCGTTTTAATTTTATGTTGAGCAGTGCAATGTAGAGGGGCTCTGTCATTCATCCACACACATGCAACGGCCTAAAAGATGCATGCAGCGTCTGTGTGGCTGAACACTCGAAGTCATTATGCAATTGTGAATTATATGCCGAAAAACAGAAACAAAACACCGATAAAAGATAACCGTCTCAAGTGCAATGTTAAAAAGGAAAAGAATGTTGATCTGAGGAAGTTAAAGTATCACTACTGGAACTTCAGTGCTTGACTTGTGTTGTTGTTCATTTCCTTACTGCATGCTATTCACTTCATTTCTGGAGACGGGGGCAGTAATTATGCTGTGAGAAATGGACCACTCGTGGTAACGTTGACAACGAATAGTGCACTCGTTGGATCAGCGCAGTCCCTTCAATCAACAACATAGCCATTGGCTCCTTTTTCTATATAACGCCCCAGGAAACAATGGGCTTCCGCACTGCGTTGACTTGACAACGCAGGCATACCAGACAAAGCAGGCGTGCACAGCGAAGGCAATTTCGGGGTGCATTTGCCGCTTACTCGAGTGCGACCGCATATATACGAGCTGGTGTGTGCGCAATGGTGACATAGGCCGTTTGGCTTTATTGCACTGACAGAGCGCGGAAGGTGAGAAAAGAGAGAATTAGAACGCCACGACTGTATAATATCAACTAGGCGTTTTTTCTGCTGCTGCTTCCGTTTATGCAAGCCTTAACGAATGCGAAACTTTTTTTTTTTGCGTCTGAACGCGCGACAGGGTTTCCAGGGGTCGCACGTGTTCTCGGACAAAGCAACGGCGAAGAGAAGGGACGGGAAGATAGACGCTTGAACGTACAGTCAAGTTACACAACAGGGACAGCGAGACATAACAGCAATGGCGATCCAGAATGTCACAATCTGCTCCTCTTCCCAGACAAATGGAAATCAGGTCTTTCTCGTTTGCGCTTAAGGAACCGGAAGTAGGAGAGGGGTGCGCGCCATCACGGGCGGCCGTAAATGAACGATGACTGCGCGTTATGCGTTGGCGGAGGGCAGCGTATCGTTTGTCATTTGCACTGCTTGCGTAGCTCGCGTTGGCGAGCCAAATAGCGCGCTTCCAGTCATCCGAGCTCGCGTTCAGCGCTCGAGCAGCAGCGAACAAAAGCGCCGGCGTACGCATGCACACACTGGGCAAAACAAAGCGATGTACAGAGAGCGAATCAGCCAACCAAGACGAGCTGTGAAGGTCCCCTCTTTCTTGCCCATATTTCTCTGCTCACTCTGTTGCCTCCTTCGCTTTGTCGCATTGTGCCCTTCCCCTCGCGTTTTTTCCCTCTCCCTCCGGCGAGCAGCGCGTGTCGAGGCGTGCCGGGGCACGCGCCAGAGGAGAGCCCGAAACGCGCTAATTAACGGCGAAGTAGCGTACTCGTCCGTTCGGCGCGACGTAGTTATGCAAAAATTTGCATAATTGACTTGGCCAGAGGCGATCGATTCACGGCAGACGCGCTCTTCAGTTAAGCGTGTTCATGCCCACAGCCGGTGTATGGCACACATTGGCACCCCCCGCCCCCCCCCCGCACACACACATTCTGACCATACCCCTCTTTACTTCCGAAACACTCGAACGAAGACAATGGATGGAAGGAATCGCGACCCGCTGGATAGAAGACGACGGAGAACATGGGCCAGGGTGCCGACAGCCACTCTCTTTCTCTCTCTTCGTCTCCATCCCATAAGTCTTTCTTTCGTTCAAACACACTCATTCTCACTCACTCTGTCATAACCAATACGGAAGAAGTTCAAGGGCTGTGTGCGTCTGCGGAGACGCGAATGGTTGACTATACCGCCGATGCGCCGGTTTCAAAGCATCCCCGGGCACGCACCGACTCGGCGCATGTTGATCCGTTTCCTTACACTCAAGATACCCGCACAACCGGTATGTCTTAATTGTGCCAGAGGGGTGCGTAGTGCGGGATTATTATAGCTGTACTGGGAGAAGCCTACAGATTCGTTTGATTAGAGAGATTTAAAGCTTAATAAAGATATCCGAGGTTTTACGTCCTAAAATCACGATGAGATTATGAGAAACGCCGTATAGCGGAAGGCTGCCGAAAATTTGACCAACCGGTGTTTTTTTTTTTTAACATCATGCACTGACATCGCACAATACACGGGCTTCTACGATTTCGTCTCTGCTGATATGCGACCGCCGCAGCCGGTATCTAACCGCCCGACCTTTGCGACAGCAGCCGGGCATGGAGTGTAACTACACAGCCCAGCGCCGGGCAAGCTTAAAATAAGACAGTTCTGCAGGGTGTTAAAGGTTGCGATTACCGTTAGAGTGCGTTTATGGGATATTAGCGGTGGCAGCTGCGGAAACAAAGAGAAGTTTTTCTGCAAAATGCGTTGGCGAGCTAGTTCATGTGAGTTTATGGGGTTGTTTAAGCGAAAAAAAAAAAACGACGCTATGGGAGCGCCAGCAGAACAGAACGCTTGTTTTTCCATGAGAAAGTGAAAACATGAATGAGCGTTGGTGTTTTGTCTTGTTCGTATGATCGTTCTTCACGCTAAAAAACCACAAAAGACACCTTGATGTGCAGTAATGTGTGGAATTAAAATTATTCCGTATAATGCCTCACTGCATTTCGGTCATCTTAATGACTAGGAGGTTGTAAAGAAAAAAAGAAGTCTGACATGTGTGCTTGTTATGCAAAGAAATGTTAGAAAGGGTGACGAATGCTTCCACTCGGTTAAAAAAATAATGAAAAAAAAAGAAGACGGTGTTTTGTATTGAGTGTTGGGACAACCACCGCGTCACTAGTCACACATTGAGATGACGCTGGTTAGCTGGAAATGCTAGATGGCCATGTGCGTAGGTTTAGGAGCAAAATAATAAACTGGAGATGGTCAAAATTTAGCAGACCAATACACTACGACGTGCCTCATAATAATATCACGGTTTGTACATGTATAACATCCCCCCACATATTATAATTAGAGCCCCACTTTCATTGGCCGAAAGACGGACACTTCCGGAAGAAGAAAAAAAAAGAAAAAGAAAGTGCATGCATAAACTGTAAACAGGGCATTGATAATTGAATTATGGAGTACCAGTGTATTTTTTATCATGTTTGGCGGGTAGTAGATTTTACAAACTTTCAACTACACAAAGGTATTATGCAGCTCAATTTAACGTAACACCGGTGTCTATGTTTGAATCAGTCATGCGCGAAAAAAATAGTGTGGGTCGTGATAAGTTTTCAGGCGTGTAAGTATTTCTTCATAATTGCTTTTGCATTTTTTCTTGCAATTGTGAAACAACCAGCAATCGATTCTGTATCTACTTTTGGAGTATACGTAGATGCAATACGTTACCACAATTTTATAATGTAAACCACTGCGTCGTTGAAGTAGGGCCAAAGGCACACCGTTTTTCCCTAGACTGGCTAAACTCTCTGCCACTCCTCCTTCACTCTTTCTCCTCTCGGACGTTCTTTCGGCCTTCTCGAAACACAAGACGCCGTGCAAAATAGTGCACTGACTTCGCCGCCCAGCGCAGAAGTCAATGCTATGTACAACGACCATCGTCACACATCATTATCGGCAAGGTAGTAGTGAATGTTTTATATAACAACACAAATTGACGCCCTTCCAGCTTCCCTATCTTAAGCGACAGCGGTTTCCGAATCGAGGTGACCGCTTTGTGCGAGAAAAGAAAGAAACCTGACTCGTCGAAACCGGCAGAAAACAACTTCATGAGCTTTTAAAAGCAGGCTACCGGTGGCAGCGGCGGAGGCGCGATGTTGAACACGTGAAACTACAGCCACGACAGCCGGGCGGACACGATACAAATTAGGTTCTCGCCGGCAGCAAGCAAGTGAGGCTCTAATTAGAGCGGCCCGTCTAGCACGACAGACTGCAAGCCGGGAAGAGCATAGAAGAACCGGTGCGAGGTGTTGGCCGCAGCCGACGCTGCACGGCAGGTAAGACAATTAAACTGATGGCCGACGTCGCGAAGCCGAATGTCGTGCACGGGTTAGGACGCCCCGTTTTCGAGTTCTCCGCTGCTGTCTCTTTACACTGCGCCCGACGGCGGGAGTGGTTTGCTTCGGAATGCCTCGGCGCGAAATGCGGTCTGCGGTGAACAAAGAGTTCGTTTTCGCGCCTCTATTGTTCGCGCGACGAGCGAACAAAAGGCGCGCATCCCGTTCACTTACCGAGGTGGCCAAGTCAACAGACAGGTCGACAAAGAGAAAATCGCATGTGTGACTAAGAAAAAAAAAAAGACATCGCGGTAATACACACCTCCGAATCGCATTGTGCGCCACTCCCGCGGGTTTGGTGCACGCGCGGCAGGAGCGTGTGTATTCTGAGAACGTGAAATGTGTGATCCTTTTTGTCACAACGGTACAGTAAGGAGTGCGCTATATACTACAGCTAAGTATAGGGTGACATCGAATACCACCGTCAATGAGCGCCCACTGTCGGTAAAACCATGCGTTAGAATCGATGCGAAAACAATTCGGGAACGAATTATCTATAGAAACAGGTACGTTTGAACGACATGCGAATGATCGAGTTTGGTGTTGTGTTGCCCGCCGATTCGTTACAGTCAAGTAATAGGGGTCACGTTATTGAGGAGTACAATCAATCAATCAATCAATCAATCAATCAATCAATGAAGTCAAAGTCTGTAGGTGTGAATCGTATCAAGCAAATCAGAAAGCTTCGGGATTTTTGGGAGAGAAAACATATACGGCGGTAATTCGAGAGATAGATGGCATAAGGTATAAAAAACTACAGCGATCTTTTCCCATACATAGCGAGGTACTCCGCTTACATTGTGCGACGTTGATGCCCGCAATGCAATTTATGCGTCTTCACGTGCCAAAAATGAGAATATGATTACAATGCGGCCGTAGTGGGGTTTCCGGGTTACTTTTTGACCAGCTGGGGTTCAATAACTCACACCCAAATCTAAATGCGCGGGTGTTATCGCATCTTGTCCCCATTTAACCACAAGCATCGTGACCGGGTATCGAACCCGCATCCTCGAGCATAGCAGTATTAGACCTTACCTTCTGTGCTACCTTGGCAGGCGAAGCAGATATCGCGACGGTGTTTGTTGGTCCGAAGTAGTTAAGTAGCAACGCATAACACAAAATACACGTTACGCCCTTTTAAGCGTCCGCGAAGGTGGAGCTGAATAAAGTTTAACCGAAACTGCTCCGCAATATACACAGTGCGCAAAAGTGCATAAAGACACTCCCTAAGCGTCATAACCAAGGGCAAAGAGCCTTCCCTCATTGGAGGAACCACTCGGTAAGAAGGTGATTATGTGCACTCTACTTCTCTTATGCCTAGTTTACACTGAAACATCCGCTTTCTACAGTGACCGAAATTCCCCTGCCACCGAAACGCAGCGTCGTTCGCACTGGACGCGCCCCGCGCCGCCGAATATGCCATCTACTATACGGGGCGAACGCGGGATGAATGCGCTGTCACCCGGTTGTTGTCGCGGCTCGCAAACGCTACTACGCTATCCGGTGGTGTATACTTCGACGATTCTCGTACGCAAGAAAAGACAGTATACTGCTTACTTTGCTGGCAAGTGGCTGCCTTGTAATGCACGAAGAGCAGAAAAACCACCGACGCCAGCGGCGTTGGGGGGTTCGTTTTGCTTTGCAAGACCGCAACAAGCTCGGTCACGCCAACAGCAAGCTCGGTCACCTCTTTCACGAAATACGGAGGCGAAGTAGGCACAGAGTAGGTTAAACTCCCGTTGGTTTCAACATTCAGTTACGTGCACTGCAGCATAACAAGTGAGTAGGGCTTGGCCGCCATTTTCAGAAATTCCTTGACTAGCGCTCCTATTGGTCCGCGGTGACCGATTCGGCGGCAGACGCCGCAAAAATCGGTCCGAGAGCAATCGGCGCGGAGAGGGCCCTTTCGGCGGATCTCGCCGCCGCCGAACCGGATTCGGAGCACTTTCGGCGGCCGGAATGCTCAGTGTGAACGCGGCCTTACTCTTCTTCTGACGGCGATTTCTCTATAGAGCCCTTACTTGATTCAGCATTTCAGTTGCGACTCGGAGCCGAGCACCGATAGACTGACCAAACTAGCAATACAACATACAATACCAGTACACGAACGGAAACGGGGCAACAAAGTGCCGAGCTAACGTCATTTCAAGAGGCTTCGATGTGGGTCACAACAGAGACAGCTGCAGCACTCCACTTGTACCACACACAGTAGGAAGAAGTATGAAGGAGCAGCCGACCGTGGAACCGCAGCTTCTGAACGACGCAGTGCCGCGGCCTTGGGCACCATGCTTCCGAATCACCACGTTTATGAACATGTGTTCCTGAGGTTCATTTTATCTTCGGGCCGATTTCCGACCGGACAACTCGGTCCCGGCACGAATGGTCCGATGCTGCGGTGACGCTAAGGATGGTTTTATCTCTGCGGCTCCCGCCAGGGACCAAGCGACATCTTCCGGTATGCAGGAGAAGCAGGAAGTACACTTTTGACATAATAATGGCACACGCATTTCTGCGGAACATTGTGCTATAGAGTGTCATGTGATTAGAATCATTAGATGAACCCCACCCCTCTTAGTTTATTTTTTAAGTTTGTCCACGCATATACATATATACACACACACATACAAATGCACGCATAAGTGGGCCCCCCTCCCCAACTCTGAAACAGAATTCTAGCTACGCTAATAGTCGCGCACTTAACTGATTGATTGATATGTGGGGTTTAACGTCCCAAAACCACCATAGGATTATGAGAGACGCCGCGCACTTAACTGAGTCGCACAGTATATTCAGTTCTGCTTGGTTATCATAAGATTCGAAGAGTCCGCACATACATTCTAAAGGTCTCGGCTTCGCGCATAAGACTAACATTTTCTGCAGGCGCATTCACTTGCTCACAGTGCGCAACTGAGCACGGAGGCACCAGATAATTAACGGCTCTTCTATAAGGCCCCAAAGATTTTAAGCAAGCGTGCGTCTCTGATTCCATGATTGCGTCCCTACCAATATACCAACATAAAAGAAGTATAGTCGACTTCCTCGAGGTGTGCTGTCGGTCGTGAGGACTGCTGGTCGTTCAAAAAGTCTCACTAACCAAGCAGACCAACAGAAAAATAAAATAAAATAATACAAGCGGAACAAACAAGTTCTCCAAAGTTCACAACGTGAACGAAGTCGAAAAACATGAACGTAAGTCGAGCGACAGACACAAACATGCTCGCGCAACGCAGGAAAGATAAAATGACGCGCCGGAAAAGCGACATGCGGGGCCTTCGTTTAATTTCCTATGCACCCCGTTCTTTTCAGCACGCGTGCGCTCATTTCCTCGCGCGCAGTACGCCTAATCAGTTACCCTCTTTGAGCCGTATTTTCTTTAGCTCTCTGTATTTTTCCTTTCCTTAGCACCGAAAATTTCTCCTCTGTTCTTTCAGCGAAGGGCGAGGAGTTAAAAGACTATACCGAAGAAAGGCTCGCAACGCTGAGGGAGAACAGGCACAAGCCGCGGTGGACGGAGAGCAACCCCGGGGTTTGACATCTTCCGACGCGCGTGGCGGCGCTGTAATCGCACTTTCAGCGTGACTTCGCATCGAGCTGTTCGGATTACTTCAGTAGTTCCTCGTCTTCTTCTTGCCTTCGAAAACTCTTTCTTTTCTATAACTCGCTCCATCTTTCTCTGCTTTTATCTGTCTGTTCTTTTTCTTCCTTTCCGAGTACCTGCTGAACATTCCGACTCGCGGCACTTTTGGATAGCCCCAGTAGGTCTCTACCGGGCTTCTTCTTAATTCCACTGCGCGTTGCTCGGAACAAAGTAACATAAAAAAAACACCTTATTTTATTCGCCAGCAAGAATCGATTCCCGAGGCACGCGTTTTTTTTGCAACTAAAAGGTTCGTGGTTTGATTCTTCTAAGCCGAGCCAGATACCCTAGATTTGTATATCGACGTTTCTGCTTGTGTGCGTCGGCATTCTCCTCCAAGCCTACCTGTTTCATAGCCTAAGCTGCAGTGTGTCTTGATTGATCGATATGTGGGGGTTTAACGTGCCAAAACCATTATGAGAGACGCCGTAGTGGTGGGCTCCAAAAATTTCGACCACCTGGGGTTCATTAACGTACACCCAAATCTGATGAGCCCACGGGCCTACGGCATTTTCGCCTCCATGGAAAACGCAGGAGCCGCCGCCACCGATATTCAATCCCGCGACCTGATTGATTGATTTGTGGGGTTTAACGTCCCCAAACCACCATATTATGAGAGACGCCGTAGTGGAGGGCTCCGGAAATTTAGACCACCTGGGGTTCTTTAACGTGCACCCAAATCTGAGCACAAATCTGCATTTCCGCCTCCATCGGAAATGCAGCCGCCGCAGCCGGGATTCGAACCCGCGACCTGCGGGTCAGCAGCCGAGTACCTTAGCCACTAGACCACCACGGCGGGGCACAATCCCGCGACCTGCGGGTTACCTTAGCCCCTAGACCGAGTGCCTTAGCCCCTAGACCACCGCGGTCGCGTCTAAGCTGTGTCTATCCAACGTAAGGTCCCATCGCAAGGCGACATCATGAGGGAAGGAGACACGCGGACAAAGAAAAAAAAATTGCCATAAATTACAGAAAGAGAATTCGCAAGAAATGAGAAGCGAAATAAACGCGGGGTAAACGCTAATAATAGAACTTATGGCGAAACACAGCGATCGCTGAGCCAGAAGGGGCGGAGAGAGCGTCAGTCCCTGGAAGAGAGTCTTTCCGTACTGTCCGCTTCAGTAGAGCCCGGTACGGCCGCCGCGTTCACCCCGGCGTGAACCTGCGTGATTGCGCGTCTCGCCAGCGCGTAGAGCACGCATTTGAGAGAGCGAACGGTATAAACACGCCTTCGCTGTCAGGCGCGTGCGAGACTGCGCGGAGGGCACCTTCGTCGCGCCACGCGAGACAGCGGCGCTGACGGAGGATAATGAGAAAATTGCCGGTCGGTGCGTGAAATCAGAGATGCCGTGGAATTCGCGCCGCGTCGCGCAGTATAGGTACATCGTGTGTGGATGGAAGCGCTGTGCGGAAAACTCAGCGGCACAATCGCAAGCCATCTTGAATAGTTCCGAGGAAAAACCGGAAACGGAATCATTCCACACCTTTCCTATATATCTCTGCTGTCGTGAAGAGAAACTGGTATTGCCTCGCAAATTTCGTTGACGTTGTGCGACTGCAAGAAAGAAAAAAAAAAAACGTCACTCACAAGTCTATATAAGTGCAGGCGTAGACAGACGAATCCCTCGAAGTTGCGTCGGTCACATTTGTATAAGCCGCCCTCTCCCCCCTCCTCTCTCTTATGACTGATGCTGAGTCAATCATGAGCATGTCGGCAATAAGCCGTTTCCCGTACGGTAATCTGGTTTGCGCTATAGAGGAGGTGCCTTGCGGTTTCACACAGCGAGTATTGCCTGGGTGTTAACAAGGGATTGTCGTCTATGGCTGCATGTGGCAACTGAAGCACTGTTAAACACGTGTATGACGCTGGCATTTCCGGCATAGAGGACGGAAGCAGGAGGAACCATTGCTCAATGTATCACAATGAAAGAAAAGCTGTGGCGAAGGCACGCACGTTTCTAGATTCCCCTGCCCCCATTTTCCCGATAAGGGAAGGGTTTCTAGCTTTAGGGGCGTAGCCCTTTAGGCCCCAGACCGTCTTTTGTGCGTTGTAAGTTGACCGGCGCAGCGCATGGAAGGTGCCCACTGCACACCATGACAATGACGATGAAGAATAAGCGCGTTCGCACATGCAAAGCACGCGACGACGATGACGCTGCTGTATCACGGCACATCGTATGCAAGATGCCCACTATACGCGATGATGATGATGATGTTGAAGAATAAACGCGTTCCAGACCACACATTCACATTCTGCCAAAAATATAAACGATCGTGAAAGCACTATCACCCTTGAAAGGCGAAACTGCAAGTTGAAACAAGCTGCTAGTCCGGGGATTTTTTTCATCCACAACTCACGAACGAGTTGCGAAAAACTGGTCGCGGCTTTTTCTCTTTTTTTTTGGGGGGGGGGGGGGGGCTGTCAAAATCAACGATATTTCCAAAGCATAAACAATGTCACCAGCTGTGCAGCTCTCGTTTCCCGCGTTCTTTGTGCAAAATTCGTGAACACCATCGGGCGCTGCTCGGCTGTCGTGCACGCAAACATGCATGTACTTGTATATATACGTTCTCTGCTGTCTACCGAGTCTATAGCGAAAAGCCCCGGATAAAAACGTCCCGCTTACAAGCGGCCTTGTGCTTTGAGCGCGTGTGCACGCAACATCACGATAAAAATAGATCGCTATACAAAGCGAACAGCCAGTTTAAAGAGCTCCGGTGTGCACGGAAGTCGGTGCTGTTT
Organism: Rhipicephalus microplus; assembly: GCF_013339725.1. Lineage (NCBI taxonomy): Eukaryota > Metazoa > Arthropoda > Arachnida > Ixodida > Ixodidae > Rhipicephalus > Rhipicephalus microplus. The sequence continues at coordinate 121,529,312 of NC_051170.1, read as the reverse complement.
AATGTTTGGGGAAAGGTAACACGTCAGAGACGAGCTAAAATTTGCCCCGCGGGCAAAAAAAAAAAAGAGGTTAGATGCCTGTTTGTTACTCTGGTGCATTCGATAATCCTTTTGATCTTTGACCCACGTTAACCTCAAGATTTACTTATGCGGACGGTGCGCGAAAATGGCACACGGCATGACGATTGGTGGCGCGAAGCTTGCGGTAAACCCGAGAATGCGGAAAGTTGCGATGAGCCCAGCAGAAGCACGATGCACTAGATGAAGTTCCGATATTCGCTTTCGTGTTCGCTCGCAGTAAGAGCGAGAACACACAGGGTGATTAGCTAAACAGCAACAAAACAGAAAAGTGCCGATACGTGGAAGGATAACTCGAGTATACGCACCTCTGGCGATGGCCCCTTGGAAGACGCCTCGTGCGCTCCTTTCAGCTCGGAAGCCTGCGAGCAAAACGGAAGTCGTTAGCGTCATACGACCGGAAGTAAACGTAAACACGAACCGCTGTTTGTGCCACAATAATGGTGAAAAAAAGCGCGGACGCGCCATGAAAGAAATGTGTTTGGATGTCTGGCTATACATATACGGAAATAAGTTTGAACGAATTCCGAGGTAATGCCAAGGAATCAAACATATACAAAACATTATACGGTCTTTTTTGTGTACGGAAAGACAGAGAACGAAAAAAATTTAGACAAGCTATGCTAGTTAAGTAATCAAAAGGGTGTATTTCTCACTTATACTAAAAATCGTCATATGCATATTCGTTGTAGGCGAGCCGAATAACCAGCAATTACAAATAAAAACACGCTATTAATTAGATCTCACGCTTTATTCATCGAACGATAACAGCTTTCAAATCACATTTCATTTTACAGTCTACTTGATAGTGTTTCAGTGCGCAGCAATAAGAACATGTTAATTGCACTGACTGTCGATTCAGCGAAAAAAAAAGTCTTTATTCATTTCATTGTATTGTTTTTTTTTTGTCGAGTGGGTGGACACACAATATCTTACACTGATTGCTTTGCAGAATGAGGAAACGGCGGCTAAGCCATTGCCGCTGTGCTATAACCCAACCCGCAAGCAATTAAACACTTGGCGCGGTAAAACGGCAGAACCATGCGACATACATGTGCGTCGCGACTGACATATATTTGCATTATTATATTCATTTCTCTTTGAACGTTTCCCTTTGTGCCCTCCCCACGGAGGTCAGTGCACACCATCGCAATTTACCGCCATTCTTCACCCGCACTGTTGCGCGAAGCGGGAAGCATTTTGTAATAGGCCAGCGAGCCAAAACCAACGTATACCATCACCGTTTAAGGTGTCCCTGCTCCAAGTGAGCATCCCGTGAAACTCATACCTCAACTAAATCCGCCACCCCCCCTTAATATTCAGAAAGCAAGCGAAAGGTAGAGGAAATACAGAGATGTTAACCAAAGAAAATATCTGGTAGGCTGCCCTGTACGTGAGGAAGGTAAAACTAGGTGTGTGAGAAAATAAAACAGAAATTCAAGAGTCAGCAACCCCTCCACAAAATGATGTAAAAAGCAGTATTCAAGAACCGTCCACCACCGTTAATGGCGAGTTGCTATGAGGGCGTTGTTGCGGTTTATTTGAGAAACCGTACTGAGCTGAAAAACTGGGCTACTTTTTAAATAAATGAGCGCACCCATTTATATCTTATCTCACAATGTAAAACAAGCTAGACTTCGTAAGCGAGAAGGAAAAGCGAAGTAAACTATCACAGTTTTGTATAATAAAGTATTTCTAGTCCAGTCTGAACAGTCTTCCTTTTTGGCTGCGGGAGCTATTTGTTGAGGCAAACGGCACGAAAGGAAAGAACATATAGGACACAGAAACGTGAGGTGAATTCCTTACGTGTATGATAACGCTAAAAATATTTTTATGATTTCAACCAGCTCCACTTGGTGGACACTCAAAAGCGTCGAAATGTGGGCTTCAAAGAACCCTTCACTTCACCAATTATTTGAGCTGGTTGAATGGCACGGGGTTTGAATTTAGCTGGGATGAATGAAGTGGGATTTGAATTTAGTGGGGTTGAATGAAGTGGGAATGAGTTTAGCAGGAGCGGTGGGAGTAGTAGTCGGCGTAGTGGGTCGGGAGTTGTGGGAATTGTGAGCAAGCAAGCGAGGCGGTAGGAGTGGCACACATCTGTAGTGGGGTACACCAACTTTTTGTGGTGCATACCCATTCGCGGCTGCTAAAACACACACACACTCACCCACCCACACTCACATACACACACACACACACACACACACACACACACACACACACACACACACACACACACACACACACACACACACACACACACACACACACACACACACGCACACACACACACACACACACGCGCGCGCGCGCGACATAGCGCAGCTTATTATAAGGCCTTCGTTCAAAACGATGCTGGAAAAATGCAAATAAAATTTTAGATTTTTTTCAACTCCAGTGAGTTCGAAAACGTAACTTGAGGAAACGCTACGAAAAACACTGCCATTATATTCAGGTAAAAAAAGACGGTATGCCAACCTGATAACGCGTGTAAAACAAGGCCGAGGACACATTGAATAGACCACGCTTCATTGCATTGTTCCTTGCAGCCAAAAAATAAAAAAAAAATTTGAGACTACCCAAGTCACCCACGCCATCGCAACGGGATTCGCAGAGAGAAAGAAAGCAGAACCTCCTGTTAAATATTCAATATTGAGACAAAAAATAAAAAAAAAGAAGCAAGAAGGCGAACCGATAAAGAGCTGTGCGTCGTAACGTTGCAAGTGAACCACAACACCTTCCTCCCAAAAGTGCCGCTTCTTCCATTCTCCTCGGCCTGCTCGTAAGAAGCAGGTACGAAAGTAAACTAACTCACACCGCCGCTTCCACGGGGCAGACCACGAAGGATACAGCCGCGCCAGCGGAACGAGGGGGTTGAAGCACTCCTAACTTCACCCCCCCCCCCTCCAGCCATCTCCACCCTCCGCCGTGTCTCCTATCCCCGTTCTCCCACCCCTAAAGCCCCCAGCGGGTGCACCACAAATAACGTGATACCACGAGCCGCTTCATGCGGTGTCACGTATGCCCCATGACTCTGGTCAGGCGCCGCCACGCGTCTAGTGCTGGCAGTGAAAAGAGAGGCAGAGGAGGGGTGTGGAAGCAAATGGATACTGCTGGGCCCAGCACGCGGAACCCCGGGTCATGACCAAACGCTCGCGCCCCCCTTTATAGTGCGTGCACGGTGGCAAATAAGAGCGCCAAGGAGAAGAAGCTCGGTTCTTTTCCCGCGCTCGAACGGGCTCTTCTCTACGGAGTCGTCCACGCGACCATTGTCGGAAACATTTGTCGACGACGCCCTTCAACGCTGTCTCCCGCGATTCCACACCCATTCCCCCTTGTCTCTTTTCTCTTCCGTATTCTTAATTTATTTCTGCTTTCATGAACCCTTCTTTCACGCCTAGCCCCGCTCGCCGCATGCGCACAGAGGACAACGCGCCCTTTCGAGTCGTTGTCTCTGAGGCCTAATGGCGGGTTATTTAGGGGAGCTTCGCTGCCGCAAATCTTTTCTCGCGTCCGTTTCGTTTTCCTCGTTATTCCGCTTATTTAACTTTTTCTGTTTCAACAGCCACGGCGTCGGAGCGTAGAGATGAGTTGTTTGATGCGTTGCTCGCGAAGATTTATGTGAATGTGCGACAGGGTCAGTGTGTGCGTTCTCGCCATTCTCGCCATTATGGCTTAGCTCACTGCATTCGCATCGTTCGCTTCAGGACGTGTATACGCTTTTTCGCGCATGTTATCCTTTCTTTTTAGCCAGTGGCATTTCGGTAAAACTGAGAAGGGCGTGAACATGAATGCACCGACGTTTGCGTGCCTGTACGTCCCAATACGTCTTGGAGACAGTGCGCCATGGCACGCCTTGTGTAAGCGGCAATGCCCAAGCCATGACCAACCACGGCTACGAAGTGCAGAGCTTTCCAACGGTTTCAGCGAAGAAAAAATAAAATTATCACGGCACGAATTTGAATGTATATCAGGCTTCATGGTGTGTACGCAATGTTTCATGAGTGGTGTTTATTACGCGCGTTTGCGATAAAATCTACATACATTAGTACTCGATATGTAGTAAGTATAGTCTGCATACAAAATGGTGCACGAGTGGTATTTGTTAGGCACAGAAATTCTAAGTATTAGCAGAAGATTAGTGCGGCTACGAGAGCTGCAAATATTCTCTGTTTTGGAAGGCAATTGCCGCAGTATGTCACAATAATGTATGATTGGTTGGAGTTTTACGTCCCATAACCATGATATGACTATGAGAGATGCCGTAGCGGATGGTTGAAATTTCAACCATCTGGGGTTCTCTAACGCACCTGGAGTGTGTGAACCCACACAAAAAGCAGTTGCTACGCTGGCAAAGTATGTGATCTCATTAACTACCCTGACATCGCCACATAACGGAACGTAGTCAAGAATGCTATATATATGTTTCTGTGCACTATCGCAGTTATCCATAGCTTCTTTTTCATCTGTGGCTAGAAATGGGTCATATATTTCCGTCTTTATCCTCATTCTTCGGCATAGGCTGCTCTGTGAAGTATGGCCACCTCCTTCGTGGCCCATCGCTTGCCATCAACACAACGTCTTAATATTCACATTGGTTCATATCGGCCCCAGCTGTCGTCGTAATAAGAATGAAACAAAACGAAACGCCACCGCCATTTCCTGCAGCTTGCTACTTTCTAACTAATGACAGTATTTCCCGATGAAACGCTGTTATGTAGCCGGAAAATTACCGTCGCTTCCATCCCGTTATACCCCATCAAAGTAAGTTCTTTCTGAGCGAGTCGATAAACGACTTGGGCTCCACCCAAAAAAAGGGCATTATTATTTCCGCGCTATTATTGCATCCAAAAGGACGGTTTATCAATAAATATGCTCGTTGCAAAGCACGTGCATAGGTGGATTCATTATTTATGGCTTTCTTCAGCCGAGCACGGGGTCATAGGATCGAAACTCGGACTCGTACGGTTGGACTTTCAAAAGCGGTGAAATGAAATAAACAAAAAAAAACAGCGTGCATTTTGTTGTTGTTGCCTACAACGCCATTTTAGACAGTTCATCGACTCCCCACTCTAACTCGTCACTTCTACCGACTAGCTGCGGTGCAGCTACTCGGTAGAAGGGGTCACTCCACCACATTAACACAGCCTATAGCTACCATAAGGAAGAATGTAATGCCATCATAGTAAAAAGATAAAAAAGGGGGTTAACCTCGTTCACTTTATTGACAAAAAAAAATGCGCAGCAAATATAACGCACCCTGCTTGAATTCTCACCGGTGAAGCCCCGTCGCATGTTCATGTTTCCCCCATTGTTCCGATACGCGACACGCGACGTGACTTTTTGGGATACCCGCAACAGTACTCTAGATGTTATGACAATTGTCTGCTAACCCGCATGTCGCGGGAGCGAATCACGGTCGCTGCAGCCGCGTTTTCGGTGGAGGTCGAAATGCTTCAGGTCCGTTTAACGTGGACCATTCAGGCCCACGTTAATAAACGCCAGGGGGGTTAAAATTTCCGGAGTATCCACTACAGCATTCCTCAATATATAATGTGGTTTTGGGACCCTATACGTTAAGAAGCATTATGACTTCTTGGGCTGTTTCCACACACTTTTCTGTAATAAAACATGATGTTTAAGATAGCTTGTGTGGCCTAAGAGGCCTTTTGTAGCTTACCTGTTACCGGAAGTAGGGTGGAAAGTAAAGTTAAGCGTGAGAACGAAGGTAAGGTTTGTGATGGGACTACTTGGCAATCCATCTTCAATAAACAGCGTAGAGTGGACAACGGACAAGCAAGAACGGAGGTAAGTGCACCCGGAAGTAACTAGCTTGATTGTAAACGGCACAGCGGAAGTTAGACATGACGCGTTGTGCCAACGCCAGTGAAACAAGGACGTTTGGAGCTTATTTAACAAGTACGCGGCAGCATGCTTTCAAAAACTGGGAACGGTTCACAAGCAAAGGCTTCGTTTGAAGAACGTTCTTAACAAACCGTCCGGAAGTATATAGATGAATATGGTGCCTGTAGCAGCAATGGTATCGGGACAAATCAGAACATCGTAACGAACTGTGAAGACACCACTGACAAAACTATTCCCGTCGAATGTATTGCAGGATGCAATCTCAAAAACTGGGCTCATTCCCCAGCGCGAAAAGTCGCGCACTTCGCCAGGGCCAACCGGCCGGATCCATCACAGGACTGCGTATTTAAGGGCGCTTTAACTACATATAACGAAACTACGTCCCGCTATATGCTGAGTAGGAGGTGATTTCCTCCACCAAACCCCAAATTCAACCGAGTCGAACCAGTTACTCTCAGACTTTTGCATACACGCAGTTATCTCACTCCTTGAGCCTTCAATGGGTTGAATCCCAATTTGCCAAAGTCGTGTTCCAAATGTGGACACGAAACCTTGTCCTTCGACCATATGCTATGGCTGTGTCCATAAACGTGGGTTGCACTCTACATGATGCATCCAGCTGGGATGAGCGACCACGCACCCCGAACCTCACGTATCAACTCCAGGTAGTCCAGAGGGCTCGTGTCGTCGCCGAGAGACATCATTTCCCGGTGCCAACCGGAGGGGGGAGCCACCGACTTGGCTGGGGAGCTCTCTTGGCATCTTCTAATCTTGTCCCTCAGGACTCCAATAAAGTTATTTGTATGTACGTAGAGCACCTCCTTTCAGCTGTGTTGGAGATAGAACGGTTGGTTCCCATTTTCCCGAATACTCGTTCGCCCTTTAAACTATAAGAAGGACTGTGAACATGAAACTTTAATTCTTCACATTACCATTGGAATGGAGACAGTTTAAGGTCTATTTTTCAGTTAAGCTACATTTGCCGAGGTAGAGCAGTTTCGCATTCCTTATCAAAAGACGTGCTGAGCATGCCCAAGGAACAGTGACGTCACACGACGCACAGCTGGAATGCCGGAGAAGGCCTGGAAGTTTCTGGAGTCACTAGTGGGCTGACGCTTAGCTCACGTGAGCTTGGCTCCGTCCGTCCATCCGTCCGTCCGTAGCTCACGCTGTGTATATCCTAGCATAGGCGAGCTAAGTCACTGCTATTTTTTTGAGGCTCTTAGACTGTTTCTGACTGCCAGACTGCTTCCTCGTCATGCACTATACGACATGACGGTTTAACCAAAACTTTGTTCAATGAACCACAGTGTACTTATACGTCAAAACCAGATGTCTACACTTTCACAGTGAAGCCCAATCGCGAGCCACTGCAGCTAACAGCACCACGACAACGTTGTAACGCGACCATTAAATACACGTTATCGATTATAGTTTTGCTGCAAAAAAGAAAAAGAAAGCCACATCTGCTCGAAACGTTTCGCGAAGAAATGCGCCTCGGCAAGTCTGTCGCTGCTACAGGATTTTGCATGGCCTTGTACCTTGTGACGTAGACAAGCATCAAGAGAAGGCAGCGGAGGTTTGCATCGATTTCAGATACGCTAACTCAAGGAAAGCCGAGGCACATGGAAATAAAAACGGCGAGAAAAAAAAGCTAGAAAAATGAAAATTCGGCGAAAGAGAGAACACGCCAGTTCCCGTCCTACTTTGTGGAACGCTCGGAGGCCGCACGAACATAAACCAATATTTCCTCCGAGCAGTACGATAATCTGTCTAACTACACTTCTACGCAAGCATGTGTTCATCCGTTTAATCGCCGTACCGGCGGAAGTCATTTCACACACCGGTGTACATTTATGAAGCGTACACATCGCGCCAATGATGGAAAGCAAGACCACTCTCTTCATTACCGCCTTTCTTATTTTTTTTTTCATTTCGGTCTGAATAGTACATGTGACTGAGATTAGCAGAGAGTGAAGGAGACTGCGAAAATGTAAGGTAAAATAAGTGCCATCCTAAAAATAATTGCATAAATAGCAGCAGGGGCAGAGAAGACGTAAAGATGGAGGAGTTCCCAAAATCGACACCGCTAAAACGATGAACGCCCTCCTCCTTTTCCCCGCTGGAGCCAAATTCAATCAGGTTAATGAACACGGTAGCGGCTACGCGGTGCGCCCAATGTGAATCGAGCGTTTGCTTTTCGCTAACTAGATTTCTGCCTTCCACTCGCGCAATTTACCCGACTCTCCGGAACGAAGTCCCCTTTTCCACGTCTGTCCTCTGCGATACGAGCTGCGCGCATTTCCAACACCACACTGCTGCTCGTTTTTTCGCACCACTCGCGAGAACTCTGTGGGCACCGAGCTTTATGAGCGAGGGTAAGCGAAGGCTCGTGGACGTGCCCAACTCTTGCGCGTCTGTACCAGTGAACTTGTGACGTTTGCATCTGCTTTTCTTTTTTTTTTTCAGACCTGTCCACACACTTATTTCGTCGTGGCCGTCAGTGGGCCGCTTGCTCGTGAACTGGATTCGTTTTCTGGGTCACTCACTTTTAGGAATGATACAGGCAATTTCGCATGTACTATAGCAAAGGTATGTCGGCTTGCCAACTATAGCAAAGGTATGTCGGCTTGGCACTGTGAAGGAAGGGCACTACGAAAACGTGTCGGCGTGTCCTTTGATGGTAAATCAGAGAAACAAAGAGAGAGGGGGGGGGGGGCGAAAAAAAAGGCAGTTAGGTCAACCAGATGGTAAATGGCGATTCGGACAACTTCGAAAGGAACTACGTTCTCGACAGTGAATGAAACAAGAGATCGTACCTTCACATTTATCGCCATTTTTGAGGGAGCCGTAAGTTGCACCCTTTAACGTAAAAGTTTGGCTTGACATCGAGGCGTGCGCTTCCCCGACATACCGATTCCTGCCTATCCCTCCTCCCCAATGTCCTCATCTGTTCTACACAAAAACACTGAACTGTTTTTTTGTTCTGATTAAACAGAGTTTCGCTCAGAGTACCAATAACTAGCACTCGCTAAACGATGGAGGCGGCGAGCACGATAGTCGGTGATCTGACCTTCTGGCAAAGCGTCTTTTATACGTGTGTGACAGAACTTTACAGCGTTATCGCGTATAATCGGGTTAATTCCAGAATTACCTTGGTTACACCCGTCGAGCCCGCAATCTTGCCAGAACAGTCAAAAACGTTCCAGAGAGTTCCCAAGAGTCCCATCTTAGGCGGTGCCGAGTGAAGTAATAATTGTAACATATCGTTTAGGTGAATCCCATTCGCATTCACATCCCATCCCATTCACATACAAGTGCGCACGCACACGCAAGTGACACACGTGCACAACACGCGCGCGCGTGCGCGCGGGCGAATTTTAATTTTATTCATCTTGAAAAAAAAAGTTTCACAATACGGCCCATGTTTACACTCACACAACCGTCCGACCATTCATGGTTGTTACGACCGCCATCGGTAGGCGCCATGCTGTCGCTGAGAAGCGTAGCCGGGCCGCGTTCCCACGCCTGGAACCCAGGTTTTCTTGGAACCAGCGTCGAGATCTGACGGGGGAGCGGCGCTCTTTCGACCCTCAAACAAGTAGCCGACTCGCCGAATGCTTATGCCCGCCAGGTATTGACACTGTTAGCCGGCGGATGAGACGTCACGTCGCCACGAAGCGGTAAGCCGTTCCAGAGGGGACAACAAAGACAGCGTCTTCCTTTGTAGAAACGGCGACCGCCGCCACAAAATGCCCTGCTAATTGAGCAGAGAGGTTGGCGGACCGTTTGATCTCTGCTGTCCGAAGCTTGGGATCCCTCGACCAGTGACACACACGACGAGCAAGAGCCCCTCTGGCGCCACCTTTAAGTGCAGTGATCTTGACTCGAAATTGGCTGTTCACGTGCGCCGTGCCTGCTCGTACCCCTCACCTGTTGTGTGTATGTGATTGGTGTTCGACTGAAGAAGGAGGAGCCCGACAGGGCTTATAACGGCGCCGCAGAGTGCAGGACGTCGCTCTGGACCAAAAAGGTTTAACCACCACGCTCGTGGTTTGTGAACTCTTAACCTCATGCTGTAAATATTTGTAAATAGTGCCATAAACCTGTTTGTTTTTCGTATCCCCATCTTGTAAGCGGTCGTTTCCTCAACCCGAAGCTACTTCACGCTACCACAACACCCTGGGATTCCCAACAACTGGTTGGCAGAGGTGGGATACGACTCAGCACCCCGAGCCGCGACAACTGGTCGTCAGCGGTGGGATACGACGCAGCACCCCGAGTCACGACAACTGGTTGGCAGCGGAGGGATTCGAAGCTACAAGTGACAACAACAGTCGGCCCAAGAGAAGCAGTTGGCTCGAGACATGGATCACGTATGGGTGAGTGCTTGGCTTTTCCTTTGAGTGAACCAGGTTCTAAAAGAGGGTAAATTTTAGAACTGGTAGTTAACTTTGCCGAAAGACTCAGTTTCGCCGTTTCGGAAAGTTATTTTGGAAGTAGCGAGCACTCAGTACGATCATGAACTTGCGGGAGCTGCAGAAGCCGGACTTGTTGCTGTTGTGTGAGGAATTGGGGATCAATACAAAGGGTTTGGCACGGAAACCCATAATCATACAAGTCATTAATGATTTGGGGGCTGAGGATGAGGAGCTCAGTGAAGCATGGGACCTCATCAGTCAGAGAAAGAGACAGCAGAAGGAGGAGGAAGAGAGGCGTGAGCGCGAAAGAGAGCGTGAAACAAAAAGACGGGAATCTGAGAGAGAGGAACGTCGCTTAGACCGAGAGCGTGAAACACAAAGACAAGCGCATGAAATCGAGATGCGTAAACTAGAACTCGAGTTGGGAAAGAGGTCGGGTAGCAGTCCCCAGGAAATGATAGCTCTTCCCCACAGGGAGGCCGAGTTCAAGATGTCTAAGTACATCCAGCCATACGTGGTGTCAGGGGATATTGGTCTGTACCTGGCAAATTTCGAACGGATGTGTGAGAAAATGTCGTTTGAGCAGGACACCTGGTCCCAAAGGCTACTCACGGTTCTGCCCTGCGAGGCAGCAGAGGTTGTTGCGCGACTCAGCAAGGAGGACGCAGACAACTATGAGAAGGTCAAGGCTTGCCTTCTAAAAAAGTATAGACTTTGCGCAGAGGCCTTTAGACAAAGATTTAGGGGCGCTAGAAAGTCTAAAAGCGAGAGCTATCCCGACTTTTTGTACAAAATGAGAGCGAATTTGACAGAATGGCTTAAGAGCACAGAGTCATACAGTGACAAGAACGCTGTAGTAGAGAGAATTCTATTAGAACAGTTTCTGAATTGTCTCCCAGAGCAGGAAAAAAACTGGTTACTGGACCGGGGTGACATAAGTTCTGCGACGACAGCTGCTGAACTCGTGGAGGAGTATGCGTCGCGACGATATTTTAGCAATAACCTGGGTGCAGATGGAGCCCACAATTCCAAGCCAAATTCAAGTAAAGGTTACGTAAAACATTTTTCGAGCTCTCGACATGAAAAAGGGGAAAGAAGTGTTTCTTCTAACAAATTTCAAAAGAAGGACGATGGTGAACCTGGCGAAAAAGGGCAAAACGCGGGAAAAGCGAAAAATGCTTTTGAGGTTAAGAAACCGTTCACTTGCTTCAAGTGTAATGAGACTGGTCACATAGCCGCGAACTGCCGAAAGGAAAAGATGGCGTTTTCATTTGTCAGTGACTGCGAAGAAAACATGAGGTTACTGGAGCCTTACATGCATGACCTGGTGGTGAATGGAAAGCCATGCAAAGTGCTGCGTGACTCGGCAGCAACAATGGATGTTGTCCACCCGTCGTTTGTGTCACCATCCGACTACACAGGACAGTGCTCGTGGATCCGCCAGGTGGTGGAAGAGCAGAGCGTATGCTTGCCTGTCGCAACCGTTGTAATTGAGGGCCCCTTTGGTAAACTAACAACTGAGGCAGCAGTTTCAGAAAAACTCCCTAAATTTTATCCGTACTTGTTCTCAAACAAATCGGATATGTTATTGCGAGAGAAGGGCATTCTCTTCGGTGACAGGGTAGTTCAAGCGTTAACCCGTTCGAAGGTGCGAAAATTGGCAACTCAGCTATCCTCGGAGCCAGATAGTATTGAGGAAGCGCATGACGTAACAGTGGTGCAAACAGAGGAAGACATATCAGGCAACCGTGGCAGCGAGGCCCCAGAGATCGGTCATCCGGAGAAGGAATCTCGTGATAATGAACTTGAGTGTGCGTTACTGCCACCAGCATCAAATAGCTTTACTTTACTTCTGAGTGCAAACAGGGATAACTTGGCCACTGAGCAATTAGAGGATGCCACCATTCAGGAGATTAGAGAGCGCCAAAGAACGAGTAAACAGGCCAGGAAAAATATTTCTTTCCATCTGAAGAATGGCGTGTTGTATCGCTCATACAGGGATAAGCGCGGAGTGGAACGAGACCAACTAGTCGTTCCCCAGAAATATCGCGCAGATCTGCTCAAACTTTCACATGGCAGTTCGTGGGCGTGTCACCTTGGACACAGAAAAACTAAGCTGAGGCTATTACAAGAGTATTACTGGCCTGGCTGTTTCAAAGACGTGGAAAATTTTGTGCGGTCGTGCGACACATGCCAGCGAGTTGGAAAGGCGCAGGATAAGTGTAAAGCACCTATGGTGTTAGTGCCGATCATTACCGAGCCGTTTCAACGGTTAGTGATCGATATAGTGGGACCACTCCCTGTGACAAAGACAGGATGTCGTTACATTCTAACTATGTTATGCCCAGCCACTAAATTTCCTGAGGCAGTGGCACTGCGTGAGGTTACGTCACAGAGTGTTGTGGATTCCCTGTTGTCCGTCTTTTCGCGAGTAGGGTTTCCTACAGAGATACAGAGTGACCAGGGCAGCGTATTCACTAGTGTCCTCACGACCTCTTTTTTCGAACGATGTGGCATAAAAATAGTGCACAGCTCTATTCATCACCCTCAGAGCAATAGCGTAGAAAGATGGCATTCCGTCCTGAAGCGCGTCCTTCGAGGATTGTGTTACGAGAACAAACGAGACTGGGATGCATGCCTCCCAGCGGCACTTTTTGCTTTGCGGACGGTACCCCACGAATCCACTGGTTTTAGCCCCGCCGAGTTGGTGTACGGTAGGTCATTGCGCTCACCTTTGAGAATGGTGCGCGAAGCGTGGGAAGGACACGGAGAAGATCCGACCGTGGTAGAGTTCATTCTCAATCTACTGGAGCTGCTATATAAGGCCAAAGAACTTGTGGAGGTCAGCATGAAGTCAGCCCAGGCCCGATCAAAAGTTTACTATGATAGAACAGCTCGTCAACGAACTTTCAATATAGGGGACCGGGTCATGTTGTTAAAAGCGTCAAGGCAGAACAGGCTCGAAGTACAGTGGGAAGGGCCTGCGGAAGTAGTTGCAAAGCTATCTATGACCAACTACGCAGTGAAAATTCCAGGTAGACGTAAAGAGGTACGCATTTATCATTGCAACCTAATGAAGCCTTATGTGCAAAGAGAGGCTGTGGTGAATATGACCCTGAATCTTCCTGAGGAGATGGAGGACAACTTGTTTGTCTAAATGGAGGGAAAGGCAGCGCTAAAGAACTCCTTAATAAAACTAAGCAAAGAAAGGAACTAAAAGAATCCCAGCTTTCGGATCTTTGCGGGCTGATAGGAGAGTTTGACGACTGCTTTGTTGACAAGCCGGGTCGGACTGATTTGACTGAGCACGACATTGAGTTGACTTCCGAGGAACCCGTGAGGTCCAATTGTTATCGTTTATCTCCACGACAGAAAGATATTCTCGATAAAGAAGTAAAGCGCATGCTGGAGTTAGGAGTAATTAAACCCTCAGAGAGCGAATATGCTTCTCCAATGATCTTGGTAGAAGCTCCGGGCAAAGACCCGAGACCTGTAGTTGACTATCGAAAGTTAAATGCTCTCACAAAGGATCAGGTGTATCCGATTCCGAACATTGAAGAGAGAGTGGAACAGGTTAGTCGAGCAGCTTACGTGACTACGTTGGACCTTACTCGAGGTTACTGGCAAGTGCCGCTCACTGAGCGAGCCAGCCGATACGCAGCTTTCGTTACTCCCGCGGGCAGCTATCAACCCACTATGATGAGCTTCGGTCTCAAAAATGCTCCGTTTTGTTTTTCCCGCCTTATGGACAAGGTTTTAAAGGGCTGCGAGGCTTTTGCTGTACCTTACTTGGATGACATCGCTGTATTCTCCGATGCCTGGGTGGATCATTTGATGCATTTAAGGGAGGTGCTCGGCCGGTTGCGTCAAGCAGGGCTTACCGTAAAGGCTGAGAAGTGTTGTCTTGCGAGAGCAACCGTCGACTACTTAGGTCACAACGTAGGACAAGGTTTCAGGAAACCCTGCGAGCTAAAGATCTCAGCAGTAGCTGACTATCCCCGGCCAATAACAAAGACCGACGTCAGGGCGTTTCTAGGACTCACAGGCTACTACAATCATTACATCCGAGATTATTCCACGTTGGCAAGTCCTTTGACCGATGCTCTCCGCGGGACCGAGCCTACGAAGGTGGCCTGGGATGAAAAGAAAGAAACCGCCTTCTTAAAACTGAAGGCAGCATTGATCAGCCGTCCAGTCTTGAAAGCTCCTGATTACGACCGCGAATTCACGGTCCAATGTGATGCTAGCGATCGAGGTCTAGGAGCCGTTCTATGTCAGAAGGATGACGATGGTAAAGAACATCCCGTGCTCTATTTGAGCAGGAAATTGAGTTCTCGTGAGATGGCGTACTGCGCTTCAGAAAAGGAGTGCGCTTGCATTGTGTGGGCCATTCATAAGTTGCAGTGTTACCTCGGAGGTGCTAAATTTACAGTAGAAACAGACCATTGTCCCCTTACCTGGCTGAAAACTGCGACATCGAAGAACAGTCGCCCTTTGAGGTGGAGCTTGATTCTTCAGCAATATCATTTTGATATTAAGTATAAAAAAGGCAAATTGAATGGAAACGCGGACGCGCTCAGTCGCTCTTTCTAAACCATTCTGGAGTGCTCTTGGTGTAACAAAATTGATATTTAGTTTTTTCGTGCATCGTATGCAAATTTTTAAGGTAGCACGTTTGATTTCTCAGCACAAGTGAATCCTGAGAGTTCTGAGTGTGAGCTTTTGTTAAAGCTAGTAATTAAAATTGGTTTGCTATCCCTCTTTTGGCTTGGTTTGTTCGAAGGGGGCCGAGTGCTTACTTGTACATGTGGTCGAGTATCAGAGATGCTGTCGAAGATTCGGCGATCACCCGGACCATGCCACAAGCGAAGGCCAGTTCTTGGCATTCAACTACTGACCCTTTCGTCGTCCCTGCGAGCAGCAGTGTTGACCGCTGCCCTCCGTGACTCATCTGGCGAGGGGGAAGCTGTTACGACCGCCATCGGTAGGCGCCATGCTGTCGCTGAGAAGCGTAGCCGGGCCGCGTTCCCACGCCTGGAACCCAGGTTTTCTTGGAACCAGCGTCGAGATCTGACGGGGGAGCGGCGCTCTTTCGACCCTCAAACAAGTAGCCGACTCGCCGAATGCTTATGCCCGCCAGGTATTGACACTGTTAGCCGGCGGATGAGACGTCACGTCGCCACGAAGCGGTAAGCCGTTCCAGAGGGGACAACAAAGACAGCGTCTTCCTTTGTAGAAACGGCGACCGCCGCCACAAAATGCCCTGCTAATTGAGCAGAGAGGTTGGCGGACCGTTTGATCTCTGCTGTCCGAAGCTTGGGATCCCTCGACCAGTGACACACACGACGAGCAAGAGCCCCTCTGGCGCCACCTTTAAGTGCAGTGATCTTGACTCGAAATTGGCTGTTCACGTGCGCCGTGCCTGCTCGTACCCCTCACCTGTTGTGTGTATGTGATTGGTGTTCGACTGAAGAAGGAGGAGCCCGACAGGGCTTATAACGGCGCCGCAGAGTGCAGGACGTCGCTCTGGACCAAAAAGGTTTAACCACCACGCTCGTGGTTTGTGAACTCTTAACCTCATGCTGTAAATATTTGTAAATAGTGCCATAAACCTGTTTGTTTTTCGTATCCCCATCTTGTAAGCGGTCGTTTCCTCAACCCGAAGCTACTCCACGCTACCACAACACCCTGGGATTCCCAACAACTGGTTGGCAGAGGTGGGATACGACTCAGCACCCCGAGCCGCGACAACTGGTCGTCAGCGGTGGGATACGACGCAGCACCCCGAGTCACGACAATGGTACAGAGGTTTTTTCAGAAACTGCAGGGCGAACGAATCTGTCCTCGGTTTTATGTTATCTAAAGTCATTATGACGACATAGCAATGTTTTCTTGCTGAGGAATTGCTCCTTGTATTAACACTTGTCATTCCCTTCAGGCCTCATGGAGCCGGCGCATTGTGAGATACTTGCAAGCAAACCAAGGCTTAAATTATATAAAAAAAAAGCTTTTTCCCCTAAGAGGGACAAAAGAAGATAATAACATTAACGCGTGAAAGAGAGAATAGACTGCATGCAATAACTATAACATTTTGTAAGGCTGAGCTGTCCCGTATTGCGTACAGACGACGTCATTAGTTGTAACGAAGCGCGTTGGCTACAAAAAATCCCCCAGCAAAAGTTGTTCTATTTAAACATCTCTCAAATGAAACCCGTTTGCGAACGCACTCCCAATGACGCGTCTCTTAACCGCGAGCACAGCTCGAAACACGAAACGGAATAGACTTCACAGAACTCTCCTCATTTCAAGGGCGCCAGAATTTGCTTGTTCTCTCTTTCACTTTCGTTGCGCGGTCCTGGCTAGCACTTTAGACAATGTCACGGACCAGCGATAAAGAGGAGCGCACGCGGCCGTCGTTTCAAAGGCGCCGCCGCGGCCGATCCCGGCATGGTTGCCGACAGTCGACGCACGGGGGCGGGTGCGGCGCAGTCGGAACCGTAGGAAAAAACTGCGTTATATTAGATAATGCGCCATTAGTCATGCGACGGTGCGAGTAGGGGCAAGAGCAGTGGAGGAATGCATACGCGTGAAGTAGAGGGGAGAGAGAGAAATAGCAACTACGAGAGGAGGAGAACGGCCAAAGTGAGGAAACACGACCGAGACGCCTGTGCGATAAAAACCGAGGGACGAGGGGGGACAGCGAGTTTCCTGGCTCGTCGCAAAAAGAGAGCGGCTTGATTCCGGAAGCGCCGGAGACCAACGCTCCGGGCGCGGGTTCCCGCTGACATTCGTGGGTCATTTGTTGACTCCCGCCGCCACCCTGCCCTTTCCCCCTTTCGTTAACATCCCTTCCTCTCTTTTTTTCTTTTTGTCGTCACTATACTTTCGTTGCATTCAACAACGACTGCTTAAACGATTCCAACACGAAAAGAGCCAAGATTGCACCTCGTCTTCAGTATCCAGTCTCTCTTCTCTCCTAATTGCGGAATCGGAATAATAAAACAGAGAGAGAGGAAAATAAAGACTGAGTGACGGCTAAAATCAACGAATAGCAGAAGAAAAACACCGGGTGCGCGTGTAGACACTACGACCATAAGCGAGCCAGTCGCAAAAGACGAACCGGAGCGCGAAGTTAGCGCGGGCTCTAACCCGGGCCGCGACTCCGCAAAACACAACACGTCGCGGCTTTTCGGTCGGTCGGTCGGGGCTCGCGCGCCAGCGCGCTTGCGGCGAGCCCGCCAAGGCGTTCGGCCATAATTACGGGCCGATTAATGGCGCCCCGGCTGCCCGGACGGGAATAAAATAAGCACTGGACTTAACGGGAAGGAAAGAGAAAAAACAGAAGGCGGGGGAGGGCGAGCAAGATTAATGGTGAGCATTCATCAAGCTCGTGGTCGCTCCGTTTTTGACCCCCCCGCGTACACTACGCGCGCACTATTATACAACGAACCCGCCAGCGATGTTTCTTGCTGCTTCTGTGCCGTGTGTGTTTCTTTTTCACGTTTCGTTACGGTTCCACGACGCCTGCGTTCCCTTCTATACGGCCGTTTCGCTGGGAACCTTTTTTTTTTCAGTGTAGCATACATATTTTTTTTTTATTCGTCAGTTTTGTCGGGTGCTCCAGTTTCACTTCATCATTCTTTCCCCACCCTCCCTCTTTCCCTCACCCTTCTCGTATCATACAGAAACAACAATAAAGAAAAAAAACTAGAACAGCTCTGTGACGGCGCCGCTGACGTTTAACGCCGGTACGTTGTAGTGTTCGAGAGCACGAAGCGACAGCCGAACACGCGTAAACGTGGCGTGTCTCGCCGCAGTTTGCGCGTTTATTATACGCTCGCCGAACTCGTGTTCGCACTCCGCGGCTGGAAGTGGAATAGATAGAAACAGGACCTCGCTCGGAGAAGCGTCTGATGGACAGCTCGGAATACAGCGCCAGAGCGTGCACTATCGGTGATTCGAACGAAGCGCTGCTTTCGGATCTCGATTGAGTTGGAACGAAGGTCGGGAACGTGAAGTCGATTAGGATTGGCCCAGATCGCTAGAAACGCAATGATCGATGAACGCGCTCAAGTTGGAAGCCACCATCGTGCAAAAGCTTTTTTTTTTTTTGGACTCCATTCAGCGGTAATTTCGAAAGCATGCTAACGAATATTGATCTTTATGACGACTATGGTGATTTTATTTCTAGTATAAACCCCCTGTCGGGTTCTAGTTGTAAAAGCAAGAACAAAATATGTAAATAAAATGTGCCAGAAGGTGGTCACAAATAAAACAGCTAGGCTTGTACATACATGTATAGAAGAAAAAAAACTAAAATGAAATAAATACCGTACAAACGACTGACTTTAGTCTCACTTTTTCTCTGCGCTCCATGTCCAGGGTTCATGCTTGTAGGCTTTGTGAGCTTAAACGTCGCAAAAGCAAGGCAGTTGTGTATGGGAATCGGGGTAGCCAATGTATCCGTTAAGCACGTATGAACATCTTAATAAGCGCTAGGAGGCTGAATTTCATCAACCAAGAGAGCGCCGTAGTGTGCATTCAGTGCGCGTCTCCTGGGAGTGTTATACAGTGCCCCTGTCGGCCACTGCCACAGATATGATGCGCAACGCCCTTAAGTGCCACGTACCCCTTAGTGCGTAGACTTGGAAGATTAGTTTACTCCTACCACTTAGCTAGTCACCCATGAAAAAGGGTTGCCGCACTTTAACTGTCCACCAGTGGCGTACCAGGAGATGGCCCACGGAGACCATGCCTCCACCTTTCCACCCTCCTATATTGTTTGCCATGGCACACAGCCAGCAAAACGACAGTCGATCACACATCTACCTGCCCGGTCAAATCAAAAAGGTGACCCCCCCCCCCCCCCCCACGTCTCGGAAAAAAAGTTCCACCTGCAGGCCTACCATGCACAGGCCTCGCGTCATGACGTATTAGCTATTTTTTTTCTTTTGTTTTCTCCTATTTTTTTTTCAACCAGCCATTCATAGAAACGTCGCTCAATTCTTACGCGGCCACGATAAGGGGTTCGTCTCTTTGCACCACTGTTTCTTTCCGAGGTTCGCAGTCGAAGGAGGTTGCAGTACGGAAAGAAACCAACGAAATCTAGGACGGAAGCCGTGGCTGGAATAGTGGCGCATCTTTTCGAAGAACGAATGTCACCACGCGCGCATCTATATGCAGGCCCTCCGGGCAAGGTTTGCCGGAGAGATAGCGTCGAAGGATGCACAGTCTGAACGCCGGGGTCGTGGCACGTTTTGCTGCGCGCCATCGTCGATCCTCGGCGTTCGGGGATCAGGGTGGCGACTGCCCCTAAAACAACAGAAGCTGCGCCAGTTAAAGAAAACAAAATGCGTTCGAATAAAACACAAGAAAAGAGGCGGTGGAAGAAGCAGAAATGCCAATAGGGCTAAAACCTCGACGCTGCCTCGGGGAGACGAGAGAGTGTAAAAGATGCCCTGGAGAAAAAAACGGCATAGGGAGTAAAATAAAACGGGCGTTTTCTTTTTGCCTGTTCCCACGCGACGTTGGCGCTGGAGCGACGGCATCAGCCGAGATTGGCTTCCGGCCAAAGAGCTCCCGAAGTGGCGAGCCAATCCCCGCAAATGCATCACGGCCCCGTCCACGCCGACGCGAGATTCCAGGAGCATCCATCACGAGACAGCGACGAGAACCGGGTCGCCGCCGCTCGAAAACTCAAAAGCGACGTCCAAGATAAACGAAACAAACAAAAGAAGAGAAACGTCCGAAGCGACCCGGCACGAGCCGCGGCCTAAAGGGGACAGCCTAGAGACACAACATACACTGCAGGGCAATACTTTGTTCTGCTGTCTTTCAGACAGTTTCGCCATATTTATTTCTTGTCTCTGGCGTTAGTGAAGCCGGCACGACCTGGATCTGCAGCTGCGCAGGAATCAAAGGGAACCGATCTTGAGAGAGGAAAATCAAGAAGAAAAAAAAAGGGAGAGAGCGAGTGTGTATTGCGAGTGAACGAGAGAAATGATTCGGTGCCTTCCTCCGGGGCTATTCTTCCGAGGGGACCCCGACACCTCACGTTTTCGATGCTATGTTTTTCAGTGTGTATTGGGCATCATCACTATCTGCTCCCTTCGGGTTCCACTCGTGTTTACTTTGAGTTTTCTCCCTTTCTCGTTAATAACTTTTTTCGAGCGTATCGCCCTCCCCCCTATGTTCTCGCTTATTCAAGCTCGAGGAAGAATTGCCAGGCCTCTATTTTGTCAGGTTTCCCAGTGCGTTTCTCTTCACCATTGCACGCTGAAAAATATGACCGTCTGCGAAAGAAGGAAATCCGAAGAAGAGAAAATGAAGCCAAGGACCCGTGGAATAACTGCTTCGAGATGAACGCACGAAAAAAACAAAAAATGCCGCCATATCCACGAAGTGAATGATGATGAGTGGGCGAAGCCCCGGAGGTAAACCTGGTAAACCATGAATCCTCCGTATATTTTGCCCACTCGATTTTATTGCAACGCTCCCCCTAGCGTACGTCGCCGCACTATATCGAACGATGACACGCGCCATATGTGGCATCATTCCTATTTTATAACACCTCGCATCTTTCATAATCAACTACACGTACCGCCGTCTAGTTTATAACATCTTGCATCTTTTGGACGGACGGACGGATGGACGGACGGACGGACGGACGGACGGACGGATGGATGGACGGATGGACGGACGGGCGGACGGACGGACGGACGGACGGACGGATGGATGGATGGATGGATGGATGGATGGATGGATGGATGGATGGATGGATGGATTGATGGACGGACGGATGGACGGATGGATATGGCTGTACCCTTTAGATCGGGCGGTGGCTAGCGTAATACTTAGAACTGAACGAGAGGTGGCTACATACAGGGGACGCACAGCCCACGCCTTAAGGAGCTTCGCTCCTAAAAAACAAAGGACGGTGCGTTATACAGCTCAGCCGGGAAAACGAATGCCGAAGCAGCGCAGAAGCTGGGTTCTCGGCAGCGCACGACGAGCGTAGAGGGCAGCTTCGGAGCAGCCGCCACCAGCCTTCTCACTCAGACCCCCGAAAGGACCAACAGGACACTCGGCGTATCACTCACTGCCTCCGAAAACTGACGTGTATGTATTTGTCTCATGCACTGCTAGCGAAAGCGGGTGGGGGCAAGAAGGAGTATAAATGGAGGGGGTTGGGGTTTTAGGAGGGATGGCGGAAGGCACAACGCAATTTCCGTTTGTTTGTTCTACCCGGTTCGAACAGCACACCTGCTTCCCCGCGAGGGGGCGTCGTTCTTGTCTTCACGACTTTATTTTTCTCCCTCTTTTCTGTAAATGGAGGAGACCCCAAAGCAGAGTCCCAGCCGGGCTCGCAAAACGTTATAACACCGGCTGCGCCCGACGCCTCGTATCGCTTGCGAGAGTCGGCGTAAGACGCAGAGGAGAGGATGCAGCAAAATATAAAATGTGACGAAATCGTCGCAGCTGCGAAGAAACAACACTTATACAAGGTAATACTACTGGCAGTGATGGAAAGCGGGGGTATGTCCAAAAAAAGGAAAAAACGTTTCGCCTCTTCCAAGAAAAAAAGACGAATGGGTTACGGGAAAGAACACGATGGACGATACCAGGCAAAGTACACAAAGAATAACAAAAAAATAGGAGAACATACACTTAAAGTGACACTACACAGGGATAAAGCAACATAGTACGAGAATGGAAAACGAAGGACTGATACAAACGTTTGCAATCCGGGTGTGTGTTTTCTGTGTGCGCGAATCTGCAAGGCGCACGTATATACAGTGTTCATCGTGTATATAAACACAAGACAACACACACGCCGGTGTCTTGTGTAGCGCCTATACACAAGACGAGCGCACACAATTCGAACGTCACCGTTGAACACATCGAAATAAAGCGACGCCGAACTGGGAAAGAAAAGCGAGAGACGTAAAGGACGAAAGAGCTCCGAAAGACCAAGAAAGGCTGAGTACGTGTAACGCACATAGGCGAGGCTATAGGTACGAATAGTAACGAATAGAAGCGAAAAGTAAGATAATCCAATGAAAGAAAGGGTGCGAAAAAAAAAAACACACTTCGCCCATGTCCTAGCCCTAGAGATTGATATAAAAAATAAACTTGTCGGGAAACAAACATAAATTACAGCGAAGGCAGTGGCTGGAAGGCAACAAAGGGAAGATGGATACGAGGCAAGGCTATACGGGATAACGGGATGGTCCGAGGAGGGATTGACGAAATGTGAACTTCTAAATCCCGGAACCTTCTTCCCCTCCTGGACCGTAGCACGTGCACCTTTAGCGCTGCCGGTCGGTAGCTCCTCCTCCCGGTCCACCTTCTCGGTCCCGGCGTTCCCACACCTGCCTCCCCCGCAGCCTTCTCGGCCTGCTCAGCTCACCTCCCCGGAAAGGTTTTAAAGGATGAGACCAGTCGGGCGGCTCTGTTACCGCTCCCCAGAATGAATCTTTCTTTCTTTTTTCCCCCCCAAAAAAGGCTCGCCACGCAGGAAGCTGGCGAGGGAATCGAAGAAGGAAAAAAGGGAAACGGATTGCGGAAAAAAAGATTACGCGCAAAGCGCTTTCTGCCAGTTTTGATTTTTACGGACCGCTAGGTGCCAGCACTGCAGCTTTACAGTAACCTCGCGAAGGCGCACGCAGAACCAAGAAAAAAAAATGAATCGAAGGAAAGGATAGGAAATAAGGAGATCTAAGAAGAAGAGCTTAGGCTAATAAATCACCTCGCTTCGCTACAGATCCCGCGATGCAGAGTAGGAGAAGCCAAGGAAATGGAAAAGAAATATTATTGTGTGAATAAAACGTGGAAAAACGAAACAGTAAAGAGGGTAGGCAAAGTGATATAGAGTTAGGTCCTTAGACGTGCACGTTTAAATTTCAATTGAATTCTTACTCTCTCTCCCTCAAGTGCGCGCGAAAGTTCTCAAGGAGCGAATTAGGCATACTGCTGTGAAAAGCGAGCAACCCTGACAGCTGAACACTTAGGGGGAAAAAAGGGTGACACAAAAAGCGCACTGTGATTGCGTTTGAATGTACTAGGTTGCACTATAGATGAGCACACGAGAAGGCACAAAGCAGCGGTTTACGTTCTTAACGCGCCGCTATAAGCAGCACGAATTCACGCAGCGGCCTGAAAACTGCGTCACACTGAGCTCTAACGAGAGCTATACACTGCCGCAAATATCTCCCCGATTCAAGGACCACGAAACCCTCTCTACTTCTTTTATACTTATGTACCCGAATTAGACGCAAGGCAGGTGAACCGTCTGAAAAAAAAAGTGTAGCGCCGCGCTCAATGGATTCTTCAGGAAGCCTTCAATTTCATTGAGTCAGCATTCGGAGAACGACCTGTCTAAGCTAGCCTAAACACTGCGACTTGGGAATTTACTTTCGTGGCTGGAAATGATGAAGTGCCGTGGGACGAGAACTAAGCACATTTAAGAATGCGCCACGACGCTGGTCTTGCTGTCACCGCCTTGCTAGCACCCGAAAGATCGTCGAAACTTGACCCGCTGCTAAGATAGACAAAATCAATTAGGCCGCAGGTTTGCGACTCTTACTGTGTAATTGAGTAATCTGCAAGTGACGCTGGCGTGTTCATCATTTGAATAAGCCATATTTTGCTTTGCACGAAATTTTTTTATTCAGTTGTATAATTACCATTAGTGTGAAAAAAATAGGTTAAAAATTTTTATTTCAAGTCTTTTGCGCCTACGGTATGCCATATGGCATGACTAAACTGCGTAAAAACTCCAGTCTATAGAAGTCAGCAACAAGCTACCAATACTGACGTAAACGCAACGCTGCCCGCCTATACTCAATAAGAATATAAGTATGTGAAACAGTAAACTACAAATTGTCCATTTTCTCCGTCATGGAGTTTCTTTCAACAACGGCGTTTCTTAGGAGCCATTATTTTTAGAGCCCAGGTTAACACAAGTGCAGTGACGTTTTGCCGTCAGACCTTGCGCCGAGTCCGTAGTCTTTAGACCACGCGTGGTTGAGTAACTTCTCCTAATTCAAAAGCAACCTAAAAATGTCGGAAAACAAGTAAGTTTGTTGGTCGCTCGGCTACTCTTTTGGCTGCCCCGCTTCCACACTGATACCAAGGTCTGGCCACCAGAATCGGAAATGTATAAACGGGATCGGTATGAAACGTAATCCCAACGTGTACATACGAGCTCCTGATCCTCTTAAGCTATCTTCTCCGAGACGAACAGGTGTACACACGGCTGCCTGCCGTGGCGGAGCCGGCGGTAAACAACTCGGGCAGATCGAACGGTGTTCATCGCCACCGACGAACGCCTCTTTTGCGCTGCTTGGTTGTTACATTCTCTCGTCATTTCTGAATTTTTTTTTTGTCTTCGCCGTCTATAGACCAGGTCACCGAATTCCCAGAGCCACCTTAAGCGGGCGTCTAGAAGAAAGACCCCCAAAGCTTCCACGCTCTTCGAGAGCACTCACCGAGGGAACCGGTGAGCTTTCGTTTAAAAGCGGATCGCCGACAGCAGACGAAACTGATACAAAAGGTGTACATTAAAAATAGAATGACAAGAACAGAAATAAAAGAAAGAAGCAAACTGGTCAGACCGAGGCGTAGGAGCGAACACGAAAGAGCGTTTACGGTGGAACCGGATTACTTGGAAAGTTCGTCTCACCATTTAGCCTGCGGAAGAGAAAAAGGAAAAAAAAATAAATAGAAAAGACCCTTCAAGCTCGGTACATCTCGTACTTGAAGAAAACAGGTACAGCGTTCATGTTCTTGCGACATGTTCGGTGTGTTATATACGTGCCACAGGTTGTTCTGTCGAAGGTTGCGCACGACATGAGGTTGTAAACAACTTGCGGAGACGCTCGCCATTAGACGGGAAACCTATTTGCTCCGGAATCGTAGCGTCCACAGATACGTATCTTTTGAAAGATATCTCTGAGCTGAGGATTCATGTTGCGGCTCTTAGAATGCCGATAGCGAGGGTAAGTTCGCCAGCTTATATATGTAGTATTAGCGTGATGACGTAATCAACACGAGTTATAACCCCAACACCGGCATTATTCTAAATACGCAAGCTGCAGAGAAAAACGAGGAAGTTTGGTATTATGCAATAAAAAAGCATTATAGCGACAAATAGGACAACCGTCATAGAAGGAAAGAACACACTGCCACTACTGTCTGCGATAAAGAGAAATTTGATTTTTTAATGAGAAAACTGCACTAAGCTGAAATTAAAAATAGCAGGCTTAAGTTATACGGGGTAGTAAAAATCTCTTTCGTTCACGACCATCCTTTTTGTATGGATACCTTGAAGGAACAAGAACGGGAACCAACGAAAAAAGAAAGACAAGTGAAATTACGACGAAAGGCAAGGAACACGCAGACCAGTAGGTGAAACGGATTGTCGTCTGATCTGGGACCGAATAACAGACGCGAGAGAGAGGAAGAGAGAGAGAGAGAGCCTAGTGCTGCGCAAGACAGGTATGACCACAGAAACAAAACCCGAGGTTATTCTCAGCCCTGAACCGACAATGGTCAGTCAGTGTGTTCAGACTGAACGACTCCGTATGTCAAGAATTATCACGAAAAGCAAAAGTACATAGTATACGCCCTCCTGCCTTCTCCACGCGAGCCACGCGCGTGCCAAAGCAGCCGCGCACGTAGCCGAAGCGCAAGTAGCCGCACGTCCTCCAATGACGGCACCGGGGATCATGAATCATACAGAGGCGCAACCCTTCGCGCACAACCCGCGTGTCACTCATGTCGCTCGTTTCTCGGAAGCGGCAGCCGATGCGACGGAAACCAGCCGACGAGCGTGTGGGTTGCACACGCACAAAAAAAAAGAAAAAAGGACGAAGTATATGACGACGTGTGAACGACACAGCGCAACGAGCACACCGAGTTTCTGTCGCTCCGCGATTCACCAAGGGCAAGCGAGCTCCGTTCTGTCGCGTCTCGCATCGCAGCGTCGTTCGAGCGCATTGTGGACGTGCGCTCACTTGTGTTACAGTATGGCCTAAAGAGTATTGTGCAAGTCGGGAGCTTTTACGGAGTAATTTGAACATTAAATTCTGATGTTTCACGCGCATTCACCACAATATATTCAGGGGGCACGCTCTCGTGGGAGCCTCTTAATTCATTTTCATGCCTGACACTGCATGAAAAATAGCTCCCTTAGAAGAAAGACGGAAAGAGGAGAGCATGTAAAGGAAATATTGGCAGAGTTTTGCACTTTCAGCTGCAAATATCTTAGACTTTTTAAGTTCCAAATCAAAATTTATTACTTTGAACTTCTCCCTAGTTTGATAGTAGTGCACATTATATAGTTCTACATTTACATATTCCTTAGACGAACAATTATACCATTCCCCTTCATTTAAATTCAAACTTTTTTCTTTTATAATAACGACCGCTTCAATAGTCAATCACCCGTATTGGGTGCGAGCCACTTACAAAGGGTCAAGCAAGCAAGCAAGACTGGGAGAGGCACCAACCAGACCCTCCTCTTTTTCTGCTATTGACACTTGAAGAGAAGGGATAAAAAGAAAATAAAGTATAGAGGGAAGACAGAAGTGATCGCTTAACCCAGTCAGTGTTAAGAACTGCATCGATGTCAGCGTCACTTTCCTGGCCTGCGACACTTAGGGCCCCGGTCATCTATTCTTAAAACGGTTTGTCGTTCAGTT
Organism: Rhipicephalus microplus; assembly: GCF_013339725.1. Classification (NCBI taxonomy): domain Eukaryota; kingdom Metazoa; phylum Arthropoda; class Arachnida; order Ixodida; family Ixodidae; genus Rhipicephalus; species Rhipicephalus microplus. The sequence continues at coordinate 121,502,242 of NC_051170.1, read as the reverse complement.
TGTTCAGTGGATTGAGTAGAACGTGGCGTTCGGCCACAGGACATACTGCTTTCGTAATCTTTCTTACACATTAGGCAGTATTAGTGCAGGGTTTGAAAAGCATTGCCTTATATAATTTGTCGTCATATCGCAAGCGCTATCCTTTTCTTACCAACGTTTAGTTAAAAAACTCAGCATGTTACAAAATGTTACATCTCGGTCATTTGTAACCTGGCTCAGGTCTCATTATGAACACGTTGCCAGAGCTAGCCAAACTGTCTGCACGAAAGTTTATTTCTTCTCAATAGAGAAAACTGTCAAACAAGAAACAAAGGCGCACCATATTTGACACAAAAATGTTCAAGAATTATCGTAAAATATTGTTATTAACATATAACTATCGTTTCTCAGCCTGTGATCTCTTACATAACAATGCGCACCCGCCGACGTGTGTTGGTAATGTTTCGTCGTTTTGAAAAAAAAAAAAAACACCGGGGCACAAGCTGCTTAAGGTGTAAACTGTACGTTAACTCAGTGACACACCGACAGTCACCAGATCTCAGAGGTAAGAAAGGGTGAAGACGAAACAGAGGCGCTCAGTTCGAACCTCTAACTTAGTTTCGAACCCACCCCGCTCCACACGAGCGCATTCTTGGCTGCTCGTTTCACTGTACTTTCACACTCCACTTGAGTCAGCTAAGTAGATGGGGAAAAACAGACACTGCCGCGGAAACAACGCGGCGAGAAAATAAAGATGCCGCTACGGTGGGGCTGATTGCATAATGAACTGTAAGGAGCCCCTCTCTTCCATTTTTCTTCGTCTTTTTTTATAATTTTTGTAAGCCTCTCGTTAGAGGGCGACGCAGAAGTTCCGTCCGCTTCCATCGCAGCTTGGGGAGGCTGCAACCATTTTACTCCCTTCGTATTTACAAGCGTAGCAGCGTGGCTCTCCCGACTTTTGTTCCCGAGGGGAACCGGCTATACGCCTTTTCACTGCTTGCTCGCGCTAGCGTCGAGACTCGTGCATGCGCTGCTGAGACGCGCGCAGTCTCCAGGGTAAAAAAGACGTCACATGCGTCCGCACGTTCGCACTTTGCTTCACCCTCAAATGGTGCTTTTCACCCCACCTGTGCACCTGTGGGAATGGCAAATGTGTAGGCTCTTCCTTTTTTTACATGCGCAAAAGGCTCAGAAGCTGCAAGGCTGCGCATGCATAACTCTAATTGAACAGGCTGCCACGAATTCGACCGAGACGCCGGCTATGGTTTGTCGTAACGACCTGGCGAAGAATTTCGAGCTAATTGAAGTGAAAATTGAGCTTAACTTATAACCCACTTTTCTGCATGGGCAACAGTAATAAGAGCATGAAATCACACAGTTTTCAGAGTGCCCTGAAACTTTCACACCGAAACACTAAGTACGTTGAACTGATACGCAAACGTATGCATTCCATTTTCAAATGCACGAAGGAGCGAAATCAGCGCTCTTGCAATTTCTCCAGCTGTTTTTTTCTTTTAGATATCTTGCTTTTATTCAACATTCCACGTCCTTTCTTTAAGTGCAACCTCCACCCGTTTTGTTGCTTGTATTTACTCGGACTCACTTAAAACAAGAAAGAAATAAAAACATATGCTTAGTCAACTCGAAACTATGTGTCAAGACAGCAGTACCCTTAGAGCAAGATAGCTCAGCATAAAGTTGATACAAGGGAAAACAACACTCTTGAAATTATTAGGAAAGTAAATGCAGGTGAAAAAAGCGGAAGAAGAAAATAGGGTGAAAAATAGTGAAGCCAAGAAAAAGTATAGGAAAGAAATACAACAGAAAAAAAAAGAAAACACCACGAAGCGTGTTGGTCGTCTTTGAAATCGGCAGCTCAGGAACAGAGAGACGGCTCTTCATTGCGCGGAAGGGTGGCACGGAGACACATCAGCGTCAAAGCGTAAGCATCGCCAGCAAGACAGGAGACCCTCCAAGTCTCGACGAATCAGCCGCACGCCCTTGGTACGAGAGTGTGCGAGACGAGCGTTGGGAGGGTGGAAGGGAGCCACAAAAGCAAACGGAGAGGGGATCAGAAGTCGCCGCCGCCGCGGTCTTCGCCATTTGCAATATTAATCACGCCACCCGTATACTGGCGAAAGAAACTGAAATTTCACCGCTCGAATAAAGAACCCAACGCACGCGGGTCGAAACTAGAGAGTCGAAGCCTTGCTAATGTGGACGCCGCCCGACGGCAACGCCAGCTCTGGGCGCAGCAGAAAGAGGTATCTCGAGCGTTTCTGTCAAATGCGGCTGCTGTCTTCCGTCGCAGTGGTATCGCGGGGGCACTCTTCGACTTCCTACTCCCCTTCTTCTTCTTCTTGTGCAGAAGCGGAAGAGCCGAAAATGTGCTGTCGAAAGAAAGCTCATCAGGCGCTTCCCTCTCCAACTGCCTGGATGCTGACGGAGTCGTTGCGGCCTGCACTTTGCTTGCCGTCCGTTACGACCCGTTCCCTTCTTTATCTTCTTCTTCTTCTTCTTCCTTGATTTGGGGGGCATTTGTACTTCTTAATCTTGCTTCGCGCTATAACGCAACAAAGCACAGCGCAGCGGTTGTCCTTCAATAGAAAAATCTTGGCCCGCACGTCTCCACCCCTTTTGATGGAAAGAGTGAGGAAGCCCTCGAATTTCAAAAGCAGGTGAAAAATGAATGCCTCCACTTGGAATCGGAGTGTGGAGAAAAGCGACGCTTCTCGATTCCGTACTTTGACGCCGATGATTAAACAAGGCAGCACGAAAATTTTGTGCGATGCACTTCAGGGGCTTCTCGAATACTATGCTCTAGTGAGTAGTAGCCTGCAAGAGAAACCAGAAGATTTTTGTTTTGCAAGCGTTTTCTTCTTTCTGTACTGTGGAATCAAAACAAAAAGAAGAAGAGGGGGAAAAAAAGCAAGTTTACCCGCAGTATCCATTCATCGGGCAATGCCACTGTGAATAAGCGCTGAAAGAGAAAACTAACTGCCGCTGCGATTCGGAACAGATGTGCCTTTGTCCGTGATTGAGCGCCGCCGCCACACTTAGTTCTCAGACACACTTTTTAATTTTTTTTTGTGCCATCACCGTAGTCGACCTCTCTAATGTGAAATTTTTAAAAGACCGCCTTACCCGGGTCCAACAAAAGAAGAAGCGTGCCCCGAGGAATCGATGTTTTCAAAGCCGTCACCTCATTTACTATCCCAGAAAGCGTGGCACTAAATCTAGTCGCGCGTCTTCGCGCTCGAGAAGAGGAAGGAAAAAAAAAATAGTCGCGACAAAAGAAGCGGAGGTGATAATGCGGATACCGCGATCGAGACGTCGCCCGGTCGAAAACAAAGTTAGGCCTCCGGCTGAGCTTCACCGGCGCGGGCGTTTCATAGGAGCCAAACTCTCTCGGCGCTTCTCTAAATCACGCGAGCAAGGCGTCTGCTGTAAAGGAGAATCTTGAAAAATTGATGCATAAAACTGTACAGCTGACAAATAAACAAATGCATAAATAAAACGATGAAATAAACAATATAACCGCATGCATAAATACGTACGTACGCGTTATGTATGTATGTATGTATGTATGTATGTATGTATGTATGTATGTATGTATGTATGTATGTATGTATGTATGTATGTATGTATGTATGTATGTATGTATGTATGTATGTATGTATGTATGTATGTATGTATGTATGTATGTATGTATGTTTGTATGTATGTATGTATGTATGTATGTATGTATGTATGTATGTATGTATGTATGTATGTATGTATGTATGTATGTATGTATGTATGTATGTATGTATGTATGTATGTATGTATGTATGTATGTATGTATGTATGTACGTGTGTATATACACATTATACCATGTCCTTACTTAATGTCCTCATACCATCAATTACTTCGCTGTGCCAATCACTTATGAGCCCTTGGACGCAAAGCAAACTGCAAAGCCTGCACGGCTCAGCTTTCGGACGCAGGCTATGACATACAGTTATGTGCGTGGTCACTCTGCTAGGGCTTGCTGTAAAGCATCATTTCAGCTATAAACGAGTCACATTGAAACTTATTTTCGGAAGGGTAGACTTTTGCAAAACTATCTTACACGTTATTGCGAAAAAAAAAAAACCTAGGTTTAGCCAGAATACTTTGAAATCAACATATATATGCGACCACTTCTGGATTACGCGCGAACAATAACGCGTACGAATACTGCTCCCCTTTTCTCTCTTGTATCGTCTCTTTTTTGTTGTTTCTTTTTTCATTGCGGGTAGCAAATCGAACGTGTCTCTGGTTTGCCACCTCTGTCTCTTTCCCTCTCTGCACCTTAGATATTACGTGTGGTGTAGTGAACGATATGGGTTGCATAATCCAACCACAGCGGAAGAACCATGAAAGGGGACGCTCCACTGGCCACCACTGATCGCCGCTTGCAGGGCGCCGAATGAAAAGAAGCTTCGCGGAAGAATTGGTTGGGTGCAATGGGCAATGTCTTCTTTCCTCCCTCAAGCACGCAGCTGTCCGTCGCTTTCGATTAGGAGGTGGTGCACAACAGCTCCGGCTGCACTGCACGCAACTAACAAATAAAAGATTGCAATTTTTTCTGAAAGTCGGCTTCGCCTTTAGTTGACTTTAGATGCGGCAAAGCCAGATCTACAGGACAAAACAAAACTGTTTTATGCTGTGAATAGCAGTGACGAGAATTCAATAGCCTTGTGGAAAATAAGCGATAGCTCTCAACCTTATCATGCACGATAATAGTAGTCACCAAGTGCGTGCTATATATTTCTACGCTGACCAGAATTCAGTTGCGGCGAGTCCTTTCAGGCTTCTCTGATTCACTTGCTCTGATCGAACGTCATTCTGTGAAATAATATAAATGATTCAGTTACGAAACGCCGATTGAATCACGCTGCCACGTTATTTTTGCCCACGCACATAATGTGTAGACGTGCGGTAGACAAATTTAATAAACTGAACTAAACACATTGCGGGAGGGAGAGCAAAAGGAAGCAAAGCAAGCGTTCACAAGAACGACCGTCATTCCGATCGGAAAACATGAGATTTTGCGATCACGAGAACCTGAACATTTCGAGCGAAAATGAGCGTAATTCTGTTTTTACTCGCCCCCCCCCCTCCAAATCCCCTTCCTTTTTTTCGCACTGAAGTACCCACAGAACGTGAGTGATTTTCCGTGGACTCTCCTGGAATAGAAAGTGGGAATTCGGCTGCGAGGTTATTACGAACCTCACAGCGATCAATTTTGGAACATTTCATCCAAAAAATTGACATAAAATAAAAAAAAACACGCGGCAATTTTCAAATTCAGCCCAGACGTTGCATCTCTCTTCCATTCACCACGAAAAAACCGGACGCGTTTTTCGCAAACGAACGCCTCTTGTTGCTGTGTTATTGTTGCTGCTGTTCCGAACAGAAATTCGATAAATGCAACCGATTCAACTACGAATATTCGACCATCAAAAATAGATAACATTCCAGATATAACTAATTAATTCCGTCCCCAGTTGTTCGCGTGAACTCGTCTTTCTTCTTTGACTATCGTTTCTCAGTCTGTATAAATTCAAAGCGAAACGCATAACTTGTCTTCTCCCCCCCCCCCCCCCCACTTTTTTTTTACGTTTGACTCATCGTTGTTATAGCAGGTCGCGCAAGCACGAAGTGCACAATCGATCAGTAACCATACGCACTAGGATGGCCGCATAGGGCAACAGAGGCCAGCTTAGATGAAAACAGTGAATAAAAAACAGGTGTGTGACTGCTACTTCCCAGGAGCATAGGCAGGAAGAAGCCTTGATATTACTGGCTGGATGCCTGCTTCGATAAATCTGAAGTGAAACAGAACTTGGCGCAAATTTCTTTCTTTCTTTCTTTCTTTCTTTCTTTCTTTCTTTCTTTCTTTCTTTCTTTCTTTCTTTCTTTCTTTCTTTCTTTCTTTTTTTAGATTAAGGTGTTCTGCGAAACAAAACCGGGACAAAATTCCACATATACGATTACACTCGAAAGGTGAATTTCAAAATATTCAGCCAGTCTGCGACAACCCCTTATTTTGCACGTTTTTTCTCGGTAAGCATAAAAACGCGACGCAACCAGATTTTTGGAGCAGAGAAATGTAAGCGGAGAAAGCAAAGAAAGATGACTTCAAAATTTCGACTGGAATTGAACGCACTGGAATTGAACGGCGACGCGAGACACTCGTCCTGTCATCTAAACCACGAACGTCGGCAAGGAATGTCCACTTTTTAAATGCGGAGCGTTCCATAGTCGCCCTTACTCGCAAATCCAGCGTCGGCGGTGTCGTCGACACCCCTACTGCGCCTGCTCGTGTCTCGTGTCAATTGTCGGACCCCCCCCCCCCCCCCCCCTCTCTTGCCTCGCACCACCAACGCAGGCAGCGTCTGCTATAGTAAAAACAAACTGCTCACGCTGGACAACCGTTTACTGGCACTATAGATCACGCGTTTGAAATTCAGACAAAGGCGTCTTTGCTTGCCTCTCGCTTGACTTGACGCTCTGCTTCACTCGAGTAGATGCGATGGATGCAACGGTACCTTCCACCAGTAGCAGTGGGGCACAACCCAAATCAACGTCCCACCACTCGTTGAAGGCAGCGCTTCTACATCATTCAACAAAAAATAGACAAAATAACAATTAAGCATTCTCAAACCTTACCCAATTACGCTACGTTCGCGCAGTACCCCCCCCCCCCCCCCCACCCTCACTGCGACGCATTGTTTACTTGATTCCGCCGTGGGAAGTTGCCGGCGGATTTTTTTATTTTTGTATCCCACTCAAAGCTTTCGATTTGGTTTTAAGACGTTAAACCCGCCATATCAAAGGTCTTGCTTTCTTTTTTTCAAAAAAAAAAAAAAATTTCCCCCCATTCCCTTACTTCAGTGCGGATGAGCAAGGCTGTGGTGATGTTGCATCACTGCAGGGCAATGACGTCAGCGATGGCCTCGCAACAACGTAAGTTCCATGGTATATAGTTTTGATTTATATTTCATAAGTATGTACTTCATCAGCAGCACTGCTCAAGTAAATGTTGCTGTGCACCTTATTGCAATTTTATTACCACATAAGCTCATTACACATTCTTTATATGCAATGCACATTTGCACACCTCTTAGCACGCAATTCTTTAGAACACATCAAGGTGAACTTACGGCAGTTTCACGGAGTAACTTTCAAGAAAGCATATCTTTAATTATAACAGCTTGATGACTGCGCTGTAAACTACCTAGTCATTAATTATGTACAATAAAACGCTTGCGGTTACATAATGGATTACATCCTGAGTTTTCCCGTGAAAACAATAGAATAACGAGGCATGCCGCACTGGAGGACTGCGTATGAATTTTGACCTCCATGGTTTCTTCAACACGTGCCTAAATGTAACCGCGCACGTGTTTTCGAATTCCACCCTTAGAAAATTTTATCACCGTGGGCGTTAATCAAGCCACAAGTCATCGAGCTTAGAGGCGCGAATTATTTTTTTTTTCGCTATTGCCTACCAGGGCGAGAGTCGCTAACCCTTAACGACCTCGCAATGAGTGCATGCAAATGAATAAGCCCCGTTCCACTCCCGGTGATAGCACAGTCACGTCTATTACGTCGGCTTGTGCTCGAGTAGCCCTGAAAGCACTCGTATAATGAAGTGCGAAGGAATGTAGGGAAACGTTGGTTCGAGCACGGTTTTAAATAATCCGAACGCATTACGCCGGAGTCACGAAGTAAATTCACTTGACTCGGATTGCGCGTTGGCCGAGCGCTTTTTCTTCTTCTGTCGGAAATACAGAGGCCAAGAATAATTGTAACGTAGCCGGGCTTGTATCCGAAAAAGGAACGCCGGAGCACTTTGACCGCATCGTAAGGCCCTTGTCACACGGTGAAGGCATTAGCAATGGCGCATGCGTAGTACGAAGAATGAATGGATAGTCTGTCGCTTGATGCCTGCATCGTGATGACGACAAGAAACGAGAGTGAAAAAAAAAAAAGACCCTCTTAAGGAAAGAAAACGACGCCGTTAAAAAAGATGTAATGAAACGAAGACTCATTCGTTGTCGCTCAATACTCTATTTATACAGGAATCCTGGCCTGTTCTTTTCTTCGCTCTAATTAGAGGAACCTTGCCCAAGCGACAAAAAACAATCTTGTTTCACGGTGAATTACAAGTAGTCCAACCATTATTTTTTCGTTTCTTTTTCGTTCTGGCTTACAGAGAGACATGGAAGCTGCCGGTTCTAATTACGAGATTAATCTCAGCCCACATATTACGCACTCAGTAGGAACCACGATTAAGGGGGGACCATAAAGGCACTGAAGTCTCGGGAAAATGAGCTCTGCACCGGCAACGGAAGCCAACGTCACAGTAGCCTTAATGCTTCGCGAAGCGCGTTCAAATGTGCTTGCGCAATTGATCAGCTCGAAGCGAGCGCTTTCCTACGTTTTTAAATTTATTTCGATTAGAGTTGTAAGAAGACGGGGCCCTCTGTCCTAGAAGGAAGAAGGCCGAACTCATGCTTACTGCGTGATGTAGACGCCCTCAAGATACTCGCGAGTTTCTGCAGCAATTGTTTAAAATTATTGAAAACTATGTTTTTCCGAACTGAATTACAATATGCTGCCAAAGGTTCATGACAGACAAAACAATCTGCATGAAGGTCAGAAGAGTGAAAGTTCATTAACATCTATCTATCTATCTATCTATCTATCTATCTATCTATCTATCTATCTATCTATCTATCTATCTATCTATCTATCTATCTATCTATCTATCTATCTATCTATCTATCTATCTATCTATCTATCTATCTATCTATCTATCTATCTATCTATCTATCTATCTATCTATCTATCTATCTATCTATCTATCTATCTATCTATCTATCTATCTATCTATCTATCTATCTATCTATCTATCTATCTATCTATCTATCTATCTATCTATCTATCTATCTATCTATCTATCTACCTATCTGTCCGTCGGTCTATCCGTTTATCTGTCTGTCTGTCTATCCGTCTATCTGTCTGTCTGTCTGTCTATCCGCCCGCCCGCCCGCCTGCCTGCCTGCCTGTTTGTCCGTCCGTCCGTCCGTCCGTCCGTCCGTTCGTCTGTCCGTCTGCCTGTGTGTGTATATCCATACGTCTATATAATCTTCCAGTTGATACCTAGACACAATGATAGCTGCAACGCACCAAATTTGAGCCCAAAACACTTAGCTGGCATTGACGATGAAGTTCAACGAAATTTAAGCACTCACAATGACGTCTGTAACACTAACAGAAAACACGGACATCAAGCTGCTTCCCTGGATTAATAAATTGCATGAGTACTCTTAAGCCAAACCTATAGACCACTCAGTATTCTTAAACCTGCCTCCAATACAAAAAAATTCCCCTCGGCTGTTTCAAAACAGAGCAGCATTCGCGCGAGGAGTCTATCGAAGCGGGGTAATACTAAACCTTTCTTCAACAAACAGTCCCAGCAAGGGGGAACCCGGAGGCTTAAGAGAAGAGCGCGCGAGACTTCTCCCACGGTGGAACGGCGGAAGCCGTCAAAATGCGACGCGCGGCAAGCTCGCTTCGGCGGAAAAATGCGTAAAGCGCTTCAACGGCCCGAAGCTCGCGTTTGGTTCGTCGCGCGCGCAAATGCAGCGCGCCGCACAGCCTCAACAACGCGTCGTGCCACGGTGAGCGAGCGGCTTGGCGGCCGGAAATGCATTACTCCTTTTTTCTCCCTTCGATGCCAGCGTTTTCTGGCGTCGCCTCAAGTCGTGCGCCGACGTTTCTCCTCGGAAAGAAGGATTTTCTGCCATTCCTACATAGGCCTGTTTACTTGGCGAGCTTTTTTAACGCGGGAAGCCCTTTAGGTGACTTCCGCAAATTGTTACGACAAACGGTTTCGAAAATGGAGCGCCGTATTATGCTTCTGGAGGCAGAAAAATAAAGTTGTAACGAAAAAAAAGGGTACAGAAAATAATGAAAGACAGGCCGTCGCGAAATTTCGGCTCCAAAAAGGGGGACACACGCGAATTATGTAGCAAATTTTAGAGCGAGCGAGCGACCGAGAGCCGTCGCAAGTGAATTCTCCACGACATTTCCATCTGTCGAGACAGGACGCTCGTTTGTTCCGTGAGCTGCTTGAGCGAGGAAGGGCAGAGAGGTCTTTCGAGAGTCAGTGTTTCAGAAAAGTTGACAGCTTGAGAGTAGAGTCCTTGAGTCGGACAAAACGCGCGACTGAAAATGTTTGAAAAGCAGCAGTGGGTTGCGGAAACATGCTTCTAAATGGGGTGTGATATGTGTGGCAGTTGCCTGCAAGAACTTCGGGGGGTGACCGAGGGGGATGTGTCGCGAGCCCAGCGATAACAGTCGAGCACATTTAATTGTATAAAGTTTTAAAATGAAGGAACGAAAGGAATTTTTTGTGTCATCAGATCTTTTACGCAACATCACATGAAATTAATTACCGAAATTCAGGGCTTGTATCGAAAGGTCAGCCGGCCAAAGCCGGCCTAAGGAAATGTCTTCGGAGCCTGGCCTAACAGCTCATCAGCCCAAGAGGGCACACGAACCCTACTGCAGTTTTTAAGGGCAAAAAAATTGAGAGATCATCTGTGATACGCTCCAGTGTGCGTGTGTGTTGTGAAATGTGTGTATTCATGCTTTTCTTTATGTATTCTGTTCATCATGTAGGCAGCAAACTGCACAGTCCAGATAACCTCCCAGCTTTTTCTGTGTTCTCGATCTCTCTCATTCTCCATGTTTATTTGACGGAGTCAGATGACAATGTTTCATGGCAAGTGACATACCAGATTTTCGTTCTTAAATTGGCATCGTTGTTCTTGAGCACCCAATAGGCATCTTGTCATTTTGCAATCACAAACTTATTCAGCTTGAGCGACAATATCAGCCCTCGGCTAAAGGAAGCACTGGAACGACCTAAACTTTATCAACCTATATACATGACAACTTGACTGACACGTGCAATTATTTTACAGCATTACAGCGAACACCAAACGTCGCTGATAACAAAACTGAACCTCATTTGTTTATATCGTGCCCGTCTCATTGAAGAGCAGTGGTGGCGCTGTAATCAGAATTCCGTTTCTCTCTCTCTCTTTGCACCATACAAGTACACAACAATAAGCCCGCGCGACACGTTCAGCTCCACGACATACGCTCGGAAGGAGATTAGCAGGGTCAATTTTACTCGGCGCACGACATTCCAGAGTTGAGGTGATATGTCCGCCACAGAGACCGCCTACACTGACTAACTGAGCAGCTTTTGCTTCTTCGAGACTATCTCGAAGAAGCAAACCACAAGTTGGTCCCTTCTCAGGACTTACGATGCTAACTGAACCCGCAAACAGCGACAGCTTCTGTTACTAAGCATTTATTAAAATTTCTATGGCATTCAAATCCCAACAGAAGGAGCTGTTGCGACAGTTTTAGACGCTGCTGTACGCCAGCGAGCCTTAAATGTCGACGCGTCCGTGGCATCACCAGTTGACACCATCATTATACCCGAAAAGTTTCGTCACGGTTGTCGCTTGTTTAAGTTAGGTGAGTATGACTCGAGTAGTTTGTGTGTTCTGCCTCGTCCCCATCGCCACGCAATATTCTACGCTGAACTTCTCGACCATCTTTCCTACTCCAGAGGGGGATGGCGGGGCGCTATTCATTGGCGACAAGCAAGCACACCCCCTCCCTCTTTCTCTTTCCCTTAAGTGAACGAACTCTTCGCTTGGATGTCCCATAGAAGAAACACACTCACGCTGGACAGGCTTTTTGCCACTTGCCGGTCACTTCCGGCTTCTCTCGGTCTACGGGAGGAAGTAGGAAGCTTCCGTTCGACACTACCCTCGATTCCCACTCATCGTATCCTTTTATTCCTCTTCTTACGTTTTTCTTTTTTTTTGTGGCCTCGGGCATTCCTCTTTTCTGACCTCGGCGCTAACTGACTGCCTTCTGTGCAGAACCAGTCTTCATTCACAGGCGATGTTACTTGTCTTGTTGCACTTTTATACACTTAAAAAAATTGTGGCGACATGGAGAGGAAACATAAAGAATCACAAAAAAATCAGAGAGCGGTAGATACCGGTATGTTATTGTTCCTTTGCTTTACTGTCGCGAACGGGGTCCAGAGTAGCAAAAAAAAAAGGAAAAAGATAGCGGTGAAAGAGAACAGACAAAGAGGAAAACAAAGTGAGGACACAAAACAACAACAGAAACGACGATAAGAGCGACGACAACAACGAGACCAGAAGCCACGGACCGCTGCCACAACGTCGCAACGTCCTGCCTGGCAGGCGCACGCCTTAAGGAACGCCAAAAGCAGCTCCAGAGGGTTCCCATTAAAAGCACTGCCACTTCCGATGCGAGTGCCAAAAACAGGGACTCCCTTCACTTCTCTGTATCTCACCGCAACAAATGACGCCAGGGGCAAGTGTGCAGCGATGTTAGAACTCCACGAAGCGGGGATATCCTTTTGTCGTTAAAAATGACTAGCCCACGACGGCAGTTTGGAGAGACAAGAGTTTAGAGAGTGACCATCCGAGCCCTCAATTGTTACGTCGGACCAACCGTTTCACCCATTACAACGGGACAGGACAGCACAAGCGCGTCAGAATCGTTACGAATTTCTCTGAGGCGATCCGGGTCACCTGTTTCAGCCGTATTGCGGCGCTCTGTGAGGTTGCAATAGGACCAACGAAAGAGTGTTTATACTTGTCTTGGTTGTCGTTTGCACCAGCAACACTAAACCTACGCTGAACGTCGCAAACTGACACTAAAGCATGCAGGAACATTGAGTTGACCTTTATTCTTAAAAGAAGGTGCGTCAATCTTGAAAGCTATAATTGAGTAGTTTTGAGAAAAAAAATGGTCGGCACGTGACGTTGAAATACACGCGTCACATAATCTTGACGTCACAGGTTCTGAGAGCACGTGCTCCGTCTTATCTTATTAATAATTAAAAAATCTAGGTGAAGGATACATCCTAAAGAACGAAGAAGTTAAGCGCAGTGACATTTCTTTGTCATTTTTCATTAGCGTAGCCAGTCTTAAACAACGCCATATATTTCGCATTATTAACGTCCGACCCTTCCCACTCACACTGTAGCCGCCGGAGATGTCTACTGAAACGAACAACGTCATTCGACACGAGCACCACCTCTGAAGCTAACATTCCGAGATGGAGCCTTTATTCACCAAGAAAGAAACATCCACACTCACTTGGGTCGCCCAATGTTGTGCATAAATGTTATTCTCCCCTGTCTCCCTAGGTACGTTCATGTGTGTACGCACATTCACATTTACAAAATGAGTTGTGTCTGGAGAAGGAAACATTAGAAACAAACGTCGCACTCACCACAAGGAGCGATAGGTACTGCCCGTAGCAAGAACAGTGAATCTGGAAACGAAAAAATATAAAAGCCAGAATCAATAAATCATTAATTCAATCAATCAGTCAATCAGCGTATCTATCTATCTATCTATCTATCTATCTATCTATCTATCTATCTATCTATCTATCTATCTATCTATCTATCTATCTATCTATCTATCTATCTATCTATCTATCTATCTATCTATCTATCTATCTACCTACCTACCTACCTACCTACCTACCTACCTACCTACCTACCTACCTACCTACCTACCTACCTACCTACCTACCTACATACCTACCTACCTACCTACCTACCTACCTACCTACCTACCTACCTACCTACCTACCTACCTACCTACCTACCTATCTATCTATCTATCTATCTATCTATCTATCTATCTATCTATCTATCTATCTATCTATCTATCTATCTATCTATCTATCTATCTATCTATCTATCTATCTATCTATCTATCTATCTATCTATCTATCTATCTATCTATCTATCTATCTATCTATCTATCTATCTATCTATCTATCTCTACCAACCGACACCGAAGACCGACCAAAGCGTCGTGAGACACGTTGGATGGCTGCAAGCATGGCAGCTCTCGGATGCTGAAGATTATCATCTACTTCTTTGTGTTCCAATTAAAAGTAAGACAGTAAAGTGATGAGAGAAAGAAGCGGCAACACTAGAACGCAATAAAGTCTCCAGGATGAGGCGCGCCGTACTGCCAGCCTTCCGAGTCCAACCACGTTGCGCATGCTCCGCCGCGGCCATCCGAACGCGCTCGGCGGAGCGCACCGTCTTTATGGATGCGCATGAAACGATGAACGAAGTCGTGCGAGTGTCGGCCGCAGCCTGAGCACGCAGGAAGGGGAGGACGGCTGCTGAAACAACCGAACCGTGGTTCGTGACACGCAATCTCGGCGCAGAAAGGGACAGATTCCAAAAACGCCACGGACCCCCCCTTCCCTACCTCTCTCAACGTCCCGAAAGACAAAGCGGAAAAAAATTCGCCCTTACTTCTCCCTATACCCACCCTCTCACTTCTATTCTCCGTCATAAATCAGGAAACGATGACGCGCGGTCGAAGGAACTGCCGCTCTGGTTCCTCGAGCTGCCTCGGGCAACACTCCTATAGCCCGTTTTACCAGCTTTTTCGTTTCTGTCACTCCCGAATACTTCTTACTTTGTTTCATTTACCTTTTTGCTCGAAAGTAGGCGAACTTATTCGGCAGTGGCAGTGGTGGCGCGGACGACCAATCCTCTCTATATGGAAACAACCTTTCCACCAGCTGGACACACCCGAAGCGACTGAAGATTGAGAAAGAATGGCGTGCACCACGAAGAAAGGACCTGAAACAAAGATGTACGTAGTAAAAAAAAGGAAAAAAAACTTTGGGTGCTCGAGGGGCCTGTAGGCGAATCGCATTTTCCTCGGCGCAAGGTGTTGCGAGCGACCAAAAAGGACGATGCGCGGTTTCTCCCGACCGCAGGCCATTATAGTTCGATGCCGTGACTACGTAGGTGGGTAGGTCCCTGCATTTCTATTGTTTCTTCTGTTTCGATCTCATATGGAGATAGCTCGACTAGCGTGGTGTCGTATGTGGCTGTAAGAACTCGATATAATCTTTGAACTCGTGACGCCCATGCATCTTTTGGCATTGCTAGACATTGTATGATTTAGATTACTGGCGTTGACGATATGTAATAAGTAAAGAATCGGTTACCTTATTTGACTTCATAACAGATTTACTTTTATAGCTTCTACCAATAATGTAAGGTGCCATAAATCAGCATAAAAAAAGATGCTTTGTGAAAGGTTCGAAACCTCTAAGTCTCACACTCACGGGGTCTTCAAATGTAGTTAGTCTAAGGCCCTATTTATCACACGTGCTTTGTCGGCAGGTTCCTTATGTGATTCGTCGTGAAACGTGGGTGCTGGCCAATCACGACGTCGGGAACTTCATTAGTGAAGTTGAGGAGCCACGAGTCCCTAATGGCGCTTGAATTCCATTTAGTTCTATTTTGAGACCACATCAACACGTGACAGCCAAGGAACGGCCCGTAAAATATATCTGTTGATAGCTTGACAACATGTCTTTTGATTCAACACCGTGTTCACCATGTTATAGTGAACAGCTGCTGCGCTGGTTGACTTCGAACGTATTCAGACTTAGCCTTTCGGATCCTGCGAAATAAGGAGGTACAACAACACACAGTCGCCTGGTTCCCAGCTCAGGTGGGACAGATCGAGGGCGCTCCGTCCAACCTTAATGAGAAGGCCCACAGAGCTGCGCGAGGAGTCATCGACACCGTAGCTATACTGAACGGTGTGACGACGAGGTTCGGGAGAACAAAGATCTTCCAACGACATATAATGAACTTAGCAAGAACTTTTATCTGAGCAGCCGAAAGTACCCGCCACCACACAGTAAACTGAACAGGCCTCAGGCATTCACGCTCAGATGCCTGCAGGTCGGGGCATACCCCACTCCCGCACTCTTGCACAAAATTTACCCCGGAATTCAGACGTCAAACACTTGCGCACTTTGCACAGACTTTGCCAGCTTAGATCATATGCTCTGGTGGTGCCCTGCGTTGCGAGTTGAAAACGTTACATCATCAAAGTGGGATGCTGCGCAACGCAGTACGGATTTGAGGACGCAGCTATGAGCTGTGGAGTCCAACGGGCCCCCGAGGTGGCGGACAGGTTAGGCATATCTGTCCCGACGTGGCAGCGGCCAGTTACGTGCTAGTTCACGCCTCGATGGACCTAAATAAAGTTTTTCTATACCATATGACATTTTCTTTGCAAACACAACGTCAGACTAGGACGTCATCACCTCCCAACGTTCAGTCGTGTGCGGCGCGTTCAGTTTTTGTGAAGCACCGCGCGCAGAGTCAACATCACCAAGCCCGAATCAGAGCAGAACAACGCGTGAGCGATGCCGCGATCTCTGTGGCCTCAGTTTTTCATGATTGCCACTCTGTTTTCGTCAAACCTTGCGCCCGTTTGTCTTCCTTTCTGTGTCCCCGTGTGCTTAAGCAAAAATTTCAAGATGCACATAATGCTCGCAAACTTTGCTGGTCGCATTCACCACCGAAGCGAAAGGGCGAGTACGCCTCCCTTTCACAGAAGCCGCGCAAATGGACGCGCGTGTCGGCCATATATAGAGTGCTTGAAGGAAGTACCTCGCATCTTCAGGCACACAATTAATGACGGCAGTTTTCAGAAACCAAGGCGCACCAAATTCATGGCGGAAAACACCCCCCCTAGGGCTCTCCCACAACCTCTGTTTCTTCATCTGCTTTTCTTTCTTTCTTTCTTTTTAATCACAGTGCGACTAGCTCTCAGCATAGAACCATTGCATGCTGCTGGAGATGATGCGATGTCCAGCGTAAAACAAAAAAGAAAGGAGGAGGCTGTGAGAGCCGAACCGCAAGGAGTGCGGGCAATGAAAACGAGCGTTACCTGTGCGCGGAAATGTCCGTCATAATGACCACTGTCCGAATGAATAAATAAGCGCGGCAAGGACGTGTTGAGTACACAGACGCGGGCATGAGCGGCGAATCGCACCGCCCGAGTGTGCTCCACGGACTTAAAGGTAGAAAACGGAAGCAAGTCGACAAGACGGCGCTGGAGTCCAGGTGATTTCGCTGCCAGTTACGCGTCGAGCTCGTCGCCGCTTCGCCGTAACGTTAACGCCCGCCGGAGTAATTAAAAACAAGAAATGACGCGTCCGCGAGTCGTTTGGAGCGGCCGCTAAACTCGATTTTCTCTTCCTGAACACTGCGTATACGACTCGACCGCAAACTACATTAACTTGGTGCAATGAAATAAGGAGAATGCTGTAAAACGGGACGAAACCGTGAGTTGCCAGAACTCGTGGCCGCTTAAGATATT
The DNA here is from genome assembly GCF_013339725.1 of Rhipicephalus microplus. Taxonomy (NCBI): domain Eukaryota; kingdom Metazoa; phylum Arthropoda; class Arachnida; order Ixodida; family Ixodidae; genus Rhipicephalus; species Rhipicephalus microplus. The sequence continues at coordinate 121,484,931 of NC_051170.1, read as the reverse complement.
CGCGTAATGTAGACAGGACGGAAATCAGCCCTGGCTTCTAGCTAACCACTCTATTGTTACAGCCTACGGAATAAACGTTCAAGGTAAATAAATAAATGATAAGACTATACAATGAAAAATGAGAGATGTTGTGCCTCGCCCAAGTTCCACGTGGTCTTCGCGGCCTGCTGGCACCTGGCAGCTGTTGATGAGTCAACCCTGCACCGGGACGGCGACGGACGCGGACAATCTGGAAAAACCACGTCGCCGGCTCCTCTTGACACAAAAGTCGTTGGCCAAGCTTTTGTCAGCCGCCGAGAGCAACACTCCGAAGCAGCGTCGACCCAGCAGCTGTACGGGGTATTCTGCCTTGCTTGAGTCAACCTGGCTGCATCAGGGAGCGACTTTGCGCCTGGGATTCCACGTCATCTCACTGTGGTGCCACGCTGGCGCGTGGGGTCTCCCTCACCAAACAGCGAACTGGGCATGTCTTGCCCCTTTCCTAGGTTCAGAGGGAGGCGGTGTTTGGCTTTCCCTCTTCGGGGACGGAGAGGAAGACGACGATCTCATTGGAGTATCCTGCGCATAAATTTTCTTTGCAAGGGATCTTGGGAAGGCGGACGATGTATAAAAACGCTAGCGCAGAGGCGCTCGTGGGTGATTCTCTTTTCATGTTGTACCACGCTACCATGTAAATACTGTATATAAACATTTTTTTTCTCCTTCTCCGGCTTCTCTACTCGTCCTCTCCGGGGACTCGGATGGCCCGAGTCCGCACCACGCTACCCAAAGGCGCAACAGTGGCTGGCAGCTTATGGGATTCGCCTGCGTCGGCTGCATCGAAGTGGTGAGTGCCGCGTGTTTGCTCTTCTTTTCGCCAGACTCGTTAGCGCAGATGGTCGGTAACGTGGTAGGGTGATTTTGGTAAATTTTGATTCGCAGACCAAGAATTGGGTGGCTCGTGGGCAAAATTACCTTAGAAGAGAAACGGTGTGCATATCTAAGATGGAGAAGTTTAAGGTCCAAGAACTCCTCGAAATTTGTCAGGAGCTGAATATTTCGGTCGGCTCGGTTAAAAGAAAACAACAAATTTTGGAGCACTTGGGAAAAGAGGAAGTGAGTTTAGAAGAGGCCATTGAGGCCAGAGAAACCATTTTGGCAAAGAAAGAGGAGCGTGAGCGCTTAGCCCGTGAACAAAGAGAGGAGGAAATAAGGAGGGATCGCGAGGATAAAGAACATGAAATCCGTCTGAAAGAACTGGAGCTTCGTATGTCCGTGGGAAATCAAAATTCAGGGGGTGGAGAATCAAAGATAAAGGATCTAATCCACACCTTCAAGGCGGGTGACGACATTGCATTATACCTCGTGCATTTTGAGCGAGCATGCGAAAATGCAGGGTTTAGTAGGGAGACTTGGCCACAAAAACTGATATGCGTACTACCAGGCGAAGTGTCCGATGTTATCGCAAGAATGAATAAAGAGGACTCCGAGGTATATGACAGGGTAAAGGCTGCATTGCTACGAAAATGTCGCCTATCGACAGAGGCTTTCCGCCTGCGGTTCAGGCACTCTAAGAGGGGCAACGAATCTCATTCAGACTATGCCTACCAAATTAGAGCCAACTTTGAAGAGTGGCTCAAAAGCGCGCAAGTCTATGGCAACCATGACAAGGTCATTGAGTTGATGGTACTTGAGCAGTTTTACCGGGGAATTCCCGAGGAGGTAAGGCTTTGGGTGCAGGATAGGATGAAAGACGTAGACATGAACAGGGCAGCAGAACTCGCCGAAGATTACTGCTCACGCCGTAGTCTCCGCAATACACCACGAACTTCGGAAAAAAATGAAAAGGTAGAAAGCTGGTCGGGAAACCAGGGACGCAAGAGGTTTGCAAGAAATAACTGGAAACCCGAAAATTCCAAGTTATTAGACAATCAGCAGGGAAAGGACAGTGAGGGGACTAAGGCGGCACCTTCATCAGGTTCAAAGGCGCCTGGTGACATAGCGCATGCGTTAGAAGCGCGGAAGCCAGTTGTTTGCTACAGCTGCGGAGAAAAGGGCCACATGGCCAGGAGCTGTAAGAGGCACATGGCATTTGCCACAATTCAGGAGTCAGAGGATAGCTTAAAGCTGTTGAAGCCTTACATGAGGACACTCTCAGTGAACGGCCGAATGTGTAGGGTATTGAGGGACTCGGCGGCCACAATGGATGTAGCGCATCCAAGTTGCGTATCTTCCGAAGACTATATAGGAGAGTGTGCCTGGATTCGGCAAGTGGCAGAAAAGCAAAGCGTCTGCCTACCGATAGCGAGGGTTGTAGTCGAGGGCCCTTTCGGCCAATTGTGTACGGAAGCAGCAATTTCAGCCAACCTCCCGGAGCACTTCCCTTACCTATTTTCAAATAAGTCTGAGGAAATGTTAAAAACACGTGGAGAATCATTTGCCACCGAAATAGCTTGCATGGCCCTTACCCGTTCGAAGGCGCGCGAGCTGACGCAACAGCTGAGCAGCTCACCCTCTGGGGAACAGACGTCCGAGGGCAGTGTAGGAAAACCTGAGGTAGTTGCGACGGAAAATGAGTCTGCCATGCGAGTTGTCGAGACGGAAACTGGGGCTATGGTCGACAACAGCGAGGAAATATCTCTAACGCCCGAAAACGAGGACTTGGTGACAGGCTCGGTGTTAACACCCGCGTCCACCAGTTGGTGTCAGCTAGCCAGAACCGACCGTGCAACGCTAGTGGTCGATCAAAAGGCGGATCTCGCACTCTCTATGCTGCTAGATGCCATACATAAGGAAGGTAACTCTAGGAAGAACGTTTCGTTCTACACCCAAAACGAGGTGTTGCATCGCAGGTATGAGAACGCTAAAGGGCGGGTCTACAACCAAGTGGTAGTTCCACTAAAATACCGGCGGAACATTCTCGACCTGGCCCACAGCAACGCCTGGGCGGGCCACTTAGGTATAAAGAAAACGAAAGCTAAGCTGGCTCAGGAGTTCTACTGGCCCGGGTGCTGGAAGGATGTAGAGATGTTTGTCCGTGGATGCGACACTTGTCAGCGGATAGGAAAATCAACAGACAAATGGAAGGCACCAATGAAACTAGTGCCAATAGTCACAGAACCCTTCCGTCGGCTCGTGATTGACATCGTGGGGCCTCTGCCTCCATCTAAATCAGGATATCGGTACGTCCTGACCGCGCTGTGCGTTGCCACCAAGTTCCCGGAGGCAATCGCACTGAAAGAGTTGAGTTCAGTATGCGTGGTGGACGCATTGTTGTCTATTTTTTCTCGGGTGGGTTTTCCCTCGGAGATACAGTGTGACAACGGAAGTGTGTTCACAAGCTGCCTTACGACTACATTCCTAGAACGCTGCGGGATAAAAATCGCGCATAGCTCTATTCACCATCCACAGTCGAACCCTGTGGAACGCATGCACTCGGTCATGAAACGCGTTTTGCGAGCTTTGTGCTTTGAGCATAAAAGTGACTGGGAGGGGTGTATACCAGCTGCGATGTTTTCTCTGAGGTCGGCCCCACACGAGAGTACGGGTTTTAGTCCGGCTGAACTTGTCTACGGCAGGAACTTGAGAGGTCCGCTGCACTTAATACGAGAGTCATGGACTGGATATGGGGAGGACCCTAATGTAGTTTCCTATGTACTGGATTTATTGGGGCGACTGGGGACTACACGCGAAGTGGTGGAGAGCAACATGCGCGCAGCACAGGCGCTTTCCAAGGCCCGTTACGATAAGTCAGCTCGAAAGCGAGTCTTTAGAGTGGGCGATGAGGTGATGCTGTTGTGCCCTTCAAGAAAAAACAAGCTGGACGTACAATGGGAGGGACCAGCGACAGTGTTGTCAGTGCTTTCAGACACCAACTACGAGGTAAAGTGGGGCCGGAAATGCCCCAAAGTGTATCACAGTAACCTAATGAAACCCTACATGCGACGAAAAGCAGTAGTAAACCTTGCACTCAATGTTCCTGAGGATGAGGGCGCGGAAATCCTTTGTCTTTCCGATGGCACGGTCAGCAGCACATTGTCCGATAGGGTAGACACAGGGAACACCCTAAGTAAGGCTCAAGAGGAAGATTTAGAGCTTTTAGTACAGGAATTCGCTACCGTTTTCTCCGAGAAGCCAGGCAAAACGGATGTGATTAAGCACGACATTGAGCTGACGGTTAACAAGCCGATCAGCTGTAAGCCGTATCGGGTGTCACCTAGACAGAGAGAGATACTAGAGGCCGAAATTCGCCGCATGATCGACCTAGGTGTTATCATCGAAGCAGACAGTGATTTCACCTCGCCTTTGATTTTGGTTGAGATTCCGGGCCGTGATCCAAGGCCATGCGTGGACTATCGCCGCCTGAACTCTGTAACAGTCGACCAGACTTACCCTATTCCTAACATTGAAGAGAGGGTAGAGACAGTGTCTAAGGCGAAATACATTTCTACGTTAGACCTTGTTAGGGGGTATTGGCAGGTCCCTTTGACAGAGCGCGCGAGTCGATACGCTGCTTTTATCTCACCCCTGGGCACTTTTCGTCCTTTGATGATGAGCTTTGGGCTCAAGAACGCGCCGTATTGTTTCAGCCGCCTGATGGATAAGGTTCTCCACGGGCTCGAGAAATTTGCGCTGCCTTACCTAGACGATGTGGCGATATTTTCGGACAAATGGGAAGACCATGTTGAACACCTTCGGATGGTTTTGGAACGGGTCAAAAATGCAGGTCTTACGGTAAAGAGAGAGAAATGTCATTTGGGCTGTGCTGAAGTAAGCTATTTAGGGCACATTGTAGGAAATGGGCGTCGTCGACCGTCCGAACTCAAGGTAGCCGCGGTGGTCGGTTATCGTCGTCCCAGCACTAAGACCGAGATGAGAGCATTCCTCGGCCTCACAGGTTACTATCAGCATTACGTCCCGAATTACTCCGAGATTGCCAGCCCTTTGACAGATAGTTTACGCAAGACCGAACCTGTGAACATTCAATGGGACTCTAAAAAGGAAGACGCTTTTCAGAAGCTGAAGCACGCATTGAGTGAGAAACCCGTCTTGAGGGCACCGGATTTTGCAAAACCTTTCACTATTCAGTGTGATGCAAGCGAACGCGGTTTAGGAGCAGTGCTATGTCAGACGGACCAGAGTGGAAAGGAGCGGCCGGTTTTGTATTTGAGTCGCAAATTGAGCAGCAGGGAAGAGGCTTATAGCACTTCGGAAAAAGAATGTGCTTGCATTGTTTGGGCCGTACGAAAACTAGGCTGCTATGTTGCTGGCTCTAAGTTTATTATAGAAACTGATCACTCTCCACTAACCTGGTTACACCAAATGTCACCTAAGAATGGTCGTTTGCTCAGATGGAGCATAGCACTGCAGCAGCACAATTTCGAGGTGCGCTACAAGAGAGGTGGCCTTCATACAAATGCAGACGCCCTAAGTCGAGCGTTTTGACTCGTCAAAAGACGCGGAAGGTTTGTTTGATTTTTTGTTTATCTTTACCTAGTTTATGTGTACTTTTTTTCAATGTGTTACAGTGAGGGCGTAGAGAAATTTTTTACTGACTCCCTCGTTGTCCCGAGCTCTACAGTTTGCTTGTTTAGCTTGATTATAATGTTATCTCGATTCCAAATGGAGTTACGTATGAAAGAGTTACTGGACACTTGTCCCGATTGGTATGCACATTGTTTCCTTGAGCTTAAGTTATTAAGATAAGATGTTTGCTTTGTAAAATCGGAGGCCTGGCGATGAGAGTGGCGTGCACGCGGTGCTTGTCGCATTGTGTGTGGCTGACAAAGGTCGTTTCTTGGAGCTTGTCACCCACTTTTCACCGAAGCGGGGCGCAGAAGCCAGCTCTTGGAGCATTCCAGTTTGACCAGGCCCTTCGAGAAAGCAAGAGCCTTGCCGGAACGTCGCCGACATCGACCCGGCCGAGCTGCATGGAACAACTCGACCTCCCGATGTATCATCTGGCGGCGGGGGTGCTGTTGTGCCTCGCCCAAGTTCCACGTGGTCTTCGCGGCCTGCTGGCACCTGGCAGCTGTTGATGAGTCAACCCTGCACCGGGACGGCGACGGACGCGGACAATCTGGAAAAACCACGTCGCCGGCTCCTCTTGACACAAAAGTCGTTGGCCAAGCTTTTGTCAGCCGCCGAGAGCAACACTCCGAAGCAGCGTCGACCCAGCAGCTGTACGGGTATTCTGCCTTGCTTGAGTCAACCTGGCTGCATCAGGGAGCGACTTTGCGCATGGGATTCCACGTCATCTCACTGTGGTGCCACGCTGGCGCGTGGGGTCTCCCTCACCAAACAGCGAACTGGGCATGTCTTGCCCCTTTCCTAGGTTCAGAGGGAGGCGGTGTTTGGCTTTCCCTCTTCGGGGACGGAGAGGAAGACGACGATCTCATTGGAGTATCCTGCGCATAAATTTTCTTTGCAAGGGATCTTGGGAAGGCGGACGATGTATAAAAACGCTAGCGCAGAGGCGCTCGTGGGTGATTCTCTTTTCATGTTGTACCACGCTACCATGTAAATACTGTATATAAACATTTTTTTTCTCCTTCTCCGGCTTCTCTACTCGTCCTCTCCGGGGACTCGGATGGCCCGAGTCCGCACCACGCTACCCAAAGGCGCAACAGAGATAACACGCACGCACGCACATACGTGGTAGTGATGTTATGAAAGACTATTTCTCTGGCGTGCCTTTGCCTTTCGCAATAGTCAACTGTTGCGGAAGGCATGACCAAAACAGCGAAATGCCACGAGCCATGGTTATCTCCTCCACATAAACCATCAGGCACTTGCGTCATCCACCTACGCATAAACTAGCGATGCACATCGCTGCTAGTTTATCACATACCCGGTGGCCGCCATTACGCCACCGGGTAAGCGATGACGTGGCGACGGTCGCGATTCGACAGAGGTCCATGTACTCTGCGATGTAAGTGCACGTTAAATAACACCAGGTGGCCGAAATTTCCGGACACCGCAACTACAGCAGGAGTAATAACCATAAAGTGATTTTGGTGCGTGAAACCGCAGATATGAGTATAGATAATGCACATTTTGTTCCTCATTAATTTAATCTCTATAGTTCGCTACGCCACGCTGCTATTCAAAAGGGCCTCAAACAAACAAACAAAACAAAACAAAACAAAACAAGAAAGCGGTCGTATCCCAACTTTTCTGATACCGCCTTCTCCTCGAGAGAGGCGCTAGACAAAACCAAGAAGACGCGAAATCTGTCAGCTCCTCGAGGCGTTAAAGTGGCTGGATTGTTATTGGGTTAGCGGCGCAAAAAACGCGCATTAATATGCGCTCCGGGCCTCTGGTTGCATGCGGAGCCAACGGTGCACGCCTTTGCCGCCATTTTCCCTGCCTGTCTTCATTGAGAATCCGTAATTAAATAATTTAACCCAACCTGAGCCTCACCGTTGCTACGAAGCAAACCGTACGGCGGGTCACAAAGACCTCAGCGCTATTCCGCAGCAACAAAATTAATAATTTTGCCATCACCGTCCGTCCAAGTGACGCGACGCTTCGCACGCTTTTCCTCCTCTACCTTGCAACCAAGGTAATGTAGGGCGATGCATAATTAAACGCGCGCAAGCCATGCATAGCTTTGCCGGTATTACGCGGCAGAGAAGTGTCCCATGTCTTGCACATAGCGCGCAGGAGAAGATTTTTAATGGGGGCGAGCTACGCGATACCCAGAAGAATGGCGAGACGAAGATTCACACGGGCTTGCCTGCCTGCCTGCAAGCGTATAGTGTCCTGTAAATACACTAGAGTAAACTTTGGCGCTAGTGTCCGCGGGAGCTCCAATGAGCGTTTCTTCAGCAGGCATGGGAATGATGAGCGTACAGTAGACAAATTTGGCTAGTCTTCGTACTTCCGGCCCCGTTTGGCTCACTGTGGCATGAATCCACTTTACCGCAAAACAAACTTCAGCAAAGGTTTATCAGGTACGCTTCACCACATTTTCAGGCTCACCATCGCAAATAGGTTCACGAAGTGCACAAGGGGCCATTGTTTTATGCGACACGAAGCCAAAACGCACCAATAAACAATGCCACAAGTGCGATTGAAGCCAGCAAGCAGTATACGACTAGGCAAATCCGTGTACTACACGTCATTCTCGTGGTGGCCGGCCGATCGCAGCGCCAGAGATCGCTCTAGCGACGTTTAGGTAACTCTGCGCCTGCACGAGCACCCACGGTCACCTAAATGACGTAACTCGACGAAACACGCGGAGCCACTGAAAATATCAGCGCCTGCGAACGCACGAGAGGGGCGATATAAGAAAGTGGTATTTAGTGGGAACACGCAGGCAAACGCGGAAAACGATCAAGAAGGAAACGGTTTCTGTATGCATGCGGATAGATCAAAATGCCGCTGATAAGCCGCAGGACGCGGGTTTGATTCCCGAACATGTTTCGGTCGAGACGTGGTACGTGAACACGCACGTTTCCTTTTTTGGTTGTTTTGAGGTGTTTGTTAAGGAACCCTGAGCGGGCAGAGTCAATTTTGAGTTCCCGATTACAGAGTGCCTAGCGATCGTATCCTGGCTTTGGCGCATAGAATCCCAGAAGCCGGTTTAATCCCGAATGCTTGTGAGTATGTGTGTGAGTTGTTTCACTATATTCACATACTAAACCGTGCTACTAAACTGCAAGGTAGTACTTGCAGCTAAGTAAACTGCAATCATGGGCAACCATTCATTTATCAGTGCATCTTCAAGACAATCACTACTTGTCTCCACTTCAGTCACCGTCTGTAAAAAGGTACGGCGAATAATTCTGTACTTATCAGACTACTATGTCTAACTGCATCTTATAGCCCTGAAATGACCCTAGAAATTATGTTGTGCTGGTTGAGTTATAACTAATCACAGCTGGTTGAGTTATAACTAATCACAGCTGGACATGATTAACTTCGGGCAAACATTGGCTAGCTCTACGGAGTAGTGTCAAGCACATGCGTAATAAATGCAAAAGTTTGAAATGATTTATGATTATCTGTTATAACGGTGGCACTGACTGAATTAAATCCAGACCTTACAAGCGAGGTGCCTAACAATATAGATTTTTTTTATTTTGGTACAACTTCTCCCATACATACTATTGCTTCTTAAAAAGGGAGAGACGGAATACTACATGCATACCTGCGTAGTATCCTCGGTACAAACGGCACATCACTAAATTAAAAGAAATTATAGATGTATACTGCGAAACGACGGGCATATGAGGGCCGTCGGTGTACAGCTCGAGGCAATCTTCGCGTGCTCCAACATACATGCCTATACGTTATCTAAGGAAATTAAATACAATAAAAGAATAAAGCAACGTCCTGAATGTTTAGTCCCAGGAAGTCTGAGAAAACGGATCAGGTTAAGTTTTAGTAGTTACGCTCATGACCAAGTGCGGCAGTGAGCGATCGTGCTGTCAAACCATCTGGCGGAGATATTACGGCTCAATCTATCCGACATGTAAGAAACCTCGAAGCCGCAAGGCTTTTCCCAGCAGATAAAAACCTCATTATTGGGCTTCTTTAGTCATTTTTACTCAAGTTTGAATTCGATTGATGTGAGCTGACTTGGAACAGCATCCAACCTAAAGACTCTTCATTCAGAGACAAAGAAAAAAATGCAGTTGTTACGACTGATAATAAAGATGTACCAACGCATAACAGATAACAAGGATATCTCGTAAGCAATATAAAGGAAGTCGTGGGTAATCTCCTGTCAGAATATTCAACCAAAGAGAAGCATTGAAATGTTTGTGATAGCACTGCGTAGACAAGTGAAAGAAACCCGAGCTCAAAAATACCGCAAAAAAAAAAGAAAAAAAAAGACTGCATTATAACATTCGCAAACGTCATGCACCACGTTTTGATAGCACTTCTATATATTCATAGGGCACGAACTATAGACTAAAGCTGACTGTGCGACTACTCGTTGGGATAAAGTAAGCGACAAAAACTCATCAGATAATAATGAAAATCTTTCAGCACTCAGTGGGAGTATAAATTAAAGCAAGTTTTGGAATAAAGCAAGCTCGTCTTCTTAAAAAAATCTGGCGTTTTAAGCACTAAAACCCCGCTACGAATATGAGGTACGCTTTAGCGGAGGGCTCACGGGTTTTTTTAATGTGCTCTGACATCGTACCACCAATGGCCCTTTAAATTTTCGTCTCTGTTTAAATGTGACCACCGCGGGAAGCGATCGAATCCGCGACCTGAGCACCATCACCAACAGCTGAGCACCATCACCCCGCGGTGGACGACAATTTTATCAGCTTACCATCCGTTGTCTTCGCATGCGCTGTAGTCATGTTTGCAAAAGAGCAAACATAAATGCATTGTACAATCACGCGCGACAAAAAAAAGCAAAAAAAGAAGGATTAAGAGAAAGAAAATTTATATTGTTAGGCGCGGTTATTGTGGTCCCAATGAAGTGCGCGATTATTGAGTTAGATGAATTCCTATACGCAGTTCCTTGCACGAATACAAGCAGGGCAGGCGAATCAAAGCAGGGCAGTAAATATGGAATGAAGAAACAAAGGGGTGAGTTAACCATGTCGTGATGGTTAAATGTGACGTTCACTGAATTCGCTGTAAATGTATTCGGCATTACAAAGCAATCCAGTTTCCTATCTTTTTTTTTTCTGTCCCCTTTGACATTCCCATAGATCTCTTTCCTGCCGGGGGCAACAAAGAAAGAAGTTCGGCACCCTAAACGCTTTCAGCAGGTGTGATGCCTTCTCTGAAGGCGATGATGCTATATTGAGTTTTTTTTTTTTCTTACCTGCGTCCGACACTATCCGCTTTCGAATTGAAGAACGTGAATAAGTACGTGTATGAAAAGAAAAAGCGAAATAAAGCATTGGTTGCGATCTTCGCCACCGGCGGCGTTTTTCCCCGTTCCTCCATCGAGGTGGCACCCTTTTCAGGTCGCACGTAAATACATGTCTCCCTTCGCCACTACATTCATTTCTCCATTGCTGACAGCCACGGCGCGTCTCACCTTTTGCGTCTATACTCCGAGGGCTGTCCTGTCGTCTTCGGAGAACAAAAGGCAATGACAGCCTTTTGTCTATTTCTTTTTGTCTTTCATTGGCACCGCGCACGAGGTGTCACACTCTGCTCCCCCTTTTTACAATTCAAATCGTTGTCTTTAGTGGCGAGCTTATCTAAAAAATGAGGAGCAGAAGAAGCCGACGAGTCGGTGGCATCGCCTCCTTCGATTCCGCAAGACCGTTTTAAGGCGGTTAAATCTAAGGGAGAAAAAAAAAAAGAAAACAAGAGAAAGATAATTTTCGAGAACTGCTCCTAACTCGTCCCCCCCCCCCCCGCTTCCTCAGTGCACATCTGTTCAAAGCGATTTCCTTTTCATCTTGCTCGGACATCGGAGATTATATTTTATTAGCTTCGCCACCGCGGGCATAGCTTTTCTCTTCTGCTCAACACGACAGTCGCGCATTCATTGTCGACCGATTCCCGGTTTCAGATTGTTCTTCCTCGTGCTCGCTCGAGCGGTTCTCGCGGATCTATCTTTTGAGTCAGATGAATACTTCAATGCAGTTGTCGCGCACTTCCAACATGTCGAAGAAGGACTTTATCACCTTTCACTGTCTCTGCGCGTGTATATATATATATATATATATATATATATATATATATATATATATATATATATATATATATATATATATATATATATATATATATATATATATATGACGTATGAAGCGATGATTGGTAGAAGCCGAGAAGGAAGAAGTGACAATGGAATAAACATGGCGTATGAGCCAGGCCACGTCGCCCATTCATTATAGCGTCACACAAGTCGACAGGATGAAGACCTGGCCACCACTCATCAACCTCACATCATTCACGAAGCCACCTGCAGTACGCCTCAACTGAATATCGACCACAGAAGAGGTGATCTCAGGCGCATTCAGTTACCGGCACCATGACAGAACCATCGGCTGACCTCGACATCCCCAAGTACACCGGATCAGCGGACGACGGACCCGTACAGGACTGGTTCAACCTATTCGAGGTCCACGCCGCCGCTGTATCCTGGTCGGAACGGGAGATGGTCATCAACTTTACTGACTACATCTCAGGTGAGGCATTCAAATTTTACCTCACCCACATCTTCGAGAACGATGAGTCTTGGAAAAAGATCAAAGAAGAAATGATCATTCGTTTCAAAGAATACGATGAAGACCTGTTCATACCTCATCAGCGGAAGGCTTTTGAACTGACCCATCGCAGTTACGCGAAGTCTTCCCGCAGTAAGCCTATTTTCCAAACGAGACCTCAGAGAAAATATACCACCATTGTATCATCATATGACTCTTCCGACAAAACGTCACGCATTCGAACACCGACTGGTAACTTGCACGTCGCAACAGACAAGGTAAAGCCTCCGTATACCGAAAGGAATTTAGACCATTTCGGCAAAAGACTAAACCTAAAGCCGGCTTTCCCAAGAACAATGAAATCGGCATTTTCAACGTGTTCACTGCACCACAACACTTCACATTTTACTGAACCACCAGAATTCCTTGATGCTTCGTGTCACACACAAGGCCCAGACGGTTTCGAGCGTGCGACGGAATTCACGCGTGACGAGCTAGTGAATCCTCACAATACCAGCCCCTACCCTGACATTCCGGACCACGGTCGTTCGACAGACATTGTCAGCCTAACTACGCTGCAAAAAGAAAAACATACGCCATCAGAACCACCTGAAGCCATGTCTGTTGTGCTCTCATCGTCAAGTGACAACACACATGTTAGTCAAAGCACCGCAAGAATTTCGAATCCACCAACGCTGGCGCATTGTCAACTGACAGAAGCATTTGCAATCAAGGATGACTCACAACCATCTTGGGACCGTTCTCATCAGCCTGTCACGCTGCTTTCATCGCAGGACAAGCCTAGCAGTACAGTGTCGACTACCGACAATCTACTGATCACATCACCATCTAAAGAAAAGCAGAGCCATGTTCCTGAAAGAGGCCCATCTGACGAACTTTCACAAGAAGACGAGCAATTTCAACGAAGGCAACTCCACGAACTCCAAGAACTGCAACGGCTACTCGAACAAGAACAACGATCAAGTGAAACCTCCTCACGAGTACACTTGTGGCTGAAAGATCATCAGAGACAACATCAATTAAAGAAGCAAAGACGAAGTCGATGCCTAAGCCATCTTCGCAGAAAGCAACGTCGACAAAGTTTTTTGCACCAGTTCTCAACGCCGTGTCTACGATTCAACAAACTGAGAGAAGACCACAGAAAGCTACGAAAGAGACGTGCAGCTACCACGTGTACTATGAAGGAACAAAGGCATCATACCATCAGCTTCGGTTCTCGCACATGCAGGCTGCAAGCACTCGTTCTGTCTCAGCCACGACACAGAGAGCAGCGTCTACGACGGAGAACTTCGTGCCTACGACATCCGACTCTCAAATGCTACAAGTACTTCGACCCTTGTTCATTCATGACGAGAATCGCTGTGTCATCAGTAATTTCTACGTTCAAGGCGTGCTTCAGTTGGCCAGAACGCAACAGCCAACCTCGCCCACCAGAGTTGTCATAAAATTCATCGGACTGCTCAATCGGCCTTGAAGATTTAGTGAGATTGTGGAACTCCGTCGGGACGTGAAACTGTGAATTTGGGCATTGTTTTGTTCATTCACTTCTTTAATTTGTTATAGTTTGTAACCAGTGCCATCTTTCGGGGGGAGGGGGAATCGTGTGACGTATGAAGCGATGATTGGTAGAAGCCGAGAAGGAAGAAGTGACAATGGAATAAACATGGCGTATGAGCCAGGCCACGTCGCTAGTTCATCATAGCGTCACACACACACACACACACACACACACACACACACACACACACACACACACACACACACACACACATATATATATATATATATATATATATATATATATATATATATATATATATATATATATATATATATAATGAGATCTAACATACAATAATGCCAAGGAAAGTATAGGGGAAGTTATCAGGCCAAATTGTAATGCCCCGCCGTGGTGGTCTAGTGGCTAAGGTACTTTGCTGCTGACCCGCAACTCGCGGGATCGAATCCCGGCTGCGGAGGCTGCATTTCCGTTGGAGGCGGAAACGTTGTAGGCCCGTGTGCTCAGATTTGGGTGCACGTTAAAGAACCCCAGGTGGTCGGAATTTCCGGAGCCCTCCACTACGGCGTCTCTCATAATCATATGGTGGTTTTGGGACGTTAAACTCCACAAATCATTCAATCAATCGAATTGTAATGCAATCGTGAAGAAAGAAAACTGGGTGAAAACATAACTTTCCGTGGGCAGGGACCGAACCTGCGACCGTAGATTGCATTACAAGCATTGCATTTCGGTCTATTAACTTCCCCTATACTTTCTTTGGCATTATTGTCTGTTAGATCTCGTCATTATATATATATATATTCTATATATATATATATACTATATATATATATATATATAATGAATGAGATCTAACGGACAATAATGCCAAGGAATGTACAGGGGAAGTTGTTAGAACCAATGGAATGTAAATAAGAAGAACGAAGAAAGAAAAGTGGATGAAAAAATAACCAGCCGTGAGCAGGAATCGAACCTACGACCTTCGAATAACGCGTTCGATGCTTATTCGACCTTCCGATGCTTATTCGGAGGTCGTAGGTTCGATTCCTGCTCACGGCTGGTTATTTTTTCATCCACATTTCTTTCTTCTTATTTACATTCCATTGGTTCTAATAACTTCCCCTGTACATTCCTTGGCATTACTGTCTGTTAGATCTCATTAATATTGTGTTAAAAACACGGAAAAACGAGCCCTTAGGTATACACTTCTTTCCCTTATATATATATATATATATATATATATATATATATATATATATATATATTATATATATATATATTATATATTATATATATATAATATATATATATATATAATGAATGAGATCTAACGGACAATAATGCCAAGGAATGTACAGGGGAAGTTGTTAGAACCAATGGAATGTAAATAAGAAGAACGAAGAAAGAAAAGTGGATGAAAAAATAACCAGCCGTGAGCAGGAATCGAACCTACGACCTTCGAATAACGCGTTCGATGCTTATTCGACCTTCCGATGCTTATTCGGAGGTCGTAGGTTCGATTCCTGCTCACGGCTGGTTATTTTTTCATCCACATTTCTTTCTTCTTATTACATTCCATTGGTTCTAATAACTTCCCCTGTACATTCCTTGGCATTACTGTCTGTTAGATCTCATTAATATTGTGTTAAAAACACGGAAAAACGAGCCCTTAGGTATACACTTCTTTCCCTTATATATATATATAATATATATATATATATATATATATATAATATATATATATATTATATATATATTATATATATATATATATACATAGTGTGTGTGTGTGTGTTGGAAACGCTAAAGAGATCAAGTTAACTTTCACAGGTAACCACATATTTGAGAACGTTGCCCGGAGCAACAACAAACGCGGAGATATCTAGGTGCGGGAAAAAAATATAGGATTATTATTCCACGTTACAAGAAACCATGGCAATCGTACACTTGCACGGTCAAAAAAAAAAAAAAAAGTCGTGTCAGGTTCACCGGGGCCGGAACTCATTCCTGTATTGCCCGCTTTCTGAGCGCCCACGTCTGCCTAATTTCCCGTTTCTTTTCTTGGGGTCAGCTCGCGTTTTAAATTCACGTTTTTCGTTTTTCCTCGAGTGAAGCCACTGTTCATCGCTTCTTTGTTCGGAGCGAAACTCGAACTCGCAAAAGAATGGAGAGAAAAAAAAAGTTAGACGAAGCACGAACGCACTGCACTCAAGATCTTCATAGACTACACACTACACGCCTTGTTCAATCAACGTCACGTTCGTGAACGTGTTCGAAACACTTCCGAGCAGCGGCGGCCGGCTGCCGTAGAAGCTGCCTGCTTCAGCCTTCTTTCGACTTCATTTACATTTACTTTTTAGGCACTAATGCAAGGAGTTTGACACACTTCGATGGGCCGCCGCTGTCGGCCTTTGATCTTTTCTTTTGTGTGTGGTGCCTCAGGAGGTAGGAGTATACCACATACAGAAAATGGTGAAAGATAGAAGAGAATAGCGTAACGGACCAACGAAAATTCTGAATAGACGTGACGCACCGTAGAAGAAATTGAAGATCCCTGTACTTTCTCACCAAGCTTGTGTTTATATTCAATTCGTTTCTTCCCCCAGCGTTTCCCTCCTCGCCTATTTCAAGGTGAGGAGACAGTATGAACCCATTAACGGAAGCGCCCGAAGTGAAGAAACACCAGACGCCCGGGAAAGCTGGGGAAAGTTTAGGATAAAATGCAGAAAATCGGCAGAAAGAGGGCAGGGAGCAGCCGAGGAGCTTTCTCGTTGCAAGGAGAGTGGGGAGGGAGAGGTGGTTTGGATATAACTCGGCGGCATGCACGAGTTCGCGCGCGGGGCCTCGTCGGTGAAAGAGGTGAAGTGCAGGCTTGGCGTGTTCTCTCTTCATTTTCGGCAGGCCTCGGGCAGACATGACGTGAGGGAATTCCTGACAGAGTGCAGGCTCTTCGATTACCCCTTTCCGCTTAGGCGAAGCTCTCGCATGCTCAGACGCGGCGACCTCTAAGCGAGCGCCGATACCAGCCGTCCACCAAAGCGATGTCAGTGAGGAAATCGACAAAACAAAGTAAACAAGAAGTCACCTTCTTTCTTTCCGCGCCACCGAACAGCCTCGCACGTGCGGCTGCCGATCGCGAACCCGCGGAGGGGGAGTCGACCTTCGGGGCTTAACACCTCGTTCTAATTGCACTCAATCCGTGGCCCCACTGCATGGTTTGCAGACTCCGGAACTATACCCACTGCAACCCAAGCGAATGAGCGCTATTTGGTTTTGTTTTTCTTTGTTTTGTTTGGTTTAGGATGCCTACTCGATACCCAAGCTCTCCGCTAGCGTCGTGCACGTAGGCTAGAAGATGTAAGATGGCGAGGAGTTTTATGAAGAGACGGCCTGCAAATCCCAGAGTTCCACGCGTTGTCACGGCTATTCGGTTTCGCCAGCGGAATTAGCGCGGTCCTCCGTAATAAACGAGCTCACCCAACAGCGACGCGCGCTAGGACCCTATATCCAGCACGATGAGCCTGCGGAGCAGTCACGCGAGACGAAGAGTCATAGCACGCCGCGGGGCGCGGGAGGAAAAAAAAAGATAAATGAGTGAAAGAATGGAAGACACCCCGCAGCTACTTCATGGTTGTCGACGCGGTTGCTTCGGATACCTCCGCGCATTTCTGGAACTGCGGGGTTTATGAAGCAAGAACGAACGCGGAGGCATGCGAGTGTCTCATGTCAGAATCAGACGCGTTAGATTCCTCCAATCGCATCGGAGCGTCGCGCGTTTTATGGTGACCCTTGACACGCTATTAATAAGCACGCCATGGTTGTCCTGTCGCTTGGTTCAATTGACGTCGCTTTGTTTTTTTCCACAGGTGACCAATACCAAAGCATTGGAGGACTCTGACGATACTGAAGTTGCGAACCACTTTCTGTACAAGTAGATCGAAACCTATAGGTAAAAGAAAAGTTGGGAATAGGTGACATCGGTCTTCGTTGTGACACTGTATACATCTGCAGCACATCGGGGAACACTGCAGAACACCGCAGGGTATACGGGGTAAAAAAGAGCAAGAAATAAAATACGGAGATCTGCACCTGCGTGTAGAGCACATTTTCACATGAACGCGATTTTCATCGACTAAGCGACGAAAGCCACGAAGGTAACGAGAGCTCACCCATAGTTGGAGTTTCGTCTGCAGTATTTCTGACTTAGCTTGTTTCACCTCACGTGCAGTAAACTAGTGCATTATTTAGTGGTTACCCCCCCCCCCCTTTCGTTTGACTTTCGCTTCATTGTTCTTAGTTACCTGCGAACTTAGTGTATTCGTTCGAAGACCGTTAGCGTAAAACGTGCCATCATGCATAATTAGGCAAAGTGCTGCGAGGAAGTTATTCTAAGTGTTTGCGCACTGGTTCCGGTAATCACGTAAAAGGGTTACATTGTGCAATACACCCATCGATAAAAAAAAAAACGAGGATTGAGGATAAAGACAAACAAAACATAAGTCGCGGTTATCGAACAGCAGCTACGCGACATATCCACGTTATGACACAACTATGGCACAAGCTTCGTAAGGCCTTGGTTAGAGCCTTGGTTATAGAAAGACAGTCAAAGCGTAGGGTGGTTTATTTAGGCACGCAATGAAGTTAATGTAATTATGCACGAAAAGGACTTCGAATTTCGGGCACAGGTTTATACAACGAACCTTTGGATCATTTCTTTATGTTTTCTGAAATTTAGTGTGATCGTTCACCTGTCTACCAGCGGGTTCTAAGGAGCGACGACTTGATAAGCTGAACGAGAGCTCATGATAACATTTTTTTGTGAAGTGCTCGCATAGAAAGAAAAAGCAAAATAATATACGAATCCAGGCGATTAATCAGTCACTCCATAGCAAAATTTATAGATGGCGGTATTTAAAAAGATGCTGTCAACACAGCCTGCAAAACTTATAAATTGCAGTAAAATTTTGTACATAGCGGCACGGAGATAGAAAGAAAGAAAAAAAAATGGATGACCGAAAACAATATAACAAAATAAGAAAACAAGTCAGAAAGAATAAAATGAAGAATGAAAGACAGAAAGGGAAAGAGGAACAGAAGGAAATTATACACGGTACTTCAATAACAGCGAAAAAGGCGAACCAAGCAACAGACTAGACGTAATGAATGGATGAATGAATGAACGAACGAGTGAATGAATAAATGAATGAATTCAGCATTCACCCAGCCAGCGCTCACTGAAGCTTGTCTGAAAACAGGGTTACGACTTATCTGCTCAGTGTTGGAGTTCCGGGAAACACCGTCATCATTCAAACAATAACCGCGGAAGCAATTGTGGCGCATTTGCTGCACACAGTTCTAGCTGATGCTGTTTTTCTCGCTTCAACTGTATGAGCTGACAACGTTTTTTTTTTTCGTAGGGAACTCATACGAATGCATAAAGGTAACGGCTGGTATACACAGAAAAGCAAATAAAAAAAAAGGTATTCGCGGCAGGACGAAAGTAGGAAGACAGGCGTCGTTCAGCTGACCCAAAATGCTCGGCTTACCCGCTTCGAGTGAGAGCAGGTCATGCGTAAACGTGCCAGCATATACTAAAATTGTGAGAGGGACCGCTTTATAAATCTATATATTTTAAAGGGCCACTCACCACCCCGCATTTGAAGACGAGGTGGTGATTTTCTCCTCTTTTTTATACACACGATGCATCCTCCTCGCCCCCTAGTTCTTGAATGCGCGTGAACAATATCAGCACTAGGCGCTAGAGCCAATCAGGATTTCGCGCTTGTCGGCTGCACGCTGTTATCGCGGCTTGCGCCGTTGTAAACACACAAAAAGAAGTGTGATAAGTTGAGCGTGCACGACGTTCACGCGAGACAAAGAAGAACGGATGGGCGGCTGCATGGCAAAGCAGTGCAGGAGACAAATCACATGTGATATTTCGCGTATATCAACCAATGAAGATCATGTACGCTGCAGACGTCACGGGAACTACTGTCTACGTCACAGCAGTGCGCCAAGAACGACGAGAAATATCAGGAAAGAGTATTGCGCTATTTTGTTTTGTATTTTGGGAGCCTGGTGAGTGGCCCTTTAAGAAAAAGGCAGAGAACGGAAAGCGAGGGAACGAGTCGCAACGTAAAACCCTCGCACCGACAGCGGTTGACGTATATCCGGTAGGTACGCGCTAAACAGTATCGTCATTTTTTGATTCACACTTCCCACAGTGACATTGGCACGTAAAGAATAAAATATCCAGAGATGTTCCTTCTTGCTTACTTTTTTACACTGGTACTAAGACCTCCTATCAGTGTAAGAGCAGTCGTGGTTGCCTTTAGCGCTATCAGCCATCATGTTAGTGAAGGCGGCGTTAGTGGATACATTTTCGTTTTAAGCGCGCAGCACTTTACGGGGCGGGGCTGTCGCATGCTGTTGTATTCTCGTCGCTGCGCGAAACACGCGCAATACCACACGTAGCACAATCACCTGTAGCATACCGAGCCCGCGCTCATGCGAAAGAGAAGTTTCCTTTCCCTTCTTCGCCAGCTTTCATGATTATCGTGAGTGTGCACGTTACTGCTATGACTATTGAAACAGTGGTACACAAACCACGTATAAATATTGAAAGAGGAAGCAGGCGATAAAAAACAAGTAGGTAGAAAGAGGGAAAAAATAGGATGAGAAATATAAAGAAATATTAGCATCTCGGAGGCCATAAAGTGTCTCACAATGCCTCACAGATAGCAGCACATTATCTAGCGTTTGCAGTTTGCTTGATCAACGCCTCTGGAAAGGCATGGTAAGTTTTCCGCTAGATGGACATAGTTGTCCCTTTTTAGAGCTGTTGGAAGGTTCTTGTGTGTTTTTAGCGGCGATGGCTGCACTATTCCGGCCTTCTTCGACGTATACCTTCAGAATTCGCCAATGCACCCACAAATCACCAAACGGGCTCGTTTTCGTAGTGACACCTGTCGAACAAAACGCGTTAAAGGTGCCCTGAAACACTTTTTCAAGCAACCATGGAATGAATTCACTAGAAGAGCTTATTGCCTCACGAGTTCAACGCCGCAAAAAATTTAAGAATTGGTCCAGTGCGAGTGGAGTTACAAAGGTTTGTCGCATGCTGCAATTGCACTATCTCTTTCGTCCCGACGAAAGTGCTGGAGGTAAGCAGGGAGTGGTGACAGGGGACAGAGAAACTACCGCGCCTCGTGACCTTGAGCACTTTTTTTTCTTCGAATGCGCGGTTTTTTCAGTGTGATCACGTGCGAACGCGTGGGCAAGTAGCGGCCTCCCGCGGCAATATATGTAACTTGCTTTTACGCTAACAGACGCGCAACCGATTTTTCACTCACAACCAACGGGGCCGAAGCCGTCGGTGGGATTTCTGCGACACGAGCTCTCTAACGCTATCACGTTAACAAATGAAACGGAACAAGAAATACTGAGAGGAAGAAAGAAGGAGAAAACCAAAGAGAAAACTGAGAAGGCTGCCCAGCTCAGCCCCGCACTTCTTTCAGACTTGGCGCCATCTGCGGTGAATCGAATTGAATGAAAAAAAAAAACTTTATTTTAATCCTGAAGGACGGCTTGATTTTGTATCCGGACAGCTTAGGCATCTTAATAATTGGTGTGCACTGCGTTAGTGAATACGAAAGGCAAGAAGGACCGCCGTGCACAACTCTTGGACGGGGCACTAACGCGTGCTCTGGCACCGAAAGTAGAAGAACAGCTCCACGTAACAATCGAGAGTCTTCGTATCCACTGATCGCGTGCATTACGACAATGAGAGGTTGCCAGGACAACAGCTGGCGACAGCGGTACGTGCCAAAAAAAAAGAAAAAAGCTGTATATTGAATATAGGCTCAAAGGGGGACGCCATTGCAGGACGCTACGTGAAGAACCAAGCCTATCGCGATGACAAGACGCCACTGACCCCTCGCGCAGCAGCAGCCGTCGTGCGATGGGTCCCACAGACGGGATACGGAGAGAGCAGCTCCGAATGCGATGCTCGTAGTGGAAACGGAGGAGCGACGCAGTAAAGCTGATCGAACTCGCGGCTAAGCTCATTCAGACGAGCGACAGACGACATAGATCGAGGAGCTTCTCTGCTTGACCGGGGCCGTGTTGTATTACACCGAGCGAGCCTGCTTAGCGCCCGATGCGCGGCACTGCACTCGTGTGGGCCTCCTCCTGCTAGGTCCCCCCCCCACCCCCCACTACCACACCACGAGCACTGCGCCTGTCGTACGGCTTATCGCAAACAAGGCGGCTGAAAACACGGTCCATGTATACAGCCTGTGCGAGTGGGCTGCTCGCTCTGCGAGGCCAAGAGCTCGCGCTGGAATGGACCAGCCGCCTGGATACACCGGCCTTTACTCTTTTCTTCTTATGCTCTCGTGCACTTTAGGGAGCGTGTTTGGCCAACGGTGCGAAGCGTCCGCGTTTGAAGGAGCACTGCAGAGGCAGGGCGAAAAAGTTAGGCGAGTGGTAGGCGGCTCTTATCGCGTCTGGAGTCTGTACACTTACATAAAAGGGAAGAAGCACACAGCGCATTCAGGAGATAAATTTTAGATTTTAAACATTAAACCGGTACCAATACCACTCGTCCCCTAAACACCCAATTACACGAATGATCAGTCGATGTTTTGCGTTCATGATACCTTTTTTTTTACAAAATATAGGGTATTGACTCATTGGATGAGATCTATACGTATAATCTGAGTCTTCAAACAAGCCCATGCCTCTCTCCAGTGTAGGCTAGCATAGCAGTCAATATAGAACGTCCTGATCGGATAACCACTGAAAGAAGACACGAGCAAGCTCGGTACTAGCTCGTAACTTCCTCTAACTTTTAAACTTAGGAATGGCTTGTGGCGTTGAACTTCGCAAGGGCCGAGTCTGGCTAAGCAAAAGCGTCTTTAGACTCAGGTGATCTTTGAATCGCAGGTGATAAAGAGCAACACTGAGAAGGAGCCCATTTTATGCGTTTGCAGCATGTGATCTCCAGCCTCTTAAATAGACAGAACGCAGAACTGCCGTCATGCAAAACTACAGTCTCTTATTTTAAGGGAGTAAAACAATAAAGCATTTAAAAAGGGTACAAAGACAAAAAAATGCGCTCACAAGAACGACATCGCACCGCCACTAACATAAAAGATAAATTAAGTTTTCACAGTTTCATTTTTTTAGAAGATGATACACGAAGTTACATTTCTTAGATATAGGAGACAAGTACAACGCCTCGGACTCCTTCGACCTCGTCCCAATCCTTCTATTTCTCACTATTTACTTCTCACTCTATCCTTTTAATCCCCCTTTATCCGCTTGCTTCGTGAGCTACTGCTGAGGTGCCGCACTTAGTTTCAGACAGTTGCGGGGCTCACCTTTCGTTTCTTTTCTCCCATTTAGGAATCACTTACCCCCTGGTACCCCTTCAACTAAGACAATGTCGTCTTTGTTTGTTGCAAAAAACTTAAAACGGTAGGAACATGAAAAGAGGCCAATGTTACGCGTCAGCGTGGTCGCAACACAACCGCCGAGAACAAAACATGGCAGACACTATCATAATACACACCTGTTGTGGCAGCACAGAATGATATGGTGAAATGAATTGCTTTCATCGTGTTGTAATTCGTAGGAAAAAACGACGAGAAGAACGAGCCACAGCGCATGCCGTGTGCGTTGTTCTGTTTCGTCTTATGACCTCCCCAAAGCGCAATAAAACGCCAGCCCACATTTTCACCATATCAATTACTTCCAAGTAACTTGTTACGCATAGCAGGTTCAGCGGCGCGCCATGTTACGTAAGTGCGCATAGACAGCATACTTGAAGTGGACGCATGCCAAAGCGAGGTTTCGTTTTGCCACATTACGTACGCTGAAAATACTCTACCGCTGTTGTATTAGTATTATTAACCTACTTTGCCTCAGAACACATAGACTAATAAGTACAGATATAAAGAAAATGCACAAAAAGGACAGCCACGCAATAAATGTGGTCGAGGTTTTTTTCAGCGTCTACGCATAACTAATCATTGGAAATAAACTGCGCAATTGCAGTTGCGTGCGGTTATCTGTGCTGTCATCAAGCAAACTTGGACCGCCAGAAAAAGACAGGTTAATAAGTTATTCTCTATACGGTGTAGATAAGCTGCTACTATGACTATAAATACATTATATCGAACACGCGGAAGGAGAATCGTTGAATGACATTCACCGTGCTTTGAATGACACGGTCTCTGTTATATACAGAGTGAATACATTATTACATTATTCAAATTCTGGCGACGAGTATACTCGCAGAAATGCGCGAAGAAAATAGAACTGCAGTATGCATGCCTCAATAAAGAAGTGCGATAAGTTTGGTTACCTACCAACTGTAACGGTATAGAGAACGCTACAATAGCGTGGAGTTTAAAAAAAGGAATGAAGATACCACTCGACAAAGGTTCGGTAACGGGTCTAGATAGTTGGGCTAACAAAAACAATACTTATTCAATATGTGAAAAAAAAATAGACTGGAAACATCCGCTGAATAAAGCGTTACTGACTCGAATGCGCGTATAACCGAGGTTTCCCCGACGACGACTGAACACGCCCCGCCGTGGTGGTCTAGTGGCTAAGGTACTCGGCTGCTGACCCGCAGGTTGCGGGATCAAATCCCGGCTGCGGCGGCTGCATTTCCGATGGAGGCGGAAATGATGTAGGCCCGTGTGCTCAGATTTTGGCGCACGTTAAAGAACCCCAGGTGGTCGAAATTTCCTGAGCCCTCCACTACGGCGTCTCTCATAATCATATAGTGGTTTTGGGACATTAAACCCCACATCTCAATCAAATCAACGATTGAACACACGAATCTCGAAGGCGAATAGATAACCACGATACGGCTGCGCAAGAGCCACTCTAAAACGCTTCCGTGGCACTGAAATGCCTCACTCTATCCAGATAAAGGTGCAGAAGGAGAGGAAAGAGGAGGAGGGGGGGGGCAAGATGTATCGATTACGCATCTCGATTGATTTTGTTACCCCGACGAAGAAGCGTGTGGTAATTTTTCATCGCGCAGTCAGCAGAGAAGCGCCGTATCTT
The DNA here is from genome assembly GCF_013339725.1 of Rhipicephalus microplus. NCBI lineage: Eukaryota > Metazoa > Arthropoda > Arachnida > Ixodida > Ixodidae > Rhipicephalus > Rhipicephalus microplus. The sequence continues at coordinate 121,460,187 of NC_051170.1, read as the reverse complement.
CAGGAGGGGTGCGTCGAGAATACCTCGGCGCGCAATTTGGGTTGGCGTCTCACGGTGTTGCGTGTGTGTGCTTATAAAGAAGAGAGAGAAGGAGAGAGTTGCAAGATGGGAGAGGAGGGGCGAAGGGTATACTTCGGAAATAAAGAGGGCGAGGGCTGGCCAGCATCGCGATTAGCATCCGGCCATCCTAATTGCTTTCTAATCGCTCCAACGGAAGCCGACGAGTGAGCCCGGAGCGGAGCTATGGGCCCTCGATAAATTATTCATCGCTTCGCGGACTCCCCGTCTGCCACAGAATCGCACTCTAGTGAGATTCCTTCACGCGCCATTACTCCCGTGTAGAAACAAGCGCTCGCTACTTCGCCCCCCTCTCCCCCAATGTCGCTTCGGTTTCCTTCTGCTTCAACTCGAGTCTCTAATTATTCTCGAGTTATTTTTCTACTTTCAACGCGATTCATTTAGCAGTGACTCTCGAGCGCGCGTGGTTTGAAAAAAGAAAAAAAAACGAAACATAAAAAAAGTAAAGAGAAAGAACAGACCACTTCGATCGCTGAACAACAAAGTACCCCAGCCCCATGCTGAAGCTGAGAAAAGCAACTTCGTTCGAGGTCTTTTTCGTCGATGAGCCGCCGCAATGAACGCTTTTTGCATTTTCGGTCGTCGTACTTAGAGGGTCGCTAAAGATACTTCGTGCGGTGTTGCCAACAACGCAGAGAATGGCGGCATGCTTGGGGCAAAACAAAAGAGATCATTAATCAAATCGCGCAATGGTTGGTGATAGAGCGCTCGGACTGCTTCATTAAGGCTTACGTCTTCAGCAAGCAACTTCGGTTGCAACACAGACAGGTGATGCGCGGCGGCTGCATGGAATCCATTATTAAGAGACGGGCCAGAAGACGCCTTTTCTGTTCTTTTAATACAGCGGCACCAACAAGAATAATGCAAGCAGTAACGTTCCACTTCTCGATGAAGACGTGGCTACCGTATTGTGAAACACAACTTTCTTTAGACAGTATCGCAGATAATGCCTGGCAAAGAAAAATAAGCCCGGCTCGATTAAAGAAATACCCAGCGCTGCTAAAGCTGTCCTGCTTGGAGCCGCACTGTCTTCGGAAAATATGCCCCGTTTTGAAGCGACACGCATTTTGGCTGCTCCTGTCCCACGCCGTGACCCAATATCGCATAAGTAATTCCTGAATACATTATTACCTCGGCGCCTCGCAAAAACTACGGCGCAGAAAGCACACGCAGCACATTGACTATCAAAGCTACCTACGCAGCTCCGTATCTAAAATATCATCCCAAACGCTATCAGAATCCATTCAGTTGCGACACGGCGTTGCAACACAGGTTAAAGACACCGAGCATGTCTTCATCCCCATTTTTTCTTAATACAAAAAAAAGTTGTGCCATGGCAACCATATCGAGCATCTATTGCGAAGGCAATGTACCCAATCGAAGATGACTATATGGCATTTCCTTTCGAAACAACGCTAGGAGAATATCAGATATCGCTATTCATCTGCACTCAACAGCTCCGCGATAGCGCAGGCAAGGACGTGAAACCGAGACCGCGAGGGCATGGAATACAATGGACGAGTTTGGTATCGGCGCGGCGAAAGGTGCAGCCACGTTAAGTATACATACAAGCAAGGGCACGCGTCTAGCTGCCGACGCGGTGGCAGCACCGAGGGAATAGAAGCTCGCAGAGCGCTGGCAACCAGACTTTCCAAGGCCGGGGTTACCGAGAAGAGTATAGAGAGGCGAGGACAGCCACATGAGAGGCCAGACGCGGGCACGCGCGGAGTGGACGGCAACAAGAGCAGCAGCTTCCCCCGCTGGAATACACGCGCACGCAGCAGCCGGAGGGGGGAGAAGCGAGCCCAAGGAGAACCGCGGTGGAAGAAGACGCGGGGACGCATCGTTGAGGCGGCAGATCTCTTTCACATGCAAATAAGGACAACCCCTTCGCGTGCATACATCTTTGTTCGCGCGCATACAAATCGGTTTTTCATCTGAAAGCGAAGGAGGGCGGTTGCAAGGGAGATAACGCCGGCAGCATCCAAGTATGTACGCGCGAAATCGCTCCCTCACATCCGTGCTCTCAGCCTCTTCGAACTCCTCCGCCATACTCCGCATACGCTCGTGAGCAGTCTCTCTCCCTACTCCTGCAGCATGCGGTCTGTCGCACGTCTTCTAGTGTGCACTGTGGCTGTGGCTCCGGCGAGACATGTACAAACACATGTGCAGGGACGACACCTCCTCCCCACATCTTTTCTACGCACCGTATCCTCACCCTTTATTTTATCCAGGTGAACACGGAGTTCTGGGACCACGCCCCTCTCCTTTACGCGCGTCTACCGTACCGAGAAGCAAGAGGTGGCGTACGAGCCACTTTCGTCACCCCGGCTCCTAATCCCGACCCTGGCACTTTCTTCTTGATTTGCTTCTTTTCTTTTTCTCCCTTTTCTTCTTCTCGCGCGTGCTACTAGCGCGTCCGCCAAATCAAACACACAAAAAAAGTTTTGTCGGGGAGCCGAATTCGAAATATTGACTCATCCTTTTTTCAAAACTCGTCGTCACCTAACAGTGTTGTCCACTTCTTCACATATAATAAATTTTTGCTGAGGTTTGTAATTTTTCTTCTTACTTTTTTCCCCAGTTCTTGTCTTTTTTCACGAGAGAGAGAGAGAGAGAGATAGAAAAGTGAGTTAAAGTCACTGGGCGGAGGAATAAGTGAGTACATCGCGGCGCCGAACGGCGGACGGGTTCATCTGCTCACTCCAGCGCAACTTGTGGAATCACCCACAGGTACTTGAATAGAGCATAGCTGAACAGAATGGCCGAGTCCTAAAGGGTGAGGGAAAATTAGCGTTACTTCGTGTCGTATCTACTTGAAATGATTTTTGAAGAGTGCGACTGCCTACTGTTACCATTTGCCAGCTGAAGCGGACACTTTGAGTGGTGTGGAGGGCTCACAGAGTTCGATTGCTGAAAAGAAGGGGTCGCACAGGGCTGACAACCAATTTATGCTTGTTCGAAATAGCTACGGTTGAATACAAAACCGAGAATGCTATCTGTTGTGTCGAAGATTCGACCCAAGCAAGGGTCATCAGCTGCTCTATTCTTGCTTCGATGGCCAGAAATGATTGCGTGATTATGTCGCCCGCATGAACTGTACGCGAGTTGGGATTCACGGAGCTTAGAGTTACTATTGACTGGCCATTACGAGGTCTCTTTCCGCGTTATCACACAAAATATGCTCCATTACGTGCCGGTTTCAGAAAGCCGGGGCTCCGTGCGACAAGGCGTTGACGCACTGAAGAGCAGTCTTGATAAGTCAAGAAGAGCACTCTTACAAGTAGCCTTGGTAAACAGTGGACAAGACTCCCGCTTTGAACACATGAAAGCTCGACAAAATATGCCCCGAAAGAATTCTGCAGCTGGTTGCCATAGGAACCTCTTCGCTTGCACAGAAGAACGCTGAAAACATAAGCCCCTTGTAAGAAGGCGCCGGGTATTATAATGACATAGGTGCCTAACCTGGGCGAACCCATTATCCTCAGTTAGGATGCAGTATGTTAGAAAGAAATCAACAATGTAGACCTATCCAGAGAGATCGTTGTTGTTGTTGCTCTTCTTCTTCTTCTTCTTCTTCTTCTTCTTCTTCTTCTTCTTCTTCTTCTTCTTCTTCTTCTTCTTGTCGTCGTCGTCGTCGTCGTCGTCGTTGTTGTTGTTGTTGTTGTTGTTGTTGTTGTTGTTGTTGTTGTTGTTGTTGTTGTTGTTGTTGTTGTTGTTGTTGTATACAATATAGCTCCTGCATAGCTGACAAGAAACAACGCAGTAATGCACGTGCACTTCAGCAGTCTCGGTCGGTGGAGTGCTCCTAGGCGTCATTTGAGGATGGGGTGAGGGGGTGTCTTCCTTTTACAAACCATCGTGACTGGGCTCATCCACCGTGCATCACAACGTCAACACCTTCTCACCTTTCCCATCGGGTTTAAAAATGAAAAAAAAAAAACAGTGCGCGTCGAACCTGGTTTCGTTTGCTTGTTTCGTTTTTTTCTTCTTCTTCAGCTTCTTTTACTTCGTTGCACACCGCGAAGTCATTGCCGAGCGTCAGTCATCGTTTGCGTTCACTTTCGCGCTGCCAACATCATTCGAGTCTTCGCGGGCTACGCCATCTTGCGTATATTTTTCGTCAAGCCGCTCTTCGCCTGTTCTTTCACGAAAAACTGGACCGAAAAGGCTACGCGAGACAGGAAACCTGTTTTCGCCGCCGCGAGAAAAGAAAGCACACGCTTTATTTTTTTCTATTCTTCGAGCCAATCGTAGAAGACCCGTGACGCTGAATGCCTACTCCAAATAGCCCCGAGGACAGGAAAGAAGTGAAGCGTAAGGATGAAAGAGAGAACGGAGACAGTAGCGAAGGGCCGAAGCTGTCCGCCCAGCAGTTGCGGGGAAACCATTCTTTCAGGAAAAAAAAAAAAAAAAAAGGACCGGTGGCGCAAAGAGTGGGCGGACGGCAGCACGCGCCAGCGGCATCGAAACGGTCCTCTTTGAAAAGACGAACATGCCGTTCAGTTCAATTTAGCGCCAGCGCGTTCACTGATAAAAACAAAACAAAACGAAAGCAGGGTAGTATAGAGAATGCCAAGCGCACGTCTTTAACCTTCCCCAGAAACGAAAAAAATACTGGGAGGGCGAGGGGGCAGAAAAGGTAAAGAAACGATTGACGGGACAAGGAACGAGAGAAATTCGTTGGGATGCGGGGTTGGTAGCGCCAAGAAGACGAGGGAAAGAAGGTGAGATGAGAAGGATGAAACGACTTGTCTTTTGGACAAACAGAGGGCCGAGTATTTTGTGCGCCCAGTTGCGGCGAAACGACGTCACACAGAAACGCGCTTTCAGAGACACAAAGGCGAGCCACTTAGGTCACAGTAACGGGTGTATATTATGTGCCCCCCCCCCCCCCTCCTTTTTTTTTCATTGGTGTCACCAAGTCGAGATGTAGTTCTCGGTCGTACAGAGCACCACGCTCCCGTAGCGGAAACGAGGCACACGCCTCGCATGACTTCATTAGCTCGCCGTTGCCCCCGAAGACCCTGGACTCCTTCACTCTCTTTTTAATTCGACCATATCGGAAAACGGAACTAAGCTCGGCACGTGGGGTGTCGACACAAAGCACTAAATGCGAGTCGAACGCCGCTCGTCGCTAGTGGGCGCTGTGTGCATGATCCGCGGTGGACCGTGAGAAAAAAAAAAAAAGAAGAGTATTTACGGGCGACCTCGTAAACTGGGGCTTTCTCGGTCCTCCGGAGCTTCGAAATGAAACGGAAGGCTGAACCACGTTGTTCGCCGCCGTTCCATTCAGTTTCGTTCCTAGGTCTTATGGTCTCTTTCTCGCTTTCTGCTTGGACGTGACAAGCCCGTGTACGCTCGGGTGCCTTTCTATTGCGGGAGGTTTGTCCGAAACAGTCGTAACTGCCGTTTCGATCTCTTGAAAGGTGAGTGTGAGACCTGAGGCTAACAGGCAGACTCGCACTTGTATCTTTTCTATACCGCCACGGAAATGAAGGAACGAGAGAATGGAGGAAAGAAGTCCGCCCGTTTGTTAGCTCCCGCGCCATCACCGTTTCCTCGGTTTACGTTTTTATTTGGCGGCTCAAAACAGCCTAGCATAAGCTAAGGCGACCGCGTACAACGTACACCAGCGTCAGAGGGCACTCTTGAAGTCTATTACGAAGGCCTGTACACGGAAACATTAGTAACGCGGATAAAATCACGTGCCCGGAGTTCGTTTCGCCTCACTGGCCTAGACCTGTTTCAGTGCGGTGGTGGAAAGCTATAAATAATAATTGTAGGGGTCTTACGACCCAAAACCACAATATAATTGTCAGAGATGCCGTAGTGAAAGACTTCGCAGATTCTGACCATCTGGTGTTATTTAAGCTTTACCCAACTGATAGTAGAAGAATGTTAACTCGGTAGAGAGCTGTGTACGCATCACCCGCCTCTCAGCCCTAAGTACAGCACTGGTAGACAGTGATAACGGGCGAGTTGATCTTGACAGTTACGCAAATTATTAAAGAACGTCATCGAGCGCCACCTTTTTTCTTCATTATCTGTATATCCATTATTATTTCCACTGTGCACGGTATCAAACACGAAAACTATGCGTATGGTTAACCTCTTCGCCTATCTAGTAATTATCTGTCCCTCTATCGGTGCAACATAGCGGAAGACTGGTCCCCAGGGCCGATTTTGCCGTAAGTGCCATATCTCCAGTCTCCCTCCCTCTCCCCCCCCCCCCACACACACAGGCACGCACACACACCCTGTTCTTGATTTTATTGCGCTCATCGTCAGTCGTCTACCAGCCGTTTCTGAATTTTGGCAGGCTAACGCATGACGCATAAAGTTGAGTCTTGGCTTATCTTGCGCTGCTGAACACCAGTCCCAAAATATAGGACGTCATATTACACATAAGAAAAATATATATATAGGGTGATGCAAAATAGCCCCTCTATGCCTGCTATAAAATGTCGCTGATAAAAAGGAGTGTTGGCGCAGGGGTTGAAATTTCAAGAACTGATGTCACTATACATCGTAAGAGCGCGACACGTGCTCTCCCGTGTCCCTAAAAAAGAGGTCAGCGCAGCCGCGAGCGACAGCGACGCAATAATGCGTCCGCAGTGGCCCATGGGACAAGAGCGGGAGAGAGTGAAGTGGCGTCGCTCGAACAGGGTGAAGGAGTGATCGCTCCTCTTTCAGCGACGCACCACTTCATATTTCTCCACACGACATGCAGTTCTCGTATTTGCACATTTATGAGAGGACCGGAGGCACGCGACCTCGGGACACACTTAGAGAGGGCGATCAAAAGCTGCGTGACGAGCGAAGAAGAAGCGCCGCATATGCAGAGACGACCGGTGTCGGCCGTCATGAAACAACGCGTAATGCATGCGAGAACATAAGAAGCTCTGCGCTAGTGTCGGGTCGAGAGCGCCGCGTCACATACGCGAGCGTAAGCCGCGGGGGGCTGCGGACGGGACGAAGGAAAAAAAAAAATCCCGAGTGCTCGGGGCGATCTACTGTATTCTCAATTTCATGCATAGCGTGCGACGCGAGGCAGACTTGCGATACTTCCTCCGGTGGCCGAGTTCAAAACACGTGCACACACAAGTAAAAAAAAAATGTGTTAACGCTGCTTCACACTGGAGGTGCCGGGCATGAAGGAAGTGCGGAGCTGGGCAGCCTTCTTTGCTTCCTTTTCGATTTTTTTATTGCCTCCTCTCCTTATTTTTTTCTCTTTCGTCGTTTTCTTGTTCCCTCTTTCCCTCAACATTTGTATTTACGTCTTCCTCTCTCTTTATCCATTTCTTTTTCTGTCTTGCTTTACATTGCTTCCTATTTTCCTCTTTCTCTCGCTTTCTATTTCACACTTGCTCCCTCTTTTTTTTTTTGTTCCATTTTGATACGCGGTTTTCCTTCTCTTACGCCACGCCCACTAGTTTTTTTTTCTTCTTGCTGATGATGATAAGTGATCATCATCAAGGCACTCGAATAACAAGAAGGCTTCTCCTAGGCGCTAGCGCGCGCTCAATATGCGGCCGCAGATGCGGCGTTGCGCCAAGCAACAACGACGGCTGGGCCCCGTAAAGCGCTGCGCACTTGAAACACAAGGTGACCTCCTCATCTCGCTTGATTTAGGTGTCTAATAACGCCACTCCCATCTCAGCGTTCGTCCGTTCACATGTATTCCTCGGGTACACTTCGTGTTTCGTCTCGCTGTCTCGTTTACGTTCGAAACCGCGATAGACGTCTTAGTGGAGGGCTCCGGAAATTTAGATTTACTGGAGCGCGTTGACTTGCACCCAAATCGAAGTACGCGGGCCTCGGGCATTTTTCGCTTTCATCGAAAACGCGGCTGGCATTCGCTTCCGCGACCCGCATCAGCGGTCGAGCACAAGCGTACGATTGAGATCTGTTCTTCCTGTAGCCCAATGGTCCCATGAACGGGGCAAATTTATTGGGTCCTTCGGAACGCACTTTAGCACGTTGCTGCAGTAATAATAATAATAATAATAATAATAATAATAATAATAATAATAATAATAATAATAATAATAATAATAATAATAATAATAATAATAATAATAATAATAATAATAATAATAATAATAATAATAATAATAATAATATTAATAATAATAATAATATTAATAATAAAAGCCTGACCACGCAGGGTGTCAGCCCTGTAATATTTCAAACCAGACTGACAGGTTCTACTTTCGTAGCCGCTAGCGAGCTTCTCTTTTACTACTCAGCTAACTCCCTTGCTATTCGTTGTACAATGCGTTGCTTCTCTTACTTCCACTAATGTGGACACGTGTAGTTATTTTTCAGTTTATTCATCAACTACTACCTCGATTCTGGAGTTCTCTCGTTATCGTCCTTTAGGTTATTCGCTTCTCGTGGCCTCATCAGGATGTGGCCTCAGATTAGCACAAGAATCTCCTCATCGCCCAGATTCCTCCCTCCCCCCTATTTTCTTTTCGTTTGTCGACAAGGCTCTGCTTTCTTACACAACTCTGCTGTCAGACACAGGTGCCCATACATCAGGAGTTCATTAAGAAGACTGCCCGAAGGACGTAGGGGCACGAGGCCAGCGAGACAGAGTAAACGCGTGCAAACCCCCAGGGTACAGGTGACGCAATAAAGGCGCCACTGATTGATTTATGGAATAATTGAACTGGACTACACGGGGTACAACAAAGAAAAAAGCAAACAAAAAAAAACAAAACATTAACAGAAACGTAACACGGGTACTTTCATCTTTTTATCTGAGGCAATCACGGCGTGAAATCACTCCCCAAGGCCACAGTCTTTGTTTAATCAGCGAGGCACCAGAAGCAAACGAATAATAATAACATCGAAAAGAAAGCCGCCAACAAGGTCAAACTAAAAAAACATGAAACCAATGAGAAACGCATTGCATGCTGGGAGGTTATCAACGAATGTGGCTTCGAGTGAATGCAAGCAACCCGAAAAAACTGCCCTATACTCATTCAGTTGGTTGCTTTCTGGATTTCGCTTCAGTAAAACCAATGCGCCCGTCCTTAGCTTGCTTCCCTGATGAAATCAGACTTAGGCTAATTTTCAGCAGTATACTTGATGCGGTAGGTTGCGCACAATCATGGCGATGCCGAACTTGCGTTATGAAGTTTGTGACGGCTAACAGCAAACCGGATATCATCACAGCGCCAGACATAAAAGTACTCTTTCATTCATTTATATCTCATTATCCTTCCTGACATCTAAATGGCCATTTGTCTTTTACACAGCAATAATAAATATTGACCCCATTCCGTTTTGACAGTGCACTATGCCGCGAAACGTTTCTGCAAAATGTACTTCAACTTTAGTGTTTGTTTTCTAAGCAAGCATGTTTGTGTGTCTATCTAAACGATTTCTTTGAAATGAGCTTTTTCTATTCATCCCGACAAAAGCGGGCACCTAAATCAACTGCGTTCGACAACTGCAAAGAATTTCAAGCCCACAACTTTCCCCACAATTTAGCAAAAGCAAGTGAAAGAAGGTGGGTAAAATTACGAAGAAACGGTTCAATTCTAAAGTAAACAAACATACGGCTGCATTTCAGACGCATCAATATTCTTATTTAGGGAAAGGGGGGGGGGGGAAAGCAGCAACTTCGGAGGTTCTATTCCTCTTATGTGTGATTGATAATGCATACCAAATTAGGGCAATCGGCCAGGCAACCATGGTACGATGATATGATGATATATGAGGTTTAACGTCCCAAAAGAACCATATGATTATGAGAGACGCCGTAGTGGAGGGCTCCGGAAATTTCGACCACCTGGGGTTCTTTAACGTGCGCCCAAATATGAGCACACGGGCCTACAACATTTCCGCCTTAATCGGAAATGCAGCCGCCGCAGCCAGGATTCGATCCCGCGACCTGCGGTTAGCAGCCGAGTACCTTAGCCACTAGACCACCGCGACGGGGCGCAACCATGGTACGAAGGTTCAGGTCTGGGTCGTGTAAATAACTGCTTCAAAACGAACGCCTCGAGGAAAATCACCGCAACTTTTCCGTGTATTTGCATACATCAATAAAAGGAGGAAGAGTGCAGCGGTGACGAAAAGTTGATATGAGAAGAAGGGCGCAGGTGTGTTTGAAGCGTATCAGCCGCGCGAAGACACGACACCGTAGAGAAAGTGTATCGAAGTAGGCAGCGAAGGCTTCTCGCGGTTCATTAATTGAGCACGTCGTCTATCAGTCTTGCGCTGCCGCAGAAACACTTGACCGACGCACCAGATCAAGGCCCCAACGGCACGGCCCCGCACCTAGTTCTCTCGAGCTCTCAAAACTCGGATTGAATTGGATTGGATAAACTTTTATTTCAAAACTCGGAAACACCGCTAGATATGAGCAGTTGGAGGAGGATGAGGATGAAGAGGCTGAGAAGCGAGGGCAAATCGTGGCAACAAGGCCAGCGTAAACATGAAGCGGCGGCCATTACCGAGCCGTAATAGCCGCTCACAACGGCCGTTCCCCCGCTGCGTACAGTTTATCCATCGCCTCTGTGTAGAGATGGCGAGGCCTCGCTGTTCTTGGAAGCGAAGAAAACATGAAACAGCCGCGGCACCGGCTGCACAGTTTGTATACGCTCCGATAGAGCGAGCGTGCATGCTACGCTCGGCTCTTTCCACTCCGCGTAACGTTCTCGCTTTCTCCACCTCACTGCTTCGCTGTTAGTTAAGTCGGAAAACAGAAGTGACGAGCTTCAAACTTTATCGGGTCTTTGCGTGCACTATAGACACAATTTCTCGTTTGTTTGTTTTTTGCCTAAATTTTAATGACTTGGCTAGCTGTTTCTAAACCTCCCGACGTTGACAGAGCCCGCTCCACGTTGAAAGAAAATGAAAAAGCCTGCCTAGCACCCATAACGGCAATCATCATCATCATCATCATCATCATCGTCGTCGTCGTCGTCGTCGTCGTCACCGTCAACGTTAGTTACCGGTGTTGGTGTGACTTCGAATTCAATGGCAGCAGTTTGAAAGCTCCCAGTATGACGCCGAAACTTTAAATAAAAGGGTCAGGAAAAGATCAGTGCTTTTCCCCGCCGCGGTGGTCGAATGGCTAAGGTACTCGGCTGCTGACCCGCAGGTCGCGGGTTCAAATCCAGGCTGAGGCGGCTGCATTTCCGATGGAGGCGGAAATGTCGTAGGCCCGTGTGCTCAGATTTGGGTGCACGTTAAGTAAAGAACCCCAGGTGGTCGAAATTTCCGGAGCACTCCACCACGGCGTCTCTCATAATCATATGGCGGTTTTGGGACGTCAAACCCCACAAATCAATCAAATCAAAGATCAGTGCTTTTAGTTTCCACTTTTGAACAAGAACTTTACGAAAAAAAAAAGAGCTGGTGAAGCGCGAAGACAAAGCAAAAGCAAGCAAAGCAACGTAAAAACGGCAACTGACGGCTACGGTGGCCACTGCATAGGTCGGTGGGTTCGATTCTCGGTCCATTTTCGGGGCACCCCACAACAGCGATTCGCCTATGTGGCGCGTCGCCTCGAAGTGTTCATAAATGGAAGCAAGTGAAAAAATGAAGTACGAAGACAATACTCAAAAGGGTGCGAGAAAGAGAGATAACGAAAAAGCAAATCGAAATTCACAGCGTATTGCTTAACATGTTTATTCACGGTGATTTACTTGCAAAATGAAAGAAAGAAATGGGAAGGGGAGGAAGGGGTTAGGGCAGGGCGGGCAGGTAAAGACGAGGAATGCCAAATCTACGTTTCCATTAACCTCACATCAAGCTTTTCCACAGCGCAGCACGTTTGTCAAAGCTCACTAGTGCGCCGTGTGCCTGTGCAAATACTTATCCTCTACCATTTATCTCCCTCTTGGACGTCGATACTTTCCTCATTCATGCACTGCCAGCTGCCCGAGCTAGGCAGTTGTAGTGCTGGCCATCCGTACTACAGGACTTCAACGTCCCTCTTTCTGTAAACATATGCTTACTCGAATATACAGCCACTTACACAGTGTCAATTCACCTTTACCAAAACGAATGAATGGCAATCACGACAACCAGTTCTACATTGTTTATTGCTTGTCTTATGCGTATGAAGCCAGAAGTTAATTATGGTTTTGGTATATGTAGAAGATCTCTTAAGATTTTCAATTTCATTTCATTTCATACGACTCTTTCCTATTCCCGAGTTTATTTAGCGAACTACGCAGCCTACAGGCAGTAAGTAGTCAGCTTGAAATGAAATCTATGTCTCCGCAATAATAAATGCTCCCAGTACTTCCACAATACTCTAAACAAACAATCAAAAAGCAACACAGGAACCAGACTGGACAGTGCAGTTTTGTTCTCGAAAAAAAGCACCACACTTACGTTTTTTCCATCTAGAACCGGAAGTCTCGCCAAGAAAACGCCCAAAAGAATACAACAATAGGTAACTGCTAAAGGTGGAAGAATCAGCACTTTAAGCGTGCAGCCCGGGCTTGAACCCTAGCGCATTCAGTAGAGACCATCTCTCCGGCTCGCAATTTAAGGTATACCTCTTCGTCGAACTTCTTTAGTCTCATTCCTATTGTGCAGTAAATCGAGTGGCGTAGTGTTTCGCCGATTCTATTGTATCAATACTTTTTTTTTTCACTCTTTTAGCGATTCATTTTCTTTGTGTTTTCGCACCCAGCAATCTGCAACGTCAGTGACAAAGGAGGAAGAAGAGGTGGCAGCTATCGGCGGATAGAAAAAAGAAAGAGAGAGAAACCACGAGAATTCTCTTTACAGGTAAGCAGAGAGGGAGAGACAGCCATCGCCCGAGTGGATTCCTATCGGCGCTGAAAACAAAGTGCACGGAAGCGAAGGCAGTTTGACAAAGAAAGGGTCCAGACAGTTGCAGCGTCAATAGCAAAAAATAATATATATATACGAGAGAAAGTGTAGAGAAAGCTGTCATGGCAAGACCCTCCCCGTCTGTCTGCGAAGCCAATGAGACGCGTGAACGACCGGCCCGCTCGGACACAGCAGCCACCACCACGGCTGAGCCATTTCAATTAGATTCTCAGGTAGAGCGCGCCCGCTTGTCTTTGGCACTGATTAACGATGCCGGCGCGATTGGACTGGCGAGCCCGGCACGGGCCATGGGTGCTGTACCAATTGATGGCGCTCCCGAGCCTCCAAATCCGTTTTCCCGCTCATGGGAGGCGTTCCTTCCCACCTCCTCATCCACTACTCCACCCCCCTTTTTTTATCGTCTCCTACGTTGCTCCAACTGTAACAATGTGTTATTTGCGAACTGTTTCCGTTTACTAGGCCGGCTGATCAATACTGCGGCATCTTTCGCGTCCAGTGTACGTTAGCTACACCGTTCCATATGGTATCACCGTCGAGCGTCATTCGCATGTCTTTCCGCAGATTTCTGAAGCCTATTACCATCCACACTTTATCTTACCAACCTATTTCGATGCTTTGTGTAGTCATGTAAGATTGTGAATACACCAGAGGTTCCGTGACAAAGTCAATCTTGTCAACCTATTGATGCGACTAAAATTGAGGACTTCTATTACATTATAGTTCAATCCTCCAGTGCCAGTTTGGTGCGACTCACTAATAAACAAAATTTTTCGGCTTCCCGAGATGTGGATTTTCTCCGTAGCGTTCATACGGTAAGTTTCACAAAATCTAATCATATACATAGTTAATGTCACAGTTCCGCCTATACTGGCAGTTGAGGACGCCTTAAAGACGAGGCGCTCTCAAGAACTTAGGCTTAACGAATCTATTCTCAAGAACTTAGGCTTAACTATTTGAGCGCGCAGAGCAATAAAATATTTCCGAGCCCTTTGTCTTCCTTTGCAACCCGCCCCGCCTTTATGTTTATCAAGCACAGAATTGTTTTTTCTAGCTGCTGAAACCACTAAAATGACTTTGAATGCACTTTTGAGTTACTGCTATTGCACGAGATAATTTAGTCACCAACTTGAGTCGCTAGAATCGCACCAGATAAGGATCGTTAGCACGCAGCGAAAAGCGCAACAGTCTTTTTAATAATGCGGCAAAGTAATAATCCCCCTTGACAAGGAACGCTCATACGACCAAATGCAAACAGTGGTGAGTTTTAATGATAAGCTTACACAAGGGTCTCCACCTTAACGCCATTAGTTTTGTTTATATATTTGGCAAAATTATGAGCGGTACTATTTGGAGGTGGGTGAGCAGTAAACATGAGTGAACACCACCCGAGTCGTAGTAGGATACCTCGCAAGCAAATAGGGTTTATAAGTAAAAAAAAAAACGCCTGAATAGCTATTAAGCACCAGGGTGCCACTTATATGCGCATAAAAATTATTGCCCATAACTCCTGGAACCCATGTGTACCCATAACTGCTGGAAGAAACAAGCTTCTCAAGCAGTTTTTGATCGGCTCATCCATTTACACAAAACTTCATACGCGCCCCTTCGCATATTTGTTTACTTGTGCACAAATATGCGTGTTTTATGACGCATATATCCTCACACTAGAGGGCGTGTATCACGCGCAGTACAACCCATATATAAGCGCTAAGGTCCTCGCTCACCCATGAAAAACTAGAAGAATGTGGTCCACTGACAGCATATTAGACATGTAATAACTTAAACGTAATTACGAGAATTGAGCTCTCGCGTTAAGGAAACACTACAATAAGGACGTTAAACCCACGTTCATTGAAATATTTCAAAATGTACACGTGCGGATGCCACCGTTACTGGAGTCCCGGTAACAAGAGAAAAAAAAAACTGCCTTGAAATTTCTGCGTAATTAGAAGTTTGACTATCCTCGCGACACCATGAAGTATGGAGAGCACTCCTTCGGGACTCGCCATTACCATTCATACCACAGCGCTAAAAGAATATCAAAATGTCGGTTAAATTACCAAGGCTGAAATCACATAACTTTTTTTTGTGTGCAGCGAAAACGAGCTACAAAAGCACTAAAGTAATCTTGAAATTTGCGACGTTAAAAGCTATAGCGCAGCGGTGCTACTGTGCAGCCAGGCTGTCTAGTCAGTGCCCTGATTTTGTGACATTGGGTTTCTAACAATTCTACTTATATACTTCTTTGTTCTGCTTCACGTCGTTTTCGCAAAGAAAAAAAGGTAGAAAACAAATGCAGTAACTAAATTACAGCACTAAGCGCGGCCTAAAGAAAGTGAAGACAACTGTAAACAACCGTTATCCGCCCAAGCCCAAGAGATTCACGCAACGAACGTGTCAATGCGCGACGGCATTCAGTTCCTGAGCACAATCGGCTTCAAAGAGGCGCCCTGTTTCGGAGAAATTGCGCGCCAACTTGTAAAAATCCGTCGTTACGGTCGCTCAAATCTGCTTTCCGGGCGAAAGCTTGTTACACCTTCTTTCTGCACTAAACTGCTTCGTTTGTGTAACCCGAAGCTGTTTCTGCCACTTGAAATCCCCGCAGCAGCAGCCGAATAAGAGCAACCCACCAAAGTGGGTCCGCTTCCCAAGCTCTTCGAAAAGGGAAGCAATGGAAAGAGTCAAGCTTCTTTTCTCCCAAACCATCTTAGCAGCGCTCCACAGGGGGCGCTGTACTTTCGATTGACTTTTTATATCAACTGGCTCCGTTCGACTTGCACCTTGCATCGTCTATTTCTCCCATGGCGGAGCTTATCCCGGAGAGGTAAAGGCTGTCACATCTCCGGGGCTCTCGCGGGAGGAGCGAAGCGCGGGAGGAAAAAAGGGGGTACGAATTTGCGCAGGGAGGAGGAGACGGGAGAAAGGAAAGAGAGGAAAAGCACCTTTAATCCTCAACTAATGATCCACTGCTGCCTCTAAGCATCATCTGTCCAGTAGATTCGGTCCGTGGTGGTAGCACACTGCTCGCGCAGAAGACCCTTTCACAGCGCGCTACCCCCGCTGTGGCACCGATGGACTCGTCGACCGGTTGTCCAGCCGTCAGACTGCAGTTGGTGCGACCCGAGTGGCTTCTCTCTCTTTTTTTTATCTCCAGCCTGCGGACCTTCCACATTTCCTAGCGTTCCCCCCATCCACCCCCACGACGCCCTAGCTTGTCACCCTCTCGACTCGCAACTGAAGGAGCACTAACGAAGCGGACATCAGCCGTACAAGCCACGAGCACAATCAACTTAGTTGTTCCTGTCCTAACATAAAAGTTTAATTAGGTGTCCTCTTCCAACGTGGAACCAATGGTGAGCCGTGTAATTGAACGCGCACCGGACAAGGAAAAAATAGAGAGGTATACGGCGCCTTTCCATTGCGCGAAGGCTTCTTCTCCGGAAAGCTTCCTTTTTCAGATGGCAATTGTGCGCCTCGTAGCTCGCGAATCCGGCAAGACACCTGTGTATATATATATTTTTTAACGTACGCGTCAGTCTCAGTAACAACAATCGATCCTGCCGGTCAGTAGCAGAACTCGTTCATTTTCTGAAGAAAGTTCGTAATTTGACACAGCTTTCGACGAAGTATGGTTTATTTCTGGGCTAATAAGCGTGATTACTGTGCGACTGAAGTGCATCGCAGAAACTAAGAAAAGGGCCTAGGGTAACGTTTCCTCTGTTGTATATTGGGTTTCTAGGCACCTGTGTCACTTAGTTAAGTGCACTGAGTTTAGCTGATACAAATATACAAGTGGCAGCTTTGCGCATTGCATGCAATGCACATGTGGGAGGTAGGGGGGTAAACGTTCGCAGGCCACTATCCCGCGTATTTCTATGGAAACGTGGCCTGCGAACTTTCGACCAGCGCTGTACGTTTAAGGCAGCCAAATCCATTCGTGGTTTTCTGCACAGCCTAAGTTTATGTGAGGCTTCATTGAATAGCCCTCGGTCACTGCAGACTGCCAAACGACACCACAAAAGTGTTTTCGCAAGACGATGAGAAGTATCGCGACGGCGTATTTCCATTGGCTTTTCCACGATGCTAGCCCCGCCGCGGTGGTCTAGTGGCTAAGGTACTCGGCTGCTGACCCGCAGGTCGCGGGTTCAAATCCCGGCTGTGGCGGCTGCATTTCCGATGGAGGCGGAAATTTTGTAGGCCCGTGTGCTCAGATTTGGGTGCACGTTAAAGAACCCCAGGTGGTCGAAATTTCCGGAGCCCTCCACTACGGCGTCTCTCATAATCATATGGTGGTTTTGGGACGTTAAACCCCACAAATCATTTTCCACGATGCTAAGCGAAGACGACACCATCGCCTCCACATGCTAGCTCTGACGGTGTCAACGCGACAACTTCAGCCCTGTTTACGCCAACTCGATGCTAGTGGGTCAGGCCTGACAAGTTTAGCAAAAACACTCTCTGCTAGACCGTTCAGTCGCCTCTTAGCTTGTTCGCCAAGATGATTGACAGCTCGAACGGGTCGTACTCTGTCATCCTAAGTTATGACCCTATGTGCTCGTGTCGAATCGAAACAAACGAAGCTACAACGCTAACGGACGCCGCTGACATATGGCGCCGCTAAAAGTGTTGTGGTCATCAATGCTGTCAATATGATCACCATTATCACCGTGAGATAATCAGTCCAATTGTCATTATACCCAAGCGTTCACTGCTCAAAAGTCTTCACTGAGTGAGCCGGTGAAGGTCCCCGCAGAGGCATACATTGGCCTAAGTTCTACGATGCGTGTAAAGATATAAGCGTCTGCCTTGACACTCGTCCAAATGAAAGAGAAAAGAATACTAGCCTCATGAAGACCATGGTACATTAAAGACTCTTATCCCTGTAACGCGGTACAGCTTACTTGCTGTCACTTTCGCACTGTTACTTAAGGCTTTTACGAGCGGAGAAATGGTGAACGTTTATGGCGGTGGCTCTTGATCCCATACAAAGCCCGCCGTTTTATGTTTCCTATACCCTTTATTCTTCATTACCAAATGCAATAGCTCCTAAATGGATTTCAATAAACCCCCAGCGCCCGTTCAACATGTTGCGAGTAGAAAGAATAAGTTCATATAGGAGGTGTTTTAAAGGAATGCTGCACAATTTTATGGCTGCCAAGATTTTCAGCCAGAATGAGACTGGGTGCTGTAAATCGATAAACACAACCTTGATTTAAGGCGGAAAACAGGTGAAGATGACGAATTTAATGCCCTTTTCAAAAACTGCCGCGTCTAGCGGCCGCGCCATTGACTAGAGAAGATGACGTTTGTGAACGTCACGCGGGTGACGTCACCCGCGTCTCTCAACCTGGTCAGCCCCCACTCCAGTTCCCAGAATCACCATGCACCGGATGCAAACAGTGTGGGGCAAAGCACCAGCGCCCTTGTGGGACAGCGAGAGTGTGGTGAAAGGAGTGGCGAAAAGGAAGAGGAGGACATGAATACGTGCACTCTGCATGCGCCTTGGACAACATGAAGGCACTGCGCCGTGCTCCCGACCGGGTTGCAGAAATTAGGTGCCTTTTCTCATCTTCTAACCACTACTACCACCACAACATGACATCACGGCCAACGCGCGCTGGTAGCTCACCAAAAATATAGCCAACTGTTCAAAAATACGAGAAATGAACTGTTTATCGGAACTGTGGCGTATTTACAGTAGAATTTCAATGTCTGAGTCAGTTTTTCCCATTCTTGTTCACTGTCCACTTAATGTTATTGCTTACAAGTTTTTGGCTAGTATAGGTTAGCGGCTTCAGTTCGTTTTAATGCAGGCTTTTTCTTCTGATGCAAACACACACCTCAGTCTCTCTATTACCTTGGCAAACACAACGATCGAACAAAAAGAAAGAAAAGAAATTATGAAAGCAATACACAAGTGCAGAGCAGTGCCTTCCTTGTGCACTGAGTGAGAATCTGCGTTGCAGACATCGCGTAACAGACGCCAGGAGTATACACCAGGAGTATGAATTCAGAAAGTATACTGCAACAGGCAAGCCGTACGGAAATAACTTCAAAGAAGACTAAATATTCGGTTGCGTGCACTCCTCTACCGCATTTATTTCGAAGAAGCCAGTTGGAAGATCGCTGCCGCAGGAGACTCGACTGGAGTTGCTTCTAAGCCGCCAACAGACTTCTTTCACCACACCACTCAGGCCTGAGCTAAGCCAGCGAACACTTGAAAGGGTTCACAACTGGCGGGGCAAGGCGCCGAGGGACGACAAGCGTTGAGGGTTTAGCATAGAGTAGAGGGGGCGGGGGGCACAGGTACGCTGGGAAGAGACTGAGAGGAGAGAGCTGCGAAAGCTGAAAGCGTGATGGGCAAAGCCAAGCCGAGGTCTCTCGGAATACTTGGGTAAATTCTGCAACTTTTAATTAACTCGGACAAACCCCCTCCGTGATAGCGCCGGCGCGTGCGCGATGAAGGGTAGTGCGGGATGCAAGCCAGGCGCAGCCAAGCCAAGCAATGCCAGGCCACGTTGTTCAGACGAAGGCTCGCAGGGAGGCAGGCTGCCGAGAGAGGGGGCGGGGGCAAAGCCCCAGTGCGAGGCCCCTTCCTTATCGGCGCCTACGCAGTGTCGCCGGCCAGCGTTCTCGAGGCGGTGCGCTCGAATAGGCGGCCTAATCTACGCCGTATCGCGACGACGTGTTTAATGAGCGCTTCCGAGTTGCGGTGCAGGCGACGACCCCTCCCACCCTTGCTCCACGCTGCTGTGCGTCGAGCAACACGGCATTATGGCGCGATAACGCCGCCTCCGCAGCCGACTCTTTATTACGCGAGATGGCGCCCCTCACCAACCCATAGGCCCGGCCTTTTTATGCTCCCTATGCCCCCCTCCCCAAATCGCCAAGAGCTGCCTCGTTGCGCAATGCGGGGCACAAGCAACCAGCACGTGCTATGCCCCCAGCAGCAAAACAGGCACACTTATCTGGCGCAGTTTTCACTCGGCTCGGCAATTCTCTTTTCTTGGTCTTCTATTTCATATATCCTGAGAACACCTTGAAGGTAAGGCGATCCCCCCTGAGACTGCAATATACTTCCCGGTAAGGACGGTACCGCTAAGACAGGGAGTTAAAACAGTCCAGGAGTGCCGACTTTGAGCGCACTTTAGATCGCAGATTGCGCGGCAGAAATGTAATCGAGTTCTGGTACCACGTTCCGCGTGTAATGAGTGGAAGTTTGTCTGCGTTATGAACTCTATGCAAATTACGCTATCACACTCATTTGGCCGCACGAGGCAGATCTCTGAAATAAGCGTGTCGTACATGCCTGCGCGATGAACTAGAATAAACTTTCCACGCTGCAAGCTAACTCGAGGGCCGGTTACGCGCAATGCTGGTTAGTCAGTGGCCCAAGTTCTCTCGGACGATAACTGAGCGTTTTTTTTCCTGTTTATTTTTTCAAACAGCTATCGGATTCGGTATTTCGCGTGAACTTTTGCCATAAAGATTATATCA
Source organism: Rhipicephalus microplus (assembly GCF_013339725.1). Classification (NCBI taxonomy): domain Eukaryota; kingdom Metazoa; phylum Arthropoda; class Arachnida; order Ixodida; family Ixodidae; genus Rhipicephalus; species Rhipicephalus microplus. Next base: position 121,439,781 of record NC_051170.1, on the reverse strand, counting down.
TAGAACTCTGTGTACCGTAATCAATACGTGGCTGGAAATAGTCAGGCATGATGCGGTTAACGCACAACGAAAAACATACCGATAATTCGCAACCTACCCGGACTTCATATGTAGTAAGAAGCCGTAGTTATTGATAAAGCTATTTTGTCTTCGGCTGCTTTACGGTTGAAATACGCATTGAGCTGTCCTTAGATATAAAATCGATATTATACGCCAAGATTTGTGCGGCCTAGATAAGGTTAACCCATGCCACTTATCAAACAACAAACAGAAAAGTGAGAAAAAAAATATTCCGCCGAACGGTGCACATTGCAAAATGTCTCGATAAAGGTCAGGCAGTGCGATGCACTCGGACTTTCTTGCAAACGCTTTAAGCAGAGCCGGACACTATCTACACCTGTGAGCAATTCCCTTCCTGTTCGCTCCGCTGTCTCTAAAACAAACGGTGCTTCTAAATTAATCGACTTTTTATTTCGGCAAAGGAACACGCAACAGGGCGTCTAAGTGAGACGCTGGTACCAAGCCGCCTTCCCTCATCGCCATTGAGCAAGTTTTCCGCCATGCACCTGAGGAAGCGATAAGGAGGCATCGGCGTTTTCGAAGGCCCTAATGCTAGGGCGGGTCTGGAAAGTTACGTCAGTAAAATAGCTGCCCCCTTATCTATAAAGTCTGGGACATGAGGCTTTTTATCACTCGCCGCCGTGTTTTACACGCTCTACAGCCCGAGCATGCTCAGGAGGCGGCTTGATTGAAATTTCGAAACGACATCGAAAGCTTCCCCTATCCCCTCCTGAACACACACACGGCCAGTTCACACAACGACTCCACCCATCGGTTCATTTCGATACACACAGTCGAAGCCCATAAACAGAGATTCGTGCTTAACATCAACACGGAGCTCATCCATCGTCTCTTATCTTTTCACGAGACATCTTTCCCTCCTCCGTGCGTTCCCCTCGCCTTTTTTTTTCAATCTTTTTGTCTTCATTATTCCTCTGAACCGTGAGTTGCGCTAGCTAATTGAAACGTTCTGCATCCCTCGAAAGAAAAAAAAAGTTCACTCTCTTAAAGCACGCCACGTTAAGGACGTTTGTCGACGCTCTGGGGGCGTTGCGATAGCACTGCTCGTTGAATGCTTCATTTGGAACACGGTATAGACAGCAGTTGTTCTTTCTGGGGGGATTCGTTTAGACAATGAACGAGGAATTACTCGCCGGGTCGTCATTCACTGCGCGGTGGTCACGGATGATCAACGAAGACAACGAATGCAGCAGACCACCACTGCGAAGTACTCGCAGAAGCGGTCGCTGATGTACGGTTTTGTACGTCCGCGTCAGAACTCCCTAACCTGAAGGCGTGCGCTGTCGCTATGTGTTCTACTTCAGTACTGATTTCTTTGGTCGGTTCGCTAGAATTACAGAAAGTACAGGCGCAATGCTAAAAATACAGCGGTGCATTTGCAACCAGCAGTACGACGCCTGATATTAGCATTATCAACACGCTAAAATTATATCGAGCTTTTTGTACGAGCAGCATATGTTTAACAAGCGTTAGACATTTGTTGTTTTTTTTTTTTTGCAGTGCAGAAGAATGACGCAAGAAGCCGTTCTGTATTGAAGGCGGAGAGACCGGCACAGCTATTCTCACATTGACCACCCTCCCCCCACATACACACACACAAATGAAGCTATTTTTCTTTAAATATAGGCAATAAAATGCGATTGTTTCGGTGAGTTAATCTTATAAGGCATAAAAGTATAACGAGACGAGTAGTAAACTTACTAAATGAGTTGGTCCAGTGATTGCCCTCTTGCAGGCTTCAAAGAAACAAGACGAAAAAAAACTATATTTCAAACATCAGTACCATTAATCCAATGACACGAGAATCGCGCCTGTAATTAGGCAGTTGCGACACAATCGCTGCTCAGGAAAGCAGCAGACAGCTTCGCAAACGACTTTTACAGCCACACAGAGAAAACATTTTATACGCTGCACCTGTTTTCACAACAAAAGAAAAGGGTATTTGTGCCGCTTTCGTTACCGCTGAACTTATCTCGCGCGAACATGGTTACGAAATATGGCAACGTGAAGCGAATTCGATTTGGAGGAAATCAGGACGCACTAACGATAAAATAATTATTTGTACGATGCGACTATAGGAGCTACTTCTGTATCGATAATTTTGCCACTCTATATTTCGGCGGTAACAAAAAGAAGTTCAAGAACACTATAATGAGTACCAAACAAAGGCAATGCGACCAGTCGACGCGAGCGAACACACACACGTGATGCTTCCTTGGAAACATGACGTGAATGAGTTTAAATTCTTCGCGTGGGTGATCAAACGTTTTAACGCGTGCCGATTAACCAGCACGATTGGTTTAGAACAACCTTAAAGACCGTGCTTCGTTGTTTTTTCCGGCGTCTGCGCACAACGCTATATGTAATTAGCGGAACCTCTGCTACTAGGCTACCTGAACAACGACTCCTGTTAAACAGGTTGCTCGGGCCGATACAGCACTTAAACAGCGTGCAAAGCGTCCATTCCGAGGTATATACAAGACGATACGCTGCGATACGGAACGCTTCTCGCGTAGAAATCGATCAAATTCGAGCACGTAGATTATGACTTCTACACGGTTGCATTTTGACTAGAGTCGATTACACAATTTAATGTAATAAGCATATAAACTGTGGTGGCTGCGCTTCTTCGTTCGGGCGAAAGTAACACGCTGGTAATCGATGTGCGTGGGCGAGGCTGATTCTTTGAAACTATTCCTACCTTTATCTTAAATTGCGACCGCTTTCTTTGAGGCCCAATGAAGGGTACATTATTATTATTATAATTATTATTATTATTATTATTATTATTATTATTATTATTATTATTATTATTATTATTATTGCACAGCACTTCAGGTGGCTAGGCTGTCGTATACGTTGTCGCATTCTGAAATCGATTGGCGTAATGCTGGTAGAACCGCGTATAAGAGAGAGAGAGAGAGAGAGAGAAAACAAGAACTAGAAAGAGAAAGTGAAAAAGGTAGCAAGAAAAGAGGTAATAGATAGTAATAAACAGAAATAAATAAAGAGAAAGACAGAAAAACTGTAAAATAAAAAAGAAAGAAAGTAAGGAGGAATGAAAAGAAAACCGAAGAGAAACAACGAAAGCTGCCCATCCGCGCACATCCATCGGCTTGGCACAACGAGTGCAAAGCCCCCTTAATTTTATTTTTCATTTTGGTTAAGCTTTTTGTTTGTTTGTATTATTCGTCTACCGCTTTTACACACTACCTGTGTAATGATTTGCCTTTGGCCATGTATGCTGTTGCACGAATATGCAATTTATGTGTAACGTGCGTGAAAGACTGAGCAGCCATTATGAGAGCCTACGTTTTCACGTCAGAGCTCGGAAATGTACTCCGTGCAAGAACCTATTTCTAAGCAGCTACAGGTTCGTGACAACTGTATGCCTAAGCCATTAACTCGAACGATCATGCGCAAAAAAAACAAAAAAAAACATCAGGCTTTATTCCTGCTTTTTTTATGTTGATATCTACATCTAATTTCATCTCTTTTTATTCACTTAAACTCAACAATAACACCACATACGCAACAACCGTTTCATTTCTTTACCTTCCTATGCATTATTTTTTATATATTGCAGCTCTCCGCGTATGGTACAACAATAATATGCCTCTTAAGGCAGCACATGACATATAACCGTCGATGAACGTGACAAAAAGCACACTAAGACACGCGGATAACCTTTTTTATTTCTAAGACTCATATAGACGCACGTGTCACAGGAGCAAATGCGCGCGCTGCGAAACATACAAAATGTTTTACTCAAGTCCCCAGTACCTGCGATACAGGGAAAGAGCGACGTCGGTAGAGACAAAGCGTGGTTCTCACACTGCCGGTCGGGGCACGCCCCAACCAAATCACTTTTCAATCATTCCTCCAATGCCGGTTTAGGTCGACGGAAGCATTCCGGCGAGGAACAAATATCGGTGCTATGGGGAGCAGCATAAAGAGAGCAATGCTTAGAGAAGGAAAAAAATAAAATAAGCGGAACAACGAGATCTCACGCCTACAAGGAATCGCCGTCACTGTACTTTGAAAGTATTCACTCCAACATTGAACCGAATAGGGAGGGCAGTGCCACGGTGGGCGTGCATAGGAGAAATGAAAGATGTAGAAATTGCTAGAGCGATCTTATACGCTCTCTCCTCCTCTTATTCCTCCTCATCACTTACCCAGAAAACAGCGGCAGATATAGAGCCACCTCAACTCTTTTCGTGCCAGCGCAAGTTGAATACAAAGTAAGTCATCGGTGCGAAATGGGGAAGGCTGCTCAAACAAGAAAGACAGAAACAAGGATAGATAGATAGATAGATAGATAGATAGATAGATAGATAGATAGATAGATAGATAGATAGATAGATAGATAGATAGATAGATAGATAGATAGATAGATAGATAGATAGATAGATAGAAAGAAAGAGTCTTCGCGGAGGCGAATAGAAGTGGAGGTGCTGAGCTCAAAAGGAAAGAAAGGTGCGCGTGTGTGTCTCAATTCACGGCCGCTTTTGGGCGTATGAAAAAAAAAAAAAATGTTGGTGGGAAAGCACGCGTGGAGAGGTAGGGGAGTCGCCGCACAATATGTGTGCGTAGCCTCGCTGCTTTCACGGGAGCACTTTATGCTTACTAAGACGCTGCTGTAGAGGCTAGGAAGCGGCGGCGGTGATGGAGGAATCAGCGTAGCAGTGTGAAAGCTGAATGCCGTTAAGTTCAAGACGCCCACCAAAAAAACCAAGCCTTTCCCTTACCCCATATTCCCCCTACCTCAATCCAACGGGCACACCCTTTCCACTGCATTCTATAGTTATTGAAGAATGAAGGATACGCGGGTTTGGGAATCCCCAGAACTTCACACTTCTTGCTCTCAATCTTTTCTTCAGAAGGTTTGTGATCGTCCAAGACATTCACGCATTCACAGTGACAAGTCTCAATGGCTGTTTCTGCTGCGTCCGAAAAATTCGATTGAATCCCTCTCCCTTAAGCCCATTCGTTCTAGCTCGAGACACGCTTTAGCTATATCGCTGGAACTCCGCTCTGCTTATTCTCTTTTTGAACCAATTTCAACGTCTGCGCCGTCGGCACCCCGAACACTCGAAGCACAGTCTCCGACGGTGCACCGAAAAGGGAGCGCACACTAGCTGCACCACCGTGGTCTTAAGAAGTCGCACTTTCACGGATCACTGGTCTCAGTTAATTGGGAGCTTCGCCCGTGCGTCCTTCTACGACTGCGCTCATCGGTTTGCCTCGCAACAAGTGAGTACCGCACTTGGCTGGCTAGAATTTTCTCATAGCCAAAAGCGAAGAGAGCAAAAAGTCGGAACTGATGACTTAATGAGCGTGGAAAAACTTGCACAGCAAGAAACAAATTGTTTTCATTCTCATAGTCTATGACGCAGCGTGCTGACAAACGAAAAAGACAAGGGTGTACAATCAACAGATAGAAAGATAACAGAGTTGATCAAAGAGAGAGCGGTAAAAGCTGATATACTTGTCGACATTACCTGAATAGGACGTGGACGTGAGTTGACCACATAGTACGTAATGAGGATAACCGATGGTCAGGCATAACGACAGATTGTATACCAAGGAATAGAAAAACACAGCCGAAGCCGGTATATGAAGTTATGTGAAGGTTTGAATTGAATAAATTTGATAACAAAAAGGCAAAACGCATGCACAGGACAAAGTAAGTTAGAAGTCATTGGGAGAAGCCTTCATCCTCTCTTGAGCACTGCGAGGCCGTGTTGACCCGCTCAGACCCAGTCATCCAGACAAGGGTCGTGGAGTGGGCTACACAGGTAGCCGTCAACCTAGGGTTGATGGCCATGTAACACGGAATTGTCCGCAGTTGCTTTCTGACGAAATAAAGTTTTATCATCTATACATCCATCCATTTATCCTGAAATAAACATAGGCCAGCATGATGATGATGATGATGATGATGATGATGATGATGGTATATCGTATAACTCAGAGCGCCTTTGTCATCTCGAAATCTCATGGCAACACCTCCTTTCCACGCACTTCCATCACGCCCGCTTTTCACCCGACCGCAACACTATAGGGTGCTTCATTCGCCATCCCTAAAACATATACCGCATAGTATTCACACTTTATATGGATTGTCGGATGGTTTCAAAACATCAATACACTCCCCCCTCCTCCCTTCTGAAAGGCAATGTTTGCGAAAAAAAGCGATAATCAGTGCAAGCCATTAGAAATATAACGGTTTGGAACTTCACACTTGTTTACGGCTTTAAGCTTACAAGTGTACTTTAGACATACAACATATCTACGTGCTCTGTCCTGACCCCTTTGAAAGCACCAGAAATTTATGTACAAGTCAAGCTAAGCATCAGTACTCGCTTAGGCGACCTCCATTAACGACAATCAAGCCCAATCACCTATATCTTTCATAAGTGTTTTTTCATCATCATCATCATCAGCCTGACTACGTCCACTGCAGGACAAAGGCCTCTCCCATGTTCCGCCAGTTAACCCGGTCTTGTACTTGCTGCTGCCAGTTTATAGCCGCAAACTTCTTAATCTCATCTGCCCACCTAACCTTCTGTCTCCCCCTAACCCGCTTGCCTTCTCTGGGAATCCAGTTAGTTACCCTTAACGACCAGCGGTTATCCTGTCTACGCGCTACATGCCCGGCCCATGTCCATTTCTTCTTCTTGATTTCAGCTATGATATCCTTCACCCCCGTTTGTTCCCTAATCCACTCTGCTCTCTTCTTGTCTCTTAAGGTTACACCTACCAGTTTTCTTTCCATTGCTCGCTGCGTCGTTCTCAATTTAAGCTGAACCCTCTTTGTAAGTCTCCAGGTTTCTGCTCCGTAGCTAAGTACCGGCAAGATACAGCTGATACAGCTGTGTTTTTTACACAGTTATAAAACTGTATTTGCAATTATTTGCGTAATTCTTGAAAGAGCACCCTCAAAGGACCAGTAGAATGTGCAATACACGAGATGTTTGTAATCATTGCGTTTTCTGCATTCTTTGGTGTTGCAAGGCAGAACCCACTTTCACAGCTTACTCATTTTGACAGAACGACGAGTCAGCACCATCGCCAGAAGAGAAGTTTCTGCATCCGACACTAGCTAAATATATGAAGTTTTTTTGTAATTAAACCTAATGGTGTTATTAATAGTTTCTCGTAAAATTAGGTTACAAAAAACTTTTAAAAACCTACGGGATGTTGTGAAGGTGGCTTCTCCTTCAGTAGAATCTTTATGTGGAAAAGCCAAGTTAAACGAATTTATTATGCGTTTGCGTAAGACTTAACTTTTCTTTAAGATCTCTTACGAGTAAATGTGATGTGAACGAATGGCAAGCTATGCCAATAGAACTGCTTTTTTTCTTTTCATCTCCCAATCCCTCTAGATTGTTATCTAAGCAAGACTAAAAAGCGTGCTATGACGAGCCTTCACATGAGTCACTTTTTGAGTCGAAGAAAAAAAAGAGTCGTTGCTTAAAGTGGCAATCTGGGCTAACGAAAAAAGAAGGCGTTAAACACCCTAATAACTGTAGCTTACTCCAGCGCGTTTTCATCACTAACGACACAATCAAGTTTACCGAGACTTTTATTTTTTTTTCTCGGCGACATGCCGCCACTGGAGAAAGTGGCAGAAGATTTGTTCGGAGTCGCAGCTGCCAATAAGGCCCCAATGGCGCGGGAAAACAGTTTGACAAGCCCCGAAAGCCATCGGCGGTGGAAGCGTTCGTTTCTCTTCTGACGACTTCAAGTAAGGAGCAGCCAGTGTCAAGTTAGCGGTCGCGACCCCCTTTTAACTTCGCGCGCAAAACGAAACGTTAAAGCGAAACGGAAAGTAAGAAAGAAAAAAGGAAAGAACGCGGTTCGGGCCCACTGGTGTCTGTAATGAGATACAATCCAACTGCGCGAGCATTAAAGGAAACGGCAAAATCGGCGACGCGACAAAGACGCTGGATTTACGAAGCGAGGCGGGCGAAGGCGACGAGAGATAATCGCCTCGAACAACTTGCGAGAACAGCAATAAGGGAAATGAAAAAAAAAGTGACGAAAAATGGTGATGATGATCGCGAAGGAAATACGAAGACAGAAGCGAATGGTGCAGGGAAAAGCGCTCGACATTACATGCTCCGCGGTAACTGGAGATTGCGGCCGTAAGCCATTTCATCCCGGCGTTCATCTCTCGGGAAGCCCAGGATGTGTAGAGGAAAAATGAGTGCAAGTACCCCTCCTCCCCCTTTCCCTCACCTACCCAGAAAAAAGTTGACATAAAGAAAAGTAACGAGAACGCGCGTTACTAGATGGAAGGGGGCCACGCAGCTTCACAAATGGGAGGACGCAACGTGAGGGGCGCGGTTGAGTCAAAAGAAACAAAAATACAGAGAGCAACGGGTAAAGCTGGCGCTTTGAGGGGAAGCCCGCACTGTCCGACAAGCTGGCGGCTACGGTCTGGGCCCGCGGTTTAGTCACTGGGGTTCTCTGTTCCTGCAGTGCCGAGCAAAGTCACGGAAGATGGAGCGGATATCCTTACCCAGTCGGGGGAAGCGGGGGTGGTCGAGCAAAAATCGCGCATCTTTCGCGCAAGCGAAAGCCTGCAATAAAATGGAGGTAAGTCATCCACCAAACGCTAACTCCCCCCCTCCCCCCCACACACACACAAAAAAGAATTGATACAGCAGGCAGATGGACACGAAGGCGCGCTGGCCAGCGCTTTTTTTTTTTTATCCAGCCCTCTATTGTGCTCACGTGGCGTTCTCCATTAGCCAAACAATGATTCATCTGTTACGCTCTTCCTGCTTTCCCTCGATACGTTCTTCCTCCCCCAGTGCTCTCCCTTCCTCGCCAGGATTCCCGACTTATGACCTCTCAGAGGACCGCTCACACCGGGGTTTTGGCCCCACGGTACAGCATGGCGGACGCGTCACCAGACAGCGTCCCCGTAAGCTCCCACGCACGGCAGCCTAACTTCCGACACTTTTCTCTATATTTCTAACCTCGGATTCCTCATCGTACCATGGCTACCTTGAGGATCCCCGCGAACGCTAACGCCGTCACCACCAGCACCACCACTGCTGCGGCCGAGGCACAGCACCGCGGCTTATCTGAGCTTTCACGGTCGGTCTTCTTCGCTTCAAACGATCTCCGCCTCCCATTTCTCCACCCGTGTCGAATTTAGTGTGGACAGTGGTGCACCTTGAAGGTCGGAGCGCGAGATGATACAAGGAGCCCGCAGTATGGCCGGCACGCGGTGGTCGCTCGCCTCGTCATGGCTGGCCCACCGGCGATGGGAGTGAGAGGGCGAGGCATCCCATTTCTCTCCGGAGACCACGTGCCCTGTGGTGATACTGCGGGGGAAGCCGGGAAGGAAGTTCTGTGTCTCCCCGATAAGCTTCAACGGGGCCGCCGTAGATTTATAGCCGCGTCCAGATGTTGGCCGAGGGCCTTTCTCTTTTAGACAGTTGCTTCTCGTGCTTCCACCGCCACCGCCAGCGTCTTTCGGGGCCTTAGTTAATCATCAACGATGGCCAAGAAGTGACAGAAATGGAACGTACCAAGGTCCCCCTCTCCCCCTCCCCCCAAAAAGCTGCCCGTTAGTGGTGCGCGAATGTGGCCCGTTATACTCAATTCTTCTCGGATGGCAACTGTGGAGGACGTTTCATTGTCTGCCTTCTACCAGCTCTACTTACCGAGCCTTTCTGCCTGTTTTTGTTTACCATATGGGAGAGACGGCACGGTTGGTACGCGGCGGCCGTACAAACACTATTGTGGCTATGTAGTCTTACTTTTCCAAAGGAAGCTTTACGACTTTAATGAGCGATATTGAATGCACGGCAGTTATTCATTGTTTCGAAAGTGTATTTTATTTATTTAACATGATAAAGTTGTTTGCTTTCTATTAAACTGACAGGTAGTCTTTCTTTTCATGAAGTCCTCAAGCGCGATGAACCACTGATTGGATACGTCAGCACGACGTCACATGTGTCAGCGTTATACTTTCTGTATTTAGACCAGCTTTCTGTATTTAGACCAGCTAAAAACATGAAGTTTTCTCAAATGTGCTCTCGGTTTCCTGAAGATGCATTCTATTATTTTATTACAAGAGCAAATATGATAGCGCAAAAATGTCCATGGATTCACAGCCAGCTATCGAAATGAGTGAAGACATTGAAGACGCAAACAAAAAACAAAAAAAATGTCATTGAAAAAGTCGCCACACGCACTTTCATATAGGATCTATGAATCCTACATGGTGTTGCGTCCCGCTGCCAGTGACGTCTTCGAGGCGAGCGCGATGTCGCCGCCACTCAGTTCCGCGAACGCAGCGACTGTTGAGGCTGACCATTGTGTCGCGGGACGGTGCGCTGGCGCCACGGCTGGGCCCTGCGGAATGCGGCGGCGGTTTCGGGGAACGAAAGATTCGTCGCTGCTTCTTGGGGGGATGGGTCCACCCGGAACAACTGAGCATAGAGCTGAGGGGAAGTCGGGTTCCGGGTGGACGATTCACCCCCTTGATCCCCCCCTCTTACTGCGGGCCGCCCCTGCCTTTCGTGAAGTGGACTGATGGACCGAGATAGAGGGAGAGGGGCGGCAACGAGAGGGATAAAAAGGACGGAGGAGACGGCGGGCGCAGAAGGGGGAACAACGATGACCAGTTAACTTTTCTTTGAATGCAAATAAATCCTTTTTTTCAAGTTTCCTAAATGGACGTCCTGCTTTCATGACCTGCCTGATCTTGGTCATCCCACCCAATCTACCCCGACGACGCTACAAACTGGATGGCAGCGGTGGAATCAAGAAAAGGCATGCAGAAAACTGCGGACGGAAGATCGACTTCTGTGGATCCGGGATCAGCAGAACGAGACCTCGTGGCTCCGGGAGGCACAACCGTCGCAGTAACGGCATGAAGTTTTGGACGACTCCAGGAAACTAAGGACGAGCAGCAGAAGGCAGACCAGACGATCTGGGATCGGCGGTCCTGTGAACGTGGCTCTGGGAGACACGTCCTTCGCCAGCTCGAGGTTGGAAGTAGCTGCGGACGGAAGATCGACTTCTGCGGATCCGGGATCGGCAGAGCGAGACTTCGTGGCTCCGGGAGGCACAACCGTCGCAGTAACGACTACCGGAAACTAAGGACGAGCAGCAGAAGGCAGACCCGACGATCTGGGATCGGCGGACCTGGGAACGTGGCTCCGGGAGACACGGCCTTCGGCAGCTCGAGGTTAGGTGAGTGCTTGAGCGATCACGTTTTGCCGGACGATAAGAACAGGGTTCTATCGGGCAATTGGCTCTGAAGGGCCGCCACAAGTGTGCGGTGAATATTGCAGAAGTATTGGTTGGCTCTTGTGAAGATATGGATATCGGAGTGTTAAAGAAAGAAGAGCTGTTGCTGTTAGCAGTAGAGCTCAGCTTGGATATCAATAGCAGGTTAAGGAAGCCCGAAATTCGCAGTGCGATAATCGAAGGGGGTTTCGAGGAGGACGAGCTCAGCGAGGCCTGGGAAAAGATATGTGAGGAGAAGAAACAAAGGGAGGAAGAAAAGAGGGAAAGAGCGGAAGAGAAGGAAAGGCAGGAAAGGAGAGAACAAAGACAGGCCGAAATTGAGCTCGAGAGAATAAAGCTAGAGCAGGCGAGATTAGCACGCAGTGCAGATGCGGCGCCGCCGCATACTGAGAACCTGAAGATGACGAGTTTGCTTCAGCCGTACAAAACAGGCGAGGACATTGGTCTCTACCTGATTAATTTTGAACGGATCTGTGAGAAACATTCATTTCACCAGGACACCTGGCCAGAGCGGTTGCTTGCGTTGTTACCGGGTGAGGCCTCGCAGGTCGTGGCCAGACTGAGCGCAGCCGAGGCAGGCGTATACAGTTCAGTGAAGTCGACATTACTCGCAAAATACAGGCTCTCCACAGAGGAATTTCGGAGGAGATTTAGACGGGAAAGAAAGAAGCCTGGTGAAAGCTTTGTTGAGTTTGCGTGTAGCCTGAGTGATAATTTTTCAGAGTGGGTGAAAGGAGCAGGTGCGGATAACTTAAGTAAACTGAGGGATCTAATTTGTTTGGAGCAGTTTTATGACACCCTGCCGGATAACGTGCGCCTGTGGGTCAAGGATAGGCAGGAAGGTGTGTCTGTTAGGAGTGCAGCACAGCTTGCCGACGAGTACGTGGCCAGTCGAGGCTTCAGGACCCCGATCAACAGCGCACATCACTATCAAAGGCCTGCACCACGGCCCCAAGCTTACACTCGAGGACCGCAAAGCGCAACAAAAGAGCGAGAGGAAACTAATCAAAATTCGGCGCGTGCTGAAGGCAAGCTGAAAGAGCCGGAAAAGAACCGAAAGGAGGTCAGAAATCATTTAGAAGAGTTAGAGTCGCGAGCTAAGGCGCTATGTTTCAAGTGCAACGAAACAGGTCACTTTGCCCGAAACTGCTCAAAAGGTAGGCCAGTGTTTGCTTGCGTAAGCGATCACCCGAGTAACCTAGATCTTTTGAAACCTTACACGACAGATTTAATGGTTAATGACAAAAGGTGTAGGGTACTCAGAGACTCCGCGGCCACTATGGACGTAGTCCATCCGAACTACGTAAAAAGTGAAGACTACTTATCCGAATGCGCGTGGATAAGACAGGCCGTCAGCGAAGATTCAGTGTGTTTACCTATGGCAAAGGTACACATTCGGGGTCCTTTTGGAGCGATCGAGACAGTAGCAGCAGTCTCCCGTGGGCTACCAGAGGGCTACCCGTACCTTTTCTCGAACAGCTCGGAGTCACTACTCAACGACAGGGGGTGCACTTTTGCTGATGCCCAGGTCATGGCTTTGACGAGATCGAAAGCACGCGTATTGGCTCAGCAGCTGCGTTACGGGGAAGGGGAAGGTGCCAAAGCGAAAGAGTTAACAACTGAATCCGAAGAAGTTAAGCCCGACGAGGCACTTATCCCTATTCCTCCGACCGAAAATCCGGAAAATGGTCAGATTAAGAAGCCGATAATTGAGAAAAGAAAGAAACCTTCGAAAGGAAAAGATCATAGTTTGCAGGGGTCCGTGTTGGCCCCAATCTCGCACAGCTACGAGCGCATGCTAGGGGTTGACAGGGAAGCGTTACGGCTGTCTCAGAAAACTGACCCTAGTATAGCGGTTATGAACAACGGAAACAGTGAAGGTGTTTCGTCAAGAAACATCTCTTTCGAAGTGAGGAACGGTATCCTATATCGTAAATACCGAGATAGGCGAGGGCAGTGCTACGATCAATTGGTGGTGCCATCACCATACCGCAAGGACCTACTCAGTCTTTGTCACGATCACTCATGGGCAGGACACCTGGGCATAAATAAAACCAAGAAAAGATTGCTACAGGAATTTTATTGGCCGGGGTGTTTCAGGGACGTGCAGAATTTCGTGAAGACTTGTGACGCTTGCCAGAGAGCCGGTAGGTCTAACGACAAATGGAAGGCCCCGATGGTAAAAGTGCCCATTATTTCTGAGCCCTTCCGCAGAGTTGTTGTAGATTTGGTGGGGCCGTTGCCGAAAACAAGTGCGGGGAACAGATACATTCTCACACTATTGTGTCCTGCCACGAAGTTCCCCGAGGCGGTGCCCTTACAGGAGGCAACTTCGGTCGAGGTAGTCGATGCGTTGCTTTCTATATTTTCGCGCCTCGGTTTCCCTGCCGAAATGCAATCGGATCAGGGAACCGTTTTCACGAGTGCTCTCACGACCATGTTTCTCGAGAAATGTGGCGTTAAAATTTTGCATAGCTCGGTTTACCACCCACAAAGCAACAGTGTGGAGAGATGGCATGCTACCCTAAAAAAAGTATTGAGAGCTGTTTGCCATGAAAGGAAGTGTGATTGGGATGGTTGTTTACCGGGCACGCTATTTGCGTTGCGCACAGTGCCACACGAGGGAACCGGGTTCGCACCGGCAGAGCTGGTGTATGGCCGGAATCTTCGAGGTCCGCTGAGGCTAGTCCGCGAACTGTGGGAGGATGATCGGGGGCCTAAATGTGTGATCGAGTATGTGTTGAACCTAATGCAAAGGTTACATAAGTGTCGTGAGATCGTGAAGGGCAACCTAGAGGCGAGGCGAGACGCTTCAAAGCGCTACTATGATAGAAATGCCAGGACGCGATCATTCAACCCGGGCGACAAAGTGATGATATTGAGGCCTAATCGCCAGAATAAACTGGAAGTCCACTGGGATGGACCTGCCGAGGTTATCAGTCGCCTTTCGGAAGTAAACTACACCGTGAGATTACCTGGAAGAAAACGCGAGGACAGGGTCTACCACGTAAACCTAATGAAGCCATTTTTAGAGCGAGCAGCAATTGTTAGCATCGCCATGAATGTTTCAGAAGAGGTTTCTCTAGAGGTACCTTGTTTTCCTGGGAGCACGGGCCCTAGAGTAGAAGAGATAATCGCGTGTGCAGTTAACAAAGACGAGTTGGGTACAGCTAAAGTCGAGGATCTGAAGAGCCTTATTCTGGAATATCTGGAATGTTTTGGGGAAAGGCTCGGAAGGACTCATTTGGTACAACATGATATCGAGCTGACTACAGAGGTCCCTTTTAGCTCGAAGGCGTACCGCGTGTCTCCGCGACAGCTGGACTTAATGAAGGCGGAAGTTAAAAGGATGCTTCGCCTTGGCGTGATCAAAGAAGCATATAGTGACTATTGCTCCCCTTTGATGTTGGTCGAGGTGCCGGGGAAAGAACCACGGCCATGCGTCGATTATCGCAGGTTGAATGCGATCACAAAAGACCAGGTGTACCCGTTGCCTAACATAGAGGAAAGGGTGGAGCTGGTAAGCCGGGCTACCTTCATTTCAACCCTAGATTTAGTGAGAGGATATTGGCAGGTGCCCTTAACTGAACGAGCAAGTCGGTATGCAGCATTTGTAACACCCTTTGGCGTTTATCAGCCCGTCACCATGGCCTTTGGTTTGAAAAACGCACCCTTCTGTTTTTCAAGGTTAATGGATCGGGTGCTAGGAGGACTAGAAGAATTTGCGGTGCCATATCTAGACGACGTGGCCGTATTTTCTAATGATTGGGAGTCTCATTTGCAGCACACACGAACGGTGCTTGAAAGAATCAAAGGGGCGGGCCTGACTATTAAAGCCGAGAAGTGTCAGTTCGGCCAAGCCCGTGTCACGTATTTGGGACACGACATAGGGCAAGGAAAACGGGAACCAATGAAAGCCAAAGTAGCTGCGATAGTCAACTTCCCAAGACCCGTAAACAAAAGGGAGGTGCGAACATTTCTAGGAATGACAGGCTATTACCAGCACTACATTCCAAATTATTCGGAGCTCGCCAGCACGCTAACCGACAGCCTGCGAAAACCTGAACCGGAAGTGGTAACTTGGAGCACCGAGAGGGAGGAGGCCTTCCAAAACTTGAAGAAAGCTTTGTCTTCTCGGCCCGTGCTTGTCGCGCCAGACTTTAGCCGAGAATTCATTCTCCAATGCGACGCCAGCAACCGAGGTCTAGGTGTCGTCTTGGCCCAACTTAACGAGGGAGGTGAAGAGCATCCGGTGCTCTATCTCAGTCGGAAGCTGACTCCCCGAGAAGAGGCTTTCAGTGCCTCGGAGAAAGAATGTTTGTCCATTGTGTGGGCCATTCAAAAACTAGGATGCTATATTCAAGGCACAAAATTCACGGTCGAGACTGACCACTGCCCGCTTTCATGGCTGAAGCAAATGTCCAATAAAAACGGGAGGCTGTTGAGATGGAGCCTCATACTACAGGAGTATAACTTCGAGGTCAAATATAGAAAGGGGAACCAGAATAAGAACGCCGATGGACTGAGCCGTGGATTTTAGAGTCGAACACTGATTTTCTTGTTGCTGTTTCTTTTTTTACTGATGTGTTTCTATCGCGGCTGAGGTCACGGCATTTAGATTTTTTTCCAAGGGCTGACCCCCACAAAAAAAAAAAAAGAAAGAAAGAGAGGGCAATCATGGGGTAAAATTATGGCAGTTTTGGCGTCCGGTGGGCGTGTCGCTCGGGCACGCCGACCAGAGTGTGTGTGCTTGTGTTGTGTATCCCTGGAACAGGGTTATTGGTGATGCGAGTGCTGAGGCCCAGAGAGGCCGAGTGTTTGCACATGTCGTCTCGACGCTTCAGGTGACCCGACAGTTGGCCACCCTCGAGTCGAGTCTTTCGGCGGCGGAGGAGTCTGTTGCGTCCCGCTGCCAGTGACGTCTTCGAGGCGAGCGCGATGTCGCCGCCACTCAGTTCCGCGAACGCAGCGACTGTTGAGGCTGACCATTGTGTCGCGGGACGGTGCGCTGGCGCCACGGCTGGGCCCTGCGGAATGCGGCGGCGGTTTCGGGGAACGAAAGATTCGTCGCTGCTTCTTGGGGGGATGGGTCCACCCGGAACAACTGAGCATAGAGCTGAGGGGAAGTCGGGTTCCGGGTGGACGATTCACCCCCTTGATCCCCCCCTCTTACTGCGGGCCGCCCCTGCCTTTCGTGAAGTGGACTGATGGACCGAGATAGAGGGAGAGGGGCGGCAACGAGAGGGATAAAAAGGACGGAGGAGACGGCGGGCGCAGAAGGGGGAACAACGATGACCAGTTAACTTTTCTTTGAATGCAAATAAATCCTTTTTTTCAAGTTTCCTAAATGGACGTCCTGCTTTCATGACCTGCCTGATCTTGGTCATCCCACCCAATCTACCCCGACGACGCTACAATGGTTTCACATACATCAATAAATTAGCATTTTCAACGCTCAAAGAAACAATCTACCAGCACGGTTTAACCTACTGCCTCTATTTGCGTTCTTCCAAACTTTCAAATAGCGCAGGCCCAGACACCTCATTTTATAACTGGGACGCTATCGCGAAACAGAGAGCAGTATCACCTGCAGTCTCCCAAAAACTACGACCTGAATGGCGTACAGAACACTGCATGCGAATCGAACAAAGGAACTCCTACGTGCCTGGCCGAATTCAGCGCAAACAATTGCTTGCTAGGAAACAGAAAAAAGCGTGCGATTCTAGCTCAGTAACAGCCATTGATCACGTATACTTTTTTTATCCCCAAGTGTCGAACATCCTTGCCTGCTACAACCACAACGGTGATACTATTTGTACTTGGTCGATATATGGTCCCGAAGAAAAGCTTTTAGGTATGCTTGCCGCATGGCATTGAAGAAATCCGCGTAAACGTAACTGTGTCGAAAGCAATGCCTCCCTCTTTGAAATCGGTGGAAAATACTTCAGGGGAGTCGTACTGTCGACATTTTACGGCACTATAAACAGCATAACATAAGATCTCGCCTTGCGAAACCTATTCGACGATGCCCACGCACTTTCGTAACATCTGGCTTACTGGTTGAGAATCGGCAGCAGCGATTTTCCATCCACTGACTCCGACACGTGTTCCGAGGCACCTACTGATAAGACCTGAGCAAATACGCGTTATATTTGGAGAACAAAAAAAAAAGAAAACGAAATATTACAAATGAGCATAGGTGGATTTGACACAGAGTATCCCAAAAGTAGTTGCCCAATGACGATGACTGCTGACGACGAACAAAAAGTTGAATGGTACACACTATGCTTTACACACTACAGAGAGCCGTAGGACGTGCTCTGTGTAGTGCACGACCTACGCTTCTGTGTAGGACGTGCACTACACAGAGACTGTGTAGTGTGTAACGCATAGAGGCTACCTGATCCTGGAATAAAGCCTCCCACACCCTCGACAAACAAAAGTTTGTCACAGAGCCTTATTACACACACGGAGGGACAGAAGTGGGGATCCTTTTTATTTGTAACCTTGGCGTTTCCTCTCCACGCAATCCTCCATTGGTGAGCGTGCGAGGTATATACAGAAGGCAGATTACAGGTTTTCGATAAGAAACGCTTCTGTCTCGGCCTCACAAGAGAAAGATGAGTACAATAAATCATGTACCATTTTTCTTTTTTTTGTTTATGCCGTTTTCGAGAAGGAACGTTTCGAAACAATCCCCCGCTTGCAGCACTTTCGATGATTAACTCTCTTGAGCGACGTTTCTTTCATCTGACCGACGCGGCGTTGCTGTTTCTTAGATTTACCCGGCTTTCGTATTTACTTTAATTAATTTTTATGCTCATTTCTGTCTTGGCGGAAAAGTTCTTGACGTCTGCGACTGAAATTCGTCTCGAGGGCGAATTAAGCGCGCATCTGAAGGAACCCGAACGAGAATGAGCCGCTGACGAGGTGATATATGTGACATTGCGCAACACAGCGGCTCGCCGACATCCCCAGAAGCGCAGCCTGTGAAAAGAAAAAACACCGAGACCATGAACTAAGCCAAATAAGCTCGTACAGTGCCCCCCCCCCCCCTCTTTCCCGTCGGTTTCTTTGTGTTCATGGCTAGGGTCACTTGTCTTTGCCATTTCTGGCTGAGGTAATACTACAACTGGATCGACGAACAAACATCAAAAGCCTCCTCGAGTTTCTCCTCTGGAAAGTGGAGCTGCCTCTCTGAAGCAGCAAGAAAGACTGCTGAGAGCAATAGTTGCTTGACCGCCGCGCCGGGGGAACTGAGCGAAAATGGCAGATGTTGCAACACTGTAGCGAGCCTTACAACGAGACCGCGCTGTTGGTCGGAAGGAGGTTTGGTAGTGTTAACAGCAGCACAAGAGTTAGTCCCTGCATGCCTGGGAGATTCGCTTAATTAAAAAAAACTTCGAGCACGCCTCGCACACGTGCAAGAATGCCCGAAATACTCTTAAGCCTCGCGGTCTAGTATCGCCGCAAGAACGAGAGCTCGGACAGGTATAAGAAGAAGACGCATCGACCTGCTGAGCACAGCTGTCGCACAGTGCGAATATGGGCGCCAACGTAACAGTTGACGTCCAGGTAGTCGTTGCCATAGGTGACGCCGCTGACGTTTTGCATGAACACGTGGCACGTGCGAAAAATTTGATCCCCCTTCATTCCTGTCTTCCCGCTCCCTCTTATAACAAATGCTTTATCACTCGCTGACGTGGTTGTAGCAAGAAGCGGAGGACATTATGAATGGTGCTAGCCAGATTTTGCTGCACGAGAAAAAAAGTGTCACGGGCATGTACAAAGTGAAGGAGATGAAATACAAATGTTACTTATATCAGAAACGGTTTAGCATATAGAAACAAATAAAAGGCCAGAACAGTAACATGTCTACCGTAGGTCATGCCGCTCACCTGGCGTGGATGTTATGACTTTATATGGGAAAGAAAGACAAATTTGCGGGCTTTTTTTCTTTGTTAGACCTAATATCAATTAGAACGTGCTTCTTTCGGAATGGAACGATTACCTTCCTATCAACGTTCATTTTGACTTCACGTAGAACGAAGGCCACAGAAACATGAAAAGGGCATGGTACTATTTGCTAGATTGCGAATTAATTGGTTTGATTCAGGAAATGTACTAGCTTAGGCCTTTTGGAGGATGCAGGTTGTAAGAATTAACTCAGAAAGCACGTTGTAAATGAGACCAAAATCAAAAGACCTGCGGCTGTCAGCTGTGCACTGCCCTACGTATCTTGTGCGAAGTGAAGTGAAAAACAAAACGTACGTTGGCGTCGTAACAAACTACAGACTTCATTAAGTCACGGCCTCCAAGTGAACTGCATCAACTAATTTTATGGTTAGAAGTAGTCATTCTTCGCGATCACTGCTATATTAGCACCAGTGACCATGATGAAGCAATATCCAGTCGTTATTACTTACTATCATACAAGCGAAATACATAGACGGCCAGTAATCAAAGCAAACAAAACATTGTTCCATCTGCGGTGAAGAGAAAGCGGAGTTGCGACTGAACTGGCCTAAGGCCGCATGACATGACCCCGCATCCACGAAGAAGGACATAGCTCAATCCGAAAAAAATTGCAACTTCGAACGAAGTACATGCTGGGTTGGTGTTGCAAATAAGATATGGTCGCTGTATCTCTAAAAGCTTCTCGTAACGACTGCGTTTTTTTTTTTTTGCTTTGAGGCTGTCCACGTTTGTAACAGAACGTTATATAGATGTACTAATTTATTACAAGGCAGGTTGGAACCGAGAGAAGTTATAGGAGTTATATATGTTTGCTAGGAACCACGAGGTGATCGAGATCGGTTCCTCTTTCCTCTTCTTCCTTCCTTCATTGACCATCATCCACGGTGAAAGCTCCAGAGCTGCGTAGAGGGTGCGAAGGGCGCCTCTTTCCGGAGAAAGCAATCTCTGCTCGACATCGGTTCGGTATTCGCACTCGCGGAGCACATTTCGCCCACCCTACTCCACCATGTCACGCAGTACACGTACACGGGGGCTTGCCCACACGCACATACACACACAGGCTAGGCCGGGGCGCATGCTACGGCTCGAGCCTTGCCCCGAACGCATTATGGGCCAGCTCGTCCGCGCTTGCTGATTACCGAACAGACCCAGGCACCAGCGAAGTAACACGGTACCCGCTTACACTCTTCCCCAATGCTCTTCGTTTTATTTGTTCTACTTTTCGCTCTTGTCATCTTTGTAGCACGTATTTTTTGTTTCCTTCCTAGGCGGCCAGCCGCCCCAACCGAGGCTGGCGCCCAAACATTAGGAAACACGGCACCTGGCGGATCTATCAGAACTTTGAACAATCCCAGCTTGACTGACCTCCTCGCAATGGAACGAGCATTTGGCGCCACATGCGAAGGCGTTCAACACAACTCTCGCCTACTCGTCTTCACCCTCTCCATTAACTCCTCTTTTTCCTTGGCGTCCCGCCCTCGAACAAAACCGCCCAGCGCCGCGTTCGGATGTAACTTTCTTTCTTTTATTTCTTCCTCGCCCCGTGGCCATATCGGCACCGACCCAGGAGGCAAGAAACACTGGACGCCGGCCTGATGTAGTTACGTCGAAAATAGCCCCAGCCGTGCCTTACGTAAACCGAAGTGCGAGCGAGAGATGGGATTTATCGCACCCAGAGTGCTGGCGTTGGGGGCGCTCTCTTACACGTCGTTGCACTGTTCCGCGTGAAAGAAATATATATGTCCCTAGCGGGGGAGGAGGCGCAGAGACAGAACTCGATATGTCTTGGGACGCGGCCGCGGATTGCATAAAGCCATCTATCCAACACCTCACGCTCTCCCAGACGCAAGCTGTCGTTACCGACAGGTGGCATTTATCAAGTCCCGCTGTACGAAGCCGCCCACCGAAATTTAACGCGCGTTGGTTGGGAGGCGTGACAACTTTGCCTGTGAACGCGTCGTGCCAGCAGTGCGCCTTGGCGAGATTTCGTCAGCGGTCATGTGACTCGCTTGCGCAATGCGAGACCAAGGGAGTTCCATCTCACCGTCCTCCGTGGCTCGGTCGCGTGCGATGTCATCTTAAAAGCCGAGGTCGTGTTGCGGGTCAACAGTTAAAATAGTGGACGACCGCATTTTGCAACACTACGTAACGCGACAGACGCATTACGTGAAAGGCGGTGTGATCTCGCGATCGCACTGGAAGACAAGCTTTATCCCGGAGTCGACGTGTCACTGCGTCGTTCTCTGAAAGTTTATGGCTTCTGGGGACAGTAGAGTAGGGATAAGTTTCGGGAATGACACGGATTTCCCGTGATATAAATAAAGTTTTGTGGGTTCAACAAACATTTCACGCGAGATTTTTTTTTCTCGCGATTCGTGTACGCCTGAAATACGAGCACCCCACTTGAACTAACGAGAAATGGAGGTATTAAACTTTCGGGTCAAAGACGCGAGAAGTGCGAGCACAGCACAATATCAAGGCGCTCTTCTAGCGTGACGCAGGTACAGCAGTAGAACCACAACTTTACTTTTGCTCGGCTGACATTTTTATCGGATCAAGGAGCATGCTCTCTAACGGAGCGCTAAGCTCAACGGAGCGCGTTGACGTTGTCAATCAACACAGGGCCTTTGTGTATCCTTAATTGATGCTCGGGCAGCCCAACTCAGGTCAGGAGACAAAGCCTTGTAGGAGTAACGCGTTGTCTAACCCCTTCGACGGTTTTTCCGGTTGAGGAGGCAGTCTTGCTTTCCTCGCAAACCTGTCATTCGCAGCGCACCGCACTTCTTGAAGCGCGCATTGAAAGCGCGCCGCCTGGCGAGAAGAAGCGCCCTGGCGAGTATAAACAGGCGAGACCGACTAGCGGCAGGGGGTGGTTGCCACACAAACCTGGAAAAAAAAAGAAAACGGAACAAAGGGCCACCCGGCCGGACGTTAATCTTTGTACAAATTTTCCGAGGCACGCGTGCCCCTTGCTGGCACCGACCGCACGCGAGCTCACGGACGGGCAAGAAGAAGAGCAGGAGCACGAGGCAGGAACGCGCCCGTCCGCAGCACGCCGGCTGGCCTTCGAATGTTGTCTCTCGCACGCACGCACGCATACACTGCGGGGACCGTTATACGTAGCGGCGGAACAAAGACGGGGGGGGGGGGGCGACCAGGGGTGTTTGTTATGGCTTCCGGGCATGCGCTCGGGAGGACGACGATCAGCCGCACGCAGCTGGGACACACCGCGGCCGTCGCAAAGACAAATACGGGCTCACTCCTGGGTCAGCATGGCCGCCCCTCATCCTTTTCCCGCGTAAATATGGGCAAACACGCGCCCGCCGATGACGACGAGCCCCGACTGCACGGGCGCCGCTCAGCCGGAGTCAGCAGCCTAGGGTCGAGAATCACGCCCCCGGCGCAGCAGTATAGAGGAGAGGTGGCGGATATAAAAGGACCCGAGTCACGGTTTGGGGAGGAAGCAAAATTAAGGGACTAGTGTGACATCGCCGCCGGGCGCTAACTACTAAGACGAGCGAAGCCGAGGAAACGGTTATATACACGCGCCGTAGCTGTGGAAAGGTGTGTCGCAACAAAAAAACAAAGAAAAAACGCGAGAAAAGAAAGCGTCCAACGCGCTGTGACGCAGGTAGTGTAGCGCGGCTTCGCCAGCTATTCCCTGGAATCCCATCCGCAACCCGCGGAAGCGGAGGGAGAAGATGATTGCGACGCCATTTCCCGCACTCATGTTCCCGGGTTTTCCCTAATATCCTCGCTTCACCTCCACAATGCAAATCCATGTTTGTAAGGGGAGGCCATAGGTCGGTACCCCGGGTCGCTAGCTATCCAGCGGCCTGTGCTCCTAACTCTCGGTGTTTCCGCATCCCCGCCGCTGCTCTCCCTTCCCGAGTTGAATTAGCCAATTACGCGTCGAGCGGTCCAGTGCGCCCAGAGTGTCCACATAGTGCGAGGCGCGACGCCGGTCGACCGCCCGTCCGTACCGCGCACGCCGAGAGCTCGAGTTCCCGGTAGCTCGGCGAGCTGGTGCCGCCTGTTCCTTCACCACTTTGCTCGAATTGCCCCAGCAAACTCGAGATGGCGTCACTTAAACAACAAACCGCTCGCCCCCGAACGAGTTGTAATGCGAAAGACGACACTCCTGGGCTTCTCTTACGTAAGAGTACGCATGTGTGTGTGTGTGTGTGTGTGTGTGTGTGTGTGTGTGTGTGTGTGTGTGTGTGTGTGTGTGTGTGTGTGTGTGTGTGTTTTGTTGTTGTTCTGGCAGGAAGAGGTGGCCGGGACGGAAAGGCTGTATGATCAGCGAAAGAACGTCGAACTTGCGCGGAGCTGTTGAATTTATTTTTTCGATTAAGGCCGCTGCTCATTTTGGTGTTTACGGGAAGTTATGTGATCATCCAACGAAACTCTTATCAAACTTGACCAAATCACATGAGTTTAGTCTCGCGCTAGCTTATCTGCGTACGAAAATCCCGAATTCAAACGCGACACTTTTTTTAGCCTAACAACAGCTACACGCGATTACGCAAGGCAGCCACCACATGTCGCAAAACAGCTCGTCTCTAAAGAGAATGTTGGCTCTGATCTACGAGTTCAAGTCGAAATTACACCGGCATGAGCCCAAGTGAACACAATGAAAACAAAGTTATGCGCGTTATTTAGAACTAAATCGCCCTATCCATGAGTTGCATAAATAATGGCGGAACAGTGGGATAGCACACCGTAACTGACAGCCCACTCTTGCCCAAGCTTTTAGGCCACTCGCTAACGCACCTGAAGCTAATATTTACAATAATGGGCATCAACGCGCTCGAAGCCCCAACGAATACGAATGGTTGCGCAACTGAGGCACACTGTCAACAAGGAACAAATGTGAAATAAAGCTTAGCTCGAAGGTAGAATGAGGGTGTCATCTTTGATAAAGAAATATTTTTATCCTATTAAACGTTTGTGTGCGGACGGCCTGTAGTCAACTTTTGATGTTGTTTTTTTTCATAATAGACCTACTGTATGTTTGCAAACAGCGGTAGGCGCAGTCACATGCTGAAGCACTTGTAGCAACGTCCCGGCAAGTGAGCTCCGCCCAGCCGGAAGCTCGGCATCTCCCACTTTGATCCCGTGACAACTGGCACAGAAGCTGCCTCCGCTGTGTGACGTCACTACAAGCGTCTCAGTATGTCGACGGCACCTACCACTGTCTGTAAACTTGGAATGGGTCCCATAGCCTCATTGCCGCGTCGTCATTCTGTGTTTGGGATAGCGAAACTCTTGGTTAGTACTGTTTGCGATAACAATACACACATGCTTCCCACCTAAAGAGGCCTTTTTTGGCTAGCCATACTTTAGAATACCTTGAGGACTATGAAAGCTAACGGGAGTCATTGAAAGCCGTTGATCCCGCATCTTCATGTGACTAAAATGAAAATTGCCTACGTCTTTAGATTAGGCCAGCTGTGAGGAAAACAAAGCACGATTGGATCCGAGTTTTCTGACTATGGCTAATTTATTAACCAGTTCGTCGTAGCGGCACCTGAATACGCAAAGCCGAATCGAGATGTGGTTTTCAGGGTTTTTTTTTCTGCAGAAAAATTTATTTATTTATTTATTTATTTATTTATTTATTTATTTATTTATTTATTTATTTATTTATTTATTTATTTATTTATTTATTTATTTTGCAGCAGGCATGTGCGCTTCCTGCAGCCGCATACGACTCGCTCTATCATAGCTTGAGTCCTATGGTAACTAGGTGAATTTCTTTAAAACACACAAGCTAGCCTTTCGCTCCACCTCTCCATGTTCTAAAAACTGAGCATGTCGCGAGATATTAAATCATTCTTTGCTCATGCTTGTGCATTATATCTGGGCTGAGAAATCGACCCCAACGCGAACACAATCCCAAAAGCGGGCTTCTCCTGGTTAAGCTTCTCTATTGCGGCAAAGCACGCTTTAAAGGACGGTTTTGGTACAGTTGTAGAAAGCTGCTTCTGGCTAAGACAATTTTTGCGGCAAAGCACGCTTTAAAGAATGGCACTGCTATAGCTGTACAAAGCTTGTCCTGGCTAAGACTCTCTCTGCGGGAAAGCACGCCTTAGAGAATGGCTCTGGTATAGTCGTACAAGTGTGGAAACTTGGATTCCAGCTGGTTTTAATACGTGCTGGTGGTGTTGAAAGTGTAGGGTCGACTTGGAAGACAGTGTAGGGCAGTGTTAGACAGCGCAGGAGCAAGAGCGGCAAAAATTGCAAATAGTAGCACTTTCAAATCATTTTCCGCCATCGCTCCAACACGGTCCATATCATTATCGTGTATAATTCCACAGTTGTCCAACACCACTGTTGAGAGTCGTTACACTGATTTAATTAGGTGTACTTTATACAGCACTGCCAATGTACAAAAAAAGAATTCATTTTTTAATAATAACGGTTCGATAAAACTATATGCGTGTCTATTAACCCCCCTCCCTTTCATTTTTCTCCGTCGCTTCTTTTTTTAAAACCTTCACTCGTCTGTTTCGAGGAGAGCAGCCTACGCAAAGTTCATGTTTATTATACAAATGCAATCATTTCACTAGCTAAAACAAGGAAAAGATGACGCATAACGTGAACAATTTAATGAGCTGAAACGGAACAGTAAATAACCAAAGATTCTTAAAGAAAAAAAATGGCTGAGTACAGCCGCTAAGCAATCTCCAAAACGAAAAGGAAAGAAGAAAGGAATCTCCGCGGTTTTTCGAGAAGTCCAAGTGAGTAACTTCCCGCATGGCCCGGCGGGGCCGTTTTTCAGAGAGATCGGTGGCCAGTCACGCAGGAGCCGCACATCCGGGCACTGCAGTGTGTCGAATCCCATTTGCCATTTTTCGAGGCGCTACATAATCCCCTCTTCGAATATTAAAAGCACCGGCCACTAAGACGGTTAATTTCCAGACTCTGGTACTCGAATGGCCACCGGCTAATCCGTTTATGATTACGGCAGGACAAAAAAAAGGAAGACACAGACGTTAATGCTGAATTCCCGGAGATGGGGATAACGCACTCTATTCGTGAAAGTGGAAGCATTAGAAGAGGAACCGCAATATATTGGAAGTAAGGCGATCAAAGAGACGAGAGATGAAAGAAAAGGAACGCATCGAAACCTGCAATAACCACATATAACCATGTATCATTCCGGCAAAGACATGAAGGGCCACGGAACAAAACTATAATGCCCGTGAAGTGCAGCCTTAGGAGTGAAAAAGAAAAGAAAAAAAAGGGACTGACGGCGCAACGAATGCTGCTGAAGAAACGCAGCGTCGACACTGTCCTCTGCAATCATAGCGGAGACAAGAAGATGATTAGCGGCTGGCCTCCATTTCTCCGCTGTTCAGCCGCAGAAGCTGCTTTTTATTCCCTTTTCTCCTTCATAACGTTCTTGTGTGCTTCCTCAAAGGCTCGGCAGTGCGTTGCGTGCCGAGGCCTCGGTCGGCCGGACACATTTATACGGCGGATGCGTGTATGGCATCGCGTGAAAGCGCCCGGTTCATCCCTCATCAAGTTCTGCAGCCGCTGTCGCAACGGCGACGTCTCCCTCCCCTCTCCCACCTCTTTTATTTTATTTTATTTTGCTTTGGTGGAGACTTGGCTTCGGAGTAGTCGGGGGATGTCGTGTCTTTGGCACGTCTCTAATTAATCACCCCGGAAAGACGTAATCGGAGACCCTAGGTCGCCGCCATCAACTCACTCGCTCGAAGTGGGAGGTTGTTCCTACCGATGGCGCAATCTGGTGGCATGGAGAGATCTCTATTGCGTTGAAAGGGAAGCAATGGGGATCCGGTTGAATTAACACTCTTGGTCTATATTCAGAAGGTGCTTTGTCAACTGAGCAGGCAAGTCCCAGTTTGCTAACTAGCGAATGTTTGCGAACCGGGAGCTGCGGTTTTAAATGCCTCGAAATGTTAAAATTCACGTACTGTTATTATTGAACAACAAAAAAAGAACAAAGAAACATGCATAAAGATACAATACACAAAAAAGTGCACGTGTCTTCATGCCTTATTTACGTGCAACTAATAAGGGCACCCCACACGCTCATAGTGGAATCGAGTTACATTTCTCGAACTGCATCATGCAAACGTAGAAAACTGTAAGTACAAACTAAGCCCAAAGTGCTACAAAAATAGAAGCTAGAGAGATCTAAATTGAGCCTGCTAGACAATACATTTTTTTTTCTATGTGCGTTTCGTTATTGTTATCTGCATGTAATAGAAAAGGCGAGAGGAGGATTAAAAAGCAACAACATAACGATCCGTTAGTGGGAACTGTTGGGCCGAGTCTCCTGCTGCCTGACCTCACTTCCCTCGAGCGACTCTTCGCGGGCGATTATCGGCACTGAATCCTTCTCTGCTTCAGGTAAGAAGAAAACGAAAAAAGGACAAGAATAATAGCGGTGGAGCTATACCGCAACCTGCGCTTGCATGAAAAAAAAAAAACCAAAGAAAATCCAATCTGAACGGCACGCCAGAGTCACTGACCGATGTGGCTTAGAGCTTCAGATTGAATGCCGCGTGCGAAAGGAGCGTTTACGCGAAAGCTGGCGCCCGAGCGGGCGAAGGAAAACCACCGCGCTAGCGTCCGGCGGGAAGGGCACGACGATGGCACGTCCCGAAGAATGACAGCGAAAGGGTCCGACAACGCCCAACTCCGCTTTTCCCCGCACGCACTGAGGCAGACCGGAATGAAAAGGGGGAGGGCGAAGCGAAGGGAAAGAGAAGATGCCCCAACTAGAATGAGAAATCCTGTGCGTGCCCGAGCACCACGGCATGTGGCACGAGCGTACGCCACCGCTCTCATTCTCTATCACGTGCCCCGCACATCCTCCAACTTCGCTTTTCTCTTCATTCCCTATTTAATGGATCAATACGCGTAGATCGAGACCTGCCGCTCTTTTTCGAGAAGCACTTTTCGATCGCTCTAGATAGAATGGGACGGAGAAGGGGAGAGAGCGTGGTTTAGAGAGGGGCGAGGAAGGAAGGGTGAAACAAAAAAATTGTCCCTCCAGATGACAGTTTATTGGAAAGGCGAGAACGTTGCCCTGTCTTCCGGGGCACCGGCGACAACGAGACGAGGACGAAGAAAGAGGACAGGTTGAATGAGGGCAGCGTAAGATTTAAGAAAAAAAGCGAGAGAAAGAGTTTCACAGGTGTACGAATCGCGAAAGAAATGGTTCTGTAGCGTTGTGTCAATGGCAACACGGTCTTCGCTAAGCCAGAAAACCGTCCGACCTCTTCGCCAGATCAGTCAACTCGTTTCGCCCTTTGCTTCAGCTGCGCGCAATAAGTGCGGTCGCGAATGAGAACCTCCAACGAAAGAAAAGCTAAGGCAGGGTCTGTGCAGGGCTAGCACCCTTATCTCGTATATAAACAACAATATTTTGTGAAGATATACGTGCCAAGACAACGATACAGCTATGAGGCACGCCATAGTAGAGAGACTCCGGCAATTGAGACCATATCGTGTGTTTTAACGTGCGCTGGCATTGCCTTGTACAAGGACGTCTAATGTTTTGCCTACATAGAAATGTGGTGGCCATGGTGGTATGGAACCCGCGACTTACGGGTCAGCAATGTTCATCTCCAGGCAACCCGTTAAACCATGCCATATGTGTACTCTTTAGAAGAAACAAACGTGGCATACTTTGGGACCTTGTCAAGAAGTCCGGCCACGTTTACATTCACGTTTCCGACAAAACAAAACAAAAAAAACATTACGTCATATTTATGATAAATAGCTGAGAGATTAGAAATAGTAACCAGTCTAAACTATGACGGGTTAGTTTGCATGAACTATACTTCACCGTAATCTACCGAATGCTTCCGAATGTGTCAACAATTGCGTTCGTTTTAAATATACTTGCTTAATCACAACACCGGCCCAGTTGCAGTGCCATAGAAGGGCGCCTAAGCAGCCCGTGGCTTTAATTTGTAATCTCAGATACTAAATCATTCACTAATATTCGATCTCAACCGAAACTCTCACTGTGACATTATTTCTCCGATCGATTGCTCGTCATGTCCCGCATGACGAAAAGTCAGGCGGGGCTCGAGTGTTAAAACGGCAAATTCAACGCACGGAATAATCACTGTAGGTAATAAGGAAACCGACGGGATAAGAAGAGACGGCCGGCATACGTAAATAGTGGTCTTGACAGTCGTTGAACTGTCCCAAAATCTCTTGGAGGTCTCATCGATCGTTTAAAATGAAAGGGCGCTTAGATTGACATGTGAATGCAATAAAGGGGCAATGTTTACTCTTTATTTTTTTTTTCGCCACAGTATTCGGAAATAGTGAAGTTCAATACTGCCTTGAGTTTTTTTTTCGTAGAAAGCTCGGGGGAAAACTGTTAAAGCAACTGAGTCTGCCCAGAAAAACTGTTTGTAGAAAGATTCCGCAACTGTTTAGTAGGAAGGCGTATAAACTAAAAAAAAAAGAAAAGGCAAAATAAAATCCTGCATTGTTATCGTGTCAGGTCGCTGACAATGAGTATTCATTTAATTTTTGCCTGGTTCTTCCTGATTTAGTTAGCATTTCAATCTACCCGACAAACGGAGCAGCCTTGATGAAAACTTCACAATGTTTTTACATAATAAAATTCCTCGTGTGGAATAATTGTTTTAAATAATGAAAAACTATGCATTCAGAACATAAACAACTCATATGGATACATTTGCACGTCTTTCATAGACCTCCAGCGCAAGGAGCATCGTAATCATATTGCGGTTTCGGCTCGTAAAACCTCAGAAGTTATACCATTCGACAAAAATGACTGAACGTAAGCATTGACTTTCTGTGTTCGATAAGCATCTACAGATTATTACACAGAACGTCGGCAGTAGTCTCTTGCGTAACCGTTGTCGGGGATGCCGACAAGAATGTTTCACGAATCAAATTCTCGAGGTCATAGGGCAAGCTAGGACACGAGGGTTAATAAATTGTCCGCCTCTAAATTGCACTGATCGGTTATTAGGCCACTTTGACTAATGAAATGCTCAGTAATACAATTAACTATGCACTTCTGCAGTTCTGGTGAAGAAGCTTCTTGTGAATAGGGGTCCAAATAGCGAACCATCTCACGTAGCCTTGTCAGCCTACATTCGCGCAAGTAGGTATCACCTCAGAACGTACTCTAATGAAAAATAATAATTGAAATAACTAAAAATGGTAAACAAACCTTAAAGCTGCACTAAGACTTTATGCCTCACTAAATCACGAACGCTGACATGACCAAAATGTGCGTTGAAGCTGCACGACGTTATCATACTCGACTTTATCCAGCTGCACGTAAGCTGAACGAGCAAAGTACTGCAAACGAGCGAGTAGGCACTGGTGCAAGCAGATCGAAGAACAAGTAAACGACTGTGGTAGCATCATGTTGCACAGAACGCGAATAAAACGTAAACAAGAAAGAGATCATCGCAATGAGGGAAAAAAAGAGAGAAATGAATGAGGAGAAGAAGCCGAGGAGGAAAACACGAGCTGGTCTCCCGAAGCCTGAGGACGATTGAAGGTGGTCGAAGGGGCCGAGAAGCAACCCCTGCTGCCCCTTCCTCCCCCTCATCCCCCCCACTTCACCTTCACTAAGCTTCTCCAGCTCAATAGACCGGGGAATGCATTGATTTCTCTGATGAGCTCTCGGACCGAGCAAGAGAAGGCGGCGGCATCGGCAGTTGCAGCAGCAGCGCCCGATGCACGCGAGACTGGGCCATCACTTCGGGCTCCCTCCTCATCCGCTGATGAATCTCGGCGGTACACCGGCTGACTCGATTCACCGAGGAACGAGATCGCGCGGCTGAGAGGGAATTAGTTGCATCTAGCTGGCGAGGTCAGCGCAGCCCGACCTGCTCCCCTGGTGGTCAGTGTTGTCTTCGTTACAGGATGCGGCGCGATGGCTCCCTGACCGGCCCGCCGATGGGCCCTCCCAGTACTGATCTGCTTCTTTGCCATCGCGATTCTTGCTTCGTGGCCTCGCTGGGAGCACAGCTGCTCGCGCTTGCATTACCATTGGCTGCGCCGTTTGTGCCTTCGTTGCTAAACGTGACCCGCGTTGCTTGCTCGCGTTAGTGGTGCCCGTGTGGCCGGGTAAATAGCGGCCGAAGGGTTGCGTAGTTGCGGGCTTGTTTTACTTTCCCCGTGTTGGGAGGCTGCGGGAACGGCATCCGCATATTAACTGTGGCGATAGATCCAGCATGACAGTATCCTTTCGTCTTAGTAACCGATATCTTCGTGTTCTTAATGAGAAGAACAGAAAGCGGAAAAGAAGTCCGTGTTAGCGTCAACGATCGCCAAACTCAAACGAAAACAAATAGTTGCACGAGAAATAGGGGCTGCAAGAGAGAACGGTTTAGAGGTTAAGCAGATTCGATTATTCAGTTTGCTACCCCTAACCGGAGTGATGAAATAGGAATTGGAAAGAAGACTAAGATAGAGAGAGAGAGAGATCACAAATGAACAGGAAATAAAGAAAGCATCAAATGCGCTTCAAATAAAGGCGTTCAGAAAGGCCCGTGTGTCACAGTAAGTGAAACCTCGCTTAACGTAATAAACCGTTCATTACGTTATGGAGCGGTCACCTAAGCGGTTAGCGCGATTCAATGTGACTGTCTATGAGTAATGAGCGAACAAGTGCGCAAAGATACGGGAATGCTGCATCACCAGAAATGGTGAACTTAAAAAAAATATTTAGCAGCTCCGCAAAGTAAAATATGGTACTCACCACGCTCCATACTTCACTCTCTCAACAGCACAGAATGTATGTGCATGCTAATTCAACAGAAACAAGAAAACTTGTCGTCAACCAAAAAAGTATACGGCATTTATCACGAGAAAATGATGATCACACTTATAATTCGCCTTCAGGCTGAAACCTATCGACCACCATCCGCCTGGTATCCCAAGTTCCCAACATATGTCTACATCAAATATTAGTTATGAACTAGCTCAAGTATACGCAGTCTTTTAACCACAATACAAGGTCCGACTCCCATTTTCGTCCATAAGGGCAGCTCGAAACGAGGGAACGACATCGAATGCATACTGCCCGAACACTTCACAATACAATATTTACGCAGGCACTTTTTCCGCTGCCCTGATAGAGAAAGAAAAAAAAAACCACCAGCAAACGCACTGGATCCGGCCAGCGAGTTTGACAGCTCGAAAGGGACCCTTGTTGACCTGTCGCTGCGTGTAGCTGCTAAAAATCGACCAGAAATTTCGCTCGTCCCCTTGTCGCGCGCACTTCTCCCTTCCCTCGCATTGGTGCGCTTGTAGAGAACAGAGGCAGCAAAACAGTGCGTCCCTGTTTCCCGGAGCGGCGCGACTTGTTTTGAAAGGGATGGCCGACAGGGCTCAAAGGAAACGAAACGAAGAAGAACACAGAAAGGATGCCGCAGTGACGTACGGCGGCAAAGGACAGACGAGCGGCGTGTCTTTATCACGCCAAACCCGACAACCGTATAGAGAACCTCGCTGAGCCCTCGCTAGTAAAGGACTCAAAGAAAGAAATGTACACGGAAAAGTCAGGCGCAAAGGGAGAAGAAAACGGGAAAGGCAGCAGGGATGTTGTCCTTGTAGTAGACGACGCTCCCGAAAAGCGACGTGGCGGAATGCAGGACCTCGGCTCTGCTGCAGCTATTGAGGAGCGGGCGGGGGGGGGGGGGGGCGGCAAAGCGTGTGCGCTCTGCCGTTGTTTCCAAGAGACGATGCCACCACCGCTTATGCTCTCTCTGCCGTGTTGTGTGCTTGTGTGTGTCCTCGTCGTGACGGTGATAGGGGCTCAGACCGAGCTTGCCTCATATTTGCCGGCCCATCTGTTCGCTCTCAAGACGCGACGAGGACGACGAGAGGCCAACTAGACCAGCGGCCCGGATCGCGTACGGGACAAGAGGGAATCCGCACGCCACGTGGGGGGAAGGGGGGGGGCGCTGCAGGCGAAGGAAGGGATGATGGGAAGAAATAGCAAGAGGCCGGCCGAAGCAAAGGGTGGGCGGGAGGCGCTGGATCATGGTAGGGGAGGCGGACACGGGGAAAGGGGAGGGGGGGGTAGTATCGGGCGCTCGCGGTCTTATAGGATAGAAGGAAACGAAGGGGGAGGTGCACGGTTTCCTAGCCGCGTGGAAACCCCGTTCGATTCTTCGTCATCTCGCCGGGGAGGCTCTTGATAACGCCCCAAGTCCGCTCCGGGCGTTATTAACGCGCCCGACCTTGTTACGGGCCAGAGCCGGGGTGTCGGGCAGAGCCGTTGCTGCCGGTTTCTTGTCTCTTGCGTCGTCGACTAGAGCGAAGCCCCGTCGCTAGGAGTATGGTATATAGTACGGGGCCCGGCAATAGATCTCACTTACTCTCCTGGCTGGCAGCCGGAGGCCTTTCTGCACTCTGGTGTATGTACGACGATGGTGAAGGAGACCTCTCTCGAGCGCTTCTGAAGAGAAGCATCCTCCCAGCTCTACGCTTTTTTCTTGTCTCCATCTTGGTACCGCAGCTTCAGCAGCGACGGCCCGTGAGAGCGTGTCGTTAAAAGCAAGAGCACGACGTCGCCGTAATGAGGCACCCGTATTCTGAAATGTGCAGCTGCTTCAAAGGCACGACGGGGATGAAATGATAAAAGCGTGAGGTGACGGGGGCCATCGCTTGTTTCAAAGTTCTGTTTTCGATGTAAAGGCGTATTCCGTAAAAAAGGACATGAAAAAACCTAATTTCCATGGCTCACGCAGGTACTACACATACACAAGCGTTTACCGATTTCTTTCTCACGTGTTTCATCCTATTAGAAGAAAAATTTTATCGTTACTGCCGCAAGCAAGACATGAATAAACTTACGGTATAGACACAGGAGTATGAAGCACCAACTGCACGATGTCTTGCTTTGGCACAATAAAAGGACGTCGATATTTCCATGCGCGAAGCCACAGCTCTGGGGCATGAAACGACAGCAAGTCGAGCAAGCCGGTACAGATTATTCATGAGAGAATGTACGCCTTATTTGCGCTTAAGGTATGCCCCCCCCCCCCGAACAAAAACTACACGTTGGCATTATTGTTACGCAACAGTAGTGTTACTTTTATGTGGAGTAAATATCTCATGAATGATAGGTGTTGTGATATACTCGCGGTTTACAGCTGCAACATTACACGTAACTGCTTCATTTCTTATACAAACCTTAACCAGCCGGAGGGCTGTGACAAAAGCGTGGCGTACACGCGAAAAAGTATTTAGTGGGCTTTCGCGGCGCATGCCTATTTCTAACTGGTCTCTCCTTTTTTTTTTCGCATGCGAATTTCCGTGCAATCGAGCATTCTCGCATCCCCCGAGCTAAAATCATCTCACCCTACTGGAAGACTGACAACAACGACTCCTTCGAGACACCTAACTTTTGGTTTAATAATGCCGACTGGCTCAATTATATTTCGCTTCATTAACTATAGGCATGCCAATAAAATTGAAAGAAAACAGATAACTAAACAAAGGCAACCGAGAAAAGCCATCCGCCTAACCGGCTTGCCACTCAATAGCAGTTGTCGTCTTCGCCTTGAAACAAATCTAAAAACCACAACCGAAGCGTCAGCTGCAGTCTAGGTCTAGTCAAGTCACCCGAGAAAAAAAGGCTCTTCCTTTTCCTCGGCCCCGACACACCAAGCTCCATTCGGCGCCGCTGCGAGCTTTTACGCGCATGGATGAAGCGCGCGCGGGCATGGGGGAACGAGGGCTGACAGAAAGAGGGAGCGCTCCCGCGGACGAAGAGGGAAAAGGGGATGCGAGCGAACTCTTTATGTCCCCGAGGCGAAACCGCACCTGCTGCCCCCTAGGCTGAGGTTGCATCGGTCTGGCCGCGCCGCTTATTACTACTCTTCTCACTTTCCCTGCTTACGTGGTCTCTGCGTGCAGCTCTCTCGGTCCTTTCATGCTTTTTTTCGCCGAAATCTTCGCGCTCAGCTTTGTTACACTTATTCTTTATTGGCTTTTGTTCCCCCAAAACCCCTCTCTTCATCGACAGTGTCTTGCTTCGAGTCTCCGCCGCTACATCCGTTGGTGTCGCGAATCTCGTTCACCCTCGGTAAGTCGTGATGAGCGCGCGGAAAGCGGTAAAAGAGAAAGAAAACAAAAAAATGGCAGGGGTGCAGAAAGAAAGAACCATAATGAGGCGATGAGCTTGGACGCTTGTGTTACATTAATTAAGTATCGTTGGAAACAATGTTCTGCTGCTTCTAGCATCGAAGAGTCGTACAGAGCCCGGAAAGTGCGTTAAGTATGCATGATCGAAATTCTTGGAAAAACTATTGCATCTTGAGATTAAACTTTCCTTGAATGTCCACATAATGCACTTAACCACTTTAGTTTATAGAACCTCATTATCTCCCTCTCAACGCCTGGAACGAGCCTTCGAAAATCGGGGTGGATTAGTCACAAAATAACAACAAAAGATTTTTTTTATTGCCCCCTAAACAACTTGAGCTCGCACTTCTTCCGACTTATTACTTTTCGTTAGAACGATTATATTAAAAAAAGCTCCGCAGCTATTTATATAATTTTTCACTATTCATTAGACGCCAGGATAGCATCTATGTGTTTTTACATCACCTTAGCTAATTACTTTCGAGTGGTAAGATCTGTTGATTGCTCACAAAAATGAAAAAAAAAATTAAGAGGGATCACCCAGTCCATATATGTAGCTAACGTCACATACACAGTTTAACGTCCACACTGCTTCCTCTTCACACTATAATTTTTCATGACAAATGTAGTTTTTAACGGCTCCATCACTTAAAGATGCTCTAATGAATTGAATGAATGAATGAATGAATGAATGAATGAATGAATGATTGAGTGAATGAAGTTGTGCGCAGCGACTGCCTATCAGCGCCAGCATGGTCGCGGTCATGCGTGCCACTGCGGCTCATCCCATCTTGTGAGAGGCCAGTTACCTGCTTACCGTCGCCCTCGTTTCCGCAGACTTGCGCGGAGTCTGTCGACGCTGATTGATTGATTGATATGTGGGGTTTAACGTCCCAAAACCACCATATGATTATGAGAGACGCCGTAGTGGAGGGCTCCGAAAATTTTGACCACCTGGGGTTCTTTAACGTGCACCCAAATCTGAGTACACGGGCCTACAACATTTCCGCCTCCATCGGAAATGCAGCCGTCCAAGCCGGGATTAGATCCCGCGACCTGCGGGTCAGCAGCCGAGTACCTTAGCCACTAGACCACCGCGGCGGGGCGGAGTCTGTCGACGCTCTAGACCCACAAATCGCGTTACCTTACGACGAGCGCGAATTATGCTGTAATAAAAGGTGCACGTCAGCACGTTTCAGGACTTTCAGCACACTCCGTGAGCACGAGCTTCCATTGCCATCTTCAAAGCAGTATACCAATAAAGCCCCCCTCTTTCGCCCGCTCCCTCCTTTCCCCTTCGACATCCAACAACTCGACCACATTCTACAATATGTGTTAACATTTTCTTTCGTGTTTTTTTTTTCGTATGTAGGAGTATCAAAAGAAGTGCTTCGCTTCGCAAAAGTATCGCTGGTACAACGGGGTCCTTCAATCGGCACCTCACCCGCCGAAGCTTCGGCGATACATTTAGCCCGTACGGAGCATGTCATTAGGAGCCGCTGAATGTTGAGGAGAATAGAGAAATAGATCACGGAGAAAACTAATTATGAGTAGGCTGAGCTGAAATGAAATGCAATCATGTTTTATTGCAAGGAAGCACAAGGACACAGCATCAGAGACGAAAACACAGGGCTACTAACCACTAGCGCTATTAAAACATATGCAGTACCAACTAGTTCGCCAGTCAATCTTTCAGAACATCTGTGCGAACTACACAATTTCCCCAAGCTTCGTTGCTGCTGCCTGGTTCTATCTTTCTTTATCCCCCTTCCCACTCTCCTAACTCTCCTCTTTATTATTGCGTCGCCATCTTCATTTCCTGCCATCGCTTATACTGCGACGTAATTGACACAGCGTAACGGAGGTAGTGCCATCCTTTCCACGCTGCGGCAAATGT
This sequence comes from Rhipicephalus microplus, assembly GCF_013339725.1. NCBI lineage: Eukaryota > Metazoa > Arthropoda > Arachnida > Ixodida > Ixodidae > Rhipicephalus > Rhipicephalus microplus. The sequence continues at coordinate 121,402,406 of NC_051170.1, read as the reverse complement.
AACTTGCGATACATTGGCCAGGAATGATGCTTACAAGTTTGATTGCGCCCAAGTTACTACCGTACCACTTACAATCCTCTCTTTTCTACTTGTCCCATCCCCTCCCTTTTTTTTTTGCACCCCTGTTTTTGACTTCACTTTTAGTTACATTTATCCTCTTTCATCTTACTCCAATGTAAGATAACAAACCGATCGTTTTTATGTTTATCATTCCTGCTTGTCCGTAATTCTCTCTCTCTTACCACCGCACTTTATTTCATAACCAACTTCTCCTTATTACGGGAAATGTCTGCTTTTATTTCACACCAACTCATGTCTTTGTTGAGTGCTGAAGAGCTGCTTCAGTGTGCACATAACAGATTGTAGAGCGGTAGTAGGCAGAAACTAACGTCTGTATCGTACTGCGCGCGCGCGCAAACACCCCTAATGACGACAAACGATAGTTGATATAAATATCACCCGCTACGTTCGCGTCGCGACGCACGGGATCGTCGTATGCAGAACGTCCGTAATACCATTAGACTCGTTAGTCAAGTAACGACCCAACATGTATAACTCGTGTTGCCCACTGTGTACACGGTTTGATGCCTGTCATTTGCCTGCCCGCAGCAAACGATTAGACCCTTCTAAACGCTCACGACAGGGCTCGGACCCTGGTTATAGGTACTTCACTGCGAACAACGTTTGCTGCGGAGATGAATATGGCAAAATGGCCACCAACAGTATACGCTCTGTTTGCCGAGGCCATGAGGAACACTCGCATCAACCGCGTCGCGTCAACCACGGCTTGTACACCGAGCGCTGCTAGTATACATGTACAAAGGTGTACGTAGTGCGCGGTCTGCGACTCAAGATATGTCCTGCAGGACAGACGCATGTAGCCACAAATGCGATTCGTAAGTAACGTTTTTTGTTTTTTCTCGGACTCCCGAGGTCACGTCAGCTTCACAGCGGACAGGCTCACTCGAATAAACAAAAACAGCACAAACACATAAACAGGAAAAGAAAGCGCTCGTAAAACCCGCACGCGCGATTCCGCTGAGCAAGCTGGGCGTCTCAACCAGCGGCGTCGCCTTTCTTTTCAATAAACCACCGCAAAACAATCGCCTTCACGACTTCTCTAAAGGAGAAATGCCCGAATAAAAAAAATAATGAAGAAATAGAGGGCGAGTCCGGGTAGAGAGAGAAACGTCGTTCTGACGGCGCCTTGCGAAACGAGCGAGGCAGTTGACTCGTCTTGCCGAAGCAAACGACAGCGAAAGGGCAGCTCGCTCCCTTGACATTGCGCGGAACGGTGCTTTTCGAGCAAAGCTATCCTGCGCGCGTGCCAAACAAAAGCCCAATGGACTGGCCCCTCCGGTACTTTCGTTTTGTGCGCTTTTCATTTTCGATTGTTCGTCTCTTTGAGGCCCTTTCAGAGGGCACTCAATGAAGCGTGAAGGAGGCGCATAGCCTCGGAGAATGGCCAACGCCGATTTGGGAAACATGGGGCGGCAACCGCGTCCTGCATGCGAGGGGCCCTGTAGAGTAAGCGGGGCTATACGAGTCGAGCGTTGAGTCGAAATCGAGAGAAACAAAAAAAAAATAGGAATAGCAAACTTAGATAGACCAAGACATGCATTCTAGCGGGAATTTATTTCCTGTAGCGTTTTAAAACTGACGAAGAAGAAAACAACGACCGCTGATCACTATCAAGTTGAAGAAAGCCCACGATCATGATGCACTTTATAAAAATAAATTTCATACCAACTTAGAAATAAATAAAACGCGCGAACAATGAAAGCACAAGCGTAACGAAACAAAAATGACGAGTGACCAAGTGATATTTCCTATTTCTAGCTCACCCTGTACTTGCATTGATATGTATGTTTTAATGTGTGCATAAATAGCTAAAAAGAAAATGGTTGAGGTAGCCAGCACCACCACAACCAGTAGTGTGTGCGCTTTATATATATATATATGTGTGTGTGTGTGTGTGTGGGTGTGTGTGTGTGTGGGTGTGTGTGTTTGCTTTCTACAGCATTTTTCTCACGACAACCGCAGTGCGTTAAGAGTACCTACGGTTACTAAAATTGAAGCGGAAATAACAGCACTTTCACACACACATACACACAAAGAACCTCCAAAACTAAACCTCGCAAGTGGGATGATCGCTTACACTTCAATTTATCGGTACGACGACACTTTACAGCGTGCTCACAAAGACCTGCAGCGTCTGATATATGCGAATATATGCGAAGTTATGCAGATGCCCGAATGAACGCGACAAACCAGTTTGTTGCGATAACTTAACTGACAGAAATAAATTGACGCGTTTTAATAGTACATAAAACCACTTTTGCTTCTTGGCGCGACCGACAGCGGCAATCTTTTCTGCACGTATAGTAAGCGCAGGAATAACTAACTTAACGAGCACGTTTCAGGATAACTCAATTATGAACCTCTGAAAAGCATGAAGGCACGTTTTTTTTTTCATCGTAACTTCAAGTAATGAAGAGCTATGACATGTTTTTTTATACATAAGAAAATAAAAGGCAGATAAATGCACCATCAGCACCGAAAGCTTTGTTCGTGTGAACTTTTCACTATATATCATGCCACAAGTGTTCAATTCGGCCTATCACAATAAACCTGATATAATTCCCGAGACAAGTAGGGTGGTTAGAACACAAATGAACGCCTCCGAGCCTATCACTAGTGAAGCACTCACGTTTTCCGAAAAATACTGCCTTTCACTTTAAGCCAGCTAAGGGGGGGGGGGGGGTGTTAAGTGGCAGCACGGCATAGAGCAGGAATGTTCGAAACACGAGGGAAATTAATAACGCCTCAAATGGGAGCAACTTCACTCCCTTCCCTCTTTCTCTGCCCAGCGCGGAGGACCCCTAGTAAAAAGCGTATCCGTCTCATAGCCCCGGGCAAAGTGCGTGGCTTGAGCAATAAGAACGAGATGTCTAGGAAATCAGCGCGTCGTACGCTCAGAATAGTTCCAGCTCCTGACATGGTTCAATAGCTTCTTGGGGCAGAAACTTGGTCGCCGCAGCAGCATCAGGCATTATCGACGCCGACAGCGACGCTCGGATATCTCGGAAGCAGCGACCCCTAATCGTAGCGGGACCCGACGCTAATCAACGAGGCATGCACGCTCGCGCACTCCGATTAGCGTGGCCCCTGCCGGGCAATCGTCGACATCTCGGGAAGCAAAATGGCGCCGCCCCCCTCCACTCACCCCGCCAACGACAGATGGCGGCTCGAATCGCTTCACGTTGGCCACGACGGGCGCCGGAGACCTCTGACACGGCAGAGGAAACGTGCTGACGCCGCCAGCCAGCGCGCGAGCCAACGTACGAACAAGCGCCGAGGTCGCCGTCTTGAAGCGAAGCCCCCCAGGGGCCAAGTCGTGACCACGGCGTAGTCACGAAACGCGAACACTCCCGGAAAGTGGCGGCCCCTCGCGGCGCGCGCGCGCGTCACAGGTGGAACGTCGTTATAAACGCGCTCTTCGCTCGGGATTTGTTTCTTTTTTGGCCGCGCCTTCTCACCCAAGCGAACGTCTCCTTTCAGGATGACCTCTCGGCTGCGGCAACAGCGGTGCCCAAAGGCACAACAGCAGCGCCAACGTCATCCCTGTCTTCCGGAGCAGCCTACCCGGTAGAATACCGCAAAGTGGACTGAGGAAGAAGCCCGGTTTACGCCAAGTAGGTACACGCGCAGAGCAAGAAGGACCAGTTCGCGGCCCTTGGGCACTCTCTTCGTTCTTGCAATGACGCTTGTAGCCGCCAGCGGATAATCAAACGACAACAACAACAACAAAGAACAGGAGTCTAGCCAAATTTGACTGTGCCAATGAGCGTACACCCGGAATCGACGAGCGAGCTAGAGCTTTTACTTGTTTTGAGATCGAGGCCGATGAGGTAATGTAACCGCTAACCCGACCAAAGGAAGAAAAAGCGCTGGCGCTACGCTCGAAAAAGCTACCGGTAGGCTGTTCTTATGCTGTCGCTTCCACAGGGTAGAGAGGACCGCGGCAGCAAAGTGATCGCTTCTTCTAGCGTCTGCACGAACTTATTAGGAGGGTGTTAGAGAACGTTTTAACGGTTTTGTTGCTTAGCCCTAAGAATATTGGGAGTGGTTAAAAAGCTAACAAATTTAATTACGTTAACTCTTTCTGCAAGCCGTCGGTGCACCCAGACATGGAACATCTCTATTGAGAACATCTCGAAAGTGCTGAGGGTGTTCGAGAGCCATATTGACTCAAATTATTCATACCAATGCACAGAGCGTCCAACAGGCGCTATCTCATCGCTAATTAAAAACAGACTCCCCAATTCCTCACGGTGGGCACGACTCTCCAAACTGGACTTCGCCCTTGTTTTAATTAAGCTTCTCTCTCTCCCTGTTTCGCAAAGGTGTTTTCTTTATTTATGTTAGCCGGCTGTGTTCACTAACGATCGCTCGGCGCTAGGATCCCATGACATATTCCATTACGAGCGTGTCACAGAGCAAGAGGCTTAAGATGGCACTATCTATGCGCGAAGTAACGTCTAACGAAGACACAACCTTCTATATTTCGGAAATGTGGTACTCCTCTACGAGTAGCTGAGTGAACATTACTCTAGTAAGCGTTCAAAGTTAAATCACACAGTACACCGGCTCACAAATGGATATGTGGAAATGAGAATAGTGATTGTAAAACTAAACGATGCGTCATAGCAACACGTATCGCGGCTCAAACGGCCTCGACCATCAGCTGCCTCCAGCGATCAACGTGCACGCGGTTAAAGCACTGAATGCATAAAGGGGGAGGGGCGTAAACTGTGTACCGTGGCGTTGACGCTGCAGTTATATAAGTGAGAAATCTCACACGATGAGGACGGTGAGAGAAGCCATAGCGACAGAAGAAACAGCTCCGGAGAAACCGTTTATCGTCCTCGCCGCGTAACAAGAGCCGCGCCTCCAATTCGTTCCGAGACTCGGTTCCGTTCAACCCACGCATCCGCTCGTTCTTCCACGTGTGCAGTTTGTGCGCGCGCTGTTCGTAAAACACGAACGTGACGCAAATGCGACGAAATGGGCGCGCGAGGACTTTAATGCGCGGCCCCTTCAGGGGAGGGGGAGGGGGGCGAACTCCCCCCCGACTAAGGCAGAGCGCGTGGGCTTCGGCAGGAGTACTTGGCGGCGGTCTCGAACTTCACGCAAACGGGCGCGTCGAACGAAAACTCGCGGCCCAGCAACAACGCCTTTCCCGGAAGGTGTGAATGTGAGAGTTTAAGAGGAGCGTCGAAGACGAAGAGAGAGAGAAGGGAGCCTCTGTGCTCCGGAGAAGCCTTCCTTTCAGGCCTTCACGAACTCAATTCCGAATCACCACTACTTCGATGGCGCTGCGGCTGCAGTTGCGTGCCGATGAGTTTTGAGGAGAATTAGCACCCGCGAACGCTTCAGGACAGCGGCTTATAGAGGAACGTGGTGGCGGATTCGGGCAGAGGAAGGGACGCTAAAGTGAACGGAACAAACATGGCGTGACGATGGTATGCCGTCTGAGTGTTCGTTATAAAGGCGGAGGAATTTAAGAGCGCAGGTTTTTCAGAAGAAGCGCTGGCCGGCTTTGGAGGCACGCACGCGGACTGAACAGTATTAAGCGTGTAAGGGCGTGCTTTGAAGCTCGCGCCGCTGACCATCGCGCGAAATTAATCCACGCAGTTGCGCATAGCCGCGCAAAGCAGGTGCCCTCTCGGAAAGTCCAAGACTGGCATTGTGAGGGAACGTGCATCCGATTTTCTGCTTTTACCACTACAACCCCTTCCACTTCAGCGAGCTTGGCCCATTTTCTTCGAAATGCGCTTAAGAATATGCCGTTGGCTCCAAAGCAAGCACCCTTCGATGCTCCCCGCACAGTTTTAGGGCGAAAGTGTTAGATGCCTGGTCAAACGCGAATGGTGACAGTTGGCGCCCGCAAGAGTGGCACGATGAAATTATCACGCGACGATGCCTCCGCATGACACAATCGTCACGTCAACTTACTTGTGACGTCATTTTGACGGTACAATGAACTGACAGCAAAAAAAAAAAGATGTCTTCAGCCTTCAAGTCACCTTACGCACAGTTTCCTATAATACACTATAGCGAACTATAATACACTACAGGGAACGATCACAGCGTCAGAGTCTTTTCTAGTTAATTTTAGAAAACTCCATGGCCTCAGGCATGTTCATATGGGATCGTGTGAACTTTTCTCTGGGCTTTCTCCCGTGATTTCCAACTCCCTATCCACAAGCCCGCATCGAGGAGGAGGCGTACACCGATTGTGCCCTCGTGAATTCAAAGCGCTTTAAAAAGCCACTTCACTTCGAGTTGTTACTTTAATATAATGATGCGTCACACTTAATTCTGGTTGCGAGAACCGTAATAGGGCCTACTTAAAAGCTCTGGCGCTTATCTTAATGAAGACATCGTGTTACGCGCGAATGTCATCGGAGACGCACGCCTCGGGTGAGCTTCAGAAAAAAGTGGTGTGGCCTCTGGGGCGCGCACGGGCGTCCGAAATGAAGATGTTGACATCAGGTTGATGTCGCAACACCTTTCGCCTTATCGGGTCTCACGGGACAATTTCGGTGAGCAGGTAATTAGGATTAATTAATGGTGAGCCGAATTAGCCTCGGTGCGGAGTCCCTGAAAGGAGAAACCTTCTCGCCGAGTAGATTGGATCAGTAGCCCTATCAGGTGCGTGAATAAGACGTTTCTCATTCTTTTCGTGTTGTTATTTGTATGTCGTTTAGTGTTCGATCCACAGCATTTCTTTTTTTTTTCTTTTTTCGTGAGTGGTGCACGTGGAACCGAGCAAAGAATGAAGGTAAGAAGCGGTGCAGATAGCTTAAAAAATAAACAAAAAAGAGGGTGAGTACCAAATTAGAACAAGCGAGAGAATGCATTCCCCTTGTCTACCCAATCAATCGCGCGCCAGTGCCGCGGCGTTTCCTCGAGTAGCATAGCAGCGCGCGCGCTATACCTCTGGGAGGGGATGATTTTTCTCGTCGACCGTGGGATGGGCGCCTAACCGGCATCGTGGGGTGCGCGTTGTTTCTTGGCGTTCCTTGTTTTTTTGCTGGTTAACAAGATGGCCGCTTAAGAGGGGCGAGCTCACGGCGAACGCAGTGAAACAGATAAGCCAGAAGCGGCCGCCGTCTATAAGCTCGCACGAATGCCGGGCCTCTCTCGCCTGTGCCGCGCGAAATTCGAGAAGCGCGCGGCTGTTAATGAAACCTTTGATGTCGTAATTGACGTTATTACCCGCTGATATGCTGTGCCGGCCGGACAGCAGGGCGTTGGAAACCTGCAGAGAAGGGAGAAGGGTCGAAAGAAGGAATAACAATACAAGATTGCCGGTTTCGAAGGCGTATCAGTAATGCGGCACTGCGAACGGCGTTAATTGAGTTCGAGCACGCTGGCTTCATTCTTCGCTCGGTTTCGTATCCTTCGGTTCTATTTCACTCACGTTACACACTGTCTTTCCCTCTCACCCTGGAACCAAGACAAATGTTTCTTCAACTAAGTTGCGTCCTCTTTGAGATGTCCGAAAAAGACTTAATTGGATCTTTGTGCTAGGAGTGGGTGATTGCCCATTTTTACCCTTCCAGCACCTAGCGGTATTCCGCGAAACTAATTTCACTTCGTTTTCTTTTCATTTTTTTTTCTCAATGAGCTTCGTTTTCGTTCACATCGCAACCCAGCCTTACGCCACATCCTCGATGGGAGTCAAGGTCGTCCAGAAAACACGGGAGAATGCGCGCGTGTATGTTCTTCGTTCTCACAGATATAGAGAAGGACGTTTCGGCGAGCGTCTCTCGTTTGCCTCCGAGCGAGTTAACCGGTATAGATGAAGAGGCCCGAGATGTTTCGGTGAAGATTGAACGTGCGATGGCCTTCTGCATATTCTCCGTCAGAGTCCCTAACTTACATGAGACATAGGAGAGTAAAGACATTAGACATAAGGGAGCAGTATTACATTAGACAGCGTTAATTCGATAACACGCAAGCTGGATCGCGAAACCAATTGTTTAATTCAGTATAGCGGACGGTTTGCTACACGCGAAAAGCAGGTGACAGCGCATAGAAGCTAGAAAACTTGTTGAGATACGTAACATACAGCGGCATTTGCAGAGAGACTATAGACCCTTTAGTAGGAAAACAGACATCTTTGCTGACGTGCATAGCCTATTTTCTGTAAAATATCTAGGCATCGCCATCATGGACTGGTAAGTCGATGCTCTCTTGTTTTCCTATATCACGGCGGGTGATTAATAAGACCACAAAACATTGTACGCACCAATCGAAACAGTTTTCATGCGCACGTGTCTATCGTAATCCTGTTCGTCTCGTTGTTAAATATGCAAACGACAAAGGTTAACAATGGCAGCCCTAAAACCCACCCAAAAAATAATATATACATACCGCATTCTCGTAAAGGTATGCGGAATAGTATTAAAATATTCTGTATTTCCATTAATAGTGTGTTGCATCTATTTAACGACTTCATCCAATCATTTTTACCGGAATCGGTGAGTTGAAACTTAAATCATGAAACGCAGTGGGAATTTGCATTCAAAGACCATTTATCAGCACCAACTGACTGAGTCACCGTATTTTCCATAAAACGCTTCGCGTTCATGCCTCAATTCTTAGCTTTGTGTTAGTTAAAAGCCTCGCAGCACTATTAGAAAACGATCATATAACAAACTAAAATTACACGCTCCATTTTTTTCCCTTTTTTTTTGTTTGGGCGCGAGCAACTCCTGGACACTAGCACTCATCTCGACCGGCTGAGCACCCGGAATGCGACGCGAGCTTAATGCATTCTTCATTAACTATATAACGACGGGATCGGGCTAACGTAATAAAATTGAAGCGCCTCTAGCACCCTCCTCCCCCTCCACGATCGGAGCGTCTAGACACGATGGCGGTCATTAAGTGGCTTTGGTGCCCTTCAAATTCGGTGCGCGCATTCGTCTCCCATCCGGGGTGAATGACTAAACGACTGATAAGTAACACGGGAGCGAATAAAGCGCTAAGTTAATGAAACAAGACGAAGAGGAGAGCCGAATAAGAAATAAAACAAACAAACAAAAAGATCAAGAGGGCAATTAAATAAAAGTAAAATAAAGCTACAAAAGAGGAATGATAATCGAGCCTTTTTGGCTTTGGCAGACATCCCACTCCCTATCGTGTTTTTCGCCGCAGGTGTCGTTCGGGGAAAAAGCAGAGGCAATCGCTATGTAACCAGCTTAACCCGGGCGCCGAATTCACCAGTCGAGCTGCAGGTGGAGGGTGAGACGAGGGGGGGGAGACCGGAGGGGGGCTTTGGGATCCCGGTACCAATCGGCTATCGGTTGTCCGAAAAAAAGATAACGAATTAGGCCCGCAAGAAAACAGCGTAAGCGAGGGGTATTATCCGTAAAAATACACCAAAGGCAGAGCAAGGCGGTAGAGGAGGGCAAGACCGAATGGGTCCCCCCCCCCTCACCTATTAATGCGTACTTCATAATAACGCCGCTGGCTCGCCGCTCAGTTCGAGAGACACCGCATCGCAGCTCGCTTATACACATGCACAGCCACATCTTGAAGAAAGAAACACCGGGAAAGGCTGTTAGAGGAGAAAGAGGGGGGAGGTTGCCGCTGAAAGTGGTCCGACCAGGGTCCATCGCTGGGAAAAAACTGGCCTCCATTGGAACGCTCTTCGTCCCCCCCCCTTCACTCCCCCCCCCCCGTTCTCTGTCATCCCCCCGAGTCGCCGCCGTCAACCCCCGAGGCGGTGGTTGGTGGTCAGGGCTACACTCCACTCTCCCCGTCGTATTACTCGGCTACCAGATGGCGCGCTGGTAGCATGGGGCGGCCGATATCGAGACGTGACACCATAAAATCCCGCCCTGAGAGAGCGGCAAGATTTCTTCTTCTTCTTAGGAGAGAGAAGACGAAAGGGTTCGGCTGGCTGAATCTCCGCGCCGCTACACCGTAGGTGCAACAGCGCATACACAAACAGGGAACAGATACAAACGCACGGGCTGTATAAGTCGGCGGCCGGTTCCCCCATTCTAACAGGAACGCAAATCTCGCCGTGATGTCGCAGCCGCGATAAGTGCGGCGTAACAGGCGCACCCCGAGCTCGGTGTCCCTTGCTCCCATGGTAGATCGATTCGCCGTTCCTCGTCGAAACAAGCAAAGAAAAACAGATGTAAGGGTGTTTGCACGACGAAGAATGCGAAGTTCGACGACAGCTAGCGACTCGGAGGTGTAGCGTTTCTGGCTGCCTGGGAAACGGATAAAACCCGTGTCCTTGCAAGGGTCTTTCTCTCACTCTCTCTTTCTTTCGAATCTATACTTATCCCGCAGATACGATATTGGTTGCGTGCGCAGAAAAAGTTGCACATCCGGAATCACTAGAGACGCGGGTAGGAAGCTGTATAAGTTCAGCCTTTCTGAACAGCAACAGAGTTTCTAATGAAAGAGAGCCCACACTTCAATAGCGAGATGTAAAAGATAGGCAAGCAAAGGCAAGTAGGCTAATCATTACAAGCGCTCATTTGAAGAAAACAGAAAGAACGGGACACAAAACAAGCAGGACGAAATGAATCTATTCCAACTAGCCCACCTAGTTCATCATCATAAGTCTGATTACACCCACTGCAGGTAACAGGCCCTCTCCCATGTTCCGCCAATCAATCCTGTCCTGTGCAAGCTGCTGCCGCCGTATACCCGCAAACGTCCTGATCTGATCTGCCCACTTAACTTTCTCTCTCGCCCTCGTGCGTTTGCCTTCTCTTGGAATCCACTCTGTTACTCGTAATGACTAGCGGTTATCTTGCATACGCGCTGCGACCCGCCTACCTACCGTTCTGCAGTTATTCATCGTGTACATTCCTGCACCCCTTTCGATCTGTTTCTCTCTCTGCTACGTTTGCATTGCGACATCTTTATCCCAAAATTGGCCTTACGCTGCGTCTTCGCGGTCATAACGACGTAACTTATTCATCTTGCGAGAACTTCATCGGTCAAAATTTGTCCGCGCGATAAAGCAACACAAAAACAAACAAACTTGGCGGTTATGAGTCCAAGCATTTCTTTTTACAACTCTTCTAAAGCAAAGCAAACATCACGTTTCCTTCCCTTTTTCCATGCATCTCCAAGCCAGTCGAAAGTTCCTTGATGAAGTGCTTCCGAGCGGCCTCAGCGCTACGATCGACATCAGCGAGCAAAAGTCGAGGCTGACGACATTCGCAGAAGCGTGCTCACTTATATTGCTTTCCATATCACCTCGACGAGTGCTCGTTTTGTCAGCGCAAACGCGAACGCACATCGCCAACGCTTCTCGTAAAGCGCGCGTTCACTTTTCGATGTGTTCGAAAAGAGCCCGAGACATCAATAAGGACACGCTCCTTCGAAATCTCACGCCACCGCCAGCGTATACGGTTTATGTGCCCCACTCCAAGGAAGCACGCCAGCGGTCGCGAGAAAGCACGCAAGAGAACCCGAACGTCGCACTGCTGCGCGCGCAGAGCGCGCAGATTCATGCATTATAAAATATGTCCCCCTATCGCGCATCCTTTATGCATTGCAAATCAGCGCTCTGAATATTGTATCCGATACAAATGACTCAAGGCGCCGCGCGAGAGATGCAACGAGCAAGTTTTGCCGCGTCTAACCATGCACGTGCTGCGTGGCAGCGACTCCCTGCGCTTATGTGCCATAGCAAGACGACGCGAGGAATAAACCGCCGGGGCCGTTCGGCAACCGCTCAACTAGGCCACAGAAGACCGGTTCGTTTCGGGAGACCGCGCCGCCCCGCTTCCTGGGTCCCGCGCGATGGCGTTCAACGCTAATCCGACACTTCAAAAAAACAAAAAAACAAATAATCTCTTCCCGTTCGCCTGCTTCTCTTTTCTGTATTTCTGGTCAGAATCGGTATATATACTCGTGGCTGAAGGTGTATACGGCTGCTCTTTCTCGTCTGGACGTTTGTACGTGCTCGAAATGAAAACCGCGTCCTTCTTATCGGAATGGGCGTGCCCAGGAAACGCGAACACGGTAACGATTTTGAAAGAACATGCCGATTTGCAGCGTAGTTTCAGAGTGTAAGTGGCGAGTTTATCACTACAGACGGGGCAAGCGGCGCCGTCTGTGTCTCCCAAAGCGATTCGCTTGGATGTACTTGTTCCGTGAGATTTCGGAGAGCGTTGGGAGATTGAGGGAGACTGTGTTGTAAGCGAGTTGCAAGCCGGGAAAGATAGCGAATGTGTACGTGTAAGTTGAAATGGTGGATACGCAAGACGTGTGTAAAAAGAACGGGTTTCGAATTCGGCGAGTTTCGACACGCTTTGGCTCGCGATACATGCGTGGTAGGACTTCAAAGTGCGGGTACATGCACGTGTGTTGATTAATCTTTTGATTTCTCAGAATCAGCCTGACTGTGTTTATCGCGGCAAAAACCGATGCGCCTATCGATTACGAGACGAAAGTGATGGCACTGACAGTGATTTTGGAAGGCCACACTGTGAGCTAGTGAATTAAAAAACAAATCGAGTCTAAGTCCGTCCGAATGGAAAAATTAGCGTAGGCGGTGTACGCAATATTGTTCATGTTGATTCAGGTCTTGTGGATTTACTCGCCTGGATACTAATGCATAGTGCGCGCAGGTAGAGCAGTACAATACAGGATAATACTTCAAGACAGTTCCCTGTTATATAACAGAGGCCATGCCGGTCACAATCTGATTCTGGATTTGTAACGCAAAACCCACATTTTAATACGATTACCTCCAGCAGCGCTACAATTTCATAGGAGGCTAGTGAAAAAAAAAAGAAAGAAAAGTCCGCCGCTGTGGATCAGTGGTTACGGCACTCGGCTGCTGAACCGAAGGTCGCGGGTTCGAGTCAGGGCGCGGCGGTCGCCTTTTGGTGGCGGCGAAATAGTAAAGACCCATGCACTGTGCGATGTGCAGTGCACGTTTAAAGAGCACCTGAAAGTCTTAATTTGTGGAGCCCTTTACTACGGCATCTCTCGTATAGTCATATCGTGGTCTTGGTACGTGAAGCCACCATTATTATTATTATTATTATTATTATTATTATTATTATTATTATTATTATTATATTATTATTATTATTATTATGTATTATGTATTATTGAAAAAAAAACTCCAGGCAAAATAGACCACCTAACGCCAACATATATTTTTTTCTTAAATGTTATCATCATTTGTTCTCCGTATATACCTCTCTTGACTACTTATCCATCTCTTTCTTACTCTTCTGCTTTTCTCTCTATCTCTTTCCTTTCGGTTATTCCCCCCCTTTCCCCCACCCCAAGTGTAGGGTAGCCAGCTGAGCCAATCTTGGTTAACTTACCTGCGTTTCCTCTCTATTTTCTCTCTCGCTCTTCGGCACCGTCTTGAGGCACGTCACTACTGCTATATATAACCCGATTCGCGCGGCGGCCGGACTGCGATCACAGCGAGGACGAGCGAGCTACCACGCCGCTCCCGTCAGCGTGAAATGTGTCACGTGACAAAGAGTTTCTGTCTTCGCTGTAGCAGTGCCTCAAGTCCGCGCGTTTAGCACGAACGTACGTTGCCTCTCAAAGTACCCCGTCCACATCGAACGAAAAATAGGAGCTCGAATAATCTAATATACGATGCAGTCGGGGGAGCATTTCAATGAAGTCCATTTAGCGCGTGATAAGGACGGAGCGGAGCGCTCGACTTCTGCGAGAGGTGTGAGGAGTAAGAGCGACACCGTCAGAGCTTTAAACTTCGTGGCTGGGCGCTAGACAACTTGCAGGGGCCGCGCGCGCGCGATGGAAGTTGACAGCGCGTCAAGGCGATCCACAGTCTCAGCAAGTGAAATTAGACGAAGCCGCCGGTGATGCAAAGACAAACATGGCGTCGTCCATTATGTCGCGGCGTCTATTCTTTTTTTCGAGAGGCTCGAACAATGCTGAGGAAGGCAACTGGCGGCGGCAATCCATCACTCCAGAAAGCGCTGTCCTCGCCGTACGGAGAGCGAAGCCTGCAGCGCAGGCGGCCGAACGACCTCGTTCCCTTAATAAAGGTTTGCCCCCTTCGTTCGGACAGATATTACAAGTGACCCCTCGACTTCTCGCACCCATGGCTGCGACGACGCGGAACAATGAGAACTCCGTAAGAAGTATCGTGCGCTCACGCTGAAACAATTCGCAAACTGTTGTCGGGCGACGAGCGAGGAACATTATACACAAGTAGAAAAACTAGGGGGGGGGGGGGAACGGGAAGAGTGCAGGAACAAAAAAACCGGGCGATAGAGAGCGGACGTAGATGTTCGCTTTTATGTTGTATTGTGAATACTGAGCTGATAGCATGGGATACAAAAAGCCATGGTTGGCTCAGGGGTAGAGAGAGAAAGAGAAAAGAAATTAAGACAGCTTCGCACTAGGGTCGATTTAAGCCTGAAAAAAAAAACAAAAAAAAGAAAACTGGGGAGCACTTCAACTTTATTTTTTTCCTGATTTTTTTCCTTTCTCTTTCTTCTATTTTATGTAGGTTTTTTTAACTATTTGCTTTTGATTGCTTATATTTCTCTTCTTGTGTTTTTCTCTCTATTTTTTATTTCTCGCTTGCTTCCGTTTTTTTTTCTATTTTTATACGTTGTGTTGTCCACGTTGCGCCCAGCAACGACCGCATACGACAGCCAAAGCCCCTGAACTGCTCCACACTTAAAAGTAGGCGAATGAGAGGGGACTGAAATGTTCGCTTATATGTTGAATCATGAAAGCCGTGTTGCTAGTATTAGGATACAAACAGCAATTGTTGGCTCAGGGGTAGTGAGATATAAAAAAATTAAATGCATAGACAATCTTGCCACCTACTCGAGGCCCAAACAATCGTTCCTCAGCAAGTGGCAAAACCACAGGCTCAACAGACGTCTCAGGAAAAGGATCACCCAAATCAACCGTACAATGGAAAACCATTGCCGCACGTTATGCAAGCAACAGTGGGGCGACGCCTGCGAGTCCGTCGAGAATAAGCTCCGCAATGGCAAGTAATGGGGCTGCTCAAGCACGTCCTAGACGAAAACAGCACGGGGTCTTGTCAAAGACGCTCGCTCATTCGAGCTATTCGCGAGGGCACTGATAGTTGGAATTAGGATCTTCCGCGAGTCTCTCCCTGCCGAGCGCATGAAACTTTACTTATGGTTACGACAGCTTTACGTAGAGTGTTCATGCGGTTAAGGAAACAAAGCGGCGTCTAGTTCACAGCGTCGATTTTCATAGTGGGGTTTTTTGTGAACTTAAGATAATATGCACGTTTGCACAACGACAACTAAAAACAAAGATAACCAATAAGACCACAAAAACCAAAGCGTTAACAAATAAAAACGAGTTTCCTTCGCATGTTCACAAAACATTGGGCAAGGTGTTTATCGCTCGTGGAAGTCTTAGAACTGCCCTTCTAAAAGAACATTATCACGAATACGTTCTTTTTTTTTCCTTTAGAGTAATAAGGAAATATGACAGCTGTGTATATATATTTATGTATTATTATGATGACAGTGTTTATGCAGCACTTTTTTGTTTAATTTCTTGAAACAACGTATTCAGTTCTTGTTCGATGTACTCCAGCGAAGTCGGTACGCACGACTATAATCAACCCACTGAATGTTATGAACCATATTCCATGACGTCATTGCACGACATAATTATTCACTCATTAGTTGCATGGAAGTCCCTTGCCGACGAGGTAATAAATGCCATGCTTTTTCACACTGCCCTCGAAGCTCGAGTCACTGGCAGTGGACACACAACATTCAGTTGCTCCTAACCGAGTCAATGTACGCTTTTACAAGAGCTTTTGCAACAACGGGCGTGCTTTCAAGTATGTCTGTCACGCTTTCCTGCTCTTAGTGTGGCATGAAAATGTGTAGATGGAAGCTGCACAGAGGTCTCTCAGTTCCTATTGGTGGACGGAGCTGAGCCATGACCTATCAGAACACCGTTCGAAGCGTGTCGCTAAAAAACTAATAGCCGAAGACGAGAAGAAAGCCAACATGTTCGACCGCAGTAGAGTGGGAGCGTATGGTTCGTTGATGAAGGGAGAAAGAAAGAAGCAAGCGGTAGGCAAAATGCACGATCACTGGCCTTAAAAGGGCAGGCACAGACCGGTCGGTCGGTCAGTTGAGCGAACATGCATAGTGTGGCCCGCGTGTTCTCGTGCCCTGGAGATCGCGCCGGAAGTTTCGCAAGCGGCGCGTGTATTCGGCGCGTACCACTTTGCTACAGCGTGCGCCTTCCCGCGTGCGAGAGGCGGTGGAGGCAGGCAGTCGGGGGCGCAAAGGCCAAGCGCCGAGAGTCAAGAGGTCGAAGGCCCTCCCGGCAGCGCCGCTAAGCGTCCAGCCAACCTATCTCTCTCTCTCCCTTCTGATCGCTCATAAATACATAGACGCGCCGCACTCAACTGCGCCGTCCACTCTTCCTCATCGGCGGCCATCGCCGCATCGGACAGGGCCGCTGAGCTGCGCCGAGTGATGCGGCGACAATGCTCCGCTTACACGAGCCAACACAATGAGCGCCGTATTGTACGCCGACGCCGGCCTTTAGCCCGGCTCTGGCGGTGTGGTCAATAGCGCCGAGACAAAGGGACGCGCCGTGGAGGCGAATGGGTTTTGCGGTGCGGCTTCGCGCCGATGGGGAGTCCGGAGAGCAGCGGCACAGCTCAATGCGGTGTCGATGGACTGGAAGGGGAGATCGGCTCTCTGTTCTCGATCTGGTCGCGATTGTGGGTGACCCATTCAGACCCGCGTCGGAGACAAGTGCGGAACGGACGCGGCTGAATGAGTGTCGGCCGATAGAGGTCCTCGTCGAAGAGGGCATGAGGCGCGTACGCTACAGCGCGCATCCATGGATCAAGTATGAAAGCGCTGGCAATTTTTCGCGGTGTGGCGCGCGAGTTGCAGCTGCGAAGCAGCCAATCGTGATTGGGTAGAGAAGCAGCGAACACTTTTCCTTGAGGCTCCGAGTGATCGATGGTGGACGCGTTTATAGGTTTGTGATGCTGACTGGCATTAACCGGCACCAAAGTAAGAAGAGCCCTCGTCTTAGCAACGCCGACTCCTTTTCCATGTTAGTGGGGCAGTAGTTTCGAATTGGGAGGTGAAGAAAAAACTGCACCCTGCAACTGTCTCTCTCAGTTCTTGTTGCTAATTTAGAGCTACATCAACTTCAGGCCGTTGTTATTCATTCTGATTAACTTTATGGCAAATGACATAACGACCTACGGGTGCAAACGGTTATACGGCCGTTGCCAGTGAATCTTGATAGCTACAGTCTTCTAGGTTATGATGAAAAGAAATCACGCACAAGCATGTGCAACGTGAATGCTTGCAAGTGATGAAGCCCGCAAATATAAATTCCTACAAACGAGATTCCGCGCAGCGCCAGCGGTAAGTCGCAACAGACAGTGGAACACCCGCATCATGCACATTTCGGTTGTTAGACAATCGGAAAGCTAGTCCTTTTTTATCTTAAATTAATTTGCGCTCTTTAAAAGTAAAGCACAATATCTGAGTTAATAATTTTACACTTATTAATAAGATGTTCATTAATTTTTAATACATTACGCTGCCATTTTTCCATTTTTAAGGTCATAATGTTGCACGTTGATTTCTCCTATACAGCCCATAATTCCCTCTCGCTCCTCAAAAGAAACATGGCAGAACAATTCATTTATCTCGCTCGTTTCGATCAATGTAATCCAAGAAGACAGTATCGTACAAGCGTTACTTTGACTATTTAGGTACCACAGTACGGGCTCACTAGCTTCCCGGAATCAATAATTAAGTACGTCATAGGTTAAACAGAGTGAATAGAGCTAGTCCCAGCGAGAATTATTTGAATAACAAACTACGAGCGCATACACGCCAATAACAACTGACAAAAAGAGTGTCGTCATTCTCAAAACATTAAACACATCAACAAAGGCGCGACGCGTTCCCGCCGTGGAGCGTAGGAGGCCAGGAAAACAAGTGTGGTCCCCTTGTTTCTCTTGCGTCACCCGCTTCGATACCGGCTATCACAACAAGGTGTAACGCGCGTCAGCGTCTCCGCGGCGATCACAAGAAGAAGTTCCCAGGCCAGGGCAAACACTCCACGAGGGTGCATGGTGTAATCCGAAGTGTAAGCAAACTCTTGGCATTCACCTCTGTCCCACAATAGGGGCGCCTCGGCGAGCGCGTGTTTTCATTACATTAGGCGCGAGAAGGTTCGGACACTCGCCGAAGGACGTGATGGAAGCGTCGGCGAACAGGTTTTGCTTCGCTGTCCGCCGGTCACTGCAGGTGTGTACGATGAGCGATTTTGTTGACGCCTTTGAGGTTCAGTTTCTTGACGTTGTTTTTTTTTAACCTCGTATACGTTGTACCCCGGGGAGCCAATAATTTAGAGAACGCTGACAGTCGGCAAAGGAAAGTATATCGCAACACAGCCATCGTACGGCGTGAATGCGGCTAATTTGAGTGGATCCATGTCTCGAGGGAAACACGAGTTAACACACGCGCAAAGAAAAAGAGCACGTGGGCGCACATACACACACAACACAACGTCATGACACACACACACACACACACACACACACACACACACACACACACACACACACACGCGCGCGCGCGCGCAAGCACGCACGCACACACACAACGAGATAGAAACACACAGACAAACATACACGCGCACGAACTAACAGATGTGCTTGTATTGTCGTCTCCCTGTTATCTTATATTTGCCATTGGCGTTGTTGTCTATTCATGCATGTTTGATGTATAACAAGCTATAGGTGTTGCAAACGGATCGTTTCCCTATCCTCTTCGTTGCCGGTCTAGCAGCGCCAAAGCACTGTTACAGAACTGAACGGTTGCGCTTGTATACGTCGAGCAAAT
Source organism: Rhipicephalus microplus (assembly GCF_013339725.1). Lineage (NCBI taxonomy): Eukaryota > Metazoa > Arthropoda > Arachnida > Ixodida > Ixodidae > Rhipicephalus > Rhipicephalus microplus. Next base: position 121,383,459 of record NC_051170.1, on the reverse strand, counting down.
GTTTGTCCCTATAGACTTACGTGCTGACAGTCGGTCGCGAGTAACCTTGAGGTTCCTGATAGGAACACGATATTACGAGTGTCCCACATCCTTTCTGCTGTGTCTACATCACTATACCGAAAGAATGCGGGCTGCTTGTCCCACGAGGCGTATACGACCTTCGACGATTACCGGCTTCCCGCGCGAGGGCTTTTAGGCGCGACCATGGAGGCTCATCACGCACTGCCAGCCTTCCTCGGGCGAAAATTATTCGGCCTTTGCACAGCACTCTTCTTGATTTCTTTTCTTTCTTTATTTTTTTTGTTCGAGAACGAGCACTCTTTTTTTTACCTCTGGCTGTGTTTCATGTAATTTGGTTATCTCTCCTCGTCCATACGCAATCACGTGCCGTCTATCATGAATTGCCATTGTGCCCTCGCTGAAGAGCAGGCAGGCCTTAAGCTCTATTATGCAGCACTGTTCAGTTGTGTGTCTGCTCCTTCCTTATCTCCTCTGTGTCCTCTGTACGGATATGCGAGCATGTCTTCGTCTTGCTCAACTACTACTACTACTACTACTACTACTACTACTACTACTACTACTACTACTACTACTACTACTAATATGAAGAACACTCACAAAATATTAAAAAAACTCATCTTTCATAACACTCGCGAGTTCTTCCCAATACAAAGAAGCAGCGATTATATATGTGTAGTTCTGGGTTTTAGTGGAAAGCTTATTGCGGTAAATAAAACGTTAGTCTCCGAGATTTCGTCGGAAACTCTGAAAATAGAACGAATATCGAGCCAGCACGGTTGCCGTATGCGTTATTGTAGTAACACAAAGATAGGCTTACGCAAGCGTTAGCTATGCTTCCCGCTACGTTGCTATAGGCGCCGGCTATTCTGCTGAATATAGATGCAGATAGACTTCTTTTTATTACCCCTGTACCGCTTAAAAACTTCGCTGCAGAGCTAGTGTGTGTGCATCACGTTCAATGACTTGTCTCTTATCTAGACAGTTAGAAATGCAAAGAAAAAAAAAAGAATCGAATTAATTTCCCAAGTGCATACGTCTCCTTTAAGGACGGTCACTGAACTATTGATCGGTTGAATAATAATAATAGCAATTCCGAATATAATGCATGAGCCCATATGCGCACGCGACGCTTCGATTGTTGAGTGCTTATTTTAATATTTAATTTACACGCTTCTTTCGTTACTCGCAAACATGCATAGACGTGCGTTTGAGCTAACGCTCCATAAAAAAGAGGTCATTTTTAGAATCTTGGGACTCAATCTACAGAGATTTTCATGCGTGAACGGTTTTTGTCATTGGTTAGCTGGCTTCGATAATGATGTACTAAGCGGAATGGCTTGTGGGAAGTATCTCCTGCAAAGCATTCCAGCATGGTGAGAAGCTTTTAGTGAATACAGACTTCGACGGACGAATCCTCACAAAGTCCATTTCGTAAATATACATTATTCCATTGGGCCGCCGGCTTTTTTATTGGTATGCCCGGCATGGCGACTGGCTCAACTATTGACTTACAAAAAACTTTTGCATGAGACGTTTTCGTCAATACGGGATAATTTTTTTTGAAGAACAAGAAAAAAATAATAACAAGTTCATGGTAGGTCTTTCTATAAGTTTATCCTGTAAGTGAACGTCGCTAAGAAGATAGATAAAGACAAACAAACAAGGATATAGCAATCATAAACAATAATGTAGAAAACATATTGTAAGGAGACACTGAAAGGACGGCGCACACTTGGCACTCTACGCAGTAGTATATAGACTCGGTCGTCTAATAGCTCACCACCCTTTTCACACACGATAGTAAATTGCCAGCCGAACTTGAATGGCCGCGGCTAACCATATAGCAGCCAGCCCATATGACGCCTGTCACGCCACTCGGTCATACTTCGACCGCCGCTGTATTCGGCCGGAGGAAACGACCACGGTTCGTCGAGGCGCGTTCTGATTTCCACGCTATGAAAGAGAGAGAGAAGGGGCGGATTGAGAAAGAGGGCGAGGAGCAGCGATGTGGGCCTATTTGTCACCACGCGGGCGTATTTTGGATCCTTCCAAGCAATTGGAAATCGCAGGGCTTTCTTTCATTCGGAGTGCGCAAGCTACGTGCAAGCCAATATTGAAAAAAAAAAAGATATCCCCCTCCCCTCCCCGCACTGAAGGTTCGACGTTCACTGAGAAAGGGGCAATCTGAGAAAAAAGAAAAAAATGAATAATAATCGAGAAAATCGCGAGCAGACCCTATTACGATAGGAGAGCTACGCCGAAAAGACAGCGTAATAAAATTCGGTCCGCATTGAGTTTTGATTTCGTCTTCGAAGGGTGACAGTAATGAGGTCTTTTCGAAGGATCCGACGAAAATAATAATAATAATACAAACAAACGCTGACACACGCTCCGTCTGCCGAGCGCGGGAGGAGAGCCACAGGTATTATGGGTTTCTGGCCGGAAGACGAGACGGCAGCGGAACACGCGCATACAGAGAGCGAAAAAGACAAATATATAAGAATAAAAAAAGATGGGGCTGGACATTAGGTGCGTTCGCTCTTGTAAGACTCGGCTCTTTCGATTCCGTACACGAAGCGAGCCATTCGGAGTGTCCTCCGTGCTACGACACTCGCGATGCGATTACATTGGTCCTGTTTCTCTTTATATACACCGACTTCTGACTCGGTCTTGGCCCGCAGAGAAGGCAAGCTACAATTTCTTCCTTACTCCTCTATTTCTTTCTTGTTGGAGCTTTACCGGTTTTCTTTTCCTGTCATGCCATTGAAAAGGCCAGTAATGACCTCCTGCGGCATCTGTTCTCACAGCACGCAAACAAACAAACAACAAACAAACAAACAAACAAACAAACAAACGAAAGAGCAAATTCTGCGTGGAACTGCATGGCGTTTGAATGACGCGCGCATGGTGTCCGAGACTGCTCAATCCCACAATGCTGCACAAGAAGGGCATTTTGTATGCCAGACTCAAGACTTCGAACCACCTTCCTGAAAACCGACGTGGGCCACGATACCACACCTGACACAAAACTACGCTAGGCAACAGCAATGGTGAGAACGTTGATAAAAACGAATATACCATGCATATCTGAGTCATTCACGCAAAATATAACAGACATGCCAATCTGCATGCTTAAAAGTCGCATTCACCTTTACGAATACTGTGTGTCGACGTATATTCAACCCGATTCCGCGTAAAGTTTAGAAAATATGTAAGATTTACATTATGCATAATGAATAAATGAATGAACACTTCGTTAAAATATGGCGCTTGATTTATAAAACCAATGGTAATTAGCTTGAATCTAGACAAAGCAGACAGTTTCCGAGAAACAAAAATGCCTACATGATTTTTTTTTTTATATCTCTCTTGACGCAAGAGCGCATCGATCAAGATCGCAAGAACAGGCTCATGCATCATGCTGCCCGACGAAATGAACAAACGAAACCCTTTCTTTACTACAATTCTCAACGACAGTTTCACCCCCATAATACGGTCGTGCCATCGCTATTTACAGAAGGAACACTGGGCTGCCTGATGCTCCCGTCTCCACGCAATCGTAATTGCTTCCGCTCCGAGGCAAACGGACTCTGCCACAATGTCTCTCACAGATCCCCCCTCGAAACGAGCTTATTCTTCGACCTTTAATAATGAATGACTGCGCACGGCCAAACGACTTGCAAATTTGAAGTCTCCCACTGAAAGCTGCTCCAAATGAAGACGCCGCCAGACGCGCCTCCGGCCAACCGTGCCGCATCGAAGACAACCCTTTGGCTTAAAAGGATAGAGGGGGGGGGGGTGGGGGGGTATCTGTGCTCGAATACAGACGCATCCTTCCTCCAAGTCTTCCCTTTTTGAGAACGAAATCTGTCAAATGCAGACCGAAAGGTTGCCACCTCCCCACACGATGCTCGAGGTTGTTGTAGCAAACCCGAGGCGATGCTCCAGTCGAGATGGCAGAGCGGGTCGGGCACATCGAGAGGCGCTCATCCGAAATGCCACGACCGAGCGAGCTTGTGCCACCGGACCGCATCGAAGAAGGGGCGACGTCATCCATTGATCTTCCGTAATCGCTATCTACCTGACCAGCAGCCGGCGCCGGGAAGGGGACCCTCGAAAACCAGTTGGGCATGCAAAATAAAAAGCGCGCGCGTGCTCTTCCTGTCCTCCGAGCGGCCGTCAGCGCGACGTTTGGCCTTCCGCGCAACCCTCGGAACGAGTCTACTTCCAAACCTGATGAGACAGCGAGTTTGGCAAGGGGGAACAAGAAGCAAAATGGTTCAACTGGAAGTCAGGATCGAGGAATCGATACAAATTTCGACCGCGAACGGAAAGCTACAAGAGCACACAAAACAAACCCGAAGGACACTTCAGGATGGAGGAAGGGGAGATTTTTATTTATTTATTTTATTTATTACATACTGCAGTCCGTAGACCAAGCAGGAGGGGCACAAAAAGGGAGCATAGCGAAAAAAGCGAACAAGTTATACAGCAAGTTAGAATACACAAAGCTACTGAAAAACAAGTCATACTAAATAGGATGCTTAGTTATACATATCTAGAAAAAAAGCGAACAAACTTCTAGAAACAGTTTCAAGCACAAAAAGTAAAGCTACACAGTTGAAATATTAAGATGAGCTAATCTAGCATTGAAATATCAACAGTGTTGATTACACAAAAGATGCATGTAGTTTTCAAAGTCGGGAATGCCACGTTCAGGAAAAACATTTGAAGGCAGTGCATTCCATTCGCTAATGGTTCTAGGAAAGAAGGAATGTTTGAAAAGGTTAGTACGTGCAAAGTAAGGTGTCAGATCATGATCGTGAGCATGCCTGGTTTTCCTGGAAGAAGAGGGAGAGATGTATTTACTGGGATCAATATTAAACTGATGATTACGAAGCAGGAAAAGAAACTTGAGTCTGGCGATAGTTCTACGCTGTTTCAAGAGCGGAATGTTGTTAGTAGCCATAAGTGATGAAGGAGAATCAAGATTGTGATAGGCATTATAGATGAATCTTACCGCTCTCCTCTGGACCATTTCAAGTTTATAAACGTCCTTTTTAAAGTACGGGTCCCAGGCTACGCATGCGTACTCTAGACGGGGTCGAATAAATGTATTATATGCAAGAAGTTTGATCTGAGTTGGCGCGTTTTTTAGTTTGTGTCTAAGAAACCCTAGTTTTCTAGAGGCGGAGGAACAAGCGTCGTCAATGTGGTTACTCCACGACAGTCGATTGGTAATATTGACTCCCAAGTATTTAAAATTGCTCACTTCGATCAACGGATTATTATTTAAGGTGTAGCGTGATGCAAAAGGGGTAATTTTACTTGAGATACGCATATAGACCGATTTACTAATGTTTAACTCCATCGACCAGGCATGGCACCAATCGGAGAGAGAATTTAGGTTGTTCTGCAAGCACTCTTGGTCTCTTCCACTTTTAATTGGCTTGTAAAGAATGCAGTCATCTGCAAAAAGCTTTAAGCTTATGGCGGAGGTGTCAACTGATGAAACGATGTCATTGATAAAGATGAGAAACAAGACAGGGCCAAGGACACTGCCTTGTGGAACTCCCGAGGTTACAGGTAGAACCCCAGAGCAGCAGCCCTCGACCTGGACAAACTGTTTGCGGCTGGTAAGGTAGGAGCGGATCCAATTAATTACAGTAATGGGTAGGCCAATGTTTGAAAGTTTGGTGAGTAATTTACTGTGGCAAACACAGTCGAAAGCTTTTCTAAAATCTAAGAAGATGGCGTCTATTTGGTCGCCCTTATCAATTGCCATAGCGAAGTCGTGAATTGTGGTGACAAGTTGAGTGTTAGTCGAGAGGCCCTTCCTAAAACCATGCTGGAAAGGAGTCAAAATACTGTTTTCTTCAAGAAATGACATTATGTAATGCGCAATGATATGCTCAAGAAGTTTACAAGGACAGGAAGTTAATGAAATTGGCCGGTAGTTTTCAACATTTAGGCGATCACCTTTTTTAAATACGGGAATAACACGTGCCGTTCGCCAATCATCGGGAAGAATTGAATTATGAAGCGAAAGACGAAAAATATGGGTGAAGACATGCGCGATAGGTTCGGCGTAACGTTGCAAAAATGCATTAGGTATGCCGTCGGGACCATCGGAAGATTTAGTCTTAACATTCAGTAACAGTGAAAGGACACCTTTGACAGTTATGAAATCGGCAGATATAGTAGACAAAGAAATAATGTTTGTGTCAGCATGATCTCCCTGAGTGAATACTGAGTGAAAATACTGATTGAATTGGTTTGCAATTTTGACTGGATCGTTAACAATACAACCATTTACTGATATCTCGGTTGGTGTTTTGTGCGCATCGCTCAAGTACCGCCAGAATCTATCCGGGTTAGTTTTCAAAAAGTTAGGAAGCGAGTGGTTGAAGTATCTTGCCTTAGCTTCGCTTAGCCGAGTTGCAAGCTGGGCCTTCAACGAGATAAGTCTGCAGGGAATTTTTTTCTTTTTTCTAGCTCGTTTTATCTTGCGGTGCAAATGTATAATATCTCTAGTAATCCATGGGTTATTTCGGTTTTTCCTAACCCGTTTGCTTGGCACAAACTTATCAGTGCAGTAATGTATCGCAGTTTTTATTTGGTTCCAGGCTATCAACACATCATCAGAAAGATTATCACATAAGAACCACAGATAATCCAAAATGGCCTGGTCATCCGCCTTCGAGTAATCCTTAATGACATGTCTGGTCTCTTGTCGGTGTGCTTTGTTTTCACCAATACCGAAGGATAAAAATACTGCTTTATGGTCGGAAATGCCATCTTCAATAGAGACCGTGTATTTGCATACATTGGAATTTAAAAAGACTAGGTCGAGTGTAGAACAGGTGTTTCCAGCCTCTCTGGTGCACTCATTAACAATCTGCACAAGATCGCACATCAAGGCAATGTCAGCGAGAGGGTTTAACGTCGTTACATCAGAGCCAGAGTATGGAACGCGCCAGTCAACATTGGGCAAGTTAAAATCACCTGCGAGAATCAGACGATCATTTTTAAACGTGAACATGTGGTCATATAGTCTAGACAGATATTCGTGTGTTGAAGAGGGTGGTCTGTAGATGGCACATACGGTGAAGTAATGGCCCCAGCAGCTTACCTTAAGGAATAACTTTCGTGCTCATGAATTTGCTGAAGGGGCCGAGCACTAATACAATCTTGAGAACTATTGCTACACCACCACCTCTTGATGGCCGGTCACGTCTGAAGATTTGATATCTCGGAGGAATTAGTACTGAATCATTTATACCTTCGTGCAGCCAGGTTTCTGTGATTATTGTAATGTGAGGGTCGTAGGTGAGTAGAAGGTACTCGAGCTTGTCAACTTTATTTGATAGGCTTTGCGCGTTTATGTTAAGCACTCTCAAACTTTTGGACGCACACTGTCGAGCGGGTCAATCAGAACCTGTAGCTTGCGGGTTAAGGGCTACACGCACATTTTTGGCTTCATCCCAGACAAAAAGTTTGCCATCAATTTTGATTTTGTCGTGAATAAGTGTAACCCGTTTCCTGCTGTCGCGTTCAGCTTTTGCACTTTCCCAAAGCAGGCGGCGCTTGCGCAGCGTGCACTGGCTATAATCATTTTGCACATAAATATTGGAGCCCTTTAATTTATTTGAATTCTTTAAGACTTCTTGTTTCTCCTGATAATCTTGAAAGTAAGCTATGACAGGCCTACGACTACCTTGGCGGCCAAGACGGTGAATGCGGGCTATAGATGAAGAACAGAGTACTGTGCGGTGGGAAAGGAGTCGCCACGGGATGAAGAAGAGCGGGAGAGGGAAGCGCGGGGAAGTCCGGGGCCGAATACCCTCCCTACAGAGCTTCGCCCATAGCGCCGCGAAGCGGCGGTAGTTGTTCGTCAGGGTGGCGTGCATCAGACTGGCCAAACAAGGGAGCAAATCTTTCTTTTTCTTCGAGAGCACCCGTTTCGTGGGGTCGTTCTTTTTTATATCAGTACACGGAGGCGAAGGAGAACGCCTCGGTAGCCGCCGGCACCCTGCAACGACGTACATCGGCGGTGGAGATGGGAAGAGTGGCGCCCGCACATGTACACGAGGTCTCGCGTGAACCCGTCTTCCTTTTCGGCGACATCGTCTCGGATCGCCCAAGCCGGTAAAGACGACGACACGCTGTCGAGGCAGCGACACCGTCGGTGTGTCGTCGAAGAAGGCGGAGGGAAGTACGTGGGTGAGGGGGGTGTAGTAGTGCAGGACCGAACTACGCACGCGCGGGCACCGTCGTCGTGCAAGTCGCGACCAACTAGCTCGCCTCCTGTTTCTTTTGCCGCAGCAGCTGCTGCTGCTGACCGGGGACGCTGGCCGACCGGACCTCGAGAAGGTCGTCGCTTTTTTTTTTTTTTCGAGGAGGGCAAAAACGAGCTCTAATTGAAGGCGATGCACGCAACCGACCAAGCCCGGGGGCGATGTTTGGTAGAAGGACCTCGCCTCCTCTTCCGAAAAACGGCCTTCGCGACGAAGGGCCGTATTCAGAACCACTCTGCGGCAGGCCGCGGCTTTTGCCGGCTCGCGTTGCCCGGGATGCACGCCATTTATCGATGCCCCCGGCTAAGATGCCGCCGCTGCTGCGGGCGCTTCTTCCAGGACGGCGGCGAGATGGTCGTCGCCGCAACTCGTCGGGCCAAATGAGAAGAGACGCTATCTATATACCGTGGGGCAAAGCAGCAGCAGCAGCTTTGTCAGGGTCCGCGAATCAGTTTGATTGCTCCTCGCATTCTTTCTTGGCCACCCTGCACTCCTGCGGTGGCCTGGGCAGGCGCAATGGTCGGCGAGTGTTTGCATTCGTCGTCTATTTTTACGACGATCCACAGAAGGGACGAGGGTGTGTTGCGCGTTCACGTCAGGAGCGAGTGACGGGGACGAGCCCATTGTGCTTATGAAACAAGAAAGCTGGCTTGCGTGCCTTCGCATCGCACGCGCGGCTATTTGCTCGCTCGTGATTGCAGCTTCTCCTTTCAATAGCTGGAATCACCCCAGATGCTCACTGAAAGGAGAAAGAAAGGGCGGCTCTTTTTTTTTCGGCATCTACACAGGCGCCAATATTATCCTAATTTTTTTATTGGTTATTTAGTGCCGTTCACTTGGGTGCCTCATGTGCATAGACAAAACGCAGCGCGCAGGGCTACTACCACGTTAATCGATTTTGGAATGACGGCGTTCTTACTGCTGTCATATATGCGTCGAGGTGATTCCACTCACTCTGATAGTGCGTTCAATAAGAAAGTCCAGTGAAAAGGAAGATGCATTCGTGTAGCTCTGGCAATCGCCTGTACTGCGTGCAATGCAAACTGGAATTGAGTAGCCGGTCATCCTGATATCAAAGGGACGTCCTTCTTCTATACCCGTGAGACGTGACCAGCGCTTGCAGCGCTCAAGGAACCAACGAGAACTATAGCGCTGACTTCCAACTGAAATTTATTAACGGGAACGTGGAAAAGGAAAACCCGATAGCACGCGTGATTGCCACTCATTCAATCGAGCATGAAGGCAGGCGTGGAAAGGGAAGCGAGAGCCAGCGCTAGTCTTCGTCAGTTCCTTGTCCCTGTTTGTTTCACGAGCTGTTCACGCCGTCTTAAAATACCGGCAAGCCGGGTCACACACGTTGCTTCCCTTGCCATCGTGCTATCTTAAAGATGTCAAAAAAGATAAATAAAACATCCGACAGAACAGCGTATGTTCAAGCCGCGGTTCTTCATTCTTCACTTTATGACGCTTTTGAAGACGAAATAGGCACTTTAAATTGCATTGGAAAGAAAGACACGCCAGAATCGCCATTTATAGTGCGCTTCCAAGAGTAGAAGCCACGAAATCTGATCGTTAAATCACAACATTTCGCAATGACCTCACGGGTGGCCTCATAAAACCGCACCTAGAGCCGATGATGCTAGCAAATAGACTCCCGCCTATTCTTTATCCTATTCGCTTGTAGTGCAGTGAGCATCAGCCATCGTCTATGTTTCAGTATATTCATACATCTCCTCTACACCTCACTAACGATATTATGTCTCTCGACTTTGTAACCTTAACTAAACACTCTTAAAGTTATGTCAACCGCTTGCAATAGACACAAGGCAAAAAATACAAGAGTTGAGGGTGACTGAACACAAGAAAATGTCAGAACAGATGAATGCGCTCAAGCTTTTCAGCACTCAACAACGATCAGTCAAGATATTTGTGTTTCGTAACCAAAAGGATAATGACATACCATGCCCCTGACAACAACACTCAGCGTTAATTTTTCGAAGCGAGGGCCTTTGCTACGGGGTATCAGTAATATTGACATTAATTCCGTGTACATTTCTGAGGTTGCTTCATGAAATTTTATTGCCTTTTTCACGCCTTATATGACCACTTTTTTAAATTAACACTTATGAAATAATACGCATTTGGTTTGGCATACAGAATATATGCGCGGTAGCATATAGTATCCGTGCTTCTACAAGCTTCGAAATGATATTATTGTTATCGAACCATTCGCTGAACGCAGCTACGCAAGGTTAACCTGTGTTCATACTTTTTAAGGCTATTCCACCCTCGTGTTGCCATCTACGAACCTCCTGGTTGACTCAGAAGATAGAGTCACACGCAAAGAAAACCTAAGGCCTGGGAGTCGAATCTCTGACGATATGGAGTGATTCGTTAACTATGAAGCTTTCTCACTGAGAAATGCGCACAGGTTTTATAGCTCAGTGCAATATACAAACGAGCAAATGACTGTCTTCCGCCTTCGCGAATCATCTTCCACATTGCGAGATTCACCGGCAATTATTTGCTACATTGTGGGTAACCTTTGTTGCGCTACTTTTTCTCTAGAGAAATGACTTAGGAAAGTAAGCTAGTTACTTCCTATCTGCCGAATATAGATTCCATGCGTGTCATGTAGACCCCCACTTATAAAGCCACCAATCTGTTCTGCTTCAGCGCAGAAATGCAAGCTCAATCTTCTGAGTTACTAAAACAACTCAGATACCTAAATCATTCATTCGTCTGACAGCGGAGCAAACAGAGCCCGCCTGCAGATAAAACTGTCGTTGTTTGTACGGCTTGTCATAGCGCGAGATTTCAATTATGGATCGGAAACCTACGCGAATGCCAATCGCAGATTGCATTGCAGTATACACTGAGCAGGCTCGCCTGACGAGCACAGCCCGTGACAACCGCAAATTGGGCACGCATTTCGAAGACTACGCGCACGTCGCAATTCCACCTGACGTCAGCCGTAGGAGATTCACCACCACCAGTTAAGAGTCACTTGCATTCGACGTCACAAAAGGTATGCTCGGTCTGCATCTCACGCGGTTGAGACACTGGAAAGATAAGGAACCGAAACGCGAAAGGCGGGGGCGGATCGTGAAATTGCAATTATACACGCCAGGTGAACCGCATTTCGCAGCCCTCACCCGCATGGTGGCAGCACCAGCCGGTCCCGGAGATGCAAGGGACGGCGGCCACAACGTCGAGCCGATTCGTTGACAAGGACGCAGGGGGGGCAGCGAAAACGAGAGGGTTCGGCACATCCGCCGCCCCACTAGGCATCATGGGGGTGTGCTGTAGAGCATGAGACGCGCTGACGCGAACGCCACCGCGATCTTATCTGCACGGGTCCAGTACACCCGATCTGCTTGACGCCGAAGAAGGCGAGCCCGTTGTGCCCACAAATCGCGTACACACGCGAAAGCCGACGCCACCATCTCCGGGGCAATTAACCCGCGATCCCGAACCTCATTGTCAATGGAGATTGGAGGCGGGTGAAGGACCGCCGGGCAGAAACAGAGACATACGTACATCACGACGCCCTCGCTCGTCTAGTTACGGCAGGAACAACGTATAACCCGCACGAACAACGCCTTCAAGCCGGAGAAAGAACGACGTGGGCGTTCGAGTTCACTATTTAGGCCCTTATCTGAGCCGAGCCCTCGCCGATTGAAGCCGGGAAAGCCCGCTCGCTCATCAGGCCGGCATGCGCGGGCAAACATTGAAATGGGCTTAGACAAACTGCGCGGGAGGGCTGGAAGGCTTGACTTGTGCATAGTGAACGGCTCGTAGTCCACCCCCATGAATGCAGAACACGCTGCTGTTCAGTATAGTTGCGTGCTACGGCATGGCCCGTATACGGGGCTTGAATGGATGGAAGGCGTAGTACACGGGAGTGGCACGGAGTGGTGCCATATTTGAGTCTCGACCTGAATACAAGCCACGCTGTGTAGGCTGTGAAATAAATCAAGCTCAAATGTACAGTGCGTAGTCAGTTTTGGAAGCGTGGCTGAAACTGATGCCGGGAGATAGATATACGTGATATGCCGGTGCCAGAGTTCATAGATTAAAACAGGGTGCTTAAGCAAGACAAAGCCAAAATATGAGATCACTTGTACACGTCAAACAGCATACATACTGGCACGTTATGATAACCTCTGTTTTCGAAGAGAAGTCGAAAGATATACTTGGGGATACGTTCATTCAATTGCCACCGGATACTTTACACAGTGTCATAATATGCAATGTGATCCGCGTTTCTAGTTTATAAAACACAAAGATATATAGCTCTTTGTTCTCCCAAACAGGTTTCCATATTACCTAAAAGCAGCTCACCTTTTTCACTCTGGCACTGCAATATTTAAGGTAGGCGAAAGCGAATGACAACACTAAAGGACAGGAGCCCCCGTAAGGTACCCAGACATTCACGTTGTCGATCTCGCGGTCTTGCCATCTCTAATTACCTCACACGGCACCCACGCTCCTGCTCCAACAATCTGAAAATGAAAAGGTGACCGAAAGGAACGCGTTCAGAATCGAAGCATCTGGCCTTACAGTGGGCACCAAACTAAGTCAAAAGAGTACCTGACGTAGTCCACGTTACTTAATGCAGTGCAGACTTCGCCGCCAAGGCATTATGGCTGTGAGTAGACGCTAAAACGAACAAATAAACAGCTATGAAGCAAATCGCATGCACCTCGCAAGTCGCCCAACACCAGAACGGAAGCTCACCTGTGTATATACACAAGGTGAGAAGACCATAAACCGGGCCGTGCGATGCTCAGAACGAGTAAACAGCACTAACTTTCGGCCCATCTTTCCGCGCATTCCCACTCTTCCAAGCAAGCTCTTCTATGCGCCGTTACGACGGCACCCCATCGTCCCTCTCTTGCCTGGATGTTCGCCATCCGGCAGGGTTCCCGTGCACAGAAACGCGAACGACTATGGGACGACACGATTATGATGCGCGCTTTCGGAAGGCTGTGAAGCCCCGCCGAAAGACCCGTTCTCTCTCGCGTGTGGCACGCATTCCGCGTGCTCAGTTCCACAGGGCGCGACGCCCGTGCGCGCGTGCCTAAAGCAAAAGCGTCCGACGCGAGCGCGCATAATGCCAAGCGCGGGGCGCGAGACCTCCGGCGTTGCCGCGTACAAGACGTGCCGTGCAATCAAGGGAAGGTGCGACGGTGTCTGTTTTCCCTTCCTCCACGTCATCCCCTCCCTGTGTGACCGTCGTTGCTCTGTCGTCCAGCCAAAACGACTCCCTTACCCTTTCCCTCCCTCTACGTTGTCCTCATAACTGACACCCCCCTCTCTGTACACAAAGCAAGACAGCCTCTCCGGCTACGGCTTGACGTCGCTCTGCTTAGGATGAACCGTAACGTCGACCGTGTAGAAGAAACGCTTTGTAGGGGTTTCCACGCAAAAACGAGCGCACAAACAAAAAGTGGAGCGAAGCCCCGGTCGTCTCACACGTATAGCAAACGCGACACGCGATTAAGTTTTCCTCGGTATATATAAAAAAAATGAAGACAATGAGGTCGAGCGTGGAAGCGACCAAGACAAAAGGATCGCTTGCATACGCGCCACTTCCGCGCTAGATTTGCGTGCGCACGCGAAGTCCGGCTTCTCAGAGTCGAGCTGTGTGACAAGCTTGCCAGGCGAGCACGGACAACGCCGCAGACGGTCGCATCTCCCGAGAACGCATACGCTGGAAGATAGATACATTACCGCTGCATGCGTAAATGTACGCATACATGCAAGACAAGCGAAAGAAAGAATGAAAACAAACCGCGGGAGTCGTCCGACCGCAACGAGCGCCCGCTACCGCGAGATATCGGCGGTCAGCGAGCTAGCCCGAGCCAAGCACATGCAAGCAGGTAGGTATATACCTGCAGCGGTATGCGATAACGCACTCTCTCGCCGCTCCAGGGTTGCTCGCACGTTCCGGTTCTGAGTTGGGGACAGGGCGCACGGCTATGGGCCGTGGGACACGTATGCGGACGATAACAAAGAAAAACACAAAAAACAGAGCGTATGTCTTTGTGTACCTTCACATGTCGCGGGATGCTGGAAGGTGCTAATGCACGCGCTGTCAGCCGAATCGCCCGAGCGGTGTTGTGCCTTAAAGTTGGGAAAATAGGATAAGACAGGAAAGGAGCACTTCATTCCGAGCATACATTTTCAAAAAAGATAAAAAAGTCTTCTCCGCGTGTCGCAAAGTGGCACGTGTGTTTCCTCTGCGCTTTGCCTTTAACCAACGCTGCTCCGAGACAACAAAGCGTCACTGCACCGTTTTCATGCTGTCGCGTTAACGAGCTTGCCGCATTTTGGTGAACCTAACGGGGTATAGTATGAAAGCCAGCGATGTCGAATGCAACTGAAAGAGATGCGTGTCGCGTAGATCACGATGTACATTATGTTCATGCTACATAAACTTCACTATATATATATATATATATATATATATATATATATATATATTGTGCTTTTAACGTTTTTCGTGCCATATCGTCCCGTATGGTTTCGCTGTATATTCGTTCCTTCGTTTCCCGACCGTTTTCATTTCACTAGATAAATATTGCCCCACACAGAAAATATGCGGCCGTTAAAGAAGAAAAAAAATGTTCACCATTCAGCGGTAATGATCATTATGATATGTGGGGTTTAACCTCCCAAAACCACCATAAGTATATGAGAGACGCCCGCCCTTGTAGAGGGCTCAGAAAATTTTGACCACATAAGTTTCTTTAACGTGCACTCAAATCTGAGCACACGGGCCATCAACATTTTCGTTTCCAACGAAAATGCAGCAGCCGTAGCCGGGAATCGATCCGACAACCTGTTGGTCAGCAGCCGAGTACCTTAGCCACTAGACCACCACGGCGGATCATTTTTCAGCGGCAATGAAGAAACATGGAAGCGCCACGCAATCACACTGAAAATAAGACCGACCTCGTGCGTGTGTAACGGCAGTCCAATGTTCGATTAAAGATGACACTCCTTCCAATCCATCTTGGAATTTTCTCCTCCATCAAAGTGATTCCGGCGGCTACGCGAGCGTGGCGCTTAATTGTAAACACGAAAATAAGGCATTCAGGGCTCCCTGCAGAATACGACATGTTCTGCAACAGCCTTACAATCTACACAGGGCATGCTATTGTTCACGATAATTAGGTATTGCATAAGCCCAACGCGCGCACGCACACCCAGACATCGTGCAGGATGTAGAAGTAGTTGGCAAGTCTGAAGCAGTGACCGCGTAGAATGGTAAGAACTCGTATTCACCTAGAATAAAATAAAGCGAATGCATAAACTGATACGCGAGAAGCCAATTGATGAACTAGTTGTGAGAGGGAGAGTACAGGAATTAAGAGTTTTGCTTCAGGATATATTCGAGGCTCTAAACGAGGTAACCAACGTTAGCGTTTTCACGATAAACGATAATCTTACTAGTGTCATCAAAGAGTGTGCAATAGAAGTCGGAGGAGTACAGTCACTAGACAGGACACTGCCAAACTATCTCAGGAGACGAAAAAATCTCACCTTAGGGAAGACAAATCATGACAGCCTCAAATGAAACCGACAATATAGAGCTAGCGGATCTTTTGAGGGTAATCAATAGGCACAAGGTAGCCTACATCAGAAGGTTTAACATGGAGAGAATTGAGCAGGCTTTAAAACGCGACAGAAGCGTAAAACCTGTAAAAGCAATCTTGTGCATAGGCGAAAATCGTATATATGCATTAAGACACAAGAAAGGCAACATCATAACCAATACAGTATAGTTGAGGTGGCGGAGGAGTTCTACAGGGAGCTGTAGAGAAGCCGAAACAACCAGGATGATATCGTAAGAAGAAATCATAGCCTAGACGAATTCCACATTTCACCAGTAACGACAGGGGAAGTAAGGAAAGTCCTAGAAGAAATGCAAAGAGGCAAAGCTGCTGGTGAGGATAAGGTAACAGCAGATGGCGGAGAGATTGTGTTGGAAAAACTAGCCACCTTATATACGAAGTGTATTTTGTGAGGAAGGGTACCAGAATCTTAAAAAAACGCCAACATAATTTTAATCTATAAGAAAGGAGACGTCGAGGACATGAAAAATTACAGGCCGATCAGCTTTATGTCAGTTCTCTGGAAAATGTTTAAAAAATAAAACTAACAGAATTAAGGCGACATTAGAGTTCAATCAACCAAAGGGCCAAGCAGGATTTTGTACGTGCTACTTCACAATGGACCATATTCATACTATCAATCAGGTAATAGAGAAATTCGCGGAATGCAAGTAACCCCTATACATAACTTTCATAGATTGCGAGAAGGCGTTTGACTCAGTCAAGACATCAGCAGTAATACAGTCACTACAGAATCACGGCATCGACAAACCCTACATAAATATACTAAAAAAATCTACAGTGCATCCACAGCCACCATAGTTCTCCATAAAGAAAGAAAAAGAATCCCAATAATGAAGGGTGTAAAGCAGGGAAACACGATCTCTCCAATGCTATTCACCGCGTGTGTACAGGAGGTATTTAAGACCCTAGACTGGGAAGAGTTAGGGATAACAGTTAATGGAGAGAACCTTATTAAGCTGCGATTCGCTGATGACATTGCCTTAATGAGTAACTCAAGGGACAAATTACAGTTCACGATTACTGAACTGGACACGGAAAACAGAAAAGTAGGTCTGAAAATTAATATGCACCAAACTAAAGTAATGTGCAAATATCTCAGCAGAAAACAGCACTTTGCGATAGGTAAAGAGACGCTGGAAGTTGCAAAGGAATATGTCTACTTAGGACAGGCATTAACCGCGGAGCCGAACCATGAGAGTGCAGTAGCTAGAAGAATAAGGTTCGGGTGGGTCACATTCGGCAAGCATTCTCAAATCATGAATGGCAATCTACCGCTAACCCTCAAGAAGAATGTTTATAACAGCTGCATCTTGGCAGTACTTACCTACGGAGCAGAAATCTGGAGGTTTAGAAAGAGGGTTCAGCTTAAATTGAGGACGACGCAGCGAGCGATGAAATGAAAAATGATGCGTGTCATCTACACTATGCTTAAGAACACGGTGTACTTAAGAAACAAGAAGAGAGCAGAGTGGTTCAGGAGGGGGGGGGGGGGGGAGGGAGAGGTTAAAGATATTACAGCTGAAATCAAGAAGATACGGGCGTGCGCCGGCCACGTAGCACGTAGGCAGGATAACCGCTGTTAATTAAGTATTACTAGCACTTTCGGAATAGGCAGTGGCGTTTTGAGTAATAAACCTTTTACGAGACAATATATTGAAATATTAAAAAAAAATCATGTGATCGCAATGTCTTTAAAGCGTTGTTTTGTTCCGTTAGCGTTCGTGCTATAGAATAAGGACGTTTCAGAAAGGAGCCGCTCCGAAATTTAGGCACTACCGAGAACGCACACATGGTTACTGCATTAGTAGTCATGTGTTCACTCGTTCATACTCGTCCCACCAGGTGGCGCCACCAATCCGTGCGCATACGTTTACGCATTCGGTAATCCGGTAAGCCGCGAAAGCTGAGAAACACGCTGAATCATTTGCGTTGTTTCTCCTTCACTGCTATAGGCTTATTGAACTACCCCAAAACAGTCGAGGCGAAGATAGCACGTCCAGCATACGGGCGCAGACCTTGCCAAGTATCGAAGCGGAACGGGAGCCATCTAGGGAATTAGGCGACGCTACCAACCGCGCAAATTACGCATTTACACGCGAGTCGCCTGAACGGGGAATACACTCGAGTAGGCGAGGGATCGGGTCAAAAAGAGAGAAACGTGTCGCATTCCATACATCGCGAACGGGCATTCTCCCGTTTTCCCCATCGGGATCTCCCGTTTTCCCCATCGGGAGAAAGACTCGCGACAGACACTGATCAGCCCGCAAATGACCGGTACACGTCATGGCTGCCGGCACGCCACGACCAATCGGAAAAAGAAAGAAAAATCAACACCGTCCGATAGTCAACACCAACAAACGGTATAAACACACGAACGTGCATAAAGCGCGCGTCGCCAGCGAACGCAACAAAACGCGCGGGAGAGGCGGCGCGTGCGACAGCTGGAGGAGCGCAAATGCGGCCTAGGCACTTACATGTCATTACGCGCCGCTTGACGCGTTCAGACAAAACAGGTGTCGACTGCCGGGCCACCAACCCGATCGCGGAAGCGGTGGCACCGTCGTTTACACCTGTCGGCGACAGCGTGCCATGTCGCACAACGCCGACGAAATGCCCCTCGGCTGTTGTGTGCAATGCGTTCATTTACGCGGGTTCCCCTCTTTTATTTATTTTATTTTTGTGCACACACGCGCTCATGTAAGCATCCGCCGTCTCTGCTGCGCTGGCAGCCGCCGATACGCGCCGTGCACACGCGCCTGTCACCACGCCGACTGAAAAAAGGCGTGCGTGCAAAAGGGCCATATATATATATATAATATATATATATATATATATATATATATATATTATATATATATATAATATATATATATATATATTGATTTGTGGGGTTTAACGCGTCACAACAAAACCACGAATTGATTATAAGAGACGTCGTAGTGGAGGGCTCCGGAAATTTCGACCACCTGGGGTTCTTTAACGTGCACCCAAATCTGAGCACACGGGCCTACAACATTTCCGCCTCCATCGGAAATGCAGCCGCCGCAGCCGGGATTCGATCCCGCGACCTGCAGGTCAGCTGCCGAGTACCTTACCCACTAGACCATCGCGGCGGGGCGCTAACATCGCAGGTAGGAACCTGATCCCGGTATCGAACGCGTAGTGGCGTGCTGGGTGCTCGCGCATGTGGTTGCAGCATTGTCTCATATTCATAATAAGTGGCGGGATTCAACGTCCCAAAATTACGGTATGACTATGAGAGACGCCGTGTATAGTGTCGGGCTCCTGAAATTTCGACGGCTTGGTGTTCTTCAGCCCGCACTTAATATCTCACTACGCTGGCCTGGAGCACTTCAGTCTTCATCTAAAATACCATCGCTGAGGCTGGGATGCGATTCTGAGACCAGCGAAATGAGCAATCGAGCACCATGGTTGCTAGGCCGCCGTGGAGGGTGTTTTATATTTGCACCTTCACCGCTTTTGCTATTGCGTGTAGCATGTCCTATTAAGCAGCTAGGCGTAGCAAGAAAGAAAAAAAGGAGAAAAAAATAAACAGCACATCATTCGTTCGCACCGTGTCAGCGCTCTCCGATCACATTGCGGGAAAAAAATGGCGGTCAGCTGATTCAGGGCTCACAAAAGTGTATAGCATTCCCACTCTTGCACCGAGACAAATCTTCTCCAAGCCTCAAAGGGAACAACCAAAGGCGTCCCTGTAACAGCGTCCTGCGCATCTGCAGATGACAAAGGGCCAGGGGCTCTCGATATGTTTGTCGTGCACGTGTTCCCGCAGGCACCCATAAGCGGCGCCTGTGTGGGATGACCCACGTGTGCTCGATATGCAAGACTCAGCTTCGCCGGCACCCACCGCCACTTTCGCAAACGGCGACGCGGGGTCAGGATGCATGTGGCCGTGGGGGGCGTGAGTTGCAGTGGTCGCGTATTTATAGTCGCACGCAGCCCAGTATCCATATTGCGGGTTCATCAATAACACGGCTTCCCCAACGTGGATCGTACTTGGCACGCAGTGGGAAAGAGAGAGATAGAAGGGGGCATGGTGCGGGTCAGAGCAGGTATAAGGTAGACTCGTTCGGATTGTCTCTTCATCGTATAATGGCCAAATAAGTCCGGCTGTCCGGCTGATGATAGCAAAGCGGGATCGATTTCGCGTCTAGCATTTCACTGGGAATCGATGTCAGTCGTTCCCCCGCTTCGCCTCTCCAAAACTGCACCAAGTTTCAGCGCTTCACGTACACCTGTTCATCGTAAGGATGCAGTGTTCTCCCCTTTCCCTCACCCCCTCTCCCGTACATATGCGTATCGTAAGAACGCAGTGCTCTCTCCCCCATCCCCCATTCTTTTCGACGAATCAGAAACGAGGGACTATCGAACACCGGCAAGCTTTGTCGCGCGTGAGGCAACTGTTCGGTGTCTGGCGGATGGCTATCACGCGAAAAGAAGCGCTCGAGCGAAGTGAAAAGCGAGCGAATGCGATGGCAGCATGGTTCGTCCGAGCCGAAATTAAATCGGGGCGCGAGAAACAACGATAGTGCGCGACCTCGTGTCCCGCTGTCCACCTACACAATCGTGTGTGTGTACCCACGCATGCGGGGATCGATACTCATCGTTGCATGTTCTGTAGAACGAACTGTTTTCGTGTGTGCGGCGGCGCGGTATGCGCGACGGCCGTTTCCACTATTTTGCTCATGCGAACCTGGCTGGGGTCTATATTAGACTTGAACTCCATATATACAGGTACTAGATTAAGTGCGATTGACCGGGTCGCCGAAATTTAACTCCCGAGCGATGCTTTCAATTCGTTTCTTGCGTATCCAATTCTGCAAGTTCACAAAAAAATAGGTGAGTGTATTTTATCGAAGATAATTCGTATCGATTCATTCTAACCGGACGTATTCTCGTTGACAGAATTACCACTCAAACTATTACGCAGCGGATATTTTGGCGTGTATTTCACGCCCAGATAGTTATCCCAGATAAGATACCCAGATAGTTATCATCAGGACCTTTCAACAGGCATAACGAACGAGGAATTACAGTGGTTAAAAAAATAGAAGGAAAAAGGCAGGGTAGTTAACCGGAAGAGAATCTAACCCCTTGCAGCAAAAATAATGGGCAAGGAAAATATGCCCTTTGTCATGAGAAAGTGATCGCGAATGGTAATAATTGCACACAGGTAGCTTTTAACTTTGGTGGGTCACTAAAGTCAGAAATGAAATATTAATGTCGCAGGAGAAGTCGATACAGTCATAGACTGGAAAATAATCTCTCTCTAGTATAGAGGCGCGAAAGCTTAGTTTTTTAGGCCGAGTTTCTTTCTCTAAAGTTTGGACCCGTGTCGTGTGTGTGGTTTAAATCGAACCTCTCTACACTAAGAAGCAACGAAGAGATAAGCTACAATCACCTAGTTTATCTAGATCTAGAAACTTATTAGTCCTAGAATGCTTGTGAGACCTAGAAGCTTACTACGCCTAGAAATTACCTACGACCAGTCAGGTATATATCCGTCAGAATCGTCCAATATCACTGTTTCAGGTCTTGCGCCATTTGGTGCAGGCGTAGGCTTTTTGTTTTTTTATTACCGGATGATAACCCAGAAAGCGGAAAAACATGCTCCACCTGGTCCACACACGAATAGCGCAATGCATCAACTTCACGCCCAATCGCCTCCGGTTGAGTGGCGGGAGACACAAGGCACGGCCCCTTGATTTCTTCTCACAGCCGCACTCGTTTCGTCGTCGATTCCTTACAAACTTTTTTTTTTCTCGCTTTTGCCGAGCGCTCCCCCGCCCCAGAATAATAAATAACGCCGTTTAACTGTTCAACTCTTCTCGCAGATTTGGAGCGAAGAAAAAAACGCGAGATGGCGGCCGAAAACGAGCCGAATGCGTTTGACACGTCGAAAAAGGGCCGCCGAAAAATGGAGTTCCGGACAAAGAAGGGAGAAATAAGGGAGTAAAGCAAATAAAACTCGGCTAAATTCTTCGCCACGGGCGTATAGAAACTATAACGGTCGAGCGGAAACCGCGCACAATGCTCGGCTCGCGCGGTTGAGGTTGCGGGCGGCTACTGCGTGAAGCGAAAAAAAAAAAAAGGAAGCAAGCAAAACCGCAGAACCACTCATACGCTCCAATACTTTGCGGGTGTTTCCTCTTTTCTTCTAATTTTCTTTGGCGCGAAGAATCGGCGGCGTAAGAATTCCGTTGCGGTTCAGGTGTAGTGCGGTATTCTCCAAACTGAGGAAGAGTGCGTATAAAGACGCTCCCTTCTGGAACGGAGACATTGTCGACCGCCAAAGAAGCGCTCTTTGGCTCTTCATTTTTCCCCCGACTCAAGTAAACGCACCTTTGGAGGCCAGCACTCTTAGACTTCTCGGCCCGCTCTTTTCACTGTCGAGTGGGTGATTAAATTCAAAGCGTAATAACGTGCCCTAAAGAGTAACAAACTTCAGTAGCAACACGAAGGGGAATACGGTAGATTAGGTCTTTGTTTATTCCGCACGGAAGATACGTTTGCGCCGCTCAATTTTCAGAGAAGCGTCATATGGTTAGGGAAGGTGTGGAATATCCTTCTTTCGCCGACTGATAAACGTTATGTGAGAACTCGGGGAAAACCCTGACTGACCGCTCACCCAGGAAGAAATGAAGAGAACACACGGGCGGCGAACACCAATTAACATTACGGCAAGCCATACAAGCCAATGCATATCGCCAAACGGGGAATGCCGCAAAAAGAACGCACACTGTTCATCTGGCTCTTTGAGGTTCTGATTTAATTGAAGTGGTAGGTGCGAGGCTATTGTTTGAAATTCTGTGACTTTTGTGTGCTGTACTAATGAGCTTCACTGCTAAATTGCGCTATCATAATATACATATATATATATATATATATATATATATATTATATATATATATATATATATATATATATATATATATATATATATATATATATATATATATATATATATATATATATATATATATAACAGAAGAGACAGAACTTAGCGGTTGCCTTAATTTTATTTCCAACGGTTTCGCAGTTTCGGCCAGTCCACCAGTAGAAACCGTTGGAAATAAAATTAAGGGAACCGCTAAGTTGTGTCTCTTCTCTTCACGATTACGTTTGGCCCATTGCAAAAGCTTCTTCAGATATATATATATATATATATATATATATATATATATATATATATGTGTGTGTGTGTGTGTGTGTGTGCGTGTGTGTCGTTCAGACCTCGTTGACTTATGATGGCCTTGAAATTCGAGTATCTGCGACAATAGCGCCCGTAAACAAAAAATGCCAATGTATGGGTCAAATAAGTACTCCCTAATCGATCGATCGAGATTCAGTCAATCAGCGCGCGGTAAAATTAGGACGAAATCCTCAAACGCGAGTGCAAACAAGCGGTTTCCATTCGGCGTGCCGTCGATGAATATATTTTTATGGTTGCATAATCTGTCAGCCGGGTTAGAACCTTTCCGCAACCCTACGACAGCGAGCGTGCCAGTTTTTTTTTTTTTACATTACGCCGCGCCACTGAAGAGCGCCAACAATAGGGCGTCGCATATTATCAACACCTGCTAAACGTTCAAAAACGAGAAAAAGGAAGAGTATATAAGGAAAGAAGTGAAACGACGGAGAGGTGGATGTACGTGTTAAGATTCCTATCGCGCGAAATTTTTTGCCGCGGAGTAAACGCGCGAATGTGCCACTGTCTCGAAAAGGAGTCGTCTCTTCACGCGACGGAGCTCGAACGAAGCGTCAGCATTTGCGCGCCAGATCAGGGCAGCGCATCTCGGAATTTGTGGCCGCCACCAGTCCGTGGCAGAGGGCGGCAACAAAGTATGCACACAACAGGCGGTAACGGCATAAAAGTACACAAAGTAGCGAGAAAGTATATATACGACCAGGGGGCGTGAGGGTCGTGGCAGTGACAGTCGTTTGCCCGGGGCAAAGCGAGTAGTATACGAGTGAAAAAAGCAATATCAAACAAAACAAAAGGAAACGTCGATGAAGAGTAAGGAGACTGTCGTAACTCGGCCGGCGGAAAAGCGAAGATCTCGTACGTGCCCTACCGATCCGCTCCGGCTTGAACGCATTTAACAACCTGTACTGTGGTGAGAGAGGGTGAGGGAATGAGATGCAGTAGAAAAGAGAGAGAGAAAAAAGATAGCATTTGCGCGAAGAGGAGCTCGCAAAATTCAAACCACGCACCGGGGTCTTGAGAGCCATACTGACACTCGAGTCGTGGGCAACTCTCCGGCAAAGCAGGCACAGGGAGATCTTGAGTGCGATCCGGTGAGCGAAATATCGTCTTAGCTTCCACGGTTCCCCTCCGTTTGCGCTCTAAGACAACTAAAGAAAAAGAAAACGACGGAGAACTACCCTCTTTTTAAAGGTGCTGCGATAGCTTCGGGCGACGCATCGACGAGTTGCAGCGGTCGGCGCTCCCGGAGAATGCAATAATCACACGCACGCGCGAAGCGGGAAGTGAGTGAAAGAGAGGGAGAGAGAGAGAAGGGAAAGGTGAGCGGAGTCCTTGTTTCGGGAGAAACCCCTTTTCGGGAGCCTTATCGGCGACCCCATTTAGGGATACACTCGCGACGTTCGCACGGGACCCGCTGTGTTTTCCACGCAGGAAACACACGCCATTACTCCTTTCGCGAGCGATCGAAGCCCTCCCGCGCTAGAAACGTTCCTCTCCTGGTTTAATTATTTTTTTTTCGACTTTTTTTTTACAGTGTCCAAGGTTCAAGCTAGCGCTGTCCACTCCCCCTCCCCCCTTAACTCCCGTGCCCTCCAATCCTTACTTCCCGCTTCAACGTCAAGAGAAGCGGCAAGATGAAATCAGCAGCCTCGGTATTACAGCACCGGGCCCAACACGCGCACACATTCGCACCGTATTCTATGAACGAGTAGAATACCCGAAAAGAGGGGCAGCCGCTCGAACGGGACCGCTTATGGAAACGATTCGCGAAGCGATTCATGTCCCGATCATTTGTTATCACGAATAAAAAGAACTCCCGAAGTGGACGGCAGAAAAGCGAAGCGCTGCCCCTGCGACGGATGGAGTGCTCGTTTTGAAAGAGGAACGCGCGAAGCCGCTTAATCATGCCATACAGACCAGCTTTTTTTGTGTGTTTTTCTTTCGAGTGCTACGATTGAAATTCCGTCGTGCACGAGATTCTACATGAAGGGCTAATTGGCAAGTACGCACATAAGGTGTGTCGATCCAATAAAAGTAAAATATTATTCGGTTTGACAATAGCGGCTCGGTTCCCGAACTTTCACGCTTTCCCCGATTTCTCAGTTAAGCGCGCCACGAATTAACATCCGAGTATTACGAGTATTAACTAATTTGTTTCACAGGAACAATGGTAAAATGTAATTTAGCCCAGCCACGTTTAGGAGCCCCCATGTTGCACCGCTCTGAACTAACCATGCCATGTTCTTTCTGTGGTGAAAAAGCACGTAAGATAGTGCGAATTGGTTAAGGTTTATTGTTTAAAGCAGCGAAAAAGACGTATGTACAGGGCAAGGGCCACATGATCGACAAGGCTCTCAGCTAACAACTTTCAGGTGTGTGTGTGTGTGTGTTTGTGTGTGTGTGTGTGTTTTAGAACCAGAAGAAAAATATACACAAGAAAAAACCTTCTCTGTGCACATTAAACGCCACTGTTATGTGCAAAATGGTTCAAGGAGGGAGATTTTACAATCTACTGGGTAGATCGATGTGAGATGCGAAAACCATGACTCATGACTCTCGTTAATGTATGTGGAATGCCTCAATGATCTCAAGTGTGTTCTCGTTCATGTCCTAATCCTTTGAGACGAGCGAAGTTTTTGAATCAGCGTCATACGCCTTTTGAGTCCAGAACGGACATCAGAAAGAACCGGGAAGAGAACATTGTTCGGACAAGAAGCCCTTCTGCGTGGTTAAATAGAGAAACGGAAAATACGGAGGAGACAGCGAACATTGAAATAATTGGAAACTTTTAATAGAAAAATTATGATATTGTTACGAGACACGCCACATGCAGGGCGGGGCTCCGAATGCATTTCCATCACCTAGGGTTTTCCTACATTCACACTGGTCTGCATGCACGAGTTCTTGATTTCCACTCAATTTCAATAAGCTTACAGGCGACCAAACCTAAACTACAGCCGCCTTTGTGGGTCAAATAAAAAGCAACTGACGCATTTCTATTGGCAACTTGATTACGTGACTACAGGTAAAAAAAAAAGGAAACAACCGGGTATGAATGACATTTTCCATGCCATCACTGCCTTATCCGACAAAATTCGCGCCCAGTGAAAGTTGTAAAGCACCGCTGCTCACT
The DNA here is from genome assembly GCF_013339725.1 of Rhipicephalus microplus. Classification (NCBI taxonomy): domain Eukaryota; kingdom Metazoa; phylum Arthropoda; class Arachnida; order Ixodida; family Ixodidae; genus Rhipicephalus; species Rhipicephalus microplus. The sequence goes on along the minus strand of NC_051170.1, from coordinate 121,357,134 downwards.
TCGTAAACACTAAAGAGTAAGCCCCAAAAGCAGTCGAAATGGCGTTTCATTCCTTCGCTGCCAAGAAAAGCCGATATTATGCTTCCCAAAAGCCTTCATTGCTTCTCTTGCGGCGTGAAATTGAAAGAACAGTGACTCCGACGTTTCGCAACTACCTCGAATGTGAACAAGAATACAGTTTCAAAGGACAAACTGCCACACTTGTGCTCTGAAAAAATATAAAATTGATTAGAGCAGTAACATTCTGTTTGCTGAAGCAGTCACGTTGGCAAACATTCGCGCATTAAATGCGAAGGGGCGAAGGTTCTAAGGAACACAGCAACGACGAGTGAGCGCTTTACACAGTGATGGAAGATATAGGCGCTGCTTGCGGCTGTAAAATTTCGAATCAATACCACTCAGTCACGTTATTCACGTCAGAAATTGATTGAGCCGCTCGAGATACGAACTGAGAAAACGAAGACGCCCTGCCTTTTCGCAATCGCAACAAGCCCGATTTGTTTCGCAATCGCGAAGCACGACACGCCAAGCGTAATGGGATCCAAGCTTCTTCGTCTCGCCACACAAGCAAGAAGCAAACCACAAAACGAACAAAAGTACCTCGCGAAAAGTACCGCAAAACGAACAAAAGTACCTCGCGAATTCGAAACAATGCGACCATTTGAGACTCCATAAGTGACAAAGTTATTGTCAAGGTTAAGACTTACGCGTCAGGATAAGCGCGGGAGGAAAACCACGAACAGAGGAGTGTTGCGTTGAAGTAAACCTCTGAATAGCTTTCGTTAACAAAAAATCTTCGCGTTTGATGGAGACATTCGCCGCCTCTTCGCGTGGTGCATCAGGGTTGAGTGATTTTGATTTTTCCCGACACCAACAGGGAGAGGAGTCACGCTGTTCGTTTAACGATTTTACGGGTTATACGCACATATATATGTGAAGGCACGCATTATTACAGGGCAAAAAATAAATCACAGCTTTTCTTACGCCACTGCCCACGATAACTCAATGGCGGAAGGAGTCTACTGGATCGGTCCGCCGCGTTGGTGGAGAAGTTACGGTGCTCAGTTTCCGGCCCGTAGGTTGCGGGTGCGATCCCGGCCGCGCCGGCCGAATTTCAATGGTGGCGAAATGATAAGGGCCCGTGTATTGTGCAATGTCATTGCACGTAAAATGACACCAAATGGTCGAAATTGCCGGAACCCTCCAATACGGCATCTATTATAATCACATCGTGAATTCCGGACGTCGAACCCCATATATTGTTATTACTAATGCTCCCGCCCCCCCCCCTACCCCCCCCCCCCCCCCAAAAAAAAAACGAAAGATATTTCTGACCTTAACGTGCTTTGCTGTGGCACCGTAACCTTCTCGCCTTTGAATAAGCGAAGACGACTTGAGATCGGCCATCATGCGACGTCAGAGCGACGGTAAAAGAGGTCATATGGTGACGTCATCACGAGACGATGGTCTTGAGCGCCACCGACAGTCAACTTTCGTGTTTGATCAGGCATCTAAGTCTTTTGTCTTAATAGGGACTGCTAATTTTCCAAATAGTACAGCCTAATATCCGGCTCTGGTGTAGCTTGAATGCAGTTTAGTCTGTCATAACAAGCCTGCGTGATTCAGCCTACATTATGCTAGTGTCTGTAGTAAATGTGCGCAGTAAGTCTCTGTAGTAAGTGTGCGCTGTAAGTCTTGAATGTAAGCGCGTAATAAAAGAAACGTGCGAGAAAAAAAAAACAACTGCATACGTTTCATAACGAAAGCGCCATTGAAGGATGTTTAGACGAAGCGCATAATCAAGCCTGAAAAATGTAATGTAATTAATTGTTTAGTAATCCCTTTAAGTAATGGAGTAAGGGAAAGTGAAAGCGTAGTGATGAGTAAATCGTTCCCTCTCTTTTTTTTTTTTACAGTGAAACTGAAGATTACACGAAACCGGCGGCTGGTGAACGCCATCCCGTCCGCCTTTGTAGTGACAACGCTCGTGAGAAAAGTACCAGCTGTCTACCTATCGGCCCACGCATTTATTAACAGAGTAAACTGCGAAGACCAGTATGTAGCTAAAGTTACATCCGGAAGAAGCTATAGGCGTTAGCTATACAAAGCCTAACGTAACCACTCGATATGAATGTGCCTGGGTGAACCGCGGAACGGTGGAAACGATACGCATGCTAAATGCGAATGAAAAGGTTTGCGATGATAGATCACTTCTATGCACTAAAAATAGGAATGGGTACAAGCTTTCCATTTGGTGAAAGACTTGCCATGAGACGTAACAATACCGTTAATAACTATAGCAGGGAGAAAAAAAAAGAATATATCCTTTTCTTTCTTTTCGTGTATGTATTTATTTCTATTTAATAAATGTGGCCTCAGCATCTACTCATAAGTGTGATGCAGTATTCTAATGTATCAAACACAAACTTCTTTCGATGGAGACGAAATACAAGAGAATCCCGTTCTGAGATTGAGGTGCACGTTGGAGAATGTCAGGTGGTGAAAATTTTTGGAGCCCTCCTCTACGACGCCTCTCGTAATCACGCCGTGATTTTGGGGCGCAGTATATTTAATATATCTCTGCCATACAAAAAAGGTTGTTTTCATTTCCGTATATTTTGTAAACAATATTTTAGTATCTCGAGCAAGACGCCCTGACGCAACTGGCCCAATTATTTTTACACGTTACGTCACGCTAGCTGCCCAGTCACGTGACGTAAGACTTTGAACAGAAGCGACCATATTAAAGCGATCTATGGCGAATAGAGCGTGTTCGGCCTAAGTATGACGCTGAACACCTATGCGCAGTGACGTAACGTTGTGCGCTCTACGCTTCAAGTCGACTCTGCGTCGAGACATTGACCCACCCGTTCGGACGAAACACGGCAATGAAGGTGCACACCGTCATTAGCCTGGACGCATCATAATATCTGCCCAGTAAACCTGCCACGAAGCGTTCGATGACGCAGCAGCAGAAGCGAATGCAGATTGCCAAGTTTTGAACGTTTCGATTCGACACGACGCACAGCCGCGGATCCACCGAAACGCATGGCATACCGTTACTTCCCGTGCAACCATTAGTCTCGGTATAAACCGGCGCGCTTTGCCTGCAAGCACGCCTGTCCCGCGGAGAGGTTGACCACGCCGACAACCTTGACAGTAATACCTGCCCGTTTTTCTGGGTCGTTTGGGTCACACGTTCTATGATCACACGCTGTACAGCCACATTAGCCCCAATTTTCTGTCACCGTTCCCATGAAAGAAAAAAGGGAAAGTGGGAGGGCGAAGTTCATTACGGCAGGTTTCTTTACAACAGTGACAGAACGCAGACCATGTTTCAAACGAAAATCACTTGTCAGACGTATTTGAGATATTTGCCGGCGTCAGGCACTGATCTTCATCAGGTGTCTACATTACAAACCAACGTGAATACCGGACACCGCAAGCAAGAAAGAGACATGAAAAATGAATGTGCGCTACTAGGTCTGTGTATACCACTTTGACAAGTGCGCACTGCGGAGACCGATGGTCTTTCTTCAAAGTAAACAAAGAAGGGGGGGGGGGGAGACAGACAAACATTGGGTCAGCCATTAGAGTGGTTAGAGCCAGAACACGGGCCCCGCCTGTGGGAAGAGCTTTGAACGAGCTCTTGCAGTAATTCGATGCAAGCGTTTGCGCACCCACGCGCAGAGTCCTCGGGAACAGCCCGTTTAGCTTGAAGACGTCAAAATTCAGTAAGAGTTATATTTAATGAATCCGTTCCACGCATTGTCGCGAATTAAGTCTGGTGTGACAGGCGAAAGCGATTGCGCTGCTGCAAAAGCAGTAACGACGCCCAGGCAGAGTGGCCTCTAAATGTCTCTCTTTCGGCTCAGCTAGCATTGCAATACAAGGTTGGAAGGCACGTTTGAGGAACGGGTTAAGAAACAAGCATGCAACACTGCGCGACTGAACACAGTACTTTATAGGGCCTACCACTTCGACACCTTAAGTACAAAGTTTTTCAGGGTAACACGCCACTGCATAACCTGCGCGTTGGCCAATCGGGAGCGTCGTATGGTGCGAATGGGTGAGATACGTATACGTCGCGTGTTGCTTCGTTTGCCTGATGACAGAACTTGGTTAGGTTTTGAGCGTCCGGACAGAGACTACGATAGCTCACGCTCCATCGCAGACCCCTTCATTTTAAAGCGAAGCTCGTTATTCTGAAGCGAAACAAGCGCGCTACTTTGTAATCTTGTAACGATCGTTCCGGGTTTTGTCTTTCGCGCTCCGTCGCTGCAAGTTAGTTGCCGTCGGATCACGTTAGACTGCGGCCTTAGCATGGCTGCATATCGATTTTCCAATGTCGTTCCTGAGCGTATACTTAACAGTTTATAAACTAGACTGGCCAAGCCTTTGTTGTGTTTTCTATGGAACTGGCTCCAGTCAACAGGACCGTAACTTGAACAACTGCGCTATAGTGACGGAGAAATAGCACACCATGCACATATCATGGTTGAACCGTGTGTCACGAGCGCACAAATGACACCGACCGACCACTCGAAGCCTACAGAACTTGCTGCGTCACCATACGTTGTTCCAGCCGGCGCACATGTATGACCATCATTTCGTCATTATGGCGCACTGGCTATAGCAACGGGCTCCTTAATAAGCACCCATGGAGGTTGCAAGTTTCTTCGGGCTGCATAGTTGCCCATAATTCTCTTTTCTTTTCCGCTTCCTTCAGCGCAAGACAAGTGAGTGTAGCAGCTTACGCCACTGTGCTGTCTTCTCTTAAATTAATCTTGGCTCTCTTTCTCGCTTTTTTTACCTCCTTTAGAACGTCCACATGACTTAGAAGAGTGGCAGCTTGGGCTAGTTGGTATGACATGACGATAGTTATTGCGCGAGAACAGAACTACGTCAAAGAGACAAGAAGGACAAGTGTCCTTCGCGTGCTTCTTGTCTCTTTGCCGCCGTTCTGTTCTCGCGGTATAACTGTCGTCCACATGACAGCACGTGTACCCTCACAGCTAATAATAATTGCTGAGGTTTTTTACGCGATAAGACGGCCGTATGATCTTGAGCCACAACGTGGCGGGATTGTCCGAAAATTTCAACCACCTGGGGCTTTTTCACGCGTACCTCAATCTAAGTGCACTGCATCATCCAGCATTTCTCCTCCGTTGAGCCTCACAACTGGGACGCGGCTGTTTTAAGCCACTCGCCACGGTTATCCAGCGCTTCTCTTCCCGAGCCAGAAAAGTTCTTTCCCTCTCTTTTCTTTTTATTTATCCTGCTGTTTTGTCTTGTTTCTCACAGTCTCTTTTATCCCCATCCTCCACAAGTGTTTCCGTTGAGGTGTCCTCATCGAGACAGTTACCGTACACTCTTCCCGCATTCCCCTTCCTGTTCCCTCCAACAGTCTTGTTTTCTTTTCCTTTGCCCCATCTTCTCCCTCAATTTTTTTCTTTTTTTTTTAATGAATGAGGATTCACCTACGTTTTTCGTATACAACTGTATCCAAAAGGGTCACTAAAAATGCGTCTTCATAAGTATCGCGCATGATGTTTGTGCGAAGCTCCACAGGCTACGTTTGCGTGGAGCATCTTCACACACTACAAAACGTTGCTTCACAGAGAGCTGAAAGAGAACCAGCAAAGCCATGTTTGCAAAAGAGCGTGGTTATAATTGACTCGGATACAACAACAACAAAAAGAAAACTGTGCTCCATATTGGCGCGCGTACGTTTACACGGCCAATGCAAAACTAATTGTTATGCCCATGTGAGTGAACAAACACTACCCGTATTGACTGCGATTGGTCCTTCACCATGCCTAACTTTTAATAGAGAGAGATAAAGGCCAGACACGCAAACAGGGCAGCACAACATCGGCGGTGACGCTCGACCGGCTTCATGATTCTGTTATAAACAATGAACATAAGCAATGCCATGCCGGTATTGGTGATATATAGAGCATGTGATGTGTATTCCACCGCTTTTAATCCTCCGTCGAGGTAATTCCTCTGTCACATAGGCAAAAGCTACCTACCTGTACGCCAGGTACATAGTGTTCCCACTAAATAGACGTGTCGTCGGTATCCTATCGGTCGCGTAGAATGCAAGCGGCTTTCGAAATGAGGTGCGCTCGACGGTATAATAGCGGATCAATTTTGCTGTACGTTCGACTTGAAGCTGGCTTGAACCCGTCGCATCTTTATTTAGCCTTTGCTAAGCAAACGCGTCAGGAAAGTCGTGTCTCTTCTGTCTCCTCCTCACCCCTTTCGAGCCTTCGTTACCAATCAGTCTTTTTTTGCCTGCTGCGAATATTTCCGCGTGACTAAAGTGGCAGCAGGAGAGCCTGCGTGACGTAACATGGTGATGCCATGGCGACAATGGAATTACAGTAGTGGACATTTTGAGGGGGAACACTGAAATTACTTGTTAAACGTAGTATAGTTCATAACACACATTTTTTCAGTGAAAATGCATCTCTTCACATTCGTGTTGACACATTGCAAGTACTCAATGATTAAGCACGTTTTCGGTGTTTCCTCTCATATTACCCACGAGTGCACATATGGGTACAGTTCCTGATCGTTGTATGAGCTAATAGGCGGTCCGCACCAGTTTTAAAACATCTCTTTCTGCAGTGAATGGGTTTTCTTTTTTAGAACTTTGCGGTAGACATTGTTTAGGAAGTGCCCCGCCGCGGTGGTCTAGTGGCTAAGGTACTCGGCTGTGACCCGCAGGGCGCGGGTTCGAATCCCGGCTGCGGCGGCTGCATTTCCGATGGAGGCGGAAATGTTGTAGGCCCGTGTGCTCAGATTTGGGTGCACGTTAAATAACCCCAGGTGGTCTAAATTTTCAGGAGCCCTCCACTACGGCGTGTCTCATAATCATAGAGTGGTTTTGGGACGTTAAATCCCACATATCAATCAATTGTTTAGGAAGTGCTGTACAACTTTCATAGGAACGTATGATGCGGCCTTGCCCTAAAGGTATTCCCAATTTCGTGCGTGCCCAGTTGTCGCGATCAGAAACTGCAAAAGAGATGTAATTCATCACACAGTACATGGTCAAGGTTGTCCGGATGGGTGCGACAGGAATCCACACTAAGATAAAACAAGGAACGAATTGTGCAACGGAGGTGGGAAGGAAACAACAAACGGGCACCACAACAACGGCACACATCAGCACGTGCTCGTCGCATGCACTGCAAACACACTACCGCACAAACACGCGCACACACAGGTAGAAACATAGCACGTGCGCTTTCAAACGTAAACAGCCGAAATGAAAAACGACCAGAGGACGCGGGGAAAGGGGCAGGCGTCGAACCACCTTCACGCACCAACAACCGACACTCACCTGCGTGCACCGATCCGGCAACGTCAAGGCGAGGGCCCGGCGAATAGATGCGGTTTCCGTTTTCTCCACAGCGGCACGAGAAGAGGCGTGCGTCGTGTCACACTGTCACCATGATTCGGGAAGGGACCGTTCCCTGGCACCGCGAAACTAAAGGAACAACGAGCACGACCGAAGCGGCGCTCAATCGCACGGTAGGTTCCGCGTTCGTTGTCTCAGTCAGGTGCTGTCGAGGTGCCTTGGCCGACAGAGGATGCCGCGACGAACAAGACGCGTCCTGCACGTCCGACGGTCGCGGGGGAAATCCCCCGGAAGCTCACGATGAAGGGAGAAGGCGAGCAACGAAGCGACGATGCGAGTTTTTCTCCAAGAGCGCGGGCGCGAGCGGCGTTGCTCGGAACGTGCGAAGCGACGGGCACCACACAGAACCACCGGCAGCGGCCGAGAGGTCTTCCTGGCCGTCACTGCGACGCTCCTCCCGTGAGCACAGTGCGCGGCCTTCGGGAGAGGAGGACGGGACGCCGCACGGCCTCCCTCCCTCTCGCGGCCTCGACTCATGGCGCCCTCGCGCGACAGCCTTGCCGCAAGGCTGCCGTTGCGTGGTTCGCATGCTTGCGCGTTCGGAGGCCCCGCGATTTGGCCCGGGACGTCGCGTTGCATTCGGGACCCCTCCCCCTCCCTTCTCTCGTTCCGGCGATGCCTGTCGTCCCGCCAGCGTCATCGTTCCACCTCATCCGCGGGGCGCGTTTGGGTCACCATGCACGTTCCCGGAGAGCGAGGAAATCTGTCGTCCGGAGACGGCATCTGGCGCGATAAAGACATTACCCTTTTCACGGAAGAAGCAGAAAAAGTGACTGCCTGTTCGAGCCTGATGCCCCGTTTCCGTCTTCCCGGAATCGCGTGCGATGCCGGAGGAGAACGGCGATGACGGCCCGTCGCGGTCTGTTGGCGCGGCCTGCCTTCAAGAAGAGCATCGTTTGTCTTTACGAGTCATCACGTTTGTCATCGTTTATTCGCACGTTTGTCATCGTTTATTCGCACGGTTCTTATAGCGTTTGCGAGGTGGGCTTGTGAACTTTCAGAGTTCTTAGTACAATTGCAGACATTGACAATATCTCTTACGTATATTTGTACAGTTTGTTTTGTGTATGTGAGGAGCAATCAGTATGTTCGCAGGGCCTAGTGTCATATGTATAAAATAAGTTTACCGATCTCTCCCAGAGAGGTTAAGCGACAGCGCCAAGTTGTTAATCATCATCGGCAACGCGATATTTTATGCAAGCAATCATCTGTTATGCAGGAGCCATGCTCACGTGACCACGTTTACGCACGTGTCGTCCTCTGTGTGTGATCGTGTAATAACAATTATTGTCTTTACGTCCAGCAGCCACAATGCGACTACCATATTAATGAGGTCTAACAGACAATCATGCCAAGCAATCATCGCTATCATGCCTTGGCATGATTGTCTGTTAGATTTCATTTATATTGCATCTCACAAAATAAACGAGCCCTCAAATAAATGTACACTTCTTTCCATCACTACGACTATCAGAGGCTTTGCATGTGGAGAGCTCCCGAAATTTTAAACCTCCTGAGGCTCTTTCACGAGATCCTAAGTACGCGGGCCTTCGGAATTACACCTTCACGGAAATGCGGAACCCGCGACCTTTCGTTGGGCAGTCGAGCACTGTAACCATTCTACCACGATGCCGGCGATGTGGAGCAGCTACGTTGACTGCTATACGAACAGAGAGCGCCTAAAGGCTTTTCAAATAAAGAATTAACTTATGGAATATGATGTGCAGCCAGAAGGCAAGCGTGCAAGAGCGGAGCAGGAAGTTAGGGGGCATATGAGATTATGTTTGTGGTCAAGACGTGACCCCAGCAAGCACAAGACTGAGTTAGTAGCAGAATAATAATAATAATAATAATAATAATAATAATAATAATAATAATAATAATAATAATAATAATAATAATTTCATTTCACAAGAACGTAGTACACATATGAGGCCTGCCAAATACATAAAGGGCCTGAGCAGCAGCGAAAAAGAGCAATCTTTAAAGTTATACATTTGCATGTATAACAAAACAATATAGATAAAAATGGCCGAGGAAAAATAACAACCGGTTTGCTCAAAATGGTAAATAAACCATTCACCTGAGAGCTTTTTGAACCTTAATTAGTCCGGGTGCGCAGTGCACCTGAAGGCAGCTTGTTGCAATACGGAAGAGCGTAGCAGTCTCGTATTCTTTTTCCATACCCTTTGTGGCGCCCGGGTATACAAGGGATGGTTCATTAGGTATTACGGCTTGGTGGCGCTAGCCACCGCCCGATCTAAAGGGTACAGCCATATCCATCCATCCATCCATGGATCCTTGGAATGCAAACAACGGGCAAGAACATACTTGGTTCTGAAACTATTGTTCCAAAAGTGCTTACTCAATACACTTTCCACAAGTAGGTGAGTGAAGTCTGGCACATGATTTCAAAAACATTATTTTTTCGCATTCAGGTTAGGTCATGATTAACGCTTTTCGGAGTATAGAGTCGGATGGGATAGAGTTTAGGATTAACGTTCTTTGACGGAGGATAGAGTTGACCCTCATTTGCCAGCGTGCCACAAAATGGCCGTATATTGCTATGCCATACCTTACTATGGTATAACCCAAAGCATGTACAAGTTTTCGAATAGAGAGAGGCATGTAATATGTGAAAACATACAGCTTGCATGAAACTCCGCGAAGACGTTTGCACACTTATTCTTCGTAAGATTTACGGGAGTTGCTTGCTGGATACCGTGCCGACCGGTTGTGCGCGCGCGCGCTTGCGATCTCCGGCGTCAGCGTAGCTCTGGCCGACTGGGCTCGCCCTACGTCACCTGCTGACGCCGACGACCTTCGACGACAGTGTAGCTCTGACCGACTGGACTTGCTCTACGCCATCTACCGACGCCGACAGGAGCTCTCGCAAGTGTGCCCCGTCCTCGGACTTCAGTGACCGTGCTTCCACATTTCCTATCTCTTCTATCCCCTCAGTTTGTTGTTGCTCGCTCTGGCTTACCACCTCACGTCTCTTCCTCTCTTCTTCTTCTTCCTCTTTTCTACACCTTTACTCCTACCCTTTTATCCCTTCTCACCCCCATACCTTGTGAGCTACTGTTGAGGTGTCGCTCACTGAAGCAGACAGTTACGGGGCTCACTTTTCTCTTCCTTTCTCTCGAAGATGCCCCTAGAGATGTCAAATTACTTTCTTATAAGACATTTGTTCGCCCTATTTTGGAGTATGCGTCTTCTGTATGGAGTCCTCATCAGCAGTCACTGAGAGATAAAATAGAAAAAAATCAAAGGCTAGCAGTGCGCTTCATTTGCTCGCGGTACCGGAGGACAGAATCCGTCACAAATTTGTTAAACTCATGTGCGCTAGAACCCCTGCAAGTGCGCCGCGAAAAGCAAAGGTTAAAACTCCTGTTTCAAATTATAAGAGGCGAAATCAAAATAAATAAAGACACATACATACAACCTGCACCCAAACGAGGAGCTCGGTTGAACCATAGTCACCCAATAAGGCCTTTTTGGGCGCGTCTGGATGGCTTTAAAAATTCTTTTTTTCCGTATAGTATAGAAGTGTGGAATAGACTTCCAGAGTACGCTGTTACTAGCGCAAATGTCAAAGAGTTTGAGTGTTCGCTAGAATTGTACTACCGGCAACATGAAACGTAATGTCTGTTTTGTCATTGTGTATTGTTTTTGTTTTGTGCTTATATTCGTCCCTGTAATGACCCTCAAGTGAGGGTTACAGTATTAATAAATAAATAAATAAATAAGAATCACTTCTCTATCGTGAGATTAACATTAGAAGTGCCTTTGCCCTGCAATGGGCGCAGTCAGGCTGAGGATGATGATAATTGTGAGGCAAGCACCTACCATGTATCAGAAATGCTGTCATATCTTTGTTTTAGACCTGCACTCTTGTCACCCCAACTTGCTTCTAATCATTGTTGTCGGTCCCTTCCACGGTGACTCAAGGTACTATCTTTCACCACGGAGCCGTAGGTTAAAAATGAGGATGTCTATGCAATTTAGATGTCTGTGCACTCTGTTTACCAGCCTCCACTTACTCGAATTTCCACCTAAACAGATATTAAGATAGCTACTACCCCAGAACAGCTCGAAATTGGGTGTTCGTTACCACGGTTAACTTTTTTTTTTCTGGTTAGATTTTACTGATGCACTTGAAGGCGAACGTAGTTGCAAAATTGTGTTTACGAATATTCTCTTATTGGTCTTCTTCTTTCTTGTGCAGCGAATTGACCCGCAGTATGTTCTATAATAAATTCGGAGCGTACTAAGAGACCCAAGGTGGCCAAGCGTCATTCCGGAGAGCTCCATCTCTCGTAACAGGCTGCACTTCAATTTCAGGACGTTAGCAACCACAGTTTGTTTATCACCCCCGTGCATTCCTAAACACACAAACAGTTTCTCGTTATTTGTTATAAAGTACCAAAATATTAAAGCGGGGACGGGGCGTTCCAGCCCTCGTTTCCCACAGTCTAAGGAACGAACGACGCACGAATGAGGTTTCAGTTAACGGCACGACGCGTGATGAGTCTACCGGAGCGCCAAGATGACGGAGCAAGGGGGAGCCCAGAAAGGGCCAGCGTTGCGTCCTGCCCCTCCCCGACTCCTGGGGCCCAAACCAACGCGACGCGCCTCGCAAAAGCCCCCCCCCCCCCCTCGGCGGGCTTCTCCCGCGTGCTTTTTCGTGACGTTGGGGATTAAGAGCGGCCAACGCGCGCCCTGGGCGCCGTCCCGTAGGAAGCCCTGGATGAGAAGGGAGCCGTGCGCGTGCTGCTGGAAGTGTGCGCTCGGTCGGCTCGCTTCGTTGCAGCGTGGCACCTCTCTCCCCCCCCCCCCCCCCTCCCCACACCCGTGGACCACGCACCACCGTCTACGTTACGCCGGTACGACGCGGGCGTTTGTTTTGCGACGTTGCGCGGCGCAGCAACCGTGAAATGGAACTGTTTGCAGGCCTCCCGACGAGAAGCCGCGCAGGCTGCGGCTCTCCCTTCGAGATCTTTCCTTCCTTTATTTATATTTCATTTCGTCTCTCTTCACAGTTTGTAGTACGCTTTTCGGTGAGCTTCCTTTTCGGGTGCGAGAAGCACCGCCGCACGAAACTGTCGGGAAAAAGAGCCGCTATTGCTCGCTTATTCTTCTGAAGTGGGGCGACGGGGCCGCGTTAAGAAACCCGTTAGGAAGGAAAATGAAGAGAAAGGACTCGAGCCCCCGAGTTTGTACGTGTACAACCATCGCCGAGTCCTTGAAGAATGAAAAGAAATAAAAGAAAGGAAAACAGCCAGCGCAGGGGCACTTTTCTTTCTTTTAAAAAACGGCTGCGTCAGAAGCACAGATAAAAACGCGCTCGGAGATGCTCCGTTATAAGAGCACGTCGAGCCAGTGCACCCGCGAAGAATATAGTTTTTGTTTTGTTGTTGTTGTTGTTGTTGTTGTTATGCCTGTTGCTTTCCACGAGTTTTGCAATGAGTACAAATAGTCGTTCCCCCTGTGCAGCGCGGCCAAAAGGAAACCTTCCTTTCAGTCGGAGAACGAATCAGAAGCCCGTGTACAGAGAGGTGCGTTTTCTGACACCAGAGGGCGTGCCCATCTCCGTCTGCAACGCGTCAACTATCGCAATCACTAACTTGAGAGGTTCCCGAAGTCCCCTCATGAGCACCTCGCCTGACCCCAAACGCGCATGCAATGTTGTAGAACGACTAATATGGCATCGGTGAAAAGACACACTCTAAGCCAAAAGGGAGCAACAGGGGTATAGGGGTTGCTCCTTTCAGGGAGCAATTGCATTGCCACTCCCATTACTCCCCTAAAAAGAGTAACAGCAGAGGGAGTAACCGTTGCTCTCCTTCCAGCTCCTCCTTCGGGGGATGAACAGTTACTCCCTCCAGTTCCTCCCTGCAGACCAGCAGTTACTCCCACGAGTTGCTCCCTGCGGACCAACCATTACTCCCACCAGTTGCTCTTCTAAAAGCAACAGTTACTCTTTACCGTTCCTCCCACGTGTTCGCAGTTACTCTCTGAAAACCAACTGCACATGCTTCCAGTTACTCCTTGGGGAAATGACTTTATCTTGAGTATGCTTGTCACACCCTTAATACATGGCGAGAGCTCCTTGGAAGAGCACTGCTTGGGTGCTTCTAACACAAAAAGTGGACAATATTGAAAGGAAAATAAATGCTTTATTGTTATTTTTATGAGGCGACGTGTGAGCACACGTAAAAGTAGACTTCGCCACACCACAGCCAGCACTAAACAAGCACCATAATACATCAAAGGTTTTCTGCGTCATCCGTGGAAAAACAATCTTGAATTTGTAGCATAGGGCAGTCTGTGTCATCATTGGTGAGAGATGGGCAACTTCTACAATGCTGAAGGACTCAAGTTTCGCAGCTGGTGTTTCCATCAGGCTAGCACAGCGGAATGTCACCACAGGCATATGTGAAGCATCTCATTGCTGCAAGAAAAAAAAAAATAGAAGTGTGAGGTTAAACATGCCAGAATCAATACATAACAATGAGTCACACAGACTGCAGCAGCGCTTACATTCTAGGATGTCTAGTGCAAAACGAAATGTGAAAAAAAAGGAAGGTTCGGCCAAACGTTACTTGGCAAGCCATATAAATGCTGATGTGGTAGACTCTTTTCACATGATGTCTCAGACAGCAATATTCTGGAAGAAAATGTGCAGCACCTCAACAAGGCATATTTGTAGCAGTTAAAGATACCCTTAGGTTCAGTTAACTTGTTTCCTATACACAGCTGAGTGACATTTCTATGAGCCCATTCACCAAAGGGCATTCTAAGTGAGATCATGTGTGTGGCAAATAACACGTACCGTCCGCTCATGTTAAAATACTTATTTAGCTCGTGCACATAGTTTCTCTCCATTCTACTGTTCTATCATACGCTGCTGCGTCTTGAATTGTGCAATACCTGTAGGCACAAGCCAAGCATGCAAAGCCTGCTTGAAAGCGACCATTTGCAGAGGCTACATGATAATCTTCAGTATATTTCTTTGTACCTGACGCAAATGGCTCGACAAAACTATAGACAAATAAATGTAGACCGTGCTACCTTCAAAAAATGCTTTAAATTTAGTAAACTAGGGTGCATTTGTTCACTCTGTTGACGAGTCACAGCCACGACATATGTAAACGAAGCAATATATCTTAAGTCATGCACAGATATTCTGATTCTTTGTTTGACAGTGTCACAAATAGCTTGCCAATACATATATATCTGAGAGCAACAAGATGGGAAGCTTTTATTAGTTCAACGTCTTGTTGGTTCACAGCCAAACAGGTTACTGCTCTGTTAGACAAATTGGAATAAGCACACCATGGTTTCCAAAAAAAGCATTATTAGAAGTTAGCTCCTGGTGTGAATGTCTGCCTATTTATTTTGTACTGCCTACATGTGCCACAAAGACATTTGTTGAGGATGTGCTACCAGTCAAGCCAAGATCGCATACTTGGTCAATGTGATGGAAATACAAACATTAGAAACACTGTTACCTCTAGTAAGAGCATAACACTTCAGGATCTTGGAACAGCAAGGAGGTGCACAAGAAAGTTGAGCCCACTCTTGCAGAACTTTGAATGCGAATTTTTCAGAGTGGGGAAGATCAACATGCTGTGGCACTTTTAAACCCATGAAACATCTGCAGAAAACAGGGTAAGGTCAAGTCAAGAAATGCTTTTATGAAGGCCTGCGCATGGACAGCTTTGTGAATCTAGGCCCAAGTGTTATGCTTTGTGCAAGCCAAAATCCATGTAAATAGGGAAAGAGTACTTTTAGGAGCACCAGCGTAAACAAATCTTGGCAGTTGGCTTTCTAGTACAAACAGCAATCCCTGCAATGAAAACAAACATTTTATCTTAACGGTAACAGTGTGAGCACACACACGGGCCAGCAGAGCCATGTCAAATTGTCAGTGCCAGTGTAACCATGTGGCATGATAAACTATTTTTTGGCCAACACATGCACAGTTTGCCCCTAAAAAGCGATGCTTTCACATACGTAGTACAAAAAGTCTGCACTTACCAAAATTCACTTGCTTTCTGTACTTCAGCATCGTTGGGAGCATGTTTATCTGCAGTATAACCAAATTTGTGTCATATCCCTGAAAAAAAAAAGTAGTAAAAGACATGCATCAAATATTGTTTCATTTGGTAGCAGTGAAGTCAGGTTAAGAACAGCCAAGTGGGAATCAGCCTAATTATGTGCATGCGGCAAATCCCAAACGACGTTATTGAGGTTGTCGAAATTTTCGTCGATTGGTATTAACGTCGATATGTGGCTTCAACGGCATGCCAAGTTTTCACAGCGCATAAAGATTTCATGATGCAGAATAATGACAACGCTAATGAGAACATACAGCATTTATGATTGTCTTTTACAATATTCAGTTTTGCGAAGGTTTTGCATGACTAAAGAAATCTGAAAGGTTTGGGTCATTCCTCCTCCAATTGTTCTGTCCATATGTAAATTGCTCGCTTGATGGTGCGCTTTTAAAATAGTACGTTCAGCGCAGAGGTGAAGCAAGTGACGCAGTGATGTGGGCAGATTTTTTTTTTAGGCGTGTGGGGGGGGGGGGGGGGGGGGGTCCGCTTATTTTAATTCGAGGCCGGGCAAGCGAATATGGTCGTCATTATGGGCTCCCTACGACCGGCCTAAAAAAATTTTGTGCGCAACCGCCTGGCTATGCCAGTGAAGTGATGCGACAATGGTTTGTTTGCTTACTGATTTACATACACTTTACAGCTCTAAAAAATGCAGCCCAAGGCCCCAACACTCAGCCGTTAACGTTGCATAAAGCCAAATGGTAGAAAAGTGCCAGTATGAAGGCAGCTACAACCCCGCCCCAATGTTTTTTCAAGCGAGGTAGTGTTGCGGAAATGAACTTTTAACTGCAAAAGTACACTGGCACTGCAGTGGTGACAGGGGAAGCAAGAGGGTATGCAGGCGGTAATAATAGAGGTAATTTAGTCCGATACGGCTAGCAATGAATACGGTAAATAAGAAAGAGCAAATCATTTCTCTTTTAATCGCGCAACCACTCAACAATGTATTGTAATAGCAATAAATGTTGCTGAAAATGCCACTCACCTGCACGCTGATGCATGCACAGTCCTTTGTCCGATGAGCGAACAGGCTTGCAGATAGCTGAAGACGTGTTTACGATGTGTTTGTTCCACCCGGCAGCAAAATCCACAACAACTTCGCGCTCCATAAAGATAAATATACACTAACCTTCATCACGAATAAGTAGAAACGCAAATCTGCGACACACACACACACGATCAAAACATAGCCCACAAGCTCGTATGTCCATGTGCTCGCCGAACGCAGACCATATGAATATGGGTAGTGCGAACGCGAACCTAGTTGCGCCGAAAAAAAAAAAAAAAACGTCGAGCAGTGGCAGCACAGGCGTCAGCGCAATGCTTTCAGTGTGTTCTCCTGAGACACTTATAAAGGAAAAACTGAGGTACACTAAAACTCATAATTAAATATAAAAAATTGAGTGTAATTTTTATTTAGTGCTAGTAAGCATAAACACTGAATAAAAATTACTTTGTAAATACATCGCTTACTACACTAGCGCCACACTTGTCGTGCGGGCGCAGATGGCGCAGATTTGTCATTCTGCCCTCAAACTACACGGTGAAGCGTGCTACTAAGTGTACGGCTAATGAAAAGCGCGTCTGGGTCCGTTTTTTTTTCTCCGATATATCTGGGGGGGGGGGGGAGGGGGGCTCCTTATGCACGTGTTTCGGTGCTTGATCGACTTTGACGCCCTTCCTTCGCGGACGAACGGCGTGTCTAGGGTTTTTTTTTTATCGTTGTTTTGCACGTGTCTCGGCGTTCGGTCCGCTTTGACGTGCCAACTCTCCATTCTGCTGCTGCGTGTGTATACTTGCCATAGCTGTAATCACAGGCCTTCTGTGTTCCGCCAGCGCTGCTATCTTATTATCTGCGGATGCTAAAATAAATCACTGTTTTGGTTTGGTGAAGTTTGGCACACAGAACAAACAATAATCTGGCCCATGAATGTCAATGTGGGCGGCATGCATATTTGTGTGTGGTGTCCTGCCGGGGAGTAACCGTTGCGTGACGAGAGCATTTACAGCGGTTCCTCCTTCCGTTGCTCCCTTACAAACTTAAGATGAATACAGTTGCTCCCCCATTCTCGAACAAGTCGGCCATCTTGTTCCGCTTGGTCTTTAAGGAGAGTAACAGTCGGTCTGAAGGAGTAAAAACAGCCGTTGCTCCCATTTCGGCCGTTTTTGGCTTAGAGTGCATACGAAACAAGACGTAGAGTAAGCCAAGTTCGTAATTCACTGTTACCAGCACTTAAGCTAGTGATGTACAAAAAAAGAAAAACAGGACACAGAAAGACGGAAAACACCGTCGCTACCTTCCAACAAACGTTTATTGCCAGACACCTGTGTATACGTATATAGAATAAAGAACATTGAACCAAACTTTATCCTATCTCACCATACGTATGAGCGTTACGAAGCATTTGTTGTCAAGCTGTCGCCATGAAAAACTTCTTTAGGCGAATAACGACATTGTCTTTGAAGACGTTTTCACGAGTGAGAGAGACCGTTTCAAGTTTGCCACCTTAAGACGATCTCCGATCATAAACGAAGCGCCACCGTTAACGCTGACGCGCTTTCGCAAACACGCAAAACACCACTGAGGATCCGGCCTACTTGTTGTTCGTATGCGATATATAAAGGAGCGCCGAAAGCGTGATGGACAGCTTCGGTTCGCTGTTTCTATTTTTCTTTTCGGCCCTTTATAAGCATTAACTACATGGTGCGGAACAACATGCCAACAGAGGTCAGACAAAGGCGACGTGCACTTTTTAGATGGTCGAGGCAGCCCACCAACCCTATCTTCACAAGGAAAGGATGTGGTTGGAAGAGGGGAAGGAGGTGCATTTGTTTACGTCGCTGTTGGTGCAGTGACAGCCCTTCCGCACGCCATCGTCTATAAGCCCTTCTTGTTTTTATCGCGTCTACATTCTATGGCCGCTCACTGAAGGAAAGGCTTCCGCAAAAACAAAACAACAACAACGACAATAACGATCAGCGTCGTAGAATCAATAAGCCCGCTTGCGGTTGAATACAATTGACCCCGTTTTCTGGATTACACGCCGAGATACAGCCACTGCGGAGGAGGGTGAGGGCAGCGGATGACACCGACTTGGTTGGTTGACGACGCTGGCTGCTTTCGCCGCAGTCGCCGCCTTTTGACGACAGTCGCAGCGTCGTCAAGCAAACAAGCAAGCCCATGCAGCCGACAGCGCGCTTTGAAGCGAAGAGAGAGCGCTTGCATAATGTGTCACCGCTGAAGCGAACGCTCGAATACGCCGAGAAGAAAGAGAGCAATCGCCGTTAGAAGAGAGAGATAAGAAGAGATAAGCAATAATAACGACGTCAACGCTAAGCGTGGGATCCGCAGGGCATCCTCTGTCTTGAGCCACGGACGCTGGCTTTGGCGCAGGCTCATCCAATGTGTCTCGCCGTGGCATCGTCCCGCCACGTACAAAGTTGTGCCGAGATGAAATATGAAGCGTGCTCCGGCGTGGCTTTTGTTGTGCACTGGTGAACTTGATGATCCGCTCCGCAGCACAGCTGGTCTCGGTGTTCTCTCTATACTCTTTCTTTTGTGATTATACGGGTTACGTATAGCGTGAAATTCGTTTAAAAAATAGGTTGGTTAACTTAACCTTAACGAACGCTACTTTCACTGCCGTTGCCACGATGACGCCACAAGGCTCTGCCTGACGGTACCGACGTGGACGCAGCCCGCCTCGGTCTGAAAAGACCGGGCTTCAGGACACAAATAAAGTTTTGTGAATGAATGAGGAAATATTTGAACCACCCTATATAGTTCCGTATTCTTTTTTTAATGTGAAGCATTTTTTAGCGAACTTCGACGACTTTGAGTGTATATATATATATATATATATATATATATATATATATATATATATATATATATATATATATATATAAATTGTGAAGAAGAAAACGCATCGTTGGAAAACAACATCGCCACCGCTTGGGTACTGGGTGCTTGGCTTCGCTCGCTCGGCTCGTGCTGATCATCGCTGGCATCTGCTCGACCGTTGCTCTTGCCCGATCGTGTTTCACCGTAGGACCACCGTCGCAACAGTCGCCAATAAACCCTTTTTCAATATATATATATATATATATATATATATATATATATATATATATATATATATATATATATATATATATATATATATATATATATATATATATATATATATAGCCGCATACGTCTTTTAGCTCTCCTGACCGTTTCGATAATGGTATAGATGCCAAACTAGTAATGGCATAACAACATGACTGTGAGAAAAACACATCTGACTAGTCGTAACATAAAAATCATTATATGTATGTCGTGAATGTCATGATTTACATTTTATGGTCCTGCAGCTCTTGCGCTGGTTTCGTTCACATTGCATGTTCCAAAACTGGTATGGTATAGCATGATTTCATGGCGAACACAAGCGACAGACCCTAACATTAAAATCATGACATGCGTGTTATATAACAACATGAATACATGCCACGCTCATGATGCGCTCGCGGCCATTCAAATAACGCCACATCTACAAAATTTGGTACTACAGTACGTGAATGAACGACGAAGGTATGTGACTGGTGAAAACATGATAATCATGAGATGCGTGTCATGTAACAACATGACTACATGCCACTCTCATAATGCGCTCGCGGCCGTTTCGCTAGCTTCACGTGTACCAAACTATGTATTACGCGGTGCGAACGGACGACATAGGTAAATGACACATCCAAACATGATAATCACGACATGCGTGTGATGTAGCAACATGACTACATGCCGCACTGATGATGCGCTCGCGGCCTTTTCGCTATCTTAACATATGCCAAATATGGTATTACGTGACGCCAATGGATGACGAAGGTATGTGACTGGTGCAAGAATGATAATCATGAGATGCGTGTCATGTGAGAACATGACTACATGCCACAGTCAAGGTGCATATACATTTCGACGTGACGCGGTGCGCGTGCTCGCCGGCGTTCATTTCGCGCGTCACCGTTGCCACGCCGGGCGCAGGTCCTGCCATACACACGCGCAGGGGCGCACCGCACTGCGTTGCTTTGACGCATGCGCATTTCAGCGCGTCCAACATCCCTCCGTCACGAAAAGAAGAAGATGCAGTGTTGTATGAGTATAGACCAATTCCACCGGACCTACGTCTGAAAAATGCGGTGGCGCTGTCTTGTTAGGCAAAAGACGCTCTGCCTACCGTGGTTTCTGCTGGGTTTTCAATGCTTCATGTAGTGTTCTCAGTCAAGCAACCTGGAAAAAAAAATTGCCCGCAGCTTCCCTCGGGGGAACACTGAGGAGGATGCGGAGCATATAATTGGTTAACGGGGTGTTAATTGGGCGTGGCATACTGCTTGGCGCGCCACGCCGCTACCTCGGCGCGCTTGCGCTCGCGGGCAGCATCGGGATCGGCCTCTCGTCGCCGACGCTTGCACTCGGCTTCCCGTTTTCGAAAGTCCGGGTCCTCTTGTCGACGCTTACGTTTCAAAGCGGCCAAATCCGGTGCTGCTGCTCGACGCTGACGTCTCTCAGCGGCTTCACGTTCTCTAAGTTGAGAATCTTCCGCTCGACGCCGACGTTCGGCGTCGCAAGCTCTTCTCCGCGCTGCCTTGTCTTCGTACGACGACTTGGTTGCGGTTCCGCCAACACTTTGGCCGGCGCTGGTCGAAGGGACGTCGATCATTGTGACCTCGGACGTCGACGCGCCGTACAAACCAACCGACGAGCGGCAACTGAGCGAGCGAGCACCGACCTTGAGTATATATACAGCGCGACGGCGCATGCACTGTCAGCTGTCGAATGTTCGAGAAGGGGGAGAAGCGCAACGGCGCATGCGCGCGCGTCAGCTGCCGATGTTCTCGAAGCGTGACGGCGCATGCGCACGCGTCAGCTGCCGATGTTCTCGAAGCGTGACGGCGCATGCGCGCTACATTATACAGCTAGCGAATGTTCGTGAAGAGGAGAAGCGCACGCGGTGTGTAGAGGAGGAAGGGATGCACAGATGGTGGAAGAAGGAGGAGGAAGCTTGCGGACGGCGCCGCACTACAAGCCTCGAGTATTAGATGCTCCGCATCTAAAAGGTATGCCGACGAACTGCGTCGCAGTTGGATGTGAGTCGCGTCTCACAACTTAGTTTTGTTTGTTGGCGCACATCGCAGTCCTAAGCGCTTATGGCTTTCACAATGCTTATGACGTCTCACAACGTCGTTTTGTTGGCGCACTTCGCAGCCCTCGGCACTTATGGCGGAAGTTACGTGTGGACGTCGCTATAATTTTACGCATAATGTCGACATCGGCGTATACCTGTGTTTACAAACATGGAATTGGTGTATACATCGGCGCGAAATGCAGCATATTGCATTTCGCGCTGGTTGTCGTCGGGTTGCGCCGACGGACGCTGGCCGCGCCTGGCGTACGGTTATAGAGTGCTCGCGTTTTGCTAACTTAACGTCGCTGTGCCCAGCGTACGCGGGCGTCAACGCTACATCGGAGTATATATTGGGCTCTTCATGACGTGCTCGCAGCCATTTTGTTAGTTCCACATATACTCAATTTGGTGTTACGTGATGTCAATGGTTGACGAAATATATGACTGGTGAAAACATGATAATCCTGGCACGCGTGTCATGTAACAACATTACCACATACCACGCTCATAGCGTGCTCGCGGCCGTTTTGCTAGCTCAACATATACTAAATTTGGTATCACGTGACGTGAATAGATGACGAAGGTAAACGACACATCCAAACAAGATAGTTATGACACGGAAGTCACGTACGGCATCATTCGCCTCCACCTCGTAACGTTGTGCTGATTTTAAACTGGCATATTAGCATTTATCATTCGTGTTTCGCATATCATTGATTCCCACAGTACGTGGGATCTGGCCATTTTTTTTTCTCCTTTCATACCCTCACGCTCCAAGTTTGGGACAGGTTAAAGGGCTACTTACAGCTACTCTTGCCGCAGGTTCATGAGAGTGTTTGGGCACGGCAAGTAACTGTGTGACAACTGCATGTTACACGGACGACAAATACGAAAATACGGTAAATGAAGGCTCCGGAACGATGATCGACATTTGCCTTCCGGCAAAGAAATAAAAAGAAATGCTTCAGTCTAAACTAACTTGGGTTAATCCCGAAGCCGGTAACATGACGCAAGAAAACCACACGTGACGATCACTTATCATCAGAGATAAAAGACAGAGTAATGTAATTGTTGATATGTGGGGTGTAGCGTCCCAAAACCAGCATATGTTTATGAGCGACGCCGTAGTGGAGGGCTCCGGAAATTTCGACCACGTGGGGTTCTTTAACGTGCACCCAAATCTGAGCCCACGGGTCTCAGCATTTTCGCTTCCATCGAAAATCCAGCCGCCGCAGCCGGGATTCGATCCCACGACCTGCGGGTCAGCAGCCGAGTATAGCCACTACACCACCGCGGAGGGGCGACGGCGTAATAGTGAAGGCCTACCGTCTAGACACAATTGTGTATTGTTTGGTTGGTTTACAGGGCTTCTATAATATATTTGAGGGCTCCTTATTACGTCTGGGGCCTTGAAGTGCTAGCCGCTTAGAGAAATGGCAAAAGAAAAAAAAATGCGGCGTACTTTTACTTTCAGAAGTTTTGTGTAGGTAGTTGACGCACGACTATTCTATATTAACTACGCCATAACGAAATACGCTAGAAATCTGCATAGTTTATCATACAATCTGCCTCAAAAGTTTAAAGACAGTGAGACACAACAAAACGCTAAATATTCCCGCTGACTAGCCTTCGTTTCAAAACACACCAACAGCATCTACTGTACAATCAGATAAAATACAAGCATAAATTTCCATGAATTCAAAGTTTTATGAGAGCTAGTGGAATGTATTCAACACACCAGAAACTTTTGACGCTGAGTGTACGGGTTTTATTACGGCTTCTGTTGCGTAATGGTGGTCGGTGTGCATGCACTTGCGTGCTGTGGGCTTGTTACCACGAAACGGCAATGCAACCATCCCGTTAAGTTTTTCTCTGGCAAGTGAAGGCATCAGAAAAAAAAATCGGCATAGTGTTCCCGTGAAAACGACAGACACAGCGAAAGAAATGTAGAAGAGCAGTGCGAGCACTGACTATCAACTAATGGTATTAACAACAGAAACGTAAATGACATGTATACACCTAAAACACGCAACACGGGAAAAATTTGTAGTGCGCTTAGGGTGTATATAATGGTACGTTTCTTCTGTTAATAAGACGAAGAAGTGTGTTTTGAATAGGAGCTGCTTCTGCTAACTCCGGCGTATTTCAGTTGTAATTTAAGCCTGTTGATCAGTTTCCGCTGCTCCCTTGGAGGGGATGGAAGTAGACCACCCCGGGCGCCTGCCGGCACCAGCGGCGTCAGCGGCGACCGCCTCCAGGAAGCGGATGGGACAAGCCAGCGACAGCGACAGTGAAGATACTCATGCTTACTATCTCAGCAGTGAGGACTTCTCAGATGACAGTTTCCAACCTGTGCTGAGCCGCAAGGCGAAGAGAAGGAACATGAGGACATCCTCATCCTCAACTATTCAAACTGTAAGTGAAGCGCCAAAATCGAACGCTTTTACCATCCTGTTTCTGCCTGCACTTCCTACCGTCAGCATGAAACGCCTTAACAGACAGTCTGTGTCGAGGTCTCTGGAAACGCTCGTGCCAAATGAGATCACGGACATAAGAGTGAACGCCAGAAAGAATATACTGGCTGTGGACGTTTTGCACGCAAGTGCGTTGGGCGTTCTGCGCAGTGTAACTGACTTGGACGGCAACCAGGTGCGCTCTCATGTTCCCTTGGGATGTGATGTAGTAACCGGCGTGATCTACGACATTGATGTCGCTATTTCCAATAAGGACTTACAGCTTCTTGTCAAGTCAACAACTGATACTCCAATTGTTGATGTCACCCGGCTAGGCAAGTCTCGCTGTGTGAAGATTGCGTTTAAGAGCACATCACTCCCCTCTCATGTGAAGGTGGGGTACTTCAGACATGCTGTGCGGCCTTTCATTCCAAAGCCTCTCCAGTGCCGTAAATGCATGAAACTTGGACATGTGAGCAGCGTCTGCGAGAATTCGGTGGTATGCCACCGCTGCGCCGAGCACCATGAAGCGGATAAGTGCGTCGCAACTGTCAAGAAATGCTCTAATTGCAATGGATCCCATGAAGCCACATCGAAGGACTGCCCGCGGATTCAGAAGGAAATTGCCATCTTGAAGGAGATGGTGCGCGATCACTCATCTCACCGAGAAGCCGCAGCTAAAGTCAGAAGGCGTCGTTCACGTCGACGTCGGTCTTCGAGGACGCCCGCTACCTCCTCGACACGATTGCGTGATCCCTCATCAGTACCACCTCCTTTGCCTCCCAGACCACATGCCGCGGGAAAGGCTGTAAAGGACAAAGCCAGTGAGCATACCCTGACTGCGACAGAGTGGCCTGCACTTCCAAGGGAAGCAGCATCAAGCGAACCGAAGGAGCTTCATGACGGCCAGTCCACGCTCCCGGTTCGAGATCTTTCTAACCAAAACAGGCAAGTGACTGCAATCGTCCCGGTTCGAGATCTTTCCAACCAAGACAGGCAAGTGGCTGCAATCGTGCAATCATTAATTGCCACGATTCGCACGCTACTGAGCAGCATACAATCTCCGTCTGCTAAGAGTGCACTGCAAATACTGGATGCACTGAATCCAGTTCTTGCTAACTTCGTATAAGCACAATGGCTCAACAAAATCTCCACTTCCGCACTGAAGTTAAAAGTGCGTCGATTTTTCAGTGGAATGCCAGAGGCATGAAGTCCCGTATCTCGGACTTGCGCCAATTTGTTCGGGCCAATCAATTCCCTATACTTGTCATATGTGAACCAAACGTGTCAACGCCTTATAGATTGTCCGGTTATGAAGCTTTTTGTTCAGCCGCTTGCGAAGAACGTAGCAAAGTAATTGTTTACATTCGCACAGACTTGACTTATCTTTCGCACCCAATAAGTTCAAATGACGACAATCAGTACGTGTGTCTTCGTGTGAAGAAGAATGCAGTTTCGTTCACGCTTATTGGTGGATATATATCTCCGTCATCGCGATTTGACTGCGACAGATTAAAAGACATCCTAATGAGAACCGATGGGCCTTGGATCATAACCGGTGACTTCAACGCCCATCACATGCTTTGGGGGAGCACTAGGATGAATGCCAGGGGCCGGAACATTGTTACATTCGCTTCCGATTACGACCTTTCCATCATGAACGATGGTACCCCCACATATCTGCGGGGTCTCACGTATGGAAGTTGCCTTGACATGACATTGGTGTCACGGTGCTTCTCTCACAAAGTTAAGTGGTTTTGCGATATTGAGACTCATGGGAGTGATCACATACCCACCTACGTGACGATCGATGGTATCGTAAAAAATTTCTCTTCCGGTGTTGCAATTGGCACTGACTGGTCGATGTTTGCATCGCGTGTTGAGAACGCTTGCCAAGACGGCCTCGCCTGCAGCCTGGAAAATACCATAGTGGAAGCTATGCAAGCTTCCAAATGTAAATTACCATTTTCGTCTAAAGTTACACAGTTTGACATCGAACTGGAAAAATTACGAGCTATACGAAGGCGTGCAGAACGACGATACAGACGCACAAGATCAATTTACGATCTGAGGGAAGCAAGGCGGCTCCAGAAAAAGATTCAACGACGCATTTACAAACTGGAGAGCGAACGCTGGAAAGCATTCTGCGAATCTCTAGACCCTCATAAACCGCTGTCATATATCTGGAGAACAGTTCGTGGTCTTCGCTCCTCTCCACAACAACGGCACCCTTTTAAAGCTTTGGCACTCCATCAGGGAAAAACAGAACTCGAGGTGGCTGAAGAATTTTGCACGAGAGTTGCCGGGAATATTGTGAGCGAGAGCATCGACGCCGTGATCGTTCCTGAGACGCGATTACCAGAAATGGACATTCCGTTCACCATGGAAGAACTGGAAGGTGCGTTAGTCGCTTCTAAGCGCATGTCATCGCCAGGTCCTGATGGTATTACTTATAGTGCGTTGGGACACCTTGGACAAAAAGCTAGAAAAGAACTTTTAACATGCTTCATTAACTCCTGGCTCAGCGGCAGTGTTCCCCGAGAATGGAAAATTAGTCGATTAATACCACTTTTGAAATCGGGAAAATCACCATTGGACTTGACAGCGTATCGCCCTATTGCCCTCGCAAGCTGCCTCGGAAAAGTGATGGAAAGGATGGTTCTATTTCGTCTCGAGTGGTACTTGGAACGATACACCAAATACCCTTCTTGCATGGCAGGCTTTCGTCGGGGCCGCTCCTCCATTGACTGTGTCCTTGATTTGTCGACATTTGTTCAACAAGAAAAAAGTCGCAAGCGCATATCAGTGGCACTCTTTCTTGACGTGAAGGGTGCATATGATAATGTAGCTCACGATGCCATCCTCACTTCTCTCGCAGCGATGGGCGTTGGTGGACGAATGTTTCAATGGATAAAAGATTATATAACTGGCAGAGGTTTCTTTGTACAAACATATGAGGGTACAACTGCTGAACATTACACCTACTGCGGAGTACCTCAGGGAGGTGTTTTAAGCCCCACATTGTTCAATGTGGCCCTCATTGGTCTGGTGAAGGTTCTGCCAAAGTCGGTGTGCCTATCCATATACGCCGATGATATTTGCCTCTGGAGTGCTGCAGTTACTCGCCCTCAGGTGCGTGCACGAATACAGCGGGCAGCAACACTCACAACAGCCTACCTTCAGAAACAAGGCCTAAATATATCAACTGTGAAGTGCGCGTTGATGGCGTTTACACGCAAACCAATGACGCCATACCCTGTTTACATCAATGGGCAGAGTGTCAAATATGCACGGACGCATCGTTTCCTGGGCATAATAATCGACAGAAGTCTTTCGTGGAGCCCACATTGTGCGTACTTGAAGAAGAGACTGCTATCTATTGTGCATATCATGAAATTCTTGTGCGGTAAAGCATGGGGAACTTCTGTGGCCTCCATGCTACAGCTGTACAGGGCCCTATTTCTGGGTATATTGCGCTACAGCTTGCCGGTACTGACTAACACTTGCAAATCGAATACTCATTCATTGGAAAGTTTGCAGGGTCAGGCACTGCGTATCTGCCTAGGACTGCCCCGATGCGCTTCTACTTATGCCACAATCATGCTTGCCAAAGACCATCCGGTCAGGACATATATAGCTGTGGATTGCCTCAGAGCGCACATTCGACATGCTAGCCGTGTCCCCGACCACCACTTGGCCCTTCTACCTTCCGAAAGACCACGTGCTACGTTTTCAGACGTCATAGCCAAGCACCTAAACAGCATTCCATCAGGATATACGCCAGCTGCGAGAACGGCATGCCCTTTGTGGTGCTTCGACCAGCCGCAAGTACGTCTAGAAATTCCGGGAATCAAAAAGAAAAGCAGTCACTCCAGAGTAGCATTGAAGCAAGCAACACTGCTATTATTACATGAGTTGTACTTAGACCGAACGCAGATATACACTGATGGGTCCGTCTCATCCAGCAGCTCATCAAGTGCCGCTGTAATTCCGGCTGCAGAATTGACAATCAAATTTAAGTTGTCACATATGACTACATCTACGGCATCAGAGCTTGCTGCTATAAGGGCTGCTTTACAATATCTCGTTCAAGAACGTCCAGGAAAATGGGTCATATTCTGTGATTCGAAGGCAGCGCTTCAGAGTTTGCAGTCTGCCATGCGTAGGAGGAGCCATGACCAACTGGTACAAGAAATAAGACATTGCCATCATGAAGCTCTAGCACGAGGGCATGATATTATATATCAATGGCTGCCCGGACATATCGGTATTACCGGAAATGAACTAGCCGATGATGCAGCCCGCTCAGCCCATGAAGAAACCCGTGTAGTCCCGATTCCTCTATCAAGGAATGATGCAGCAAGACAACTTTACCTGCTGGCTCGAGATCTCACACGCACGTTCTGGTCGTCTACCAGCTTCCAAAGGTGTCAATTTTATGAACTGGATCCTTCGCTAAAGCTAAAGCTACCATCACAACTTTCCCGCTCCGATGCGACACTGTTATGCCGCCTTTGGTTGGGTGTTGCATTCACAAAGGTGTACTCCTTTCGCATTGGTATGGCAGACACTCCTACATGCGACTACTGCGGAGATGAAGAAACCATCGAACACGTCCTCTGCAGCTGCGCTTGCTACGACACACAGCGATGCCAGCTACGGATGGTTTTGAATCGACTTGACCCCGGACCATTTTGTGTGCGGAAGATACTAGGACCTTGGGCATCTGCCTCAGTTGCGCAGAAAGCAACTAAAGCACTGCTTCTTTACCTTAAGTCAACAAGCCTGAGCAACCGCCTGTGAACTGTGTGTGCTCACCGAGTGTGCTCGTGATTGTGTGTACCTTCTCATCTTTGTGCAACCTCTTTTCTCCCCTTTATCCCTTCCCCAGTGCAGGGTAGCAAACCGGATGTGCGTCTGGTTAACCTCCCTGCCTTTCCTTGTATCTTTATCTCTCTCTCTTCTGTTAATAAATTTAGTTCAGAGCCTGCGCTTGCACTGTTTTTCTGTGCTCACTTCAGTACATGTCTACGGTTTTCGCGATGATCCATTTAATCGCGCAAGTCCAACTTTTCATCCGTCTACCGTAAAGACCACACCTTAGCACTTCCATAGTGACAAACCTAAATTAGCAATGCAGGATTTTAAGGGGTCTTTTAGAATCATTCCGAACTTCGGTTGGCTGGCAGTTTCATAAGTTAGAAGTTAGGGTGATGAGTCAGCTATAAAGAAATAAATGATAACTTCGCCAATGGAGGTGATTTTCGCTATAAAGGCAACGAGGCGAAATCATTGGTTCACTAGTCATCAGAGTGATATATTGGACTTTTTTACTACGCATGTTTGTCGGCGAGATAGGCGCACACAAAAATAAAAAAAAGGCGCGTGAGAATAGCTCTAAAAGAACGAAAAAAGCACGTCCTGTGTGAGGTACAGATACATTCGTGATACAGCGTTGCACATAACGCGCGCATTACGGGGACGATATGGCAGACCTACAGTAAGACAGATGCTTCTTTTTG
Organism: Rhipicephalus microplus; assembly: GCF_013339725.1. Classification (NCBI taxonomy): domain Eukaryota; kingdom Metazoa; phylum Arthropoda; class Arachnida; order Ixodida; family Ixodidae; genus Rhipicephalus; species Rhipicephalus microplus. Next base: position 121,327,437 of record NC_051170.1, on the reverse strand, counting down.
CCGAATGAACCGGCATGTATACAAAAGCGGAAGAAACTAACAACAGCAAAATGTGAAGATGAAAACCCGGAAAAAGAATGGCGTCCATGAGAAGAACGATTCCACCCTTGACATTAGAGGGGAGGAACCTGTCGTACGGTGCCTCAGTTTACGGGTCTCTGGGGGGGGGGGGGGAGATGGGAAGGCGGGCTATGGCGGGGGCAGAACCTCTCTCAGAACCAAGATTACCGATTAGAAACGCTACCATCGGTTCATGCTCGAGTAAGTCGCAAATTACACCAGCGAGAGTCTTCCCTCTTCCTCCTCCTCTCTCTAGCGCCTTTCGCCAAGCTCAACTCTCCTTCAAAACACGCTCTGGTGCTCCCCCTCCTTCCTCAGCTAACCCTCTCCCCCCTCCCACCAAAAAATGAAAACGAGCTCGTGAGCAAGCGTTCTTGCGTACGCATGATGCGTGTATAGATACAACAGCTGCGGAGGCGCTAATTTTATAACACGGTGCGAAGCTAGCATCTCGCTACGGTCCCTCGCGATATTGCTTGAACCGTCGGGGGGACCGGTGACACGGCAGAGATGTAATACGTCTCATGCCTGCCCATAGGTGCGTCTATGCCCGTGCAAGCGTACATGCATACATGCATAAACCTTCTCTTCCTGACTCTCTTTCTTTTTCGGCTTTGATACGAAGGCTGAACCGTGCAGAGGAAACTATTTTAAAGGGCGTGCAGGTTCGCCGACCTGAGAGTTACCTTCGCCCGTCTTCTGGCCGAGTTTTCGCTCTTCCCAATTGGTAGCCGAAGAAGTGAAACACTCTATGAGACCTCCCTGGCAGATATAGGGGCTGGACGCCCCGACGGGGTCGACACGGCCAGTTATATTCGCACCGATCGACGCGGTCATCTTTCACAGTGTACTATACACTCGGAGACTCGCGCGCGCCCGATGCGAGATCGTATACATATGCGATATGTATGCGCGCGCGTTGGCCGCTCGTTGTATTATGCAGCGCGACCGAGTTCGATGCCGCGTGAAGCGATGCGACGCCGATAAAAACGGCGCGGCGGCTCGGATTCATAAAGCGCGTGTGAACGAGGAGGGCGTGTTTATGTTGGCGCACCGCGCGCACTTTGGGAGCAGCGGGGCAATAAAGTTTTACTCTCTCGTTTCTCTCTTAGGACGAAACTTTGCTCGAAATGTGTTTTTGTTTTCCTTTTGCAAGCTCGTTTCACTTCTGAAAGAGCGGAGGAGGCGTGAGGTTGGATGCCTGACGACTTGTTTCGCGGACAAACTTTGTCGTTTTCTTGTTTAATTCCAATGAAGTCCCCACTCCTGCTTAGGCCACGCATAGGGCTTGCGGTAGTCGTAAATAAATAAATTGTGTAGTAGACCTCTTGAGCCAAACAACCTGTGATTATATCGGCGCGCTTCGCGTCCACATTTTAATAAGTTCGACATTTTTACAACGGCAATATTGCGATCGAATGCACAAAAGAACGGAGAGAGAAATAACCTTCTTTTTAAATACACAGCGACGATATTAAATAAACGCGAACAAAACTTGCTCCCAAAGTCTACACTAATGTCTACGTTAATAAATACAAAAATATACTGTCTTTATTCAAGCAGCCAAGAGGTCGTGCCTGTAAGTGTTATGTATAGCTCTGTCACAGTGCTGATCGACATTAGTCTGTTGAAAACCCTTTCTTAGGGACGAAGCGCCTTAGGACCTCACACTATCCGTCTAGTAGCCGTAGTTTATAGCACATGTAGCGTCGGTGCATGCGAACATCTCAAAATATCTGCTAAAAACAGAAAGGTCCCCAAAAGGCTGTCAACCAGACAAAAACAAAATAAAGGGCCACAACACCGCAAAAAGACCGATCAACCAAAGCGAGTGACAGAACAAGAGGTTAACAGAAACAACATAAAAAGCTCTTAACTAGAACGAAAAAGGAAGTCCCCAATTCGTGATCCGATGCATGCTGCTTCGCCTCATCATTAGCATTCACTTCGTAAATATGCGTGGATTTATTGCACCTCCTATATGTTTCCAAACGAATGGAGGCTCTTATATTGTACTAAGGAAGGTGTTTCACGCGCAACGAACGTTTTCGCACGTTCCGGTCGTGGGACAGTGTTTTGTCTGGCACCGAAGGCCGGTCTGACGTCCGCAACGTCGGAATAAACTGTGTGAAAACTCGATTCGTTTCATGGGAAAAGCCTTCCTTTATCATATATATATATATATATTCTCTGTAATGTAATGTAATGTAACTCTGTAATGCCCTACGGGCCCTGAGGATATTCTAATAAATATATATATATATATATATATATATATATATATATATATATATATATATATATATATATATATATATATATATATATATATATATATATATATATATATATATATATCGCCCCTGCCACTTTATCAGGAGATATGAATTTAAACGTGGGATTTCCAGTCAGCGCCACCCATAGCGCTGACTGAAATATTTGATGATATATATATATACTTCGAACCCCTTAAGCTTGCTTATCACGTTGTTGATGGGGCGACAAACGTTAACTCTAACTCAAATCACGGGTGTGGACCCAATTGAGCACTCGTTTGCACGAGTTTAGTCGATATCGGTCGTAGCGCTATGAGCCAGCGCAAACGACAAAGGAGGCTCATTAACGAATTCTTGGCAATCCTTTCGGAGAGTTCTGCTGGAATGCGCAGCCTTTCTTATTCATTGTACTTACCGGAATTGTCGCAAGCACGTACCTTGCATGCTTATGTGAGCCCGTGTCTGCACTTTCATTCCATTCATTTGTACGGCAATGGCCTTCTTCTTTTTCTTTTTATTACTGAGTACTCAACTCCTTAGTTTTTATGCTTTAGGGAATAGTGTTCTACTGCTGACACTGGCGCTCGGCTTCTTGGGCGACAACAGCTAGGTTTTGCCTGAACTTAATCCGGTGCACGGCGTATATGTGCGAGAATAGAATGCGCCGCGGGGATCTGTAGTGTTTATGGTGCGCGAATGTCGACCCGATCATCACGGGATTGAATCTTGGCAACCGCATTCCCGATGGAGGCGAATAAGATCAAGCCTAATCAACTTAACCTAAGGGGACAATAAAGAACTGCAGATGGTCTGAATTTCCGGAATCCTTCGCTGCGGCGCCTCTAATCATCGTATCTTGGTTTTGGGAAGTTAAGGACCATCATTTATTATTATTAATATGCGACGATTGGGCCTTTTCTATACCTTGGTGCATGCACTTGGCAACTTGCCAAAACGAACGTTATTCAAGGCATCAGAATAATTGTGCTTGCTACCCTTTTGTGCGTGCACATGAATGGGAAATAGTGTGTATAGAGTGTCCACGGATCAAAGCTTTTCGTATAACGATTGGTATGCTCGCTGGATTTCGTGCCAACCGGTTGCGCCCCCGCGATCTCCGACGACAGCGCAGCGCTGGCAGACTGGCTCGCCCTACGGCATCTCCTGACGCCGGCAAGAGCTCTCGCTTAGTTGTGCCCCTTCTGTGACCGTGTCCATCTTTCCTACCTTCTCCTTACTTATGTAGCTGTCCCTGTGCCTCTCTCTCTTCCTGCTCCTCTATCTCTATAGCTTTAATTCGTCCCTATCCTTTTTAATCCTTCCTTACGCCCATCCTCTGAGCAGAACTGTGGAGGTGCCCTCCATTGAGAGAGAGGCAGTAACAGAACTGGGCTTATTTCTTCCTTTTCCCCTTTCAAAAAGGCACTTATAAAGGGAAAGAAGACAACCACGTATTTGTAGCACGAAGCCAAAAGGCAATCCGCGTAGATTTCTCACAAAGAAAAGCCTCTTAGATGCCGAAAAATTCATCATCTAAATGGAAAAAAACTTGTAGAAGTCGTACCACTGCCAGCTTCATGTAAAATATTTTGAGTCTTTATTCCAAACATGAATACACAAACGCATGGTTGAGAAAAAGAGAAAGAAAAAAAAAGAAGCCACTCAGTCGCGGCTAGGCAATGCTCCTTTCCCCCGCGTGCACATCGGTACTGTGATATGCATGGAACAGAAACAGTGCATGTGAATCGTGCTGCAAGAAAAATGCAGCAAAAAATAATTGGAAAAACATGGTGATCATTAAAATGGGCCATTATACAAATACAACATCTCTCAGGATACACTTAATGTAAGTTGCACACCAAAAAAAAATAGAAAAAATTATAGCAGTGGGGCAATGCACACATATGAAATACGTTCCGAAGAGATGTGAGATAATCCAAACTTATTAAAAGCTGAGAAGGCAACGTATAATTTTGAGTTTGAAAACCATAGGGGCAGGCACAGACGAATACCCGTGGTGCCTTGTAGGGTAGTACAGAATGTGGGTGAGGAGGTCAGCGACTTCAGATAAGAATACATGATATGCCGTGCCTAATGTTTGAGTTGTACAGCCATGAAAAAAATGATGGCACATGTTGGATAAATTCATGATTTTCCTATCGCGGAATAGAAGGCAAGCTGTTCTTTCTTTCTTTTCTTTCTTTCTTTCTTTCTTTCTTTCTTTCTTTCTTTCTTTCTTTCTTTCTTTCTTTCTTTCTTTCTTTCTTTCTTTCTTTCTTTCTTTCTTTTATTTCTTTCTTCTTTTCTTCCTTTCTTCTTTCTTTCTTTCTTTCTTTCTTTCTTTCTTCCTTTCTTTCTTTCTTTCTTCCTTTCTTTCTTTCTTTCTCGTTGCGTAACGCTCCCTCAATTGTTTCCTTCCTGCATGCCGGGAATGGGGTCATCAACGTGCCTAGCAGCCCAACACTTCAGTCGCTACAGGCAACAACGGCATCATGAATTCCTATTCAGGCAACCATAAAATGTGCCAAGGTGAAATTAAAATTGGTCACCTCGATAAAATATGGGATTCCCTTATTAGAAATAGCTAGTCACACGCAAGCTCATGGTCGAGCAAGCATCAGTTATTGATAAAAGACGCGAAGAGATACGTGTATGTGTGACAGGCAAACCTTATAATTTATTTCTCAAGTTTTCATTTTGTATGACGTTTTTATTTTTACCTTTCTTTCGTCCCATCTGTAGAACGCGATTTCGTGAACGATAAAAGCTTCGCTAAAAATATAAAAAAGTTTCACCTTTCTGTCATGAAGTGTACGTTAGCGTGATTATTTGCTGGCCTTGCTCGTACTTCACGACATAATTTAGACACAAAGAGAGAGGCCCGATGACTTTGCGCGTGATAGATCGCGAGTAAATTTTGTATTTAAATGCCGTGAAGCGATGCTTGAAGGTGAACCATTTGCTAACGACAGCGGCATTTAGCGCTGTGTTTAAACTCTTGTGCCACGATTCTGTAAACTACGCGTCGATCTGTCACGTAGACGTGACGCAGCTTGCGAAGAAACAAATCCCGCAGTGTGGGGGAACTACACTCCGAGTGGTATTTGGCGGTCTCGTCACGCTAACGTGCTCTTGGGCGACGAGGGTCAACGCGACGAAGCGACAACTTCCTCCTTTATTCACTGGCCTGCTTTGAAAGGTAATCTCGCCGTTGAAACCAGCGCTAGTTCTTTCTTTTTCTTTTTTTTTTTTTGGCGTGCCCGACGTTCCACTGCAGACAGTCTCGACGCCCTTGCACTTGACCTCGGCGTGGCACCGTGAAGGTGGTGAGCGCCGAAGTCTCATAAGCACTCGCTTTTTATTCCCACGGCCGCTGCTACACAGCGCGTGCAGTGTTTGCGCATGCCATCTCTGCACCCTGAAATGGAATGCTTCGGCTACCTCTGCAGCGTGCGAGCGCGCACTGACCCGAGCGCACCATCTCGCGAAATGAATCTAGCCCACATAAAAAATAAAAACGTAAATAAAATTGAGCTGTCACAAAAAGGGGGGGGGGGGGGCGACAAAGCTAGAGGACATGAAAGAGGGCAAAATCAAGGAGGTGATTAAAGTAGATTAAGAAAAAAAAGTATCAAAAGACTATAGCTAGGCGCACCGGATGATTCGAGGGCTCCAATGTTGCCAGCACCTGCCCGGTTCACGTATGAGTGATGGAGGGGCTCGGGTTTGTTTTGAGAGGGGGCCTCCCTAGTGTCGTAACCGGTTCCCGAAGGAGGAGCAGGTGAAAAACGAACGAGGCACTCGCCACTCGTGGTGGTCGAAGTAACTCTCCGATGATCAGGTAGTCGAGTGCATTGTTTGATTTATTAGGGCACCGGATATACACAATGATCGGGCGAGCACTGCTCGACTCATTCGCTATGCTTTGTTTCCTTTCTTTTGTTTTAACGTTCTTGCGCGTCATCAAGGCGTTGTCTGCATACTCGCAAGGGGGTAGGCCGGATTTCACTTTCCAGCAAAACGCGAGCTCTTCGCGTTTTATCGCTGTACGTGGTGCCACGAAGACACGTGCAAAGACAATAATACAAAAAAAGCTATATGAAAAGAACTACATCAGTCCACGGAGCAGCTGAAAAGCCCTCATGGTACCTCCTATGAATGGAATAAACTGGACCCCCACGCTGCACGTTAAAGCACGTATAAATAACAGGCCGCAATAACGCTATCGCAAGAAGAAGGCGAAGAAGAAAAATGATGACAAATATGACGAGTGCACGATATCTGATGCCGCGTGTGGTCCTTCCTCACGCGACGATACGTTTCTAGTTTGACACGGCAAGGTGTGCCATTTAATGTGGCCTTACTCCGTTTATGCAGCGCGCGAGCCAACTTAGCGACTGATATGCATAAACCCGTCGGGTGTTTGTTAATATTCTTGAGTATATTGCGCCCCTGACTGCCCCGTCCTCACTCTTTACCGCATAAGCATCACGCAACATAGCAATCGTTCTGCTTATTTCCGGCCGTCCTGGTTTCGCGTGAACTCGAAAGCGGAAGGCACACAATGTCTCACGCGTGCCTCCATTCGTCAGTTCGCGGAATCGTCTATTCGTGGCTGCGTGTTGTGGATATATTATAGAAGCTACAAATCACGGCACGCACTCAACGCATTGCTACGAAGTTATAAGTGAGGCTAGCGTAGGAATGCGCAGCTTAGATGTGTAAAAATCGTGTTTGCTGTTTTTGGTGAAGCATTAATGAACTGCATTGATTCGCAATAAACTAAATTCATTTCGCAAAATTTTGCGTGTGTGGAAATATATAATGATGGCGATGGAGAGTGCGGTGTTCGCCGCCACTACTCGGACGAGCGTGAGTGTACCCCAGGACGACTGGCTGAGCGATGGCGATCCGTCCTTCTCAGCGCACGTGCAGTGGACCAAATCTGGGCTGTCCAGTTAGCCAGGCCTATCGCCGAAGACATCGCACGATGCTCAGTGGACGACAGCTCCTGGACGACTAGCCCGGGCCAGTAATTCCTTGTTGGATCCTAATAAAGTTTATTGCCTATACCTAGAAACTTACTTTAACAATATGGCGTCTACATTGTCAGCTGCTTCACATTTCTGTTGAAGTGGTTGTAGCAAGGGTGGCAATACAAAGCACCCTAAAATTATTCGTGATGCAATCAAAAACATTTCTAGCACTATTGTATGCCATAGGTCCAGGTGTGGTGAAAACAGTGCGCTGCGCGGTTGACGGTTTTTCCCCACCACCCCCCCGCAGCGTGCCGTAAGTATATCATTTTGGGACTCACAGGATAAATATTGAATTTAAATTTCGCGGCATTATTGTACCAAAATAAATGTTGTTCCTCCGACACAGCGTATTGGAGAATAAGTGGTTTAATTTTACTCGATGGGATTCTTAAACCTACGCCAAAGTTTAAGTGAACAGGTGTGTTATTTTTTACCCATATGGCAACACAGCAAAAGAGGCCGGGAATCAACTAGCGTCGTGGAGCTTACCAGTGGGACACCTTAGCCGCTGAGCCAACACAGGGCGCTTACGGAGCATCAACGACCGAATTAGGACTTCTTTAGGGGCGAAGCTCCTTAAAGCGGCACCCGTTCGTCCCTCGTAGTAGTTGTAGACGTAGTCGTAGCGTGTAACCAGTCTTACGTTTTGACCTGCAAGGTGGTGCCGGGGGGAGATTTCTCCTGTGCGTTGTTGAAAAATAAAAAAAATTCGCAGCGTGTGCGTTACTAAAAGCCGAATTCTTTTGTCTCTCATTCCCCATTAGCAGCCATTGGCATGTACATGGAGCACTATCTGACAAGAAAGGGTTGCTACGTTATACTCGATGGGTGTAACCTCCTTAGCTTTAGAAAGGTTTAGCGAGCGTTGAGCCGCAGTGCCATGAATACAATGAACTGGTATATACCATGAATGAACTCAAGGTGGTTAAAAATGGGAAGTAGATACGAAGCGCAAGCCGTAAGAAAGTAAAAGCCGAATTCTCCTATCTCTCTTTCCCCATTAGCAGCCATTGGCATGTACATTGAGCACTATCTGACAAGAAAAAGTTGCTGTATACGTTACAGTCGCTGGGTGTAACCTCCTTGGTTTTAGAAAGGTTTAGCGAGCGTTGGGCCGCAGTGCCATGAATATAGTGGACTAGTGTATACCATGAACTCGAGGTGGTTAAAGTGGGAAGTAGACACGAAACGCAAGCCGTAACAAAGTGTGCCTGTGCCACCTCTCGTTTAGTCCTTGAATGTCCGCTGGATGCTGGTGCTTCTATGTGGAGAATATATGATGAAAAGATGCGAGATGGTGGTACTTAGAGTATTGAATAGATGAATGAACGGACACACAGACAGATGCATGGATGGACGCACGGATGGCTGCACAGACGTATAGACGCATGGACGGACGCACAGATGGACGTGCGGACGCACGAACAGACGCACGCTTGGACGGGTGGATGGACGCACGGACGGTCACACAGACGGACGCATGGATGGACGGAAACAAGAACGAATGGACGCACGGATGCTTCGTCCAACTCTACATCATTCACTCTGTGGATATGCTGCCATTTTTTATCGTTCTTTTCTGACTAACAAAATGCCAAAATTAAAAAAAAATAAATATAGAAGGCCAACTAAAATGATGCTAGACAAAGGAGTTTTCATGAGGTGTCAAGACTGGCCGATTAAAACAAAAAGAGGGCGAAGAAGGTAACGTACGGATCACGCCAATTAACATCTGAGTTTTTGTCTTGCCCTTATAATAAAAAATTGCAGCAGTGGTGCTTGCGGCGGAAAATCCTTGTTGGAAATGTCACATATTGGCCGACAGAAAGCAACTGTAAGGTGCGCTGACTCTAAAAAGGAGAATACATACATATTTGCTAGTAACATGAAGTAGAAAGAAAAGAAGAACAAAATAGTTTTGTGTTTCTGTCAGTTTCGGAAGGTTACACTGGCGCAGTCGGTGACAGTATAGAGACTGCAGCATAGGTGGATAACTCTCACAATATTCTGAAGTTCAGGCGACAAGTTCTTGAAACTGGGAGTGCTTCAATATCAGCTCCGCTGCCTTTTGGAGGTGGAGGTCTTGCAGCGTTTTCGGACTTTATGATCGACAAATTTGCGCAGTACAGAAGTCGCGATGCTTTCAGAAAAATCATGCCCAGTGGCATCCTCCCCATCACACGTCGAAAAATAAGGCTTCATCATCGGCAGCAGAATGCAGACCGGCAGCTCCAGTAACTCACGAAGGATGGCTCTTGCCGGCATCCAAGCGCAAAAAAAAGCCGACATGGAGTAAGCTGAGTTCAATTCCTTCGACGGTGATCCATTTCGATGGCAATGTTGTGGTGGGGGTGGATTCCACGCGGTATGTATACCAGCTTTCGGGCTGCACAGGGCATGAACGTGGGCGAGTCGGTGGGCGAGTTTCTACTGGACTTACAGAAGGTAGCTGCGGACGAGGTGCAATAAAAGTAACGCATCTAACTAAAGTATAGGCAAACAAAGCATAAGTAATGCTAGCCGCGCTGATGTGAACGTTGCGGTCACATCGTCATAGAGGCTTCATGAGCGCGCCTGGCGAAAGCCAAAGGTACACCAGACGACCTCCATGGAGACATTCAGCGTTGGTTCTAAAGTCACCAACAGAGAGCACGTGCTAAGTCCTGGAAGTATCAAATAATAATGGTCTTCGATTAGGTTTCAGTACTACTAGGTAGGGTTTACTTATAACTCTCCTTGACTTACCAATGTTGTTTGCCAGCGCATATGACTCAAACGATGGCAAACCTCGCTTGCTTTCGTCCACATCAATGTACTTACCACCACCCTCTGTTTTTGTGGCGCTTTCTTTTCTGCTGTGCAGCACGACGTGAACAGAAAACCAGGCGACCATTGCTCCCATGCCGCACTCATTGACGCCTAACAATTAAACGTAGTGCCTCGCGTGCCCAGCCAAGCCACGCGCTCGCAACAACTTCGCTATCTGTGCTTCGCCAGTACGGCGAATATTATAACGTGCGAACTGCCGCACATAACGGGACCGCGAAAAAGGGAGCCGGCTAGACAACAGCTGAGTACGCCGAGAGCGTCGCAATAAACCGACGCTGCTTGGCCGGGGCCGAATGCATCGGGACACAAAGCACCGCCGCGAGCCGTTCCGCGCGACGCATTCGGCGGCCCAAATAATTAGCGAGCCAGTGCGCACAATCGGCCTGAGTGGCCCGCGGATTCAAGCGACGACGATTAGCGCCGATTACACGCCCCGGGTCTTCTTGGGCGCCAATGAGCGCGTTTGCGGCCAACGGAGAGGTAGGGGTGAAGGCGAAGCCGCACGAAAACGGTCTAGATTAAAAAAAAAAAAAAAACAAAAGAGAGAAGGAAAGAGAAAGAGATCGTTCAGAACTGTGGGATGCAGCGATGCGATGTCTCGCGCAGTTCCACGAAATGTGGCGGAGTGTACGATCACGACAATCACACCAATTCAAAATGAATAGGTGTTGTTGTCGGTGGGGTAGCTCAGTCGCTACGAATAGTGAGAGTAAAAGAAACAGGGTGAGAAGGAAGAGAGGGTCAGAAATAGAGAAGTTATGGATTAGTCAAGCAGGCTTGTGATGATTAACACACCGAATAAGAAAAAGGAGACAAAGTAATGTGGTGAGCTAAATTTGTCACGTAGAGGAAAACATTTGACAGAAACCTGTCTGGTTGTGAAGTTAAACTCCGAAAAACACTTATTTGAATGGGATACTTTCTCACGGAGGGCCACAGCCTATATGAGGAAGGAATCGGGCTGCTTTGAAAACCTCTGTCTTATATGTATTGGCTGTCATTAAAAAAAGTTTAGTATCTGAAATTAATCATTGCACATTGATTTCACTAAAAGAAGTTTCAACTTTATTATTTCTGAAATATAGACTGCTGCATCGTATTTTCTATTCATGCCTTTATAAGAATTTATAATCAACTCGTTCATTTTTTATTTACTTATATTTTGTCTACACTCACTACTTTTATTCTTTTCCTTCATTTCTTTGGCTTTGTTACTTTAAAGTGGCCCCCAAAAAGTATGGAACATGTCACCCCCGTAAAAAGTTCGCGCATGAAAGACTGAGAAAGACACTCGCTATAATACGCTTGTACACATCTGGGTCATATTACTGCAAAACGAATGAAGAAAATGTCTTATAACTAGAGAAGCGAACGTCATCAATCATTTAGCTGTCTTTAGCCAGCGTTGAGCAGCACAATAACCAGCACGATCTATGTCTTATTAACACAACAACAGCTTATACTAAGTAACACTTGCCAATAATTAAGGAGCGTTAACCACTGAGGCTAGCACACGAGTTAACACAGCAGTCTATGTTCATGGGCGTACGCGAATCTGTGAGGCAGGATTGCACAGCCATCACCGTCCGCCGCTGATACGCCCGCTCGTTTTGGTTTACGGTGTAGTTTGCATAAGTGAAATGTTTTGCGGGAGCACCGCTGCCTCAGTTGCATCTCCCTGACAGCCCACTGTTATTGCGCTATTCCCAAAATTGTCCACTTATTTTTCCATCATGGTCGGGAAGAGCAAGCCTGAGTTTCCGCTGGAAAAAACTTTCGCGCCAAGATTTCTTTCAAACCTCAACTGTCGCATTGCCTGAAACACTTGGAGGTTGAAAAACGAAAAGAGAAAATAGCGGGGTTAGGGTAAGGTGGTGAACAAGTATAGGTATGTTTTTTTTTTCAGAACGTGACGTGAAATTCCTTCAAAAATAATCCCTACGTAAGATATAGAGGTGTCAAACTCGTGGCCTGCGGAGCTGTTGCCAGGGGCCCGATGCTTCACGTCGAATAGGGTTTTGTGACTTTGCTAAATAGTACTCGCATTGTTTTCTTGCTTATTGCAGTTAATAGCGCTTTGTCCAGGTAAGCTACAGACACCGGGCAGGTCTCAAGCCTTTTTTTTTTCTTTGTCGTGAGACATCCTCATGCAGTCACTATGAGTGGAGGTCCCGCCGCGGTGGTCTAGTGGCTAAGGTACTCGGCTGCGGACGCGCAGTTCGCGCGATCGAATCCCGGCTGCGGCGGCTGCATTTCCGATGGAGGCGGAAATGTTGTAGGCCCGTGTGCTCAGATTTGGGTGCACGTTAAGGAACCCCAGGTGGTCAAGATTTCCGGAGCCCTCCACTACAGCGTCTCTCATAATCATATCGTAGTTTTGCGACGTTAAAGAACACATATATTAATCAATCACTAAGACGTGGAACCATCGCCGTGAAACGAAAGCTGTTTTTCTGAATCGGCGCCTCAGGTTTACGCCACTGCGGAAATCAGTATCGATATCTTTTTCGAGACCTGATGTCAAATTTCCCCCAGAAACTCTCCTTATATAGAATATGAGGAAAGACGTTATGTCAAGAGAAAACATTCCTCCTACCATTCCCGCTCTGCTCTTACCATCCTCCCTGTCCCAGCCCCTGTGGGATTCAAGTTAGGGACTGGCCCGCTAGCTAAGATGAGTTTGAAACTTCGTGATCTAGGTAGTGGACTGTGTACTGTTACTACAAGACATGCAGACCATAAGTAGCGTACGCCACACGATCTTTTTATCTGAGCGGACAACCACAGCGACAAGCGAAAACGTAAACAGCGTAATCGTTAACAAAACTGCATCAACAGCCTCCCTGTTGCAGCTACAGTACGGCCTGTATGGCCCTCGGTGTGGAGTTCAGCGTATAGGTGTCAGAGTGAACCACTGTGCATTTTCATATTTTGTACTAGCAAATTTTAATTTTCATTGAGCTTTACAACGTATTAGCTTGAAAATAAAGAGTAACTGACGCGCCGAAAGGCAAAATAAATACGTTGCTGCAGTAGTCATAAACGTTACAAAATACAATAAAAGGAAGTCACCAGTCGTGTCGAGTCTGAAGGCAGTGCCAGGGCGTGGCTAGCTGACCTTCTTTTTTTTTCTATTCATTTCTTTCTTTCAACCTTAGTTTATTTGCGTCCTTATCTCTTCTCTGTCTCCCTTGTTTGTTTTTTGTGCCTCTGGCTAGTTCTTCCTTTCTCTCTACGCACACACCTTTCTTTTCATCACGCCTTCTCTCTTTTCTTCTCCATTTCTTCCCTTTCTCTCTCTCTCTGATTCTCACTTTCGTTTTCTTTCTATCTCTGCCTATATCTGTCTATATATTTCTCTTAATTTGATTCGCTGTTTTCCCGTCTTTCCTGTTATATCCAATTCCCGTCCCTTTTTTTCTTTTCTTTCTTTCATTTTCTCTTTCTTTCTTGCTTGCTTTCTATTTCTCTTCCATTTTGTGCTTTGCTTTACTCTTCTAGCTCTTTGATAGGAGGGCCTATCTTTGTCGAAGGCACCTTGTTATCCTTGGCCGGGTTAAAACTAACACGCCAAGGATGACAAGGTGCCTTCGACAAAGATGGGTCCTCCTGTTAAAACGTCGGCTAGCCTGCCTGAGGCACTTCCACTGTTCACCCTGACTATCCCACCTTGGAAGTGCCCCATACAGGCTAGCAGACGTTTCACCCTGACTCTCACACCTATCTTCTCACATTCTCACGGGCCACAGGCTTGAACGAAACGTTGTAAATAGTGCAGTGCGTGTGAGTGACTTTATGTGTTATGTGACTGGTATGCGTGTATGTAACAGTACGTGTTGTGTGTTTATCATTGTATATATGATTGTCATCACCCAGAAACTGGAATAGCTTGTCAGGGGAAAAACCAGGCAAACCTCTCCAGCTTCCAATTAAATTCTCTCTCTTTCTCTCCACCTGTCTATCTAGCCACTTACGTTTGGGTGCTCTTGTGGTCACCTCTATAACATCGCGTCACCCAAAATTAGCATGGGTGTGTAAGATGGTTTGACGAATAATAAACACTGGTCAAGACATGAATAATGTCACAATCTTGTCGCGTACGTCATCAAACGCTTCCCGTCAGACATTGGCACATACCCAGGGGCGGGTATGTGTCGTTAGTATGCGGGTATGTGCCACAGGTGATTAACTCTTATAGTATCTACCCAGGAACGACGAGAACACACATGGACAATTTCAACGCGTGAACGATAAGAAATACCCGACGTCGGTAGTGTCGACCTGACGATTGCAAAGAATAAATGTCAGGCTCTCAGCAAGAAATTAACCCAAGCATTCTGCGTGACAATGAAGAATTTTACCACAGAGCTACGCCAGGTCTCGGGACTATAGACGCTATAATCTTCATGAAACGTCAATAGTGGTTGCAGTGCTGCCTACCCAATTTTATAAACATTACATATGTACTCATTTGATACAGCCGTCACGTCGGGTTAACGTAAATTGTGGTTAGGTGCCATGCGCTGAAGTTGATTTATGTAGCAGTGTCCAGGGTCAGCATCCTACAGCGAACATGAGCGCGTCATATCTGCTTGTGGTGTTGCTAATACGCATTCTCCAGGTGGCATCGTTGCGCAAGTGCAAACAACTGGATATATAAACATCTGCAACCCTTCAACATATGTCTGTGCGTGCACCATTTGTACATATGTATAGCTTCATTTCATGACGTGTCGTTCAATAAAAAAATTGCAACACGGACACCTTCCCTCTGCATGCTTCGCATAACGTCAATTCCCAGGTATACGTGGAATCTGCCGAATTTTTTTTGGCCACGAATGTCTCTCTGTTTCTTTCTTACTTTTTTCTAGCTCTTTCTTTTTTACTTATCGTTCTCACGTTCATCCGAGTTATTCCATCCCATGCTGGATTAACTGGCTCCCACGTTATGGGAGGGAAGCAAAATACGAAGCAAGGTGCATGCCCGTCCATGATTAGGCGAGTTTTTCGTGTTCGAAGATTACGACCAACGACCGGCATAAACGGCTACGCTATTAAAAAAAAACTCTAACTTTTTCTAATATTACCTGGGCTTTAACGTCCCAAAACCGCGATATCTGTATGAGAGGTGCCGTAGTGGAGGGCTCCGGAATTTTCGACCATTTTGTGTTCTTCAACGTTCATTGAAGAACACAAAATGGAGGCGAAATACAGGCAGTGGCCTGTATTTCGCCTCCATCGAAATGGGACCGCCGCGACCAGTTTCGAACCTGTGACCTTCGGATCACCAGCCGAGCATCATAACCACTGTTCTAGCACGGTGGACGTCTGACTATTCCTATCATTTCGTAGATGTACGAGAACTGTGACTTGCGAGCGAGCGCAGAGGTTAGGCCTTTTCCGCTTGAAAAGCGTTCCAACGGTGCACAGGGGGGCCCGCGTACCGACTTAGGGCCGTTCCACGCGCTTCCCGCACAGCCGCAAGGCACGCGCCGGGACCCCTGCCGCACGCAAGCGGGGGACAAATAAGTCAATTGGCGATAGTCTTTCACTCTCCGCAGCGTCGCCAATTGGCTTACTTGTCCCTCGCTGGCCTGCGGTAGGGGTCCCGGCACGTGCGTTGCAGCTGTGCGGGAAGCGCGTGGAACGGCCCTTAACGCAGTAGGGACGGCAACTCAAGCAATGAGATCATCCTGACAGCGGGCTTCTCGGAAAGCTTGCATGTTCGTGTCACGCCTGTCCGCACTATAGGCGTCAATTTGTTATTTCTATACTTGACGCTTTTTCTTTGAGTAATCAGCTTCAGTTACCACTTCTGCAGTCCAAAGTAGCCAAGTGATGACAGGCTTGTCCACTCCTTTGTTTCTCACTCACTCTGAATAGCTTAATTTCAACACGCAATTTCACATTGCGTGATGAGATGGCTTAACGCTTCACCGCCCTTATACCAAACAATTCCGCCAGTCTTCCATCTGAACTATCCATTTGGATAAAGGGTGCGTCGGATTTTACCCTCTTCCTAATTATACACAAGCAAGCACCGATGATGCCGCAAGAATACGTAATAAAAATGCGCAAAATTGTATCGTATACTTACGTGCATGAAAAGTTCGAACATGCTCATAGCACACATGCTGTAAATATTATGTCTTCGAAAAACTTACGCCGTTACAGTTGCATGTCCCTGCATGGGAACACTGCTGCAGTAAATTTCGGACAATAGTGACGCCTGCATGGTAGGATAGATCCACGTAAGGTAGTACATGGGATTTGTTGAGCCCCGTTCTTGCTTTCACGCTATCTCATGCAGAAAATCTGGTTTGCCCAAAGTTTCGCATTATTTCGTGAGTTTGACAACAGAATAAACGCGACGCATGGAAGGCTGCCAAGTGTTTTAAACATTTTGAATATTCTTTTTTGGCGCAAATTAACATTAACCGAATGACTTGATTTTGCTTGTCATCCGCCATGGTGGCTTAGTGGTTACAGTGTTTGACCGCTGGCTTGAAGGTGGCGGGATGAAATTCCGACCGTGTTGGTGCTATTTCAATATAGACGAAATTAGAGGTGGTGTGCGTAGATTTAGGTGTATGTAAAAGAATACCAGGTGCTTGAAAATGATAGACCTCCACTACGGCTCTTCTATATCTATATCGATGTTCTGGGTCATGTTCTCCCTGAAGTTTATTATCATTATTACTTTCGCTCGAATATTCGACGCCCTATATTGACACCACACAGTGCTACCAGTAAAAAGCTTATTTTCAGATCCAGACCACATATAAATCAGTATTCCTTGGCTTAAATCAATGGGCAGTTTTTCTTTATATTTTAGCCCTACACAGACCACTGCCGCTAGTACCTATGCCCGACCATCATTTTTAAAAGTAATCGTGAATTATAGCAATGAAGACATTGTTAAAATTTTAAGAGGCAACAGACTTATAATAGTGACACGAGGGGCTGTAGACTGATAATGAGGCCGTGTATATACCGCATAAGACTAACAAACTGTGACGTTGTGGGTGTGTGTGTGGTCCTGCCATTTGTGTCTTTATTTACTCTTCTTTCAATCACCTTCTTCCTTTCCCATTGTACAGGGTACCATACTGGCCACTCCAAACTAATTGACATCCCTGCCTCTGCCCTCTCTCATATTTTTCTTCACCGTCGCGCTCGGGCTAGTTTGAATGTCCAACGCCAGCTAACGCGATCCTCAACACTACAGTCACTCAACGTCGCGGCCATGCCCGAACTATCACTGTTAACCATTCGCGTTATGACCCGCTTCACCTGCCACATCGTCACTTCCTCTCTCTCCCAGCCGCGAAAACAAATCCCTCCGGGCGTAGCATTGGCAGCCGGCGGTGTTCGCCATGCGAGGTGTACACGGCGAAACGCGCCGCAGAGCGAGCCAGTAGCAGCCGGCGTGCGCAGCCATTTCTGCGCGACCGCATGCCATACTGATGAGGCTCGACCCGGGGGCGCGGGCAATCGGGGACCCGGGGCTCATTTGGGGGCAGGGGCGAAATTATTTCTAATGGCATGTAGCGTATGCCGCGGTGACGGCTTCGGCGGAATACTGATGCCGAGCCTGTGCACCCGTGTATACGGCGGGCGTCGGCAGTGCTGCCCCCTTCTCCCCCCCCTCTCCGTTTCTGATTCGTAGTGCGGGCCACGCGCCGCACCGACCGCGATGACCCGCGAGCACGTATTTACGGCCAAGGATCCTCGGTCTCTCACAACGCGCTGCTCATGTGCGGTGTACGGGCACCAACTTTCCACCTCGCAACATGCGATAGGCACAAACAATTTCCCGCGCAGATGTCACACTACTCGCGGGCAATCGTTACCGTGGTGATGTGCAGCCAAAGCTACAGAACGTGAGCGTTAAAGATTTAGAGTACTTGGTACTCTACTATGGCAGAGCAGAAAGCCATCCCAATAACGGTGACCAGCAACTGTTCTTCTCTGCCTACTGTGTGTTTTTAAAAATTGTTTACAGATTTCGAGTACTTCGTACTCAACTACGGGGGAGGTACACGTGAGCCTTCCCGATGTTAAGTGGACCTGCCTAGTTGCACACAACGACAGAGGCAAAATTGTGTGTTTAAAAAAAGCTGTTAATGATTTAGAGTGCTAGGTACTCTACAATAGGAGAGCGAAAAACTGTCCCGTGTATACGAGAATAACTTGCACGCCAACTAGCCCAACATGCCATTTTGTTAGAGCATAAAATTGGGCCCGTTGGTGATCTGACAACTTTAAGATCCCACAAAAAGGGTCAACACAGATGTCCGTGTCATTCCTTACTGTCTTGGTTGTGTCTGTGAGTTATCAAAACTACAATTCCGGACTTCAAGCTGTAACTTCAAGTAATCAAAAGTTATTTAATTTTAATCGTTAAGTAAACTAGTCCATAAGTTCAATGAATCCTGTATTTTTCACGGAGTATAGTAAAAGGGTGCCCTTTCTTGAAAATGAGGCTCACCTAACAAGTAATAGAAATTACACGTCGTCTACGTCAGGTGGTACACGTTCGGAAGAATAAACTGATGGGTAACAAGAAGGACCGTTGCAAGAGGACACAAGCTCTGACTTACCAATAGCATACCAAAAAAGAATAGAAAAGCTTTTTACCTTTGAGCGCGCGTGTATTTTCGCATGCGAGAAGGATCCCATCTGTCACTATTTTTTTTTATGGTTCATATCGACAGAACGAGATTTGAACGTTTTTAGTGGCTGATGTGTTGATTTTCGGATGCACTAATATGTACTTAAGAAGTTGGAGAACCGATAAACTGAGTAAAAAAAAAGAGACAAAGGTCATTCACACTAATAGGAGAACGTGCACTCTATTTCGTGGCTTTGAGGGAGAAATTGCAAGAAGTTCATGCGAGTAACTCGTCCGAAAAAGGCTAATATATTACCATGCTCCTTACTCACTGTGGATATTGTCACGTTGTCAGTGGCGTTGGCGAAGGCAGGAGTCGGCGTATCAAAGATTGAACTCTTTATTTGGCCAAACCTACGGCCAGGAAATGGAAAGGCAGACTACAGTCATGCACACTGTACAATGATACCGGCAAACGAAGCGTCGGCAGTTAAAAAAATAAACTAAAAAGCTGCTGCGCAGCAAGGTGCATCGAGGTTTATACATGCGGTAGTGAACATTCGAGCGTTATCACCGGGGGCCGCGTGTGTTCCACAATAAACTCAGCTGTTCGCGTTGGCCCACTCTAGCCGAACGGATGATGATAAAATGATCTGGAAGACTCCATATCATTATTGCACAGTTAGCGCAAGGCATTAGCCACACGTGCAATAACCCGGTGACATAAAACATATAAAGAAAGAGGCGTGCCGGGCAACTGTGTCGCAAGGATACATTCTTAGGATAAAGTTGAGATGGTCACAAAAGAGCTGTATTTCTACATCTCCTTTTTATTTGTTTTCTTGTGCCATGGAATGTATGGTTTACTGCGTCATCAAGCCCTCTAGCAAAGTACTCTCGTCCTCTGATAAGTGTCCTACACGGGTTGTTGGCTTTAGTTGTCATAGTACAAAAGAAGAAAAAAAAAGAAAGAAGAAAGAAACGAAAAAGAAAGGTGTATAGGAGACTCTTCCTCGCCCTTTTCAAAGCCGTTTAGATATTTTTTTCTAATAACCAACCTAATACTCAAGAGTAGCCGCAGCCTCGGCTAAGCTATTACAGGCTTGAAGTTCTCGCTTATTGTATTCAAAACTTTTTCGAAATCAGGGAGTAGCCCTGTCAGCTGTACTAGGAGAGCTCGGCAACTGGTCTTCACGCAAATGCAAGGAAAGTGGTCTATATCACCCAGTCGTCCCCATTCGCGTGCTTCGTTAGGTAAACGTACTTGTGCAAACGTCTTGGACTTTCTGTGCAGTCCGCATCTGCCAGTTAATCCACTGCTCTCTTTTTCCCCCACATCACGGAGAACCACACACCCACATCACAGAGAAGATGCACGAATTCTGGTTGTGAATTTAAGACAAAGTTTTCTAATGCGAGAGACGTTACCTCATCGTCTATCAATCATCGCCTCAATGCCAGTCACTTAAACCACATCTTTTTATTTTTGGTCATGTTGTGTCTTGTTTCTTGAGTATATATGCTATACGCATGTGTGTTCCTCAATAAAACTGAGTTTCTTGGCAGCGCTGTGTACGTCGTGTGCTCCTTTTCAGTATCAGTGTTTTTTGAGCAACAATTTATGATGATAGCATGCCAACTCGCCCCACCAGACACGTTTTTGAAAACGTTACATAGTTCATGGGGCGCAATATCCCGTGGCTGTCTGTCGTTAACGTGCGAAGTACGTTAACCCCCCGCCACTCACCCGCCCACTCACCAAAACACACACACACACACACACACACACACACACACATGCGCGCGCACAAGCAAATTGCGCATTTTCGAAGTTAAATTGACCAAAGTTCTAAATTCACTCGAACCACGATGACTTGACGCAGCCTATAAGTTCACCCAGTTCGATCACATTATCATCATGAAACATGGTATAAATTCCATTGGTATGGCATAACATAACTGTATGACGAAGGTTAATGACTGTTCATATCAGCAAATTCATGACTAACATTTCATGAACGGTATATGACTTACACGCTATGACGACGTGCTCCTGCGTCTGTTTCCTTAACTTTATTTATCTCAAAATTGGTACTACGGTGACATTTTTGCATGACCAACATAAATGACTAGTGATATATGAAACTCATGACGTTCATGCCATGTACAATCATGATTTACATACCACGCTACCGAATTTGGTATTGCGTGACGTGATTGTGAAACGAACATAAGTGACAAATGGTAATGTGGAAATCATGGGAGCTCATGTGCAACATGAGTTCCATGCCACGCTCGTGGCCTGACAACTAGCTTGATATACACTCAATTAGTTACTTAATGGAGTGTCTGTATGACACAGGTAAAATACAGATCAGAAATGAAAATCATGAGGTCCATGTTCATCTACAACATGATTTGCATGACATGCTCATGAGGTGCCTGCGGTTGTTCTTGATATAGAACAAGCTCGGTATTGCATGATATGACTGTATACGGCAAACATAAATGACAGGAGGTAATATAAAAAAAACGTAAAATGTTATGTGGAGCATGACTTTCTCGCGACGCTCATGACGTTCTCGTGACCGTTTCGCTGTAGCTTGATATACATCAGAACTTGTATTGAGCGACGTGACTGCAGGAAGAACATAAATGACAGGTGTTAACACAAAGAAATATCGCGTCGTCAAAGCTCTAATTTTAGTTCCCCTCGCCTTAATTTGAGCAGGGGTCACAGCAACAGAATCCCTAAAGCTAAGTCACATTGACTGCGAGGCTTTCCAGAAGTGAACACAGCTTATATATAGATATTATATAAGCAACACAAGCCACGTTTTTCTCAAAGGCCAGCTACACCGACACTGTCGACCAACTACCGTCGTGCAGTTCTGTGACATCATTTTCCATGTCATTTGTATAATTGCGCGCTGCGACCAACGCGAGGTTGTCATCCCCATTAAGCGGCTTCACAATGAACGGCGGCTACAGGGCGGGCCCTACGCCGGAGTCCGGCCGCGGGTCTGAGTGCGCGGTGTGTCGCGACCGAGGGCCGCTTTCATATCACCGTCCGACGGGGGAGGGGCGGTGCTGGGATCGATCAAGGCACTCAATCATCCGAGGATGCCGCGGTATGCGGGCTCGGGCACGTAGCCGAGCGGTGCATGCCGCCAACCGTGAGCCGCCCAATGTTTGCAGCCAGTGTCGGGGGCAGCCATAGAGAGACAAAATGGCCGCAAAGAATGGGGACCTCGCCACTGAGTTCGGCGGTCTTCATGCACAGCACGGCGACGCGGTCCCGCGGACAGTGCGACGTCAACGTGTTTTCGAGAACACGCAGCTTTTGTATCGGCGACTACTGTGACCGCGGTGTAGATGAGAGAATGAATCCTGGGAAGGGAAACAAATGACATTTATTTGAGGTCGTTGTTCAGAACTGTGACGTCACTGTGCGTGCATTGGGGAAAGTGGTGAGAAGGAAAGAAAGCTTAAGCAAGAAAAGATGCCGCATTTAGAACAGTCAGTTCTCTTTATATGGCAGTCACGTGTGTAGAAACAGGCCGTTGACATTCTGGCAAGGAGAGCGTGGTACACTGCGTAGAATTTCAGTGTTTCGTGCAAGATAATAGGCAAGTTGAGTGTGTTCGCGTTTTTAAGCTTTTTTTTCTTTGTCAACTTCCCGATAAATGCAACATCATTACTTCCAATGATCCCTTTTTGGCGTCTCTAGTAGGTTAATTGGAATATCTGTAAATGAAGCTTTACGCCATTGCAGTGTTTTAATTGCTAAGTTTCTATGATACGCAAGGTAATCTTATACATCTCTACTGATACAGTGTATGCTGTTACGACCGGCCCTGGGGAGCCAAGCAGGAAGAGTTTGGGGGAGAACCGGTTCTTGACCGACGGTGTCGTCCACCCCCACCTCCCCATTCGGGTTCCTCTTCGCCGGGAGAGCTCCGGGGTCTGCTGTGCGTTTGTGACCATGTTTGGTAACATTTTGGGGCGCCGTGACCATATATGGACCTCGTGTTAGGTTGTCCCACTCCAAGTGTTGTGAGGTGTGTTTCCCCCTCTCTCGTGGCCGAGGTGCCGGAGACACCGTATTGGCTGACGATGCGGACGGGGCGCCCAGTGTCAACGGCGCGGCGCTATAAAATGCCGAAGACGTTTTGTATCACACGCACTCTTCTCTCTTTGGGTCAGTTGACCACTTCTCCACATGTAAATAAATCTCTGTTGTTCGTTCGGGCGCTTCTTCTCGCTGAATTGTTGGAAGGTGGATCCTGCGACGGGGCCAGCTACCGAAAACGAGACCGGCAGGACCCGGAGTCCCAACAACTGGATGGCAGCGGCGGGATGCCGATAACCCCGAAAGCGACCACTGGACGGAGTGAGCCCGGTTCAACAACGGGACGACAGGGGAAGGAGGACACGAGCTCATCGACTTCCAGAGGGAATCGAACGGCACTTCTGAGAGGCACGACGCCGGAGACATGACTGCGAACTGGGTGGGTGCCGGCTTTCTCTGTTAAATTTTACCAGGCATTTACTCTATGTGTTAAGTAAAAGCTGGTAGAGAGGGGCTGTCTTGGTCATTGGGTTAACAGGTAACTTGCGTCAGGCAGAAATTGTGTGATAGCTTGGTTAAGCTCTTTCTGTCAGTGGCGTCAAGGTTAACAGTGACAGGGCAGGATTCCGTGTAAGAGCTTTTGAAGCTTTATTTGTTAACGAAAAACTTGAGGGAAGGCAGGTATCTAAAGCTGTCGTTGCCGTCAAGGTTAATTAGTTGCAGGACAGGAATCTTTGTGGAACAGAGACAGCGGTACTGGAGGCAGCCATGAATCTGAAATCCCTGCGAGAGTCCACGTTGTTGCTTCTTGCAAGGGAGTTGAATCTGGAGGTGTCGGACTCTCAAAGAAAGCCAGAGCTGATAGAGGCGATTCTCGCATTGGGGGCGGAGGATGACGAGCTGTCAGAATGTGTCGAGGAGATTCAGGAGAGGCAAGTGGCAGAGGCCGAAAGAAAGGCGGCAGAAGCCGAGGCAGATAAGATGCGAAAGCACGAGCTTGAAATGAAGCGCCTCGAGCTAGAGATTAGCCATAATAGTAGAAAAGGAGGCAGCGAGGCATCCCGTACCGCAGAGCGGGTCAGGTTTAAAATGACGGACCTAATGAGATCGTACAAGCTAGGGGAGGACATTGGGCTGTTTCTCGTCAACTTTGAGAGAACTTGTGAAAGGCAAGGTTTCAGCCAGGATACGTGGCCTCAACGCTTGTTGTCCCTACTTCCGGGGGAGGCCTCAGAAGTAATCGCGCGCCTCACGAAAAAGGAGGCTGACGAGTACAGTGAGGTAAAGTCGAGCCTTCTCAAGAAATACAGGTTGTCAGCGGATGGTTTCAGACGAAAATTTCGCAACGCCGTAAAAGAGAACAATGATTCATACCCGGAGTTTGCTTACAAGTTAATGGCCAACATGGGGGAGTGGCTCAAAGAGGCAAAGGCGTATGGGAATCATGACAAGGTGCTCGAGTGTATCGGTCTGGAACAATTCTATCAAAGGTTACCAGAAAAGGTGAGGTTCTGGGCGCAGGATAGACCGGACGTGAACACAGTAACGAAAGCCGCAGAGCTCGCTGAAGAATTCGTTACGCGCCGCGCCCTCGGGGCAAACAGCGAGCCTAAAAGGAAAAAATTCCTACTACCGAATAAGGCGCCGTTTAGAAAACAACCGACAAGTCTCGCACAAAAGGGTGAGGAAAACAATTCATCTAACCATGGGGCGTCGGCAGAGGCAAGCAAAAGGAAATTTGAGGTGAGAAAACCGGCTGCTTGTTTCAATTGTCACGAAACAGGGCACTTCGCGAAACACTGCCCGAAAGAAAAGGTGGCCTTTTTATCTATAAATGAAGCCGACGAGAACATGAAGTTGTTAGAGCCCTATATGTACGACCTTACCGTGAACGGCAAGCAGTGTCGGGTTCTTAAAGACTCCGCAGCCACTATGGACGTAGTTCATCCGTCTTTTGTTCAGTCCGGACAGTATTTAGGAGACTGTGCCTGGATTAGACAAGCCGTAGAAGCAAACAGTCAGTGCCTCCCCATAGCTAAAGTTTTCCCTAAAGGTGCATTTGGTACGTTGGAAACGGAAGCCGCGGTATCGCCATATCTACCCCCTCAGTATCCTTACTTATTTTCAAATAAGTCAGATCAAATGCTGAAGGAGAAAGGTCTAACGTTGGGAGAAGGCATAGTGCAGGCACTGACTAGATCGAAGGCACGTGCGCTGGCTGCAAGAGCAACATTCACTGAGGCAAACAAGCCTCAAATCGACAACGGGCCTGGTTGCGAGTTGGACACCACGGTAACAAATCGACTTGTGCGAGAACAGGCTGCAGAAGCCGTAGTCGCGGAAGCAACCATTCCTAAAGGCGACGATGAACCTCCTCCCGAATTGGAAGGGGTCAATTACGCCTCGTTGACTGAGCAAATAGAAAATGCCGTTGCTCCCAAGCCGATTCCTGGTAGTACAGAGGATAGCACAGAGGGTGACACATTCCAGGTACTAGGAAATACAAAACAGTTGTGTGTCATGCCAACTTCGGATAATTTCAGTCGGCTGCTGCAGGTGAGTCCCGCTTCATTAGTAACCGAACAAAAGGGGGACCCGACGCTTAAGCAATTCCAGGACAGTTCGAAAGAGGGAATCGCCAAACGAAATGTGAGATTCCAAGAGAGGAGCGGCATACTCTATCGAAAATATCTAGATAGGCAAGGAGTAGAATTTGACCAGGTAGTCGTACCTCAGGCGTATCGTCAGGATTTGCTTAGTTTGGTGCATGGAGAATCATGGTCAGGCCACTTAGGCGTAAAGAAGACGAAAAATCGTCTTTTACAGGAATACTACTGGCCTGGATGCTTTAAAGATGTAGAGAGGTTTGTAAAATCTTGCGATGTGTGTCAGCGAGTGGGTAAGCCGGGAGATAAGGCCAAATTTCCAATGAAGCTGGTACCCGTAATCACGGAGCCCTTTCGTCGGTTGGTAATTGACACAGTAGGTCCTTTGCCCAAGACAACTTCAGGCTACCGTCACATCCTGACCTTAATCTGCCCAGCTACTAAATTTCCAGAGGCGGTCCCGCTAAAAGAGCTAAGTTCCGTCGAAGTAGTGAACGCACTTCTGTCCGTGTTTGCCCGGGTAGGCTTTCCTGCCGAGATACAATCAGACCAGGGCACCATTTTCACGAGTGCCTTAACGACAACCTTTCTAGAGTGGTGTGGCGTAAAATTATTGCATAGTTCAGTGTACCATCCGCAGTCGAACTCGATAGAAAAGCTTCACTCCGTGATGAAGCGAGTGTTAAGAGCCTTATGTTTTGAACGGAAAACTGACTGGGAATTGTGCTTACCTGCAACGATGTTTGCACTAAGAACTGCACCACATGAGACAACAGGGTTTACGCCAGCGGAACTTGTTTACGGCCGCAGACTGCGGTCTCCTCTTCGTATGCTGAGAGAGTCGTGGGAAGGTCAAGGTGATGATCCTGTAGTAGTGGAATATGTCCTCACCTTATTGGATCGTCTAACAAAAGCCCAAGAACTGACCGAGAGTGCGATGACCAAAGCACAGCAGAAGGCTAAGCTTTACTACGATCGGACCGCTAAAGCACGACACTTTGCTGTAGGAGACAGGGTCATGTTGTTGAGGCCCTCCCAAAAGAATAAGCTTGAAGTGCAATGGGTCGGCCCGGCCGAAATTACTCGAAAATTGTCTGACACCAACTATGTGGTAAAATTACCATGAAGTCGTAAGGCAAACCAGGTGTATCATAGCAACTTACTCAAACCCTACAAAGAGAGGGAAGCCATCGTGAACATGACTTTAAATGTTCCGGAAGAGGTTCCGGCAGAAATTCCTGAATTAGCTCCCGAATCGGACGAAGTCCCGATCGAGAAAAGAGTTGAGGATTTAGTATCAAAGTCACAACTAACAACGAAGCAGAAGCAGGAATTGCGTGGTTTTTTGACCGAGTTTCAGGACAGATTTGTAAGCAAGCCAGGCCGGACATCCGTCCTCACTCATGACATAGAGCTTACCTCGTCGGAACCGGTAAGATCTAAGACGTATCGGGTGTCACCTCGCCGGCTTGAGCTAATAAAAGCAGAGGTTAACAGGATGCTGGAATTGGGTGTGATTGAGCCGTGTGAAAGTGATTACACTTCCCCGTTAATTCTCGTGGAGGTACCCGGCAAAGATTCGCGTCCTTGCGTAGACTATCGTAAGTTAAACCTCATCACCAAGGATCAGACATACCCAATTCCCCACATTGAGGAATGCGTCGAGAGGGTAAGCAGCGCGCAATTTATCTCAACGCTAGACCTAGTGAGAGGTTACTGGCAGGTGCCGCTCACCGAGAGGGCGAGCCGGTATGCTGCATTTATTTCACCATTGGGGACATTCCGCCCTAAAGTGTTGAGTTTCGGCCTAAAGAACGCGCCTTACTGTTTTTCCAACTTAATGGATAAGGTTTTGCGTGGTCAAGAGGACTTCGCATTGCCTTACTTGGACGACGTCGCCGTGTTTTCCTCGTCCTGGCCAGAACACTTGACGCATTTGAGAGCAGTACTGACACGCCTACGCGAAGCAGGTTTAACGGTAAAGGCGCCCAAGTGTCAGCTAGCACAAGCAGAGGTACTCTATCTCGGGCATGTTATCGGTCGAGGGCATCGCCGTCCCTCTGAAATGAAAGTGGCAGCTATCCGAGACTTTCCCCAGCCCCGAACGAAAACCGATATTCGGGCTTTTCTTGGAATAGCTGGTTACTATCGTAAGTACATCCCTAGATATTCCGACATTGCCAGCACTCTTACTGACGCGTTGCGCAAGACCGAGCCCCAAATGGTCGACTGGGATGAGGAGAAAGAAAAGGCTTTCCGCGTTTTGAAAGCGGCCTTGTCGAGCCAACCTTTGCTTAGTTCACCGGACTACTCGAGGCCTTTCATAGTACAATGCGACGCTAGTGATAGAGGCATGGGGGCAGTTCTTAGTCAAAGGGATGAGGGGGATCAAGAGCATCCCGTCCTATATGTTAGCCGGAAACTCACCCTTCGCGAGCAGGTTTACAGCGCTAGCGAAAAGGAATGTGCGTGCTTGGTTTGGGCAGTCCAGAAACTGGCTTGTTATATTGCCGGAAGCAAGTTCATTGTGGAAGTGGACCACTGTCCTCTCACCTGGCTACAGACCATGTCCTCTAAGAACGGCCACCTGCTGCGTTGGAGCCTCGTTTTGCAACAATATACGTTTGAAATACGCTACAAAAAGGGTGTACTCCATGGCAACGCTGATGGCTTAAGTCGATGCCCCTGACGCGAGAGGATGTCTCGAGAACTCTGGCATTTTTTTTTCCTGACCTAGACAAGAGCTAGTGATTGTTTTTTCACTCTTTTAGGTGTACTTGTTTGAAAACGTTGAAGACACGGCTATCCAGGGTTTCGGGTTCGGTGTGCTTCCAGTGTTGTTGTTTTGTGTCACCTTAAAGTGTGAGTAACATTTTGAATAAATTGTGTATTTCCTTTAATATCAGTTAAAGGGGAAAATTGCCTGGTGGAGTTTGGCGGAATTGTCCGGCGCTCACCGGCTGAGTAGTTGTGTTTTCATATGCGTTTGTGATGTCTGTTGAGCCCTCAATGAAGCAGGTGTTGCCCTCTACTTCATCAAAGACGGTCGTCACCAAACCGACTGCCGGCGCTGATCTCTCCGGACAGTGGCTGCAAACCTCAGCCCATCGAGATCTTCACCCCCCCCCCCCCCCCCGCGCGAGAGACTGTTACGACCGGCCCTGGGGAGCCAAGCAGGAAGAGTTTGGGGGAGAACCGGTTCTTGACCGACGGTGTCGTCCACCCGCACCTCCCCATTCGGGTTCCTCCTCGCCGGGAGAGCTCCGGGGTCTGCTGTGCGTTCGTGACCATGTTTGGTAACATTTTGGGGCGCCGTGACCATATATGGACCTCGTGTTAGGTTGTCCCACTCCATGTGTTGTGAGGTGTGTTTCCCCCTCTCTCGTGGCCGAGGTGCCGGAGACACCGTATTGGCTGACGATGCGGACGGGGCGCCCAGTGTCAACGGCGCGGCGCTATAAAATGCCGAAGACGTTTTGTATCACACGCACTCTTCTCTCTTTGGGTCAGTTGACCAGTTCTCCACATGTAAATAAATCTCTGTTGTTCGTTCGGGCGCTTCTTCTCGCTGAATTGTTGGACGATGGATCCTGCGACGGGGCCAGCTACCGAAAACGAGACCGGCAGGACCCGGAGTCCCAACAATGCACACACTACACGCTCAATTATGTTGTGCATATGTTACATAACTGGCAGCCGCCTCAGTTGCCAGCTTATGCTCTCAGAGAAGTGCTGTGTAACCTGAACATGCTATCATGGTAAGGAGCCGCTTTCTGCGTGCTCCTTACGGCCAATGTGAGCGAACATGGGACGGACAAGTGCGAGCAATGTAGCTCCCTCTGGTCAGTTGATGGTGCCTGGTGGTGGCTTCCTCGGCGTGCCAGACGTCCCGCAGCTGATCAGGTGAGTTTGTGGCTGAGCAGGGCCATCTCCCATCGCACCCTACACCTCTCTAAATATATAACCTATTATAAAAATGACTTATTCCTTCAAAACATTCCTTCGAGATTGGTCCCTCGTTCATTTGTCTTCAATTGGTTTAAACTCGTCATCTACATTGGTGGCACGGATAACCCCGACTTTACGTTTTCTTTCGATCGGCGGTCACAACTAAACCAATGTCTACCCAGTTCGTAAGGAACCTTTCCTTCTCGCTACCGGTACTAACCCAGAGCATGCGCAGCAGCATCGCTATGACTCCGCACGCTATGACTCCGCACGCCTGATTGGCTACTTCCTGGTCCTGTTGGCGACAAAAAATTCAGCTTCGTGTCATGGCTACTTCCTGGCTACTTTGAACTCCTGTTTTGGCGTATTCGTGGCTATTACCCCGTTACATATGAATATAAAATAAATGGCAAGTTGAAAGAACAAGCCGTGTTTACAAGCATTTCTGTGGTGTTGGCCCGTGTTCGCGCGCGTTCTTGCCCAACCAGCTGGCAAATACACATCGAGGCACCCAACGAGCGGTCTCTCCGTCGGAAAAGACAGGGAATGAAACGCTCATGTCAGAAAACGAATGTTTGTGTAGCGCACTGCTGGCGTCAGATTCTAATGCTCGAAAACAGTGCGTCATTTGCAATAAGACGAAACTTAATTTTTCATCTTTGAGCCGATGTCAGTATTTGAAGCTGGAGTGGCGATATATTGCAACTCTGTATCTATTTTGGTCTACGGAATCAAGAAAGTGCAGCGTCCCACTGTAATGTTCCTGCTGAGTGGTTGGCCCGAAATTACTTTTGTAAGAACTACCTGCATTGTTGACAATGTGTATGTATAGCTCACTTAAAGTACGGCAATATGATAATTTCTTTGCAACTTACTTCTTGCTTGGAGATCAAACAAAAAGGGAAAAGTTCTGCTCGTAGTACACCGCTTTTGCTTACTAAATATCAAATAACTCACAGTTGAACATTGAAAACTTTATACATAGTATAACTTTTTTTTGAATATGGCTACAAGTTTGGTGTTAATATAAACGAGATGGTTACTTAAGTGAGTTTTTGCTCCTTTTCAAACCCCAACGGCAACTGTGCACCGGACGTATACATGCCTGGTAGCAGCTGTGAAAGACCGTTGGGTTTGGATGCGTGTGTGTCTGTACACAACCTCCTGTTGGACGAAACCCGAAATGGACGTTTCGGAAACGTTCTACATAAAGAAGCGAATATACAGTTGCATCAACGACACGTCGCACGACTTGTCTGTTGAATAGATGAGCCTTCAAAACGCCGCATTAGCTAGTTAAGATTTCGTATATTGCGATGCATGGTTGTTCACGCATGAGAAAGGCGACTGCCGGCAAATGTAGTTTAGTCATTTAAGTACGCTTTTTAATCAGCTGTGAGTGCCAGCTTATGCGGTGATTCACTTCTCGTCGTGTCTTGTGTTTCTCGCTGGTCGTGTACACAACGTACCAACTAACCTCGTCAAACACATCGGTGATACATTTGAGCTTCACGGAATAACCATCTACACAACACGAAATTGACCTCACCCTCTCTCTTTTTTCTTTCTTCCTGTCTTTCTTTACTGTGAAAGCGACTACATCTGAAAAGCCGACAGGCGAGAATCATATACTAGGTGTGCTAGCTGTGGAGGTTATAGCGTACAATTTACGCTGATCATTAAAGTTCAACGTTAAGCTCATGCGGTCCTATCCGAAAACATTTTAGCTGTGTGAATTTCTAGATGTGTGCGTTGTGCTAAGACGATTGAGTCGCCGTGACGGAGCCCTGTTATACAAGGTAAGAGTCGGTTGTGTGCCAGTGCGCGAACGAATATACCGTCAAGGACGTGTTGACAGCCCGATATGTTCGTCGTGTGGCTCCTGTGAGGCACTAAACACGTCTGTTTAAAGTGCCCTAAATTTGTTATACAACAAGCACTATTCATAAAGGACTATAGACTGATTGGACTTAGATGCACGACCCTTGACGATTGCTTGTTTCCAGGAAGATGTGCTATAGGCGGGACCAGGCTCACAGAGCCCTTTTAACTTTCTTAACGAAAACAGACTTGGCGTCGCGTTTATAGACACTTTTTAAGTGGCCATTTATTTTTTTGCGTGTGTTATACTTTTTTACTTTTATCTTCTTTCTACTTTTTTTTTCTTCCCTCCTGTCTTCCTTTCATCTATGCCTTCCCTTTCCGAAGGAGCAGGCAGGCGTGGTGCCCCTATAGGTGGTATTTGACAGACCGTTCCCTCCCTATTTCCTCTGTGTCTTCGTGTTTTCTGTGTACGCAAGCCAAGTGAATAAAGAGTGACTGATACAGTTCTAGCACAATAAAATGGCCACTTGTCCACTCTTGACCCACCGCAGCCCACAGGTCACGATAGAAACCACACCTAAACATGGTTGGCAAATAACAAAATATAATGTGCCGCACCCTAACCCATTCCCCACCTCACCTCCAACAGCAGGAACAATAATCCTTTTTGTTTATTTATTTATTTGATTTGCATACACGGAAACACATGGACAAGGGGGAAAGAGAGAGAGAGAGCAAGCTGGCAACTGCCACCTGAAGGAGCACAATGCCTGCTCACTTTATCGGGAGGAGGAAAGAAACAGAGGAAACGAAGATAATAGGGGAGAAAGAGGAAAGAAGAAAAGGAAGCAAAAAGCAATGAGAAAGACTTAGACAAGTATATGCAAAAAAATAAAAGTTTCATTCATTCATTGATAGATTCATTCATTCATTCATAATGGGCTCCAGGGCGTTCATACGGTATCACAGTGAGGCGAAAATACGCACGGAAAATTGGATGCGAGCGCAGTGTGATGCACCCCACTATGATACACCTGTCTATCGATAGCTTGGACGTGACGTTATGGGTGCAAAGTATGACTCCAACATGGCGCCACAGATGACGCCGAGATGGTGTAATAACGTGGATAATAACCTGCTCCGACGTGATAATACAGAGTTTTAGTATTGCGTACGCTGCGTACGTGGCGGCGTTGCGTACGTAAGGACGCCACGTTCGTCGTAGTGCGCATGCGCAGACCTCAACGCGCACGTATCGCGTTACGTACGCAGCCACTACGTACGCACGCATGAGATGCGTGCGTGCGTACGTATGAGGTGATCGCGCCGCTCTCGAACAAGTTCGCGACAGCGCGAGACTTCGTTTTGCCAAATGGCGGCATCGAAGGCAAGCACCGACCGGCTCTGTGGCTTAAAATATGGCCATAATCTGCCTATAACACTTGGATTGGCTCACATTGGCTGTCAACAACACGTACTTCTATTTTGATGTACCAGATGACGCAACACGCTTCACGCTCGTTACGTACGCGGGTACTACGGCGTACTAAAAGCCGATTAGTGGCAAAGGACGCTACGTAACGCAAGGCGCTTGCGTGATGCGTACGTAGCACCATTCCGCAGTACTAAAACTCTCTAATGACGTCGCCGGAACTTTATCGGGCGTTTATGTATTAGCAGAGAGGTTTAGTCGAGCGCCCGCAACAGCTCTGCGGACGCCCAACGATACACTTGTCTAATAGCGAAGGAACCAGCATGCGATGTACTGATAACACCAAGCTGACATCGCAAAGTTCGCAGCCGACCAAGATGGTTCTCGAACGTGTCCGTACTTTCGTACCTACCGTGCGGGAAACGAGCACGGCTGAAAGAGTGAAATACCATGAGTAAAATAGTGCGCTATACAGTGAACTGGGGAAGAAGTTAGTGCGCTATACAGTGAACTGGGGAAGAAGTTAGAGAAGAGACAAGTTACGAATTGAACATGACAAGCGCAACGAAGTGGACACGACAAACGAAGTGAACACGTTGCGCTTGTTTTGCCGATTTCAAAATATGTATCCTCGCTGACCTTTTATGTCCCAATAACTGTAGCGCAATATTTTAATCAAGCAAAACCAACTAGCCTAATACCTCACTTTCTTGAAATCCAATATCAGGACGACGCTCAGAACGGTGGTGGTGATGTCGAAGGCGGGAAACTCACCTCTACAATCTGTGAAACTGTGACAGAGATAAAAGGCACTTTTAATCAGCTTGTTTTCTCTATAAACAGCACGCATCCTTGTATACATGAGCAAATGCCTGTTTGGAGCACGCACCCGTCGACCAAAAAATGGATTGTGGACAGCATGCTGCCCGGAAGTATACAAGGCGAATTCAGGACAAAACAATGAACTGAATATTTGATGCATGTAAAGGATATGTGTGTGCGAGTGCGTAGCAATGGTGACAGAAACTTTATGCCATTCCGATTGCGAAACGCTTTCCCCTCTTGCATGGCAACCGAAAAACACTCTACGAACCTGAAGTGCTCTGAATGCATGTATGCGGAATATCGTGTCGTGAGTGCACGGTGCTGACGCCCAACTTATCACGCACATTTTTTTTGTCAGCCACGCAAGTATCGAGAAAAAATCAATCACTCCTGCGCGTGTTTCCATAACTCATAACGCTGGCCCTCCGCACGTGCGTAGCTCACGTGGCCCGAGAAACCTCGCACGCAGAAAACACCTAATTTCTCACCCACGTGCCAACAAATGGATGCGTTTGGCGTGCACTTTCGTGAGCACGCAAAGCGAAGCAATTTAAATAGATGGAGCCCGACCTGCTGTAAACGGTTGATTAAATCGACAAGCCAAGACTCTCGAGTGCGTGGGCTGAACGGGCCGAACGCGTAGGCCGAACCCTCTGTGTAATCATGTTGCAGGTAGTGGTGTTGTAGAACATAAATTAAAAAAAGCATAATAAAAAGACGATTAAAAGTGAAAAAAAGTACTTCTTACACAAGAATCGTATATTTACATAATTTCGATATGATAGCGTGAGCCCGCAACAAGCACCTCTTAAGCCTTCTACAGGCATCTTTTTACTTAAAGTTGTACTGACGCATTTTTGAGACATGACAAAGGCTATGTTTATCGTTTACTTGAAATGCAGTGTTGATTTATTGATTGATTAGTTTATATGTGAAGTTTAACGTCCAAAAACCACCACATGATTATGAGAGACGCCGTAGTGGAGGGCTACGGAAGTTTAGACCATGGGGTTCTTTAACGGGCACCCAAATCTGAGCACACAGGCATGAAGCATTATCTCCTTCATGGCAAATGCAGCCGCCGCAGCCGTAAATCAATCGCATGACCTGCGGGTCAGCAGCCGAGTACCTTATACACTAGACCATGAAATGCAGTTTTAACAGAGGAAAGGCAACATTAAAGAGTATAAGACACTTTTTTTGTAATTTCTCTTTCTCTTCGCAACATTTCTTTTTAACATCTTTCATTCCCCTCACCCCTTTCCCAGCACAGGGTAGCCAGCTGGTCTAAGAACTGGCTAACCTCCCTGTCTTTCCGCTTAAACTTTCTTCCTCCGCAGTTTAAACGCTCTCACACACCGGAGTTACACTATGATGGCAAAAATGTTTTACTTTGGTTTTAAAGTTTTCGACACATATAGCATGTGAAAGCCAGCTGCTCCGCAGTGGACATCATTCCGACGAGTCAGCACAGTTCCACCGAGTTTGTGAAATCTGCGTCCTGCAAGCAGCCTAAATCACAGAAATCGCTGCCGGAGTCACTGGATTCAATTGAATTATCGTTATTTACGTGCCCAATGAGCAGATTGCAAATCGGTCGCTTGTACGTCGCGAATCATTGTCTCCCCGTGAAGTCGCACGGCCATGAAACGTCAGTGAGAAGCTGCCTCCCCAGTATCAAATTTTTTTTTTATTTTTTTATTGTGTTTTTTTATTGTGATAGCAATTATATGGACACTCTCAGCTGAATTTCACTGCTGGTGTCGGCTTCGACATAGATGTCACGTACAGGATGTGTATACGCATCTATATATGTAAAAACGCAAGAAAGAAACAATATCCAGAAAAAAAAGATGGCCCCGCGTCTGCATGTAATCTGCAAATGTCGTCGAAATACTATACTCTTCCGTGTGAAGAGATTGAATAAAAGATTAATTTCATGTTCTGTGCAAGAAAATTGGTGAATGGTATTCCGGAGGCGCTGCGTTAGAGTGCCCCGAGCGTGCGGCGGAGGCGAACGAGCGCATCAAGTCACGTCACACGTGAGACATGAGCGCCATCTGACAGTTCTTTTCGGAAAACAAAGCGCGTGGCCCTGACATGGGCCGTGCGCGCCCGTCACAGAGGTGATAAGGTGTAGAACGAAAGGCGACGGGTATGTGCCACCACCATGTCGTCTTAGCAAAGCGTTGGAAACACTCGCTTCTTCGCGCAAGCGTGGCATGGTCAGCGCAGCGTGATAAGCGCTACGGTTCTTAGAATTACCTATGTATGCCTTTTCTAGTAAAAGGCGAACATGCAGAATATATATGTGTTGTCACGGTGCCTCAAATATGCGCAATAATTGCTTTTTTAATGACAATCACACAAGTATGATCGCTGATCTTTGAGCAATATTGGTGGGCGCTGCGGATGGGGTCGGGGTTGGCCATTTGGGGTATTGGCTGGTGCGTTCAGAGTGCCTAGTACCGTTAAGCGTGGACAAACAGACAAATGTACAGACAAACAGACAGACAGACAGACAGACAGACAGACAGACAGACAAAAACAAACTGCTCAGCCACCGAAAGGTACCTCCTTGAACGATCAAACAGCAAGCCATTTATATCTACCACTTACGGCTGGTGGCGGGCGTTTCGGGGGGCAACTATCGTGTTTTCAGCATTATTCAACAAGATGGCGCAATGAGCGCGCGGCGGCTCTTATCTCTCACGCGTACTTTGGCGGACAATCTCTCGCGCACCTTTATCTCCCACTGGGGACGATCATTCACCTTGCCTTAGTGTCGGGCTTGCAATGGAACAATTCTGTTCTAGTTACGGGGCACACAAATGTCGCTGCAATTGTTGCACAGCCCACATTTGCGAAAAAGGCCTGCTTTTTAGACACAGCAAAGTAACAACTGAGACGCTTATTCGCGTTCATCTGTACCTGTGAGTACGTTTCGTGTGCCATTTGTACGTGACAAATGCGGGGTACGTTTCGATCTGCTTGCCATTCTGCGCGTGACCTCCCAATTTGTTGCTATCGCGTTCATTGCTTCGAATTTGCGGCAAAGATATGACTTTTTTCTTTAAATAGCGGTATGAAAAATATATATGATGTATTCCGTACCAATACTCTCTTTAGCAGGTCATGGTATTGAATTCCGGCTGTGGTCGTTGTGATTGATGTTCGACGGAGGCGAAAATGCTGTAGGTTCGTGTGCTCAGATTGGGGTGCATGGTAAAGAAACCCAGGTGGTCAAAATTTCCGGAGCCCTCCACTACAGCATCTCTCATAATGATATTGTGGATTTGGAACGTTAAACCCCACACTTCCAATCAATATCATCAATAATACTCTCTTTAGGGTTCGTGATTTCAGTGCTTTTTTTTGGAGTATTCCCAAAATATTCAGAATTCGTGTCAGTGACCTTAAGCAGCAATGACGTACACATTTTACTGCGAAATCAACTGAACAGTGAAAAAAATTGGCAGCATATTCACGGAGTGAATGAAAGAGAGTGGGGCGAAGCATTAGTCCATCCATTCGTTCTTGCTTCCGTCCGTCCATGCGTCCGTCTGTGTGACCGTTCATGCGTCCATCCGCCCGTCCATGCGTGCGTCTGTTCGTGCGTCCGTCCCTGCGTTCGTCCATGCATCTGCCCCTGCGTCCGTTCATGCGTCCATCCATGCATCTGTCTGTGTGTCCGTTCATCCATCTATTCAACACTCCAAGCACCCCCATCCCGCATCTTTTCATCATATATTCCCCATATAGAGGCACCGCCATCCAGCGGACATTCCAAGGACTAAACAAGAGGTGGCACACGCACACTTTCTTACGGCTCGCGCTTCAGGTCTACTTCCCACCTTTAACCCTTTCGAGTTCATGGTATATAATAGTTCACTGTATTCACGGCACTGCGGCCCAACGCTCGTTAAACCTTTCTAAAACCAAGGAAGTTACGCCCGGAGAGTATAACGTAGCAACCTTTTCCTGTCAGACAGTGCTCAATGTACATGCCAATGGCTGCTAATGGGAAACGAGAGGCAGGAGAATTCGGTTTTTACTTTCTTACGGCTTGCGCTTCGTGTCTACTTCTCACCTTTAAGCACCTCGAGCTTCATTCATGGTATATACTAGTTCATTGTATTCATGGCACTGCGGCTCAACGCTCGCTAAACCTTTCTAAAACTAAGGAGGTTACACCCAGCGAGTATAACGTAGCAACCCTTTCTTGTTAGATAGTGCTCAACGTACATGCCAATGGCTGGTAATGGGGATTGCAGCGTGCGCGATAACTAAAAACCAAATGCTTCTTTTCTCTCTCTCATTCCCCATTAGCAGTCATTGGCATGTACATTGAGCACTATTTTTTATTGTTCAAGAACGCACAAAAGAAATCTTTCACCGGCACCACCTTGGAGGTCAAAATGTTACACTTATTACACACTACTAAAACAGCTACGAGGGACGAACGGTTGACGCTATAAAAAGCTTCACCCCTAAAATTGTTTGCTGCGTCGATCCACGTGTCCGTTCTTTCCACTCGTGTTTCTGCAATGTCTAGTTGGTTCATTCGAAGCAAGGTAAGGCACGTGCACATTGAGCCACACTCGGCAGCAGCGAAATTCGCTAGAGCAACCCTTTCGACGCCGATCGACCTTAGAGCAATTTTTTATGCTGCGGCCACCAAATTCTCTCCGCGCATACCAATAGTAGATTAAAAAAATAATAATAAAACACTGACACGCTTATCATATAGCAGCCATCGAAGCGCGAAGCGACAGTGATGTTTGTCGTAATTACCTCGTTCTTTTCGACAAACTCCATGCGATGCACAATGACGTTTGTACGAATAGCATTGTATACTCTTCTTTCTTTTCGAAGTACAGCATCGCCATTTGCAGAAGGTGTACAATTATTTCGCTACCATTTTTTTTCTACATTTTTGAAAAGTAGGACGAACCAACCTTTGCGTTGTTTTTCCATCGGCACTTGACCGTATGTAGGTACACGTCAGGCATTGTCAGAATGTTGTACGCCACCAAGCCTATGGCAGCATGACGACTCTGCTGCACTTATGAGGTTCTATATTACGACACGCAAAGACAATGCGAGTGAGGAACTGTAGGGATATTTCGTGCCTGCTTCTTGGCTTAAGACTGCAAATTACGCCGTACGTATTGGGCGGCTTCACCGGTAAGACGTAGGTCAGAAGTGTGGACGATGCGTAATTTCGATGGTCCGAGAACGGTCGCCTTAAACAGCGGATTCCCCAGAGTAAACGAGCCATTGGAGGCCTATATAGTGGCCCGACAACCAGCCCACCCATTCCTCCTGCGAACACGTAGCTTCTTTTGAAGAGTTCAGCGGATCTATATCAGAATACCTTATTAAGACATATCAAGATTAGTCATATAGGTGTATAATATGCACAAGCCTTCTGCCTAACTGCCGAACGGCAACTTAGATGAATCTACGCAGAATAAGACATGGATGATGTTATTGCCACATGGTGTAGCCGGCTGATGAGTGAATAAGATGTAGTATGTTTTATCGGAAGAGAGAGGCTTACGAGTATGTATCTTGCGCACTGATACAGATACATGCAGGAGCACTCACTGAGTTTATCACTGCATTTTCTCGGAAACAACACATCAGTCATGTTGTCGGCCTGCCACTGACACGTAAGGGTCATAGTCAAGTCCGTAGCGTGTGTATCTAACCAACTCGTGTACATAGTGGTCTAACACATCAGGACCTTATAGGCATGCCTGCGCCGACCACTTCCTTATTCTTGTCCCTATAATGAACACATCGTGATATAGTCGGTTGTTGCGGGCACAGTGCATGGCAACATCACTTTGAGAACCCGGCAGCTGCTCCTCAGAGGAGCCCGTTCGATCCGGAGCCTCGTGACATGCCGGATGCGCGATTGCTCCTTCGATCGCATCAATCACGGACACGGATGCATACTCGAAGCATTAGCACCGACCCTACTACGTTGTATGTGACGCCGAGCGTCGTTTCGTGGGCCAGTCATTTCGCACCCGACATCGCTGCGATCGTGGTGCGAACGAAGCGGCTCGCCACACACACGCACGTTAAAACGTTCCACACGCGAAGGAGGCGCGAACACCCCGAGGCTGGACAGTTCCGCACGGCAACCGTATCGGTAGCAACCTCGGAACATTTGTTCTCATGCGGGTCGGCATGCAGCGCCATCAAACGATGCCTGAGCGGAGCCGCGCAGACTCGGGCGTGATGCGCGCCGGCAAAGTGAAGAAGAGTACGCCGCTTTGGCGTGGCTCTTGCATGCCGGGAGCTTCCGCAAGTGGACTGCATTGCCGTGAGCGTCGCTGCAATAACATAAACTGACAGGGCGAGAGAGAGAGAGAGAGAGAGAGAGAGCGTGAGGCCATAACTGGCCGTCGTCGGCGCGTGCGAAGTTAATCTGGAGCGCATGTCGGGGCCAGGTGACGCGCGGCAATTACGCGACTAAGTCGGGGGACAAAATGAAAACTATGATCCGTATATGCGTGTTTTAATTAGGACACTTTTGCGCTGCCAATTAGCCGGTGAGCTGGCCTGTGATGTCCTCGGCCCCGAAGAGAGCGTCGCTCGCACGTCCTGTGTTGGGGATCATCACTGGGCGGGATTTGACCGACGCTGAGAAGCTTTCCCGGGGGCGGGTTTAGTGGAGTGGACGAAAGGACGTCCCGGTGAAAGTGCTTCGGTTTTATTTTAAGCGGAATAACTGTTTCGTCTGGATCGTGTACAGTTATGGCACGTGTGGGTGCGGAACTCTGTAGGTGGATTTTTCCCTTTTCTGCGCTTCTGTGATTTTCCGGCATTATTCTGTTTTCCATGAAGCAGCAGGGTTAAACAGGCATCTTTCACCATTATTTAAAGGCTTTGTCAGTGAATAACAAAATGAGGTGATCGCACCACTGTTGTGTAGATGTAGATGTACATCCTAAACTTGTGGCTCGCACCTACCATAGGAGATTGACCAAGAATCGGGTAGCTTAACAAGAAGAATTATATATATTTAAATACTAGAGAAAAAATATTAACAGAAATATTGATTTTTTGTAAATTAGGTCTGACGAAAAATTTGGAAGAATTGGTTCCTACTGAAGGAGCAATAAATAATTGATATAAAAGATTTTCAGTAGTCTACATTGATTAACAGAGAACCTTTTGGAATTGATGTTATTGAGTGATTCTCTTCGATTATACAATGAAATCTTGCATGGACTCGCCCATTTTCCCTTTGCTGTGCCCTAGGGTATGTGCACCTACGAATAGTAAATTTGACATTGACAAAGCTAAGCCGAGAATGCGAAACGGAATTTCTGGTGATATCTTTCTTAATGATGAAAACTTTCTACAAGAGATCAAAAATGTTCTCCAGTTTCCTCTTCTCCACAAAAACAACAGAGTGGGGAGGAAGTCAAGCCTGCTCTAAACAAATAAAAATTTAATGGGAGAATACGACAGCATAATCGGGTGATTAAAACTCCCAGGTGTCGGTTATGAGATGAGGAAGTTTTCCAGGGTGTCATTAGATGGTTGAAGTCCGGAGAAGTTTCTAAAGATGGTGTAGAGAATTCTCGCAAGATAATTAGCCTCCGAAATCTAGACGCTGCTATAAAGGCTGTTGTAGGGGTAATATTGATAGCTAGTCCGTCTAACGCCGCTCTCACTAGTGCGTCAGCTGTTTCATTTAGAGTTATGCCTCTACGCCCCGGCACCCATACTAATCGCACCTGAGTTAAGTGATTCGGTACTAAAAGTTGAATTCGCTTAATGCTTTCGAGTCACCGGATGCTGTGAGTGCACTGCAGACAAACAAGGAGTCTGTTATTAATACGATGGAATTTATTGATGTTCGCAGTTTTCGAAGGGCCAGTACTACAGGTAAAAATTATACAATAAAGATAGGTGTGAATTCCGGAATTTGGAGGGAAAATGACCAGTCTAGAACAGGGCAGAATATACCGATGCCACTCTCTTCTTTCTAGGAAGCGTCCGTCGCAATGATGATTTGTGCTTGCATTCCTAGCAGGTAGCCCTGTAATGTAGCTCTTAACATATTATTCGGTTGGTGTTTAGCACTATTAGAGAGCCCCGCCGCGGTGGTCTAGTGGCTAAGGTACTCGGCTGCTGACCGCAGGTCATGGGATCGAATCCCGGCTGCGGCGGCAGCATTTCCGATGGAGGCGGAAATGTTGTAGGCCAGTGTGCTCAGATTTGGATGGACGTTAAAGAGCCCAGGTGGTCGAAATTTCCAAAGCCCTCCACTACTGCGTCTCTCGTAATCATATGGTGATTTTGGGACATTATAACCTACATATCAATCAATCAATCAGCACTATTAGACGAAATGTCATCAAAGTATATTTGAAGATAAATTGTCGAGCTACAAATTGAAAGAACCTCCCTAATTTGCGCGGACAGTGGGTCGAGAAGAGACTGTAAAACTTTAGCAGTGCGTTATGTTATGCTAGTTGGTACATATTAGGCTGAAATACGTCGCGAAAGGTTGCCAATAAAAAGAACGAGAAGAGACAGAAAGAGCGCCAATTCACAACGCATTCCTGATCTCCTGTTGCTTATCCTTCAGTTGTGAGTTGGCGCTCTTTCTGTCTCTTCTCATTTTTCTCATTGGCAACCTTGTGCCACGTATTTCAGCCTGTAAAACTTTACTTGAGGTGTGTGAAAGCTAGGCCAATGACAATAAAAAATAAACCAGGTTGCGCAATTAAAGTGTTTCTTTACGCCTAAAGGAGATTCAAATGCCCTTACGTACATTTGCACAGCCAATACTCTGAATCTGGTGAGGAGTGAGGGAATTCAAGCTTCCATATATGAAACTTTATTCGCTACAAATTTAGGTAGCCCCAAGCACATGCGCAGTGCCTGCTTCTCCAGAAGAACAAGAGGACGCAGCTTATAGGCAGGTGCCCCGGAGTATAAGGCACATCTAAATTCTAGGACTGGCCTCACATGCACGCGGTATATTGGTAATAACGTGGCTCAGCGCACTCCCGATCTTCTGTTGCTTATCCTTCGTATTAAGACAGCCCGAACACCCTTTGCCGCAATCTATTCGATGTGGTTTCGCCATGCTAGAGAGCTGTCGTATATCACTCCAAGATATTTATAGGTTTTAACTTGTGGAATGGTATCAGTTTTGTTTGAGAGAGACTTGTGTACTGAGTCTTGTATAGGAAATACTAATAATGCACACTTAGTCACGTTCAGAGAAAGACAAATAACGTCGATTCAGTGTTCTATTTCAAATAAGTACATTTGGAGTTTTTGATAAAGAGAGTGAACGTCATGAGTTGACGAAAAGAACGCGATATCATCAGCATATACATACCGCTGAACATTCTCATCACATGGGATAGAGCTTATTAAAATATTGAAAAGTACAGAGGACGGAACAGCGCCCTGGGGAACTCTTTTTTTTCCTGTGTATAAGAACTTGACGAAACACCATCTTGCGAAGAGTAAAGCTTTCTATTTCCTAAAAGTTCCGTAATCCATGCTTCTAAATAATCTGGCAAATTGATTTCTCCCAGGCGGCAGAGTATAGTACACTAGGTTCGACACTAACATATGCTTTTGTGATGTCCAGGGTACCTAGAGCAACGTACTGCCCTTTACGTCATGCAAGATGTATGCGACCTTCTAGGTCAATATGTGCTTGCCATATCGAACATCCCTGAATGAATCCAATTTGACGTGGGCAAAGAATCCTTTCTCCATCCAAAAATTTCATTATGCGAACGTGCACTACTATTTCTATTAATTTGACAAAATCGGACGTTAGTGCAATTGGCCTTATATTGTCTAAAATGTAACCTTCAGGTGTTTTTTTAGAACAGGTATAAATTTAGCGAATTTCCGTTCAGATGGAATCCGAGGTTCTTTTATCAAATGATTTATTATAATAAGCACATCCTCCCGTGACTCATTAAATAAAATTTTCAGCATTGCTGAAGAGACTTCATCCAGGCCTGGTGCTGGCCGTCGTAAGGATTCTCATAACATCTGACACTTGATCGTGAAATTACTGAAGGGAGATAAACATTAGACGAAAATCGCTTTTTCGAACCTTTAGCTATGCTTTCCAATGACTGCTTCAATTTTTGAGGCGATAAAACTATAGATTCGAGGTTTACTGCTTGATAAATTTTATCTTATGTGCCAGAAATCCAAATGAAGCTT
The DNA here is from genome assembly GCF_013339725.1 of Rhipicephalus microplus. NCBI lineage: Eukaryota > Metazoa > Arthropoda > Arachnida > Ixodida > Ixodidae > Rhipicephalus > Rhipicephalus microplus. Next base: position 121,283,682 of record NC_051170.1, on the reverse strand, counting down.
TTTTGTTATTTGATTTCCAAAGAAATTAAGAATGCTTTTCATCATGCTTTCCTTTTGCTTTAGCCACCGTACGTTTAAATGTACCTGCAATGAATTTATAATCTGGCCAGTTTTTAGAACACTGATTGTGCAATCACTTCTTCAGAACAGTTGTTATAAGCCTGAAATTGTGATTACAGTTATCATTCCACCATCGCAACGCAGGTTTTTGTTCAACTGAGTGAACCTCAATTTCCGCTTTGCTATGCGGCTCCTGTAAAACTGAACAAATGCTCAATGATTTTTGTTTTATCATTGCTTCTAATAGAGAACCCATGAAGCCTCGCAAGCTCCTTTTAAAAATACTGTAACTTATACACGTGAGTCTTTTAGAAAGAACAGATATTAGTGGGTATATAATGTTGAATATCACTGGAATGTGATCACTAATACTTGCAGTGTCAACAGTCGACCAAGATGAGATGCGAAGGCCTGATCCCGGAAATGTCAAATCTAAGGATCAGGATTACATCACTCTGATAAAATTGAAGATACCTAAGCTATGACAAGTGAGACTATTATCCTGAGACTAGTTCCGTAATCGAGTACCACACGAGTCTGTCCTTAAGCCCCAACTTATGTGATGGGAGTTGAAGTCTCCCGCCAATAGGATATTATTACCGCTAATAGAAATCACAGTGTCCAAAGGGCTTGTGTCATGAAGCCCTGACGGATAATATATATTTGCTATGTGAAATGATCTACATGAAGGAAGACTCAAAGAAATTACTAAAATTTTGTACTCCTGTGACAGAAGCTGGAGTGTTATTTTTGCCTTGTGGCAAAATCTGCTAAAGACTAAAATGAGTAATCCGCCCCTCTTGACAATTGATCTAAACGAAATGATCTACCTTTTTTAATGAAAAATACTGATCTGGAACTAACCAAGTTTCTTGTGACAAAATTATACCAGAATTTTTTTCAACAATGAGATCTGATAAATCTGTAGAAGGTGTAAAAATACAGCAGTAATTCCATTGTAAGCCTCCTAACGGCTCATCGGTGCAATGTACCAACAGTCAAAACAACCTTATGTGGTATGCTGGCCTTTACGACCTTGCTAGGCGGGGCCTTTTTTGCTTTTGGCTGTGACGACACGGAACGTGGGTTTAAGGAAGAGCGGCTACGTTTCTGCGCACGCGAATCGATTTCAACATTAGTGTTGACACTGAGATCTATAGACCCTTTTCGAAAAAAGGGCCTTCCTAGTGCCACGGACGCGAACTACAGTCTGCCGCCATTGTGAGTGCACCTCAGCAGACGACGCAGGCTGTGTGTCTCAGCGACGCTGCTGTGCGTTTCTTGCAGTGCACACAAACACCTCTTGCGTCCCTGCAGGACATAGACCACGTTGGGAGGGCACGCCGATGAGTGTCTCTTGCAGGCCGGATTCAGGCATTTCCAGTCATAACAAGCCGAACTGCTCGTCCAACCTGTTGGAGGGTACAAAATATTGCTAATTGTGCACCGGAAGCAGCTCAGAAAGCTTAGCGGGGAGTTCTAAGAGCTCGTTCAAACTAGAAAGCGGTGCGATTGCAGCGGATGACCGCCAACACATCACAGCACTCGCGCATTTGACGGCTCGCTTTCCATGCCCTCATGATGGCGCAATAGCTATCCTAAGCTCCTTTGCGAAGCGAAACTAACGAAAAGCTCACCGTCAAGTGGCGTATTTATGAAAAGGGTCCATAGCAGGGAGGCGATCTTCGCTCTTTGTAGGCTTATTAACCGAGGATCTTCTGTGGGCAACTTTTCATCTCTCGTGCTGCATCCTGCAGAGATATCAGTATAGAACTTTTCTGAAGAGGAGCGCCGCGCCGCGTTGCTCTGACGCATGCGTGTTTCAGCGCGTCCGGCGTCCCTCCTAAACGAAAAGAAGGAGACGCAGTGTTGTCTGGGTAACGCATCAGTGCGAAATGCAGCATGTCGTATTTCGCGCCGGTTGCAGTCGGGCCGTGCCGATGGACGCTGGTCGCGCCTGGCGTAAGACTATAGAGTGCTCGCATTTTGCTAACGTAGCGTCGCTGTGCCCAGCGTGCGCGCGGTAATCATTACATTGGAGTATATTAGGCCCTTCATGATCCGCTCGCAGCCGTTTTACTAGCTCCACATATGCCTAATTTGGTGTTACATGAGGTCAATGAATGACGAAATATGACTGGTGCAAACATGATAATCCTGACACGCGTGTCATGTAAGAACATGACAACATACCACGCTCACAGCGTGCGCACGGCCGTTTCACTAGCTCCACATATACTAAAGTTGGTATCACGTGACGCGAATAGATGACGAAGGCAAACGACACATTCAAACATGATATTCATGACACGGAAGTTATGTACGGCATCATATACCTCCACCTCGTAACGTTGTGCTGACTTTAAAGTGACATATGAACATTTCTCATTCGTGCTTCGCATGCCATCGATTCCCACTGTACGTGGGATCTGCCAATTTTTTTTTATTCAGGATTATCCTGAAGCGAAGTAATCTCTTTTTTATAAATGCTTATAATTCTAAGAAATAAAGTGAAATATGACGCTTATGTAATAACTCGTTCCAATTTTCGGAAAAAACTGTAACCAGTTCTTTTTCTGTTGATGGAACTTGTGACCGGAATTATTTCCAAAATTGGGAAGGACCGATGAACAAACTTTCGTTCCTGTGACAGAGGAATGTATGCAACACTCCTGTCACACCCCACCCACGTTATCATCCCCTCAGAATAAATTAGCACTTGGTTGGCTTTTCTTCGAAATTATACAACTGGGATCACTTACCTTTTCAGTTACTTTCAATGGATTAAAGCCATTGTGCCTCTAGGTGGTACTGGTCTCCCCCTCAATCTTTTACCTTCTCTTTACTATTCGAGGTATAGCTATGGTGTCACTAATATATACGTGGCACTTGCAGTGGTTTTCGAAGGAGCAACTACGTGAGAACGCCTGCCTCAGTGAACATTTCAACAATGCAGCTCATTCAGCGTGGCTGTCACGCTACAATATTGCCAACTGAGCATAGCGCCTCACACGGGCTATTCGTGTGCGTTTGTCCCCTTCCGGGCAAGTTCTTTCGTTCCACTTGCGGCATGATAGCTTCCAGTTTCGAAGGCAACGATTACGCATGCGCAGAACTCTCGTTAAGCTCGTTTTGCTTCAATAGAATATTACAGATAAACAAATAGACAGGTTATTGATACTTACATAACATGTATCTAGACTTTTATGCAGCAAGGAATCAGTAGAAAGAGTGTTTCGACAAACAAGTAAATAATAACATTTCTCACCGCAAATGTCAGCAGAGACGCTTCATTCAGGGCTCTGAGTGGTGCATTATGAGCGTGTCACAGTTTCGTTATCAGGGCGATGCAATGAATGTGATAGCAAGAAATCAGTATATGACACAAAGAACAACAAGCAGCGGGATACTTTCAGCACGTCAACTACAGCGTAAGGAACGATGCTCGAAAAGGAAGCGTAGGTGTAGACAAGACAAGTGTGAACTAAGAAATGTCATAGTTGTTACTTGTTCGTACTTGAGGAACGTACTGCAAAAGCCACAATGCAGAAGCCGACGCTTCGTAGGCCCGTGTACTCAGATTTGGGTGCACGTTAAAGAACCCCAGGTGGTCAAAATTTCCGGAGCCCTCCACTACGGCGTCTCTCATAACCAAATAGTGGTTTTGAGACGTTAAACCCCACAAATAAATCAGAAGCCGACGCTGTTTGATATTAAAGACAGTTGAAAAGCCGATGGTTTCCTACGCATCGCTAGGCGACACCGTGCTGACTCTTACCAGTGGCTCTGCGTTCTGCAAAAGCTCTCGTTGTCAGAAGAAAATGGGAGCTGGCACCGGATGGCCCCTTGTCCCAGAGCTCACATACTCATCAACCCTCCTTTATGCAAAAGGCTCGCCCGGCAAGATTCTCACACCAGGAGTGCAATAAACTACGTTTAGAAAAAGTTGTAACGATGCCGCGTCGACAAGAAATGGCAGCATATCCACGGGGTGAATTATGGAGAGTGGGGTGAAGCATCCGTCCATCCATTCGTTCTTGCTTCCATCCATCCATGCGTCCGCCAGTGTGACGATCCGTGCGTCCATCCGTCCGTCTGTGCGTGCGTCTGTTCGTGCGTCCGCACGTCCATCTGTGCGTCAGTCCATGTATCTGTCTCTGTGTCCGTTCGTCCATCTAGTCAACACTCCAAGTACTACCATCTCGCATCTTTTCATCATATATTCCGCATATAGAAGCCCCGCCATCCAGCGGACATTCCAAGGACTAAACGAGAGTTGGCACACGCACACTTTTTTACGGCTTGCGCTAACCACCTCGAGTTCATGGTATATACTAGTTCACTGTATTCATGGCACTGCGGCCCAACGCTCGCTAAACTTTCCTAAAACCAAGAAGGTTGTAGCGAAATGACTCATCGTCCAGACGTGAAAGAGAGACGTCTATTTATTGCCAATTATAGCGGTGAACTGCCCCGACCACGTCCGCGTGCCCCGATCCACCCACTGTTTCCTCTTCTTCGATAGAGTGTGACACGCTTCACAGTTACTCCGCTGTTATTTTGCAACATCCTCCCAGGAGGCCCAAGATGAATCACACGCGTCGAAGGTGAAACTTCCACGGTAACCATACGGTCTGACGAAGATAGGTGGGCGGCTCGCTGGCATGCTTTTCGCTGGTCAACTGCAAGGTGTTGGCGATGACGAACCTTGCGTTGCGATACATGTTCTTTCGAAAGCTCCAAGGCGGAGATATGGTGTCGTAGCGAGATGTTTCGATCCGTCGATAAGCAATGGGACGGTGCGAAGTGCTTGAGCTTGTCGGGATCGCTGTTCCGACATCTTCGTGGTGTAATACCTAACTGAGCTGCGTTAGCGGGACGATTTATACGGTTTGCCGGTGATTCTAGTGTTGAGCCAGGCTTATAAGCCTGATAGGGTTCCTCCAGCCGAACCATATATGTGTCTTTTCCGCCGGATGGCATATGGTGAAAGTGAGGCAGGTAGTCTGGAGAATTGCCCTGTGCCAAGTTGCCCTTATTGTAGACATAATCCTCGAAAGAACTTTTGCGCTCCTTGCGTTCCTTTTGTGGTCTGCTGTCGAAACGTTCTTGAGCGGGCTTTCGCAGTTGAACAGCAGGCAATTTCTAGCACGCAGTTTCCCTTGCTTCCGGTAACGCCTGAGCATCGCGGTCATTGATTTGAGGCCGTCGTACACCTTCACGTACTTGAGACCGACCATTATAAGGCGCATAGTAATCCTGGCCTACTTGAGAGCGGTGTACTCGACGCGACGAATGTCGAAGACGCGACCATGACCGGTCTGGAACAAGTCGCGCAAGGTCGGCGTTACCACCATGGCGCTGTTGATGATGAAAACTTGCGCATTCATGACAACTGTCGACTCGCTGGCCTGGCATCTCAGATTGTTCCATGGTTCTGCCACTGGCCACAGCATCAACAAGTTGATGCCACTTATTTACCTGCTCGAATGCAGATTGGATGTAGTGCTTCTCAAAGGTTCGAGAATGCATTCTATAAATTCCGATAGCATCGAAAGGTGACAGTGACGGTATGTCGATGTCCGTAGCCGAACCGTGACTCACGGCAAACAGCGCGCTAGACAGGGTGCATAAGTCGGACATCATAGGGCCTTGCACCTTCCATCCAAGAGTAGTTTCGATCGCAGTTATACCTCTGCTGATGCGATCGATTTTTCCTGAGGCAACTTGCCAATAAGCGTCTAATCCGATGAGGACACTTATCTCTTCGGGTTGCCATGCATTTGGTTGACGGCTGTCAGCTGCATTGTACCCCCGTTCATCGAGCCAGTGCAAAATGCTGGAGTCTAGTGGTTGGCTTGTGGCGGTGCATATTTCCGGAATCGTTAATGCTTCCACGGTTATTGCGGAGTCGTCGAACTGGCTGCGCGGTCGCACGTTCACACGCTCTGTGTAGATTCGTATTGATGACCTTGAGTCGCCGAACATGACGAGAGATGGCTCTTCTTTTCCCGCGACGGAGCACTGAAGAATCTTTGACAGGTCTTCACGAATGTATGACCGCTCACTGCCGCTATCCAACAATAATCGCACAAGGAGTCGTTGGTCTCTGATTTCTGCCCAAATTAGGCCTTTCTACAATAATACAGGAGAAGAGTCGATGTGACTGTTTTAGGCGGTCGCGACTGTTCGCACGACACCTGACAGCGTTTTATGAGACGTGGGTGACATATGTTTTGGCCGTGGATGTCCCGCTGGCTTGGATAACTCTCAGAGAATCGTCAGGTGGCGTCGCTGGCAGGTACCACATTTGATACCGATAGATTTTCGGCAAAATATGGCGATGTGATTGCGTGTTCCGCAGCGAAAACAACAATTGGCGTACTGTAGCCTTGCTCGCTTCTCCTCAGGTGATAGGTTGGCGTTGCACACAACGATAGCATGATCATTGGTTTGACATAGTGGGCATGGCGGTCTAACGGGCAATGTAGATCTGGTTAGTGCTGACACTGATGGTATGCGTTCCATGGCATTCACTTCTTCAGATATCTGCATCCGGTGTTCATCTTGCGACGCACGACGAGACTGTAGCCGGCCCTCCTCCCGGATTTTCGCTTGAATGTGGAGAAACATTAGCAACTCCTTGGCTAGCCGCGTTCAGTCTTCAGGGGTTTCGGCGATGCTGGATGCGCAGTTCCATTCCTTGGATTTCTGCCTGTACATAATGACAAGATCCTCTGGCAGACGTCGCATCAGGACACGATTTAGGACCACGGCGTACGGGTCGGGCACAACTCCGAGACCTTCCAAGGCACTGACGTGGAACTACACACTATCTTGCAGGAGACGAAGCTTTGAAACTTCTGATGAGCTTTTCCCGGGAATTAGCGCAAGGAGATGATCAACGTGCTCGTTCACAAGCAGATCCTGGCGTCCAAAGTGATCCATGAGGGTCTTGATTGCAAGGTCGCTATTTCGCTCCGCTAGACGAATGCCTTCAAAGCTCCCTTCGCGGTCCCGGTCAAGTAGGTGAGGAGGTACCTAAATTTTTCGATGCGTGGCAGCTCGGTACTCTTGTGGATGGTACAATCGAAATGGTCCCAAAAGGACTGCCATCCACGGAAACTACCATCGAAAGTCGGTATGTGTAGCTTCGGTAGTTGAATTGAACGCTGATGGTGCTCTCTCCCCTGAGCTACTGCGTCGGCGACGTTCGGAGATGCGAGGTAACTGGGCCTGAGCTCGGTTGCTTGAGCCTGCGTTCTCGCCGTCCTCTCACGTTCTTGAAGCCAGAAATTGGCACGTGACACCGCGTAGAGAATTTTCTCGTTGTATTCTTGCGCCGTTCTTACTTCGTGGTCGAAGATTTCTTCATCTGTGGTCACAAGGATGATGTCATCGAGCTTCGACAGTACTGCCTCCATGCCTTTGAGGTAATCCATGTGGCCGTTAATCTGAGAGGCGTCAGGATCCGGTTGCTGCAGCAGGTTCGTTAGAAGTGCCAGGGCTCAGGTGACCCCAGATCTGATTGAGCCGCGCTTCTTCCGATGGTTGTCAGAGTTCACCATAGCCGTAACGTGAAAGGAAGTCTTTCGAGGGGCAGCCCCAAGTTTCACGGCACCAACAATGTAGCGAAGTCACTCGTCGCCCAGACGTGAAAGAGAGACGTCCGTTTCTTGCCAATTCTAGCGGCGAACTGCCCCGACAACGTCCGCGTGCGCCGATTCAGCCTCTGGTTCCCCTTCTTCGATTGCGGCACGCTCCATAGTTCCTCTGTTATTATTTTGCAACAGAGGTTACGCCCAGCGAGTATAACGTACCAACCCTTTCTTGTCAGATAGTGCTCAATGTACATGCCAATGGCTGCTAATGGGGAATGAGAGACAGGAGAATTCGGCTTTTAGTTAACACGCACGCTGCGAATTTTTCATTGTTCAACAACACACAGGAGAAATCTCTCACCGGCACCACCTTGCAAACCACTGCGTAAGACATGCTACGCGCTACTACGAGGGATGAACGGGTGCCGCTTTAAAGAGCTTCGCCCCTAAAATTCAAAGCTTTTCTCCTTTCACTCCTCTTGAGCCTTCAATCACCCTCCCGGCCACCATTGTACTGGTTTGGGCGTTAAAATGTGCTAAACAATTTAGAGTACCCAGTTATGTGTTTAGAAAACGTGATTATCGAATTAGAGTACTAGGTACTCTACTATGAGAGAGCATCAAGCTGGGGGTGATGAACCTTCACTTTATGCAGGCGAGGAAAAATCAACAAAAATGGTTGAAAAATTATTGCTAACGTTCACTCATGCGAGCTTTCGGGCTGAATCACAATACAGAACCACAACTGTGTCGCTGGTTGATTTTCGGAAACTTGAAGGTTTTAGTAAACTTTGTTCAGTGTTCGGACATCCCTGTCATTGAAACGTAAAAAAATGGACAGTAACGACGAGCCTTTAACTAGTGATATGCGTTTTGCTTATATTCATTGACAAATGGTACTTGCTGTTTGAGCCGGAACCAACCAGTGCGATAATCTGTCACGGGAGAAGGGCAGGAATGCTGGCTAGGGCAGGCGTGCCGGCAAGTGATACCGCGGCAAGCGAGTAGGAGAGGCGCACCAATAATGTGGATTCCCACCATGTGAAAAAAAAAAAATGGCAGCATATCCACGGAGTGAATCATGGAGAGTGGGGGGAAGCATCCGTCCGTCCATTCGTTCTTGCTTCCTTCCGTCCATGCTTGCGTCTGTGTGCGTCTGTGTGTGTCCACGCGTGCGTCCGCCCGTCCGAGCGTGCTTCTGTTCGTGCGTCCGCACGTCCATATGTGCGTCCGTCCATGCGTCCATCCGTCCATGCAGCCATCCGTGCGTCCGTCCGTGTATCTGTTTGTGTGTCCGTTCGTCCACCTATAGAAGCACCGCCATCCAGCAGACATTCCAAGGACTGAACGAGAGGAGGCACACGCACACTTTCTTACGGCTTGCGCTTCGTGTCTACGTCCCACTTTTAACCATCTCGAGTTCATGGTATATACTAGTTCACTGTATTCATGGCACTGCGGCCCAACGATCGCTAAACCTTTCTAAAACCAAGGAGGTTACGTCCAGCGAGTATACGTAGCAACCCTTTCTTGTCAGATAGTGCTCAATGTACATGCCAATGGCTGCTAAGGGGGAATGAGAGACAGGAGAATTCGGCTATTAGTTAACGCGCACGCTGCGAATTTTGTATTGTTCAACAAGGCACAGAAGAAATCTTCCACCGGCACCACCTTAGAGATCAAATGTAAGACTGGTTACGCACTACTACTACAACTACGAGAGACGAACGGGTGCCGCTATAAAGAGCTTCGCTCCTAAAAGAGAGAGAGAGAGAGAGAGAGAGACATGGCATATGCAGTCAAATGGCCACAGTCTTTCGCCGAACATAGTCTGGAATTTCACAAAAGTGTCCTTGAATATTTCACCTAGAACTTCGAAGAAGGTGAAATTGGAGGAGTAGACAGTCGAGCAGGCAAACGAGTTGGCTATTGACTTGTGAAATTCTGCAAGGTCACACTCATATTTCAACTCTTGGGTGGTTGACGGGCCGTTTAGCAATCGCAGCAAGTGGCACGTCTTTCTTCTTTGCGATGAAGCATACAACATAGATGTGAGTAATCGTTTCAATGAAGGGAACCACAAAACATGCACCAAAAAGCTACACTTGATGATAATGCACTGTGAACAATGGGAATACCCTCCCACGCGTTGCCGTTGAAGATTATAGGTTACAGCTGCTTTGCGCTTCATACGAGGGTTTCGAATGACGTCAAAAAGCCCGTCTTTCTCCCCGTGTGTGTTTGCCGATTTCATATATAGAAGTAAGTCGCATCTATCAACTCACTCAGTTTGGTCTTCCACTGATGTGGGCTGACTACAGATACTAAAGGCACCAAAAGAACAAAGTGACTACTGGGCTGGATGCAATGGAGAAATTCGTCTAGCGTAAAACGGTTGCGAAATGAAAACGCCAGGCCTGCGCGGAAGGCACAGCACAGTCACAGCGCAACCTACTAGAGTGGCCTTCCAGAGCCTTTTTTAATCACTTGTTCTTGTTGTTGTTCACCTATGGCGCATACCCACTATGGGGGATTGGTTAAGAGTCAAGTGTTTTTAAAAATAATTCTTCAGATTTAGAACAATGGAGTTAAAATAGAAATATTAACGATAACCTAGGAAAGTGTGGAGCTTGATCTAATGCATACAATTATTTTAAAAAAGAAACGAGTTTAGTCTTAGAATAGAGCAGTTATCTTATTTTTATACGTTTGTAGACATGTTAGGGTAATGAAACAGATTAATTCGTCAACCTATTAGTTTCTATAATATAGTCCCGGACGGCCGCACATACTGTCGCATTAGAGAACCCAGAACTGGAAGCTTCAAAAGACGAAATGACTGGCACAGATAAGTCCATGCCAATACCACGTAAACGTATTTCTTAAAGGGTTTTTCGTAATGTGTTAAATCGCCTGCAGGTCAAAAAGAAATGGTCTATTGTTTCCATAACAGAACGCGCACAATGGCGAAGGTGTCTGAGCAGACCTGTGTTTATAGAAATTTAGATTTGGTACCCGGCAATGCAGCCTTTTCATAGCTATACTTCTTGTTTACGAGTGCGGCAAAAGGCTCTTCGCCAGGGATATAATAAATGGCGATATTCGGTAGAGTTTGTTAGCGCTGTACCTCTAAAGACTTCCATAAGCGTACGTCTGATGAATCGAGCAGCAGTCACATAAGCAGATGATGGACATTGCGGTAGAATCGGTTCGCTAATTGACGACTTAGCTAAGGAATCAGCTATTTGATTTAGAAATAAGCCTTTATGTCCAGGCACCCAAACTAATCGGACTTTTCTTAAATGCGCAGGCACTAGTGCACGGAACACTTTTGTTACTTAATTATCAGCACCAACAGGAAGTGCCGCACAGAGAGAAAGAGAATCCGTTACTATGACAGCTGATTTAATTGCTGTATCTAACTTGCGTAAGGCGAGCACTACTGCCAGAAATTGAGCCACAAAAACGGGTATGAAATAGGGTAGTCGAAGGGAATAAATACAATCTAAAATCGGGCAGAAAATACCAACCCTTGACTTTTCGTTAGATTGCGATGTGTCTTTAGCAATAATAACGTTTGCTGTAATACTGCGCAGGTGATTTTGTGGTAAACCATCCAAATATTATGGGGAAGTAATTTGACATTATGAAGAAAATGTCGTCAAATTGAATTTCTATAGGGTATGAATGATCACGACTCGGAATAATGTCGCATACGCGTACGTTTAGAGGCTCCAGTAAATTTTGCACAAATATAATTTTTGAGGTGTGAAATTGCGGCCATCTAGCACCGAAAAATGATTCCGGGGTGGAAATAAAGGCTGTTTCTGAATGTCGTAATGGTGATACATAAATTTTTAAGAATGTCTGAACAGTCAGAAGGCGAATTCTACAAGAAAGAGAAGGGATCCTTAATTCGAGATACAATACATTGTTAGCAACTGTTTGGGCAGGCCAAGGCATAAGCGCAAAGCTTCTCTTTCCAGAAGAATTAGAGGCTGCAACTTGTAAGCTGGAACTCCAGAGAAAAGTACACGACCAAATTCCTAATATAGGACGAACGTACAGTGATATATCATTAGTACTGTGTCCTCTTCTCATACCTATGCGGTAGTTGCTTAACCTACGTAATATGCCAATGGCCCGCACACCATTTCCGGCGATATATTCGATACGAGGTCGCCAGTTAAGCGATGTGTGATAACTTACTTCAAGGTATTCAAGTAGATTCAACCTGTGGTATATCCTCATGATGGTAAGACAGAGAGATGTGCACAGGGTATTGCAGCGGGAAAACAAGGAGGGCACATTTACTCGGATTAAGTAGAAAGCAGTTGCCCTCAAGCTAGCTCTCCAACATATTAGGGTAAGTCTGCAGGCGTTCAGTATAGTGTCTGAATGTTATCTGCCATTGCGAAAAACGCGATATCGTCTGCATAAAAATAAGTTGTTATATCCCGTTTACGTGGAATGGTGCTCATTAGTAAATTAAATAGCACCGGGGAAAGCACCGAGCCTTGCGGTACTACCCTCGTTTGGGTATGAGTAGATGATGAAAACCCATCTTTAAAACAATAAAATTTCCTGTCTGCGAGAAAATTGTGAACCCACGCTACTATGTATGATGGAAAATCAAGGTATTCTAATCTATCTATCAAAATACAGTGCTCCACGGTATCATATGCTTAGCGATGTCTAAGGTAACTAAAGCTGCTATAGTTATTATGTAGCCAAGCTAATTGAAGCCGACTTACTAAATCAACGTGGGCATCCCGAATTGAACAACCGGCCCTGAACCCAATTTTACAGGGGCTTAGAATTGACCTCATGCTAATAAGATAATTAATTCGTATATTGATGATTCTCTCAACCAATTTCACTAAGTTTGATGTCAGTGCGATCGGCTTTATGTTTTCCAACATGTATGCATCATTTTAATTTTTGAGCAACAATATAATCTTGGCAGGTTTCCATTCTGGAGGTATCCATGCGTTCCCAACGAATAATTCACTAGTTCTAGCAAAATATTAGGCGATTCCTGGCGCAAACATTTTAACATGGAGTTCGTAATTCCATCTCGTCTGGGAGCTGTCCTCGGTAAGCATAATACTGTCTAACTCAATTCAGCTAAAGCAACTTCTGGAAATTAATGCAAGTTTACCAGCATGGACCAAATAGTCGAACGATTAGCAGTGAAGCGGCGTTCTAAACCTTGCGCTTTGTCTTCTAGAGACTGTGTTCATTTCTTGTGGCGTCAAGACACATGACTGCAACGTTAAAGGGGCTGGCAGTACTTTTCTTGTCCGAAGATAAGCGAACAAAGCACGCCTATTTTTTGATTTAGAAAAATAATCAAAATGTCTACTGTCGTATTCTTCTTTCGCGCGGTTCACTGTATGCTCAAATACGCCAGCAAGGAATTGATACTCCTTCCAGTTTGTTGGGCTCTGATTATGAAGAAGTTTTTTTCCAAGCGACTTTTCGTCTTCTATAATCGCGCGTACGCTCATCATTCCACCAACGAGAGGAGGATCGTTTATTCGATGGAATAGAAAATTCGAATTTTTTTCTAGATTCCTCCAGCATTGAACCAATCGTATATGCAATCTCCTTAGTACTGGCATTTCCAAGCTTAGAAATGGCAGAACGGAGGCAGGCTTGAAATTTGCTATGGTTGATGTATGTGCGTTTTGGCTGATCTAAAGTTATTGTTGGACAAGTAATATCAAAAACTGCAGAAAGATGGTCGCTGTTAGTTGCCGAATCCAGAACAGCCCATGACGAAAGCCTTTATTGCATTGGAGCAAAACGTTAAATCCAAAACTGAGCTAGTCTGACCTCGGAGAAATGTTACATGACCTTTGTTCAGACACAATAGGCTGTGATCAATAGTCCATTCCCACAGTCGCCTACCACAAGAATCTGTCCTTATACCCCAAGACAAACGGTGTGAATTAAAGTCTCCTGTGAGTACAATTTCCTCTCTACATGCTACCAAAACACTGTCAAGATAACGCGGTCGCTAACGATAACGCGTTCGCGTAACGCAATTGCTTTCCCGACCTCAAGCTAGTCTGAGGCGAGTTTGCCAACAAGTCAAGTTGTAGAAGAGGTTATAGATAGCTGCCAGCTAGGAAAACCCCCTGCGCCGGAGTGTGCCGAAGCAAGAGTGGCTGCGTCGGATGTAGTAGAACACTCGTCTTCATGTGGACAGCGTGTTGTGTGCTTTGGAAGTGGTGGAAGAATGCGCTGCCTCTGCCAAGGTACTCAAAAATGTGCCACAAGATTGTACAAGGGAGGAAAGGCCACAAGTTTGCAATGGCAAAAAGGGGATCGACAAGAACTTTAAGCAAGCAAAATGGCTACTCTGATTACCTTCCCCCTGTGTGTAGCGACACTAAACGTACGTGGCTTAGGAATATGTAAGGCGTCAGTGGCAGTTAAACCACGTGCTTAGTCAACATGACGCTGACGTTGTAGCGGTGCGAGAAAAAAAATTTCGTCAGCTCGAGATGTGAGTTCTGCATTGGAAACTTTTCCAGATTACGATTCATACAGTATCCACGCACGTGGTGCTTCCGCTGGATGTTTCTTGTTAGTTAGAAAGCAGCGGTGTCACTCTTTGGTGTCGCTGCATATTGATGGGGATGGCCGTCTTATTTGCTGCGACATCTCTTTAATTCAGAAAATTCGAAGGTTTATTTGTGTTTATGCTCCCTCAAAAGTGAATAAAAGGAAGGCTTTCTTCTTGTCTTTAGCTCTGTTGCTTAACACTGGTAGACATTTGATTGTGTTAGGGGATTTCAATTGCGTTTGTGACCTTACTGATCATTCATATTTAACAAATCGTTACGATGCGAGTGCTGCTTTACTGCAACAAATAATGAATGACAATAATCTGATAGATGTGGGAAAGCATGCGCCTGGCTCATTGGAGTTTACGCATTTTCAGGGTGGTCCTCATGCTCGGCTCGATCGTGTCTATGTCTCTATAAAACTATGGTCGCACTTTCGGAGCTATGATGTAAATCCTATATTTTTCACGCTTCATTGTTTAGTGGAACGTTCATGATGTCCTAGGAAATTTCGCAAGATTTCACCATGCTGGAAATTATGAAAGCTAAACGTACTGTTGCAAGAGGAACCTTTTGTTAAAATAGTCAAAGAATCGCTGCATGTGGTAACCCAATATTGACAGCTTCCAATTTCTGCTCAATGGGAAATGATTAAAGAAACAGTTAAAAATGAAGCGATTAGCGTCTCATGTGAGCCAGCATAATGAATGAACAATGGAAAACGTTATCCTTATTATTTACTTAATGGGCGTCATGCTTTTGAAAACCGAGAGTCGGTGCTGTACGGGATGATATAAATATACTTCGAGCACAAATACAGAAATATGAGACAGATGCATACAGAGGAGTAATGATTCGTTGTCGTGTTATTCGTTTCACTGAATATGAACCAACAAAAAGAGCTCATTGGGATGAAAAGCAATACGCACTTTTCAAGCAGATATTATAAATTGAGTCAAATGGCAACATATACACAAACACAGAGCAAATAGCTGCTGCTTTTGAGAATCATTACAAAAGCCTTTTCACCACGGCTGAGCCGACAGATAATTATGAAGGAAAAGCTGAACGATTCATTGCTTTAAGGTCATGTTTACAGGAAGGTGATCGCCCCACCATTAATGGACCGACCTCTAAGGAGTAAATTAGGATTGCAATCAGAACTTTCCAGAGAAACAAAACTCCAGGACCAGATGGCCTTAGCGCAGCATTTTACATGATGTTTCAAGAACTTTTCATTCCCTTTCTTTGAGGCACTTTTTAAAGAAGCTTATGAACTTGGGGAACTTCCTCCGTCCTTTTGTGAGGTTCATAACACTTTCGTACAGAAAAGCCCCAATAGTGAACATTTAAAAAGAGTAACTTGATATAGGCCTATATCTTTATGTAACATTTGATTATAAAAATTTGCAAAAATCCTCACGAACAGGTTTCAAACAGTGATTACTAAAGGTGCAGGTGCCCATCAAAACATCTGGAATAGGAGGCGTTCTCTACAGACAAATATCCATCTAAGCGGGATCAACTATTGAGTGCACTGATGATTGCTTGAATCAGGTACCTCTTCTTCGGATGGACCTTTCTAAAGCTTTCGATAAGGTACGACATGACTTTTCTATTCGACCGCTCAGACATCTCCAGTTAGGGGATGTATTGTACAATGGCATCGCCGAAGCTCAGGAAAGCGTGCAATAGACCCGACTCACCACCACCAAGGCAGGCCGCCATATTCTGCGCGAGCTCGGCTTTTTCTCCTCGGTGGCCAGGGAGCCCCCAGAGTTGACTCTAATTCCCCATAAAATCCGCTACTTTATCACGATCGCTCCCATTCCACGAAATGTACACCCCTAATACAACAGAGGCAGGCGCCTAGCGCGAGCGACCGCCATTCTCTAGCACATAGACATGGAAGCGGACAACGTCTCGTTCGTGGATGCCACTGCCTATCACAACAACCGAGCCTTCGCCGCGGTTGCGGTATCATCCGCGCAGCAGATTCATAACTCTGCCACAATCCTCACCCGAAACCCCGAAATAGCGGAGCAAGTAGCTATAGCTATAGTTATGCTCGACAATAAACGGGAACTCATCTACAGCGACTCGAGACCGGCCGTCAAAGCTTTCGAACGCGGAGTCGTCTTCCACCAGGCGTTACGTATCCTGTGCAGAGCGGACCCCAGTGCCCTGAAGCACCACACTGTCATCTGATTGCCCGCCCATCTCGGCCTGGTGCCGGGTGCCCTATCCAACCTCAGCGAGATCGCCCATGATGCAGCGCGCGCACTTACCGACCACACCATTACAGGGCAACCCCATCTTGCTGAGTTAGAGAGCAATCGGGATGCACCCATTACGATAAAGTACGATCTTTCATTACTAACAATGACATAACAAAGCACTTTTACCTTGAACGCCGCATTTTACCACCCCCATATCCGAAACTTAACAGACCACAGGCATTAACCCTACGCCTATTACAGACACACACGTATCCAAACCTTGCCACGCTTCACGTTTATTATCCTGATGCATACCTCAGCAACACATGCCCATCAAGTGGACACACGGCGACACTCGCACACATGCTCTGGGAGTGTAGAACAACTTTTCCCGAAACTTCCTCAAACAAGTGGGAGAGGTTCCTCAGGAGCTCACTTCTCGCCGACCAGCAATGGGCTGTCCAGCAGGCCCACGAAGCTGCCGCCAGGTATACTGGCGGTTGGTCCCTGTCGGTCTCTACGTGGGAGATGCCCGCTACGCGCTAAGCGCGTCCTGCAGGACTGAAATAAAGTTTTTTTTTCATTCCTTTCCATTCCATATCACTATGTTATAAAAAGAGCACAACAAGACTAATTGTGAATGGCGCGCTTTCAGGTTTAATAGAAGTGAATTCATCAGTGCATCTGGGTTGTCCAATTTCACCTTCACTTTTTGCAGTACACTTGGAACCACTCTGTCTAAGTGTGCTACTTAATTCTGGTATTAGAGGAAGTACACTTGGAACCACTTTGTCTAAGTGTGCTACTTAATTCTGGTATTAGAGGATATAGATATGAAGCCGAGGAAACTGAAGTACAAACGCAGATGACATTGCCTTCTTCTGTGTGGCTAAATCGAGTGTTCAGGAAGCAGTTAATACCACTATGCGTTTCTGTGAATTCCCGGAGCTAGTATAAATTTTGATAAAACCAGAAGATTCTGGCTGGGCGCGTGGGAACTAACTCTCTCGGTTTTCGCAAATATACACAGGAATGGAGCTCCAATACGTTATATTGGTGTGCCTCTTGATAACGACCATAATAGTGGCCCTCATTGGACGTCCGCCATAACCATTATCCGTCGAAAAGTCTTAACTTGGAAAGGACGAGATCTTTCCAGTTTTTTTTTTCGAGAGCTATAGCATGCAACATCTTTCTTGCATCAAAGCTTGTCTACATTCTGCAAGTATTGCATTGCTCTTGTGTACACATCCAGGCATTACACAGGATATTTGCCTGCTTTATTTGGAAGTCTTCATGGGAAGCCAAGCGAAGAGACAAGCTTTTTCTACCGCTTGAGAAGGAGGGGCTTGGTCTTGTGCATTTGTTTGTTCAACTGTTGATGCGATTTTGCTACCTTAAGAATGTGTGTCACCCGTTTCTTCTGGCTGTTATCCAGAACCGTCTTGCTTGCCACCTCCCTTATCTTTTTGTCACGACAAGAGTTGCTGAAAACTCGCAATTGTGGGGTTTCTTGAAAGAAATTGTTGAGACTATGCAGTTTTTGAAAGCCAGATTCACTTTAGAATATCTCTACAGTGTAGACAGGACGACACTCACTGCTGCACTTATCAGCACCCTTTTCCCTGAACCAGTTTACTGACAGCAATATGTATCTCGACCTGGTCATGATGTGTTATACCGTGCGCATAAAATGCGTATACCGCCCGCAGCGAAAACGTTTTTCTTTAAGCTACACGCCTTTACATTACCAGTAGAGACGTGGCTTCACGAAAAAAGTATAAACGCGCCCTGGTCTCTAAATTGCAAACTGTGCAACGAGCCTGAAACAATCGAGCATTGTTTTATTCATTGCCGTGATGCGTGTTATTTCTGGGACAATCTTAAGGGAACCATCAAAAAAGAACTTCCTATTACAGCTGATGGTGCTAGTTTCTTAACATTCAAAAAGACCCTTAACAATAATGCGCAATATGATTTATTATGTTATTGGGCCTTTAATAAATATGGAGGAGCCACATGGTTGACAGACATGCTGAGCCACCTCGTTCGACAAAGGCTGTTTTCCGAGAAGCAGCAGCCAATGTGCGCAGTGTTGTAGAGACTTTCGACCCTGTTCCGGGGTTGCTTGGACTTCTGGACATGTGTGTTTGTTTACCGGACTTTTGAAGGTTCGTTGGACTGTGTGAAATTGCGTCTCCCGTGTTTGTGCATGCGAGCATAATTTTGAAACGTTTAATTGTATACATATTTCTGATAACCATTGATTGCATTATTTCCATGTATTAAAAAAAACACCAGCTTAGCTCAGTGGTAGAATACTGGGCTGGCACCCAGCGGAGCAGGGGTGGAGGTGCTAGGTTTGTTTTTTCTAATTTTGCGTGATGGGGTTACGGACACCGGCGGCGGTGGTGGACAACTGCGTGAGATCCGAGTTGTGATCTGATAATAGCTTTCGCTCTAATAACGGTCCCCTACAGCGACCACTAAGCGATTATCACTACCATTACTCCAATGTTATATAATATATCATGCCTCACCCCTCCTTCGTCCTCATGGGTGGTGTTTCGTACAGCTTGGCTAGACATTCCCGTCCGTTGTCAATGTGGGTTTGCGGGTGCTTTTATTTTAGACTGGGCGTATGCTGCTTTAAACACCTTCACCTGAGTCCTGCGTGGTACAAAGGTGCAGCGCATGCCATTCATCAAAAGCGAAGCTTTTTTTGTGTACTGCAGGCTATTTTATATATATTGTTACGACCTCAGTAGGCGTCTGGGGGTTTATTGATACACGGTTCGAGGGACGAGCCGAATCGGCGCAGGCAGATGATGATGATCTTCTTCTTCCACACCCCTTGCTTCTTTTTCCTTCTTCGTCCGGCACATACGTGGCGTAACATTTCCCCCCTCGCAGACAAAGCGCGCCGCGCGTTTCATGCAGTGTCGCGTTGACTGAAAGGCTTCAGGCGAGCGACATGCGTGACCTCTGTCTTTCTGGAACGTCTCCCGCTAGCTGTAAGACGTGCGATGCGGTAGTCGACTGCGCTCAGGCGGTCAAGGATAACAAAAGGTCCGATGTAGTGCGCGAGCAGTTTTTGGCACAAGCCACGTTTGCGTAAAGGCTTCCACACCAACACGAGATCTCCCGGAATATATGTGGCCTGCCGGTGCTTGCTGTCATAACGAACTTTCGATCTGTCTTGCGAGGCTATTGTACGTAAACGAGCAAGACGACGAGCTTCTTCGGCGAGACAAAGAGTTTCTGCTAGGGAGATTTCTGATTGGTCCCGATCAGAGAAGGAAAATATTGTATCCAGAGTATAACGGGGGGGTCGAACATAGAGGAGGAAGAACGGGCTGTAGCCGGTGGTCTCATGTTGGGAAGTATTAAACGCGTATGTGACGAACGGCAAGACATCGTCCCAGTTCTTGTGGTTCGAAGCAACGTACATAGAAAGCATATTCACCAGTGTTCGAATTGTTCGCTCGACGAGACCATTCGTCTGCGGGTGATAAGGCGTCGAGTGTCTGAGCTCTGAGCCACACATACGGAGAAGTTGTTCGACAACGTCTGCCGTGAATTGACGTCCACGGTCACTTATGATGACGCGAGGGGGCCCATGACGCAGTATGATAGAATGGAGAAGGAAGGACGACACTTGACCAGCAGTCGCGGATGGCAGGGCAGCAGTCTCGCAGTACCGAGTAAGATGGTCAGCACATACCACAATCCATCTGTTGCCTTTCGATGAACGCGGAAAAGGGCCCACCAGGTCAATGCCAATTTGTTCGAACGGAGAACTGGGAGGCGTCACAGGTTGTAGATGTCCGGCCGGAGCTGCTGAGAGAGATTTGTGCGCCTGGCATTGCGCACAACTGGCCACGTACAACTCAACTGACTGGCGCATACGTGGCCAGTAGAAGCGTTCCTGGGTACGATGAAGAGTGCGCGTCGTTCCGAGGTGACCTGAAGTGGCGTCATCATGCATGGCGTACAAAACAGATGACCGTAGTGCCTCTGGAACCACCAGCAGGAAGCGGGAACCGGTGCCGGAGATGGATTTCTTGTACAGTAGACCATCACGGACGCAAAAGCGGCTTTCCGGAGTGGATGCTTGTGCGATCACGAATAACGGATTCAAACTCACGTCCTTCCGCTGCTCAGTTTCAAAGGTGGCCTTATCCGGGAACGCTGGTGCTACGGACGCAATCAGATGATCGAAATCGTCAGCGTCGCAAACTGTAGCATCAACTGGCATCCTTGAAAGGCAGTCTGCGTCCGCGTGTTTCCTGCCGCTCTTGTACGATACCGTGAAGTTGTACTCTTGCAGCCGGAGGGCCCAGCGTGCTAGACGGCCTGACGGATCCCGAAGGTTGATAAGCCAGCACAAAGAATGATGATCCGTAACTACTTGGAAAGGACGACCGTATAGGTATGAGCGGAATCGCTGCACAGCGAAGACGAGTGCAAGGCATTCTTGTTCGGTCACAGTGTAATTGCGTTCCGGCTTACTTAAAGTACGACTGGCATATGCGATTACGTGTTCCACTTGATTACATCGCTGTATGAGGACTGCACCTATGCCAATGCCGCTTGCGTCGGTGTGAACTTCAGTCGCCGCAGAAGGATCGAAGTGCCGCAGGATAGGCTGCGACGTGAGCAAGAACTTCAGTTGGTTGAAAGAAGTTTCACAATCAGGAGTCCATTCAAAACTAGCACCTTGGCGGAGAAGACAGGTCAGTGGAAAGGCAACTTCTGCAAAGGCGGGAATAAATCGGCGAAAGTAAGAGCAGAGGCCCAAGAAGCTCCGAAGCTCCTTCACTGAGCCAGGTGGTTTAAAAGCTCTAACAGCCGCCGTCTTATTCGGGTCGGGCCTGATGCCATCCTTGTTGACGAGATGTCCCAGCACCAGTGTTTGTCGAGCTCCGAAATGACACTTCTTTGCATTAAGAACCAAGCCAGCATTTCGAATACATTTCAAAACCAGCTCTACCCTTTCGTTATGTTCACTGAATGTACGCCCGAAGATAACAACGTCGTCAAGATAACACATACAGATGTTCCACTTCAGGCCGCGCAGAATGGTGTCCATGAATCTTTCAAATGTAGCGGGCGCGTTACATAGACCAAAAGGCATCACGTTAAATTCATATAGTCCATCCGGAGTAACGAAAGCCGTCTTTTCTTTGTCCATTGAATGCACAGGTATTTGCCAATAGCCTGAGCGTAAGTCTATGGACGAAAAGTAGGATGCTGAATGGAGGCAGTCTAGAGCGTCATCAATGCGTGGGAGAGGGTAGACATCTCTCTTTGTGACGGAGTTTAGACGGCGATAGTCCACACAGAATCTCCAGGTACCATCCTTCTTTTTGACTAGAATCACGGGAGCCGCCCAAGGACTCGATGATTCTCGAATGACACCCTTCTGCAGCATATCACGCACTTGTTCATCAATTATCTTGCGCTCAGACGGCGACACTCGGTAGGGTTTCTGGCGGATGGGCTGTGCTGTTCCCGTGTTTATCCTGTGGAGAATCCGAGACGCGGGAATCGAGGGCGCATGGTCATGGGAAAAATCGAAAATCGCCACGTATTTCGACAAAACGTCCAGAAGCATGCGGCGTTTGTCAGTAGTAAGTGACTTGTCGATCATAGGTAAAAGTTTTGAATCGGCCGTAGAAGTATTGGCTGAGGCCCCACCTGGAGCATCACTGAGGGCAGCCACTGCCATCGGTGAGTATGTTTTGAACTTGGCAAGCTTCAGTCCTCCTGGTAGAACCACCGACTCAGCTGAACAGTTTACCGCCCATAGTCCTGTGCGTCCTTGAACGAGTGACACTATGCAATGCGGCACCAATGTGTTCTTCTTAATGCAACTGAGATGAAAGGGCTCCACTAATGCGTCGAACGCACTGTCACTGTTTTCAATGCGTGAAGAGTATACAGGAACACAGACTGCAGAGAATGCCGGCACAATGCTATCTTCACTGACCCGGAGCGCACCGTGCTCCCTGTCTGAATTCTCTAATAGTTCTCCAGGGGCAGCATCACATATGTACACCTCTCCATTTCTACAATCAACAGTGGCGCCACACATTCGAAGGAAGTCAATCCCCAGGATTATGTCGTGTGTGCTCCTTGGAAGAATCGTAAACTCTGTGACAAACACTTGATCACCCAAGCACACTTCTGCGGTACAGACACCAATGGGACACAGCGAGTTACCACCAACGCCACAGAATGTTGTTGCCTTCTCCCACAAAAACATCACCTTTTGTCCTAAACGGTGTTTAAAAGCAGCACTCATAATCGAAACTGTAGCACCAGTATCCACCAAAGCCATCGTACACACACCATCAACAAAAACTTCTACCTTGTTCTTGAACATCAACACAGACGGGGGTATTTCGTTTTGCAGCAAGTCACCAGCGACCTCACCCCCATCGGCCGCACTGTTTAGTTTTCCTGATGTGGTGACGATGGGCGGCGCCGTGGCGATGGAGACCGGTGGGATCGAGGCGCAGGAGGTGGCGTCACACTTCGATCAGAGGCAGGGGAGTTGTTGCGCCAGTGTCCGTGCCAGAAGCTGCTGCCGGGTCTTGAGTCGGTGGGCCAGTGTCCTTGAAAAGGTGGGACAGCAGGTTTATCGGTCAAGCTTGTCCACTGATCATAGCGTGGTATGCGCGAACGATCGCAATACCTCGATATGTGACCAGTCAGACCACAGTTGTAGCACACAGGCGCAGGACGAGGTCGTCGCCGTTCTTCGAAGTGTTCACGTCTGCGAGCGTTCGCGTAAGCCCGAGATTCAATGAAATCAGTTGTCGGTGGGTGGTATGGGCGTACGGAACGGAAACGTTGAGGGTACTGTGATCGCTCGTAAAAAACCGGACTTGACTGCTGAATACGCCGAGGCCCTGCAACCTCCGTTGCGTTGACGGATGGATGTTCATAAACTGTAAGCTGTGGGGCAGTGGTGTCCTGCGGGAAATAGGATGGAGACGTGGCAGCTGCCCGTTCACGTGTCATTTCGCCATGTCTGAGTAACTCTTCCCGAACAATTTGGCGGATGGTTGCCGAAAGGTCACCAGTTGAGGCCGCTTCTATGCTGGCTACTGAGGTGACATTTGCCAGACGACCAAACTTAGGCGCTATTCTGCGCTGCTTCAGGGTTTCAAACGTGCGGCAGTGCCGTACAACGTCAGACACTGAAGTCAGGCTTTCCCTGCTAATAAGGAAGTTGTAAACATCTTCTGCAATTCCCTTCAGCAAATGCCCCACCTTGTCCTCTTCCGACATGCTGGAATCGACTTCCCTACACAGCCTCAAAATCTCTTCAGTATACACGGTGCAGGTCTCACCGGATAGCTGGGCCCTCTGTGCAAGACTCTGCTCGGCAAGCTTCTTTTTTGCAGCTGAGTTGCCGAAACACTTCTTGATTTCTTCAACAAAGCGTTCCCATGTTGTCAGAATATCTTCATGGTTCTCATACCAAACGAGGGCAACATCAGTGAGGTAGAAAACAACGCGTGACAGTTGGGAGGCAGCATCCCATTTGTTGCAGTTGCTTACTCGCTTGAAATGTTTGAGCCATGAGTCCACGTCGT